>OY720681.1:69379733-70579733 GCA_963170755.1 Amphimallon solstitiale | reverse complement strand
TTTATTTCTCGCTGATCAGCCATCAAAAAAGTAATAGATTTCAATGATCATATTGCTAACTTGCAACTAATCCAATCTACATAACAACACGCTTCACTTGCTAAACACTAGAGTGCGTTCTAAAATGTATTTAAGCTCATTTGCGGATGGATGGGACATCTTGTGTCTGAGTAATAAATTAAAACTGAACACTGAATTTTACCTTGCAAAATGTGAAAACATGAATATAGTAAATAATTTTTAAATAAAGTGAAAGAAAGGGCGTGATCATCATTTAAGTGAATAAAAGTGAAAAAATTAATTGCATGGAAGTTCTTGTAAATGAATGTGCTACATACTTGCCACGATTTCTTACCATTTAAAAAATGTATTTCATATTGAGTAACATCTGCATTAACTCTGACCTCAAATTTCATTCATCATAAACACTAAATAAAAACACTGATAAAAATTCAATTATGTAATTTACAATTATGTGCCCAATATCAAATGATTAATGTCCGAATGATATCACTGCACACCAAAGCATCCACAAGAGTAATTAATTAATAGAAACTTACTTCTAAATATTATTTTATAATATAATTATATTCTTGTAGTAAAACTTATCATAACCGAAACTGCGTCAAAAAATGTTGCTAATATTAATTTAATTCAGCAGTATTAAGATAATATTTACAGCAAGAACACATTAGGTTGGGTATATCATGCTAACGATTCTTATCAGCTACATGACAATTTACAGTGATATACATGTCCAAAACCACCTTGTGTTTTATAAACTAGGGCTCATATACGGATTTACCTGCATGTATGTTGTAAAATGACCGTTGGTTTTCACTTTGTTCCTCAGCTGCATCCTGTCACACGATTTGTCGGTTACTTGCTGGTTTTGTGGTAGTTGGTATTGAGGACTTATTTCGCCGTAAAGTGTGATTTCTGAACCGCGAAGACCTGGGCAGCCCATTTTATTTTGACACGGCATTACTGAAATCGAATACAATAGATAAATCATAAGAATTAAAATAAGCAAATATTTATAGCTCGGAATAAATTAATTTTCCACTGCAGTTATATTTATTAAACACTAACATATAAATTTAACTCCATAAATAAATACATTGAGAAAAAGGATTTCTTCAATCAACCGTAGTAAAAAAAATGTAATAATCCTTGTTATAAAGTTTTGTAATCAAAACAGATTTTTCATTTAGCGAACTTAACAATAATAACATTGGGTATTGCCATAATTATGAAACAGACACGCTCAAAATCCTGCACAAAGAAAACAAATTGGAATTGATTTGCGGGCTGTATTAATACAAATATAAAATTAAACTTGCGAATGAAAAAACCTCATGAAATAGATGAAGCAGTTAAATATTTCACATTCCATATGCAAACTACGTCGTGGAACTCTCTTCACCAATGTCAAAGCAGAAACCAAACACCCTGTAAAGGAAAAACGAAAAGCACGAACAATTTGGTAAACAAGCAGTAATGCGCAAGACAAAACATTTTTAAAGCAGCCCTAACAAAATCAAAAAAATTACTCATTTAAGTATTATATCAGAAGTCTATCTCCTAATGATCAGTCAATATGGAAAGCTACAAAAAAACTTAATAGGCCTATTACACCTATACCATCAATCAGAAAACCTGATCAACATTGGGCTAGGACAGAGGTCAAAAAAGCACAAGTATTTGCTATTCATCTGGTCCAAGGCATCACTCCAATACCGCCTGATATAAATGTAAACAATGATGAAGCTTTTTCTAGATGCACCCTGCCAACTATCTTCACGTCCAATAAAGAACATTAAACCAGCGGAAGTCTTCCAAGAAATAAAGACAATTAACTTTCATAAAGTTCCAGTTATAATCTCATCACCAGTCAAACGTAAAAACACGCAATTAAGAAGGTTATAGTTTTACTAGCAACATAATTTACAACTCTAGATTATGTCATATTCAATGGAAACTTGCTCAGATCATCCGTGTTGTGAAACCAGGTTTATTGCTGATAATGTCAAATAACCATATAAATGAACTAGAGCACTGGATGAACAATTGGAGAATCAAAGCCAATAGAAACGAGTCAACCCAAATCACATTTACCACAAGGCGAACCTTAACAGGTAATCGTTATACATTACCATTGCCAATGAAAACTGACGTGAAGTACTTGGGTATTCATCTTGATGAGATTAACTTTGCCAGCTCGCATCAAGGCAAAAAACAGGAACTTGCATTGAAATCCATACAAATGAACTGGCTATTGGGCAGAAGAGGTAACTATTGACAACAAGATTCTTCTCTACAAAACTATACTGGTGCCAATATGGAGTTATAGAATTGAATTCTAGAGTTGCGCAAAACCGTCAAACATCAAAATTCTGCTAAAACTTCCATCTAAAATGCTTCGCATGACGGCTAACACACCTTGGCACGTGACAAACGGTTACATGAGGACCTACAAATACCATTTGTGAAGGTTGTTATCAAAGCTCACGCCAGATATTACAGAGAAATAAATTTACCTCATATAAATCTATTAGTTAAACAACTCCTAACCCAACACGCAGAGAGAAAACTTAAAAGAATTGGTCAGAAGACCTGCATGAATAATCCTGGTAACCACCATTGGACGGTATACCAACTCCTATGAAGTGAAGAACTTTATAGGACTGCAATAGAAAAATAATTTGAATGCTTATTATTACTATTAGTAATATTGATAACAAATTAGTTAATAATTTCTAAATAAATTTGAATAAGACATTCATACCCCTTCTAGGTATAAGACTTCGGTCATAGAGTACTATTGCTATGCAAGGTATCGGCTCACTTGCGCTCGGCGCACTTGCGCTCCCACCTGAAATCGACCTATTTGCGCTCTGACCCTAATGACAAGAAATTAATGATATCTTCGCCGGCCGACTTGCGCTCCCGTTCTCTCGGGATATATACATGTATAATTACATAAAACTTAGGATATACTGTACATAGTGCCTTTCATATTAGATGACCTACCTTATTGAGGCGAGTATATGAAAATTACTTATTGTAGGTTTTTATAGAATATATATACTCGCTTTAATAATTTATATATTTATTTATTTATTTAATATGAATATATATATATACATAAAACTATACAAGAATTATTTTCTTATGTATCTCTAACCTGACCAAAAGTGTTTGCTACTTCAATTCGTATTTTTATTATATAATTACGTGACTATGTATAGAATAACCCAAATCATTTTTGACGATTTCTTTATTCAAAAAGGAAGACATACTTACTCACATATAATGACCTGTTTTTCTACAAAATGCATAAATATTGACGATTTCTTTATTCAAAAAAGAAGACATATTACACACTTTTAAATACTTATGTATTAAACTTTGCCCTTCCTAAGTCTGGATAAAATGTGAAGGAAAGTGTTGTTTTATTAACTTTTATATGAATGTTATAATTCTCATGTTTAATTGCTTGTTTTATTATTATTATTAATTTGGAAAAATACTCAAGAAAAAATGGTTTGAGTTATTCTATACATAGTCACGTAATTATATAATAAAAATACGAATTGAAGTAGCAAACAGTTTTGGTCAGGTTAGAGATACATAAAAAAATAATTCTTGTATAGTTTTATGTATATATACATTCATATTAAATGACCTACCCTACTGAAGCGAGTATATATATTTTATAAAAACCTACAATAAGTAATTTTCATATACTCGCCTCAATAAGGTAGGTCATCTAATATGAAAGGCACTATGTACAATATATATTCTAAGTTTTATGTATTTATACATGTATATATCTCGAGAGAACGGGAGCGCAAGTCGGCCGGCGAAGATATCATTAATTTCTTGTCATTAGTGTCAGAGCGCAAATAGGTCGATTTCAGGTAGGAGCGCAAGTGCGCCGAGCGCAAGTGATCCGTATTCCTATGCAATATGTTGATTGCATATCGATCATACTCTAAATAAACAAATTAAATAGATTTTATATTAAAAAATCACTAACTGCAGACAAATAAAACTTCTAAATTTTAAATGTGTTTTTGCTTTCTCGTAAAATGAGATGGGTTGCAGTATTATTTTCACATGGTCTAACGGAGCGGTAGAAAATATTGCTTCCACAAAGAATACTGCATATATACATATATATCTATCGTATGTATCCAATCAATGTATTAATTTTAGTTTTCCGTCCTGAAGATTCTTGTATGTATTTAGATTGTGAATTTTTCATTCAACGGTCTATATTTTAGCATGGTATAACGTTCAACCTGATAAATTGTTAATTGCGACATCTATACATTGGCTATTTAATTAATACGAGTAATGCCTAATGCATAGCTGGCCTACTTGACGCACGTATCAATAAAATTAACTTCGAAAGTTCTTTTTATTAACCAACACCATGGTTGTGCGTCAATCATTAAGTCGTAATTGATGTTGAAAGGTTAAAAGGTTCAAATGGTTTAAGTTAGTACTTTTTTAAAGCAGTATAGTCATTGCTACGTACCGTACTTATTCGTACGTACAGTTTGGACGCAATGATGAGTAAAACTGAATAGATTACACACGTACTGTTAGAAACAATTGAAGACAATTTCATCTGCTATTAATATGTTATTAAATGGCAAAGACGTTATTAAAAAAAGAAAAAACTAAAGGTATTTAATGGTGATGTACCGCATAATTGAAAGCTGGTAATTAGTCTCTAGTTGTTTTTCTATGCTAGTATTAATATAACAACATGTCTTAGTTAATAAACACACTTCGAAGTTAGTGTCATGAAAAGAGACTAAAGTTCAAACATACTAATGAACGAAGAGAATTTTACTAGTTGTATTAAAAGTAATTAATAATGCACAAACGTTTTCTCTTAACAGTGTAAGAAATGTAAACATATATGTAGTGTTCGAAAAATCCAGTGTTAAAGGAACCTGTGGATATTTGAAATCACATCGGAGATAAGGTAATTTGTGACAAACAACATTAAAACCGTTTTGTTCTTCAATTCATAGCGAGAAACTAAGTGGGACGATAAAATGTTTCTTTCAATTGGAACGAAGAAAAAGTAACATATGGTGTTTATAAATGCGGTAAAATAGGAAGAATATGTATTTAGCATCTTACGCAGAAGAAAGAAATGCAGAATCGTTGGTAGGCTTTATCGAAGATAAGAGGAAGTTGGACGTATGGAATTCACATCCGTCTAGTAATACAATATGTGGATATAAATCAGAATTTTTATTTTATTTATGCAGAATATGAATAAGTTAGTATTTTGTTATGTACTTAATAGTTAATGATTAATAATGATTTACTTTGGTTTGTATTAGAAATTATCTCATAATTTGTAATCATTTAAATTCGTATAATTCCATAAATGTTTGTGATTTAATAAATGTTTTACTTTGCACCACGCAAACAGTGCTGTTATATTGCTGTGTATTTTATATTCAGTAATAAAATTGGGCGTCTTGGTGGCAAAGACACCCAACTACCGATGGGTAAGTCGTGTGATCAAAACTCAACTCTGAGTATTTTTTTTTATAAATAGATTTACCTAATTAAATTATAATTACAATTTCCAAAAAAAAAACTAATTTTAAAGTTATTTAAAATTTAATAGTGCATATAAAAAAGGAATTTCTACACATTAAATAAGACTTCAACAGATAACATACATTTTCTTCGTCAAATTAATACCTCAAACACCTATTATCGAAAAACTAATAAAAGAAAATTTATTTTCCAAAGTCTTGTCCCAAATGCCATCAAACCGTGAATGTTATTTGTATTTATAGGTGTCCTAATATTTGAATACTACTGCATATTCCATTACAAACGTATTTTTGACTGTGGAAGAAAATTCATTTTAAGGTTTTTTGTTTTAATTTGAAGTATTAATAGAAACAGTCGTAAAAGTCAAGAAACAGATACTATTTCTGGCGACGCGAAATTTGGCTGTGTAACAGCCGAGTACTCTGAACTGTTGAGTCAGGTTGTATTTCACAGTACTCTTTCTGAAATCGAACGACATTGTCGGTTCTGTTTCTCCTGTTTCCTTAGTGACTAGTAAGCAAACGTTTACAACTATAAAACATATCACTTTTTAAATCTTCCCTGGTTCTTTTTTCGAGCTAATAATGAAGTCATAAATAGTGTATTAAAACTAGTCATCAACATAGTGCAACTGCCAATGCTGCGATGGAAGATTTATTGCTAAGCAAATCTAAAGAAAGATATCAGAATGCTTACTCAGTAATTGAAGATGGGTGCAATTCTAAAAAAGTCACAGTAGCTACAGAAGAAGCTTTCGTTTATTTCGCAGAGAAAACGAAAAATTATAAATCCTCTACTTTGTGGAGTATATATATGCTCCATATCAAAATCCATCTTGTACTAAAGAAAAACGTAATGAAAAAGGTTACCCAAGTTAACTTCCTAGGTATCTAAAGAGAAAATCCGTTGGATATCGAGCAAAAAACGATATATTTTCACTATCAGAAATCGTGTGATTTCTTAGAGAAGCTCCCGATAAAGGTTTCCTGGTGGTGAAGGCAAATAAAATATCTAGATATTAATTAAATTTAATTATCTGACTTTTATTGAAGGTGGGGCTAGCAAAGGCTTATAGGTGTGATGAGCTAATTGAAATGTCTATTGATGACAAAGGGAAAATTTTAGTTGTTAAAATTTGTGATCCCAAAACACGCAACCTCGACGTTTTATTGTTGTTAATGGAGAAGAAGACTTTAATATTGCTCTATATAGAAAGTACTTGCGCTACCATCAGCCCAAACCAAACACCGCTGCTTATTTGTAAGTTACAGGCAAAGGAAATGCATTCTTCAGTGTTTTGGTCTTCATACCATTGGAAGAATACCGAGTGAAGTTGCTGCTTACCTTGATTTAGCATATCCTAATTATTACACTGGCCATTATCTACGGCGCAGTTCAGCAACACTACTGGTTGATGCTGGAGGGGATGTAACCTATTTGAAAAAGCACGGAGGGTGACAGTCCACAATTGTAGCGGAAGATTACATTGCAGATTCACTTCTAGATTAACTTCAAACTGTTAATCAAATACAAGGAAAGACAGCAACCAATTCTGCTAGTACTTCTGCTTCAGAGCTTCAAATTAATCTTTCCGAAATGAGTGGTTCATGATATTCCAGTAAAAATATGGTTTCTAGTGCAATGTCAAAATTATTACTTAATACAAATAATTCAAGTGTTCAACGCACAACTCTTAATATTAATATTACCCATTAAAGTTCAGAAAATTTCGTATTTTCGTATTTATTTCTAAAACGAAATTTCAGTAAAATCATACTAATTGTACTAGTCTCGTTTATACTGTCGTGGGTCAGGGAAATTCTACTTTCCTGATCCAAAAATGTTCAGTAAGTGACAAAATACGGATGACTTCAGAAAAAAACATATTATATAAGGATTTCTACTTATATATATGACTATAGAGTAAAGTAGGGGATTATGGAATACCATTTTTATTTTATTTAATTATTTTGAAGTGTATTGAGTAAAATATAAATAAAAAATATCAATGATAGCGCCAAAGGGTTTCTTATATGAGACCACTGTGGCTAAGTTACAAATAATATACATAAACAAAAAATATTACAAATAATGAAAAAAAGCATTTCTTTCCACCGAGAACAATGGTCGGGTAATATGGAATAGATGTATGAGGGAATATGGAATACTGTTATTTTCGATATAAAAAATTCTAACGATAAAAATCGCAAACATAACAATCCTGTTCGGAATCGGCGCACAGTTCATGAGCCCAAAGTTCGCATCTTAGGCACTGTATCCAAATTTCTCCTCTCGCGTCAGTCGTAAAACGTTCTGAACAGAAAAGACATTCTGCATCATCTTGTGGGTTATTGTTGTTGCTTGGCAAATCTTCATAATCAGTAGAGTCATCTAAGATTGGGATATCTTCATCTAAATCATCCGACGATTCATCGTTTTCTACCAGTTGCTTTCTCGTTTTTTTCCTCACACTACTCAAAGTTACTTTGGTGTCATCTTTCATTTTGCTGGTTCCAGGTTTTGCGTCATTGGTTGGTTTTCTATTTCCTTCAAACCCAATGTTTCTTTTAACTTTGTTTTTTTCATTTTTTGATGTAAGTGACTCTTCCAGTTCATCCTTGTTTGGAGTTGAAGTCAAAAGTTTGGCGGTTCCCGATTTTCGACCTCTTGTGCCACGTCGTTTTTTAAGAACAGAAATAGGAACTATGTCTTTCGGTAAAACTGGTTGTTCCTCTAGTCGTCTAGGCACTTCTGGATTTCTGTGTGCCTCCTCTAGGAAATCTTCTTCGGTAAAAATATTTCTGTTTACTGGAAACAGACCTGTTTGTCGAAATCCATTGATTGCTCTTTCGCCAGTTTGTATTTTCAGATATGCTTCACCAAAGAGTTCACTTATGTCAAAATGAGATATTGGCCGATTATTTTGCCGTAAAAATTGGCGAATTTCTTCATTGTAATAGGTTTTCAATGCCCCCATTACAGATTTATCGAGTGGCTGCATCTTGTGCGTTGTGTGAGGCGGTAAGCACAACAAAGTTACGTGATTTTGCCTTGCAGCGACAATAGCATCCAAGTTTCGAGTGTGGGTATGATGGCCATCCAAAATCAAAAGCACAGGGTTTTCGGTACTTGGTCTTACATATTCTATAAAATGGTTGAACCACTGCGTAAATATATCTGTCTGAATCCACCCAGATGGATGGAAGGCAAAAACACTTCCTGGTGGAGCTCCCTTCTTTATTAATTCGCTTGAATTTTTACGAGGAAATATGAGCAAAGGGGGCACAAAATTGCCACTCGCACTCATACACAAAACACAAGTCACCAGAGAGCCCCGCTCTGCAGATGTTAGTGCACCGATTTGTCGTTTTCCCCTTTGTGAAAAAACCTCAGGGCATTTTGATTGTACAATGCTAAGACCACTTTCATCGACGTTGAAAATCTGATTAGCTGAAAAGTTTTTTTTTGCTATTTCCGTCTCTAACAGATCAAAAAACTCGTTAACGTTTTGTTTGTTAAAGCCCACTGCTCGTGCAAACGACGTTCCCGTCGGCTTTCTGAGGCTTAACACATCCTTTTGCCTTAATCTGAAACGATTTAGCCAGTCCTTACCAGCAGATTTTTTCAGTAATGAGAAAGGATGTGGAACGTTATTTCTTCTTGCTAACTGGAACGCAAGATTACGGACATCCCGCCTAGTTAATCCATAAAAGGTTTTCTCCATAGCTAGGCAATGCTTTACTAATTCATTTTCCAAATGATCCGGCAAAACTGGTTTCCTCCCCAGTTTCGTTTGGCATACCTCACTAGCAGCTCCATCCTTCTTACAAAGTCTGTAAAGGGTGGCACGAGGCACATTGAATGTTTTACATGCTTTTAAATAACCCATTCTTTTGCTTCTAACTGCTATTATTGCCTTTTTCATGTTTTCCTCATCCCACATTTTACGTTGTGGCGAACTGGTTTTAGCTTTTCCTTGGGTCTTTTTGACCGCTTTAGGCATTTCTACAAAAGAAATCCAATTTTAAGATTTTAATTTATAGAGTCAGGTAATATGGAATACTATTTCATAATTCCCGCCCATATAAGTTTAGAGGTTAAAACGGATAAAAAAATGAAAGGTAGTTCAAATGAGCAATATCTCTGTACTAAAGCATTCCTACATCATTCGTCTCATTAATGAACCAATAACATTAAACAAAATTACTTTCGAAAGTGTTTAAAATAAAATTTTAGTGTACTTACCAAAAAATATTAAGAACGTCGAAATCAGTTGAACTCTTACAACCACTAAATGGTGAATGTTCATAGACTAAGGTACTCTTGTGGAGCAATTTTGAACTTTATCGAGTGTTATTATAACAAATGAGAATAGATAGCGCTGGTAGTTTTGACAAACACATGGTATTCCATATTACCGGGTCTATTTCATAATCCCCGACTTTACTCTATATATATATATATATTATTTCAAAACTAGAAGAAACGATGGTGGTTTGTTTTGTTTTTCGACTACTACACTTTTATATCATTAATAATAATAAAGTGATCAATACTGGACACTTAATTTGTATCATATTATAGATTGATTATATTGATTTTACTTGAAAACTATGTATCTAGAAGCTATATTTCCACATTCACTAATTTCATAACTTTTTTCAGGTATATATTTTTTTAAATAAACTGGGAATATATATGGCGGTTATTTATGTACTTTGTATCCAATTTAAAACTCGATTTAGTTAGCTAATGTGAGATATTGTCTATGCGCTTATAGACATGCATTTCGCTATAAAATACGCCGTAAAGGTTATTTAAAATGTAATTTCTCGGATAGTAAATGAATCTGTCGCAAGTTAAAATTGCGCTTGGGTAAATGGACATTCCTCCTCTTCTTATTTACTGCTCGTTATGCACTGGGATGTTTGGAATGTTGCTCTTGTTAATAATAAACTTAAATTATAATTATTACATAAATAGAAGCTGGAGTGCTTTATTGAGGCTATTAGAAATAATTCGATAATGGAAATAATCGTTCCCTCTAACATAAAATGATAATCGATTTCAGTAAAAAGTTGGGCATTTATATACATCAAGCCGGTTTATAAAATTGCAGAGTTCAGCGCATTGCAATTGCGTAACACTGCACTGCACATATTTATGCAAGTGGATTTTTTTTTATTATTATTTATGCAAAGGAAAATTAATACAGCAGAAAACCAAAAGCTGTTCGGCAAAGCATACATAAATGCAAATATATTTCGTATATATGTACATTTTATAACACAAAAATTATTATCATGGACATTATGAGTACATTGACGTAGATAAATAAATTGTCATTAATTGTATTGTCAGTTGTTATCGTCGGCCTTATAAAAATTATCTGCTCTGGATTCTTCATATTTATACCTTTAATTTCAACAAGTTCTTTTCAATTTAACATGACATGCAACTTGTGTTTAAATAACCACTATTTTAATTTTTTTCAGTATTGACTGGAAAGCCAAAATTATGTACGCCTAAACAAGACCCACACGTTCTTATGGTCCACTTTCAAAGTGCAACTCGCAATCAGGATGGAACTTGATCCTACAGTTTGCAGTCTTTTTCCTAATTAAAATGGCAACTATGAAGTTTTTGGCCGTTACAGGGGTGATATTTTAAAGCATTTTGAGGGAGAAAATTGTATTTGTAAGGATAAATCAACCGGGATACCTACAATATTAACTGAAGCTGTTGTTAATGCTCTTGAACAACGAATCAATCAAAGCCCCAAAAAATCACTACGAAAGCTGTCAGCACAGTCAGGTACACGAGCCAAAGTATTTAAATAAGCGCGCAAGTCCTAAATTATGTGTTCTTTTAAAGTATTAGTAGAGCTATTTGTGCAAAAGCTCTACATATAAATGTACATATGCATTCCTATCGAGTTTCGGTTGTGCAGCAAGTGTACCCTCGTGATTATCAACAACGTATACTGTGAACTGTCAATGGTTTAACGAGCACCTTAATAATAATGATTTACTGGACCCAACCTTCTTCACTGACGAAGCATGGTTATGTAAATAGCCAGAATTACCGAACGTGGGCTACGGAGAACCCTCACAATTTTGCTGAAAAAGATTGCATCCATTAAAAGTTGGAATTTGGATTACAATTTCAAGACGGAGAATAATAGGGCCAATATTCTTTAACGAAACAATTAATACGGAGAGATATCAAACTGTCATTTTGGCAGAATTTATTAATCAGCTACACATGATGATGAAATAACAAGGGGCTATTTCCAACAAGATGGAGACACTGCTCATATTGCTCGAACTACCACAGATTATTTGCAACAATATTATGGAAATCCTATTTTAAGCCAAGGCCTGAGGAGTCCAGATTTAACACCACCAGATTATATATTGGATTTATTAAGAAAGGAAATAAACATTTAGCCAATATAATGAGCGTTATCAATAGTTTTAAGGGAAGGTAATCTAATTAAAAACAATGTTTCCGAATTCGAAGGCAACATCACAAAACACGCGTTCTTGAAATCACTTTTATCTCAGGATACTCATAATGCAAAAAAAAATTTCAAACAACACAAGTGTAATTGTTTTTCAAAGATCGCTATTCTGTCAATTGTCTTATAGATAGTTACATAAAAACCATTTCCAAAGTCTGCTTGAAAAGCCAATGACAAAGTATTTCTGGAAGTATCTGGAGAATTATTAGGGAGATGTGTGTACAAAACGTGTTTAGTTAGATGAAAAGGGATATTAAATTTTAACTGGGATAACTCCAAAATTAATATATCATTCAATTAAGAGAAAAATAACACAATTATAAATGCTAATACTTAAGTTAACTTATGAAGCAATTACTAAATTCAGTTTTAAGACTGAAAATGAGACTCAACAATATAATGAAAGAATTTTGTGTTTTTCATATTGTTACTAATTTGTAAAAGAAAATTATGAAATCTCAATTCAAAGTTTTGTTCAAAGTGATTACAAGAAATCTAATAATAATGCTTACCTATTAATATCTAAAGCTCATTATAAAAAGAGAGAGAGGAAATTCTGAACAAACCCCCAGTCCAAATAACAAGCTGTAACTGTTGAAATAAATCTAATAATAATGCTTACCTATTAATATCTAAAGCTCATTATAAAAAGAGAGAGAGGAAATTCTGAACAAACCCCCAGTCCAAATAACAAGCTGTAACTGTTGAAATAAAGTTTAGGCGGTAAAATTAAATTTAAATATCTGTCTGAAATATGAAATCTGTACCAAATTAAATTGTACAGGGTGTAGATAAAGTCTGGAACAAAATTAATATTTCTGTTATCTTCGGTTTGATGGAAAAACCCTATTTCAGGGTTTTTCCATCAAACCGAAGATCGATTTTGTTTTTATCCCGTGCACTTTATAACATCGTGAATTTAATTCTGTCGTCATCTGGTTGCGCGCGGGCGTGACGTCATTAGTTTTTTCAAATGGTAACCCGCCACATTTATTACCCCTTGTCGTTAGGTATTCCATTGTGCATGCAACGGTATAAAAAGTTTGGTACCTTACATAACAATTTTTGGGAGAAAAATGCTTTCGAATTTCAAAAAATTAAAATTTTATTTCTAATGAAAAACTAATCAAAAATTATTTTAAAAAATCAGGTAAATTATAATCCGAGGTTTATCTTGGATTGTCGTCAAACAAGACACCAAAAAAATGTCAACGGAAGTGTTCAAATTGTCCGCCATTGGCCATTTGACACTGGCCGAGAAGGACGTACACGCTTTCTACGACTCGTCGTATAGTCTCTGCACCAATATTTCGCATTTCCTCGCGGATACGATGTTTCAGATCATCCAAGTTATTTGGCTTATTGGTGTACCGGGTGTTTTTTTATCTTTGATATCATTTTGATTACCTGCAACTTTTTTGTTTTTAAAAATATCAGAATGAAGCAAAAATCATTTTGCATAGGTATCTATGAAGTTTTTTACGTTTTAAAAAATAAAACAAAACACTCACGTTTTTCCAAGATATTAACCTAACTTATATTTTTTTAAATGGAAAGCCCTAAATATTTTCGGATATTTCGATTTTACATGAAATTTCAAGTATATTTTATAAAGCATACCCCATACCTATCTTCAACTGTTTGCGAAATAACGGCGTTTAAACATGCCATTTTTAGAATAATTTAATTTTGTAAAATTGTTTTTTTTAATAATTTGTTACTTTGTTAATCGTTAATCTTTTGTTTTATTAAAAATAAACTTTCTAAATAATTATGAAAAATGATTTCTGTTTGATTTCGACATCTTTAAGAACAGGGTTACAAAACTAAATTTTTCTTTGTTGCATGTTTAAACGCCGTTTTTTCGCAAACCGTTGAAGATAGGTATGGGGTATGCTTTATAAAATATACTTGAAATTTCATGTAAAAGCGAAATATCCGAAAATATTTAGGGCTTTCCATTTAAAAAAATATAAGTTAGGTTAATATCTTGGAAAAACGTTAGTGTTTTGTTTTATTTTTTAAAACGTAGAAAACTTCATAGATACCTATGCAAAATGATTTTGGCTTCATTCTGATATTTTTAAAAACAAAAAAGTTGCAGGTAATCAAAATGATATCAAAGATAAAAAAAAAACCCGGTACACCTTTGATTTCACATGACCCCATAGAAAGAAATCAAGTGGTGTGAGATCTGGCGAACGGGCAGGCCATTCAATTGTTCCCCTTCGTCCGATCCATCTCCCGGGGAAAATTTCGTCGAGGTAACTCCGAACACGCCAGCCAAAATGTGGAGGTGCTCCATCTTGTTGAAACCAGATTTTGGGGTGAGGCTTGTCGGGGGTGTTTTCATCCGGAAATAATTCTACCAATGTTGGCACTAGCGTAAATCTTAGGAAATGTAAGTATGTTTCTTCGTTTAAATTTCTGTCCAGAAAGAAAGGCCCCACAATGCGATCTCCCGCCCATACATTAACTTTTTGCCGGTGTTGGGTGTGCTCCTCTCGAACCCATCGAGGATTTTCGCCCGACCAGTACCTACAATTGTGGCGATTCACTTCACCGTTCAAGGTAAAAGTTGCTTCGTCACTAAAAACCACATTGTCGACAAATCCGGGATTCTCATCGCACCGTAGCATGATTTGTTCACAGAACTCGAGTCGGCGGTCGAAGTCATCTTCATTCAGTTCCTGAACCCGATTGATTTTGTACGGATGAAGTTTTTCCTTCTTCAGCAATTTGGCTACTGTGGTAAAATCGACTGCATGATCCCTGGCAATGTTCCTTGTTGAAGTGTGGGGGTTGTCCTGAAGTTCCAAGAGAATATTGACCCTTCTATCTTCCTCAATTCTTGGTCGACCTTGACGAGCCCTGTCTTTTACACTACCAGTTTCAGCAAATTTTGCGACAATTTTGCTCACCGTTGACCGCGAAATCGGTGCGCGGTTTGGATTTTCTGCATTGAAAAACTGACAGGCTTCTTCATGGCTACGTATTTTATCACCACAACCAACAATAATGAGAATTTGAATCCGCTCTTTTTCGCTCAAATTCGCCATTTTCGCAATGCACGTTCAACACTACCAATGGAGCAAGTATTGTGAATGGATAAGTTCAAACACCAAGTAATGAACTGTCAATATGACGTGTCGTAGAAAGCGTGTACGTCCGTCTCGGCCAGTGTCAAATGGCCAATGGCGGACAATTTGAACACTTCCGTTGACATTTTTTTGGTGTCTTGTTTGACGACAATCCAAGATAAACCTCGGATTATAATTTATCTGATTTTTTAAAATAATTTTTGATTAGTTTTTCATTAGAAATAAAATTTTAATTTTTTGAAATTCGAAAGCATTTTTCTCCCAAAAATTGTTATGTAAGGTACCAAACTTTTTATACCGTTGCATGCACAATGGAATACCTAACGACAAGGGGTAATAAATGTGGCGGGTTACCATTTGAAAAAACTAATGACGTCACGCCCGCGCGCAACCAGATGACGACAGAATTAAATTCACGATGTTATAAAGTGCACGGGATCAAAACAAAATCGACCTGTTTCAGGGTTTTTCCATCAAACCGAAGATAACGGAAATATTAATTTTGTTCCAGACTTTATCTACACCCTGTATATAGATTTTTGAAAGATAAATCCACAGTTAAGGCAATAGAATGGTAAATGCAGTAATGTAATATCTCAACACATGAAAGAAAATAAATGTGTATAGAAAACAAACAATGACAAAGATGTCAAAATATTTGACAATTTGGTCAATCCTTTGGGTCTGTCAGAATTTCGTCTCTCTCTTTTTGGAATAAGGTATAATAATAAAAATAGCAAAAAATTGAGCTGCATAATGTAGAAATATCTTCATTTATGCAAAGTGTTCGAGAATGGCAATTAGCAGTTCACCTATTTTGCATCAAAACTATCGGTTGTGTTAATTAACATTAATAAACATTTTTAATAAGCACCAGAAGTACAAGGTGCGTGAAACTTTTAGAAAAAGAAGACGAAGCAGATGTAAAATCTAAGTGGGGGTAATGGGCGATTGAGGGTTTGAAAAACCCGCGCGTTCAGCTAGTAATGTCTATAAAAAACCGTTTGCACAATTTGGACGAACTTCAACAAGCAATTAGGCAAGAAATTCAATACATAACACAAGAACAGCTTTGTCAAGTATTTGAAAACATGAAACGACGAATAATGTTGTGTTTACAAGCAAATGGAGAACATTTTCAACAATTTTTATAAATAGACGTATTTGCTACTTATCATTATTTTCATTTAATAATAACTGGCGATTTCACAAACTTTAGAAAAATAAAATCCATACTACCCACTTGGCGTACAAACATTTATAGACACGCAATACAATCAAAATATTTTGGGTCTCTTCTGTATCTTTAATACAAAACATATCCATTTTTTGCTATTTTATTATCGGCAAAATACTAAAAATTATCTTATTAATAACGCACATAGTTCTAATAGTAAATGAAACTCATCTCTAGGGTCTGCGTTTACTTTTGCTCTCTACTGTACTTGTATGAACGTACATTGTCTCACGTTACAAAACTATGCAAGCACGTTACTTATAGTGGAGGCAATCCTTAAACCGTTGCACGTCATTCATTTTTTAAAAACCGTACCACCCAAAAAATTATAAAATTTACAATACACAATTATATTTTTCAGATATTTATATGTCAAATTTGTTTACATTAAAATGGCGTGCAAATCATATGATTTTTCAAACAGACTTGACTACGCTGCAGTATATGACGTCATTAACGAGTAATGACGTGCAACGGTTTAAGGATTGCCTCCACTATACTAATGGTTTGTTACAATATGTTCTAGATTTTTTCAATAAGTAATGTATATTCAAGTTCCCTTCTTTATTTGTATGTCGTTTTGCTTGAAATATTATAACATGTGTGCCAAATGTTTCGAACGTCTGGGCGTCTGTTTCAATTACCCACATGTTGAAACTCTTTTTAATGCTTAGTATTTTTTTTTAAATCATTTTGATCTACTTTTCATACTTTTATTTCAGATTACCAGTTTGCAATGTCAGTGATAATTTCCACAAATTAGAAATGCTCCACATTCTACAGAATATGCTGAAATGTTTTATTTTTCGAAATTTTTTTTTAAAAACGTGTTTATAACGGTATTAACTGAGGGAAATAGGGTGAATTGGTTTTGAGCAACAGACAATGATTGACTTGGCCACTGTAGTGATTGATTGTAATTATGCCTGTTAATTTAATTTTAATCACGGCAGTCATAATTATATTTTGTTAGCGGATAGAGTCTTCCTGATATTGATCAATATTTGTGATTCTTAAAATTTATACTATTGGAACTTTTAATTTTATTACTCACCCTGGATTGCACGTCTCTATTCAATAACACAGCAATTATGAATGTTAGGGCATCATAGGGGGTAAATCAATAAATTTGTATTGATTTTATTTAATTTGCATTCTTTAAAAATTCGTTATAATAACATTTTTTTACGTTATTATAAAATTCGAAGACATTTCTAGTTTATAACGAATATAAAATTATTAGATTCAAGTAATAGAATTCAAATACAACATACCGTCTGGAGATACTGGATTTAGGCATAATGGACAAGCTTCGTTAGTGAACATACAAGAGTAACACCGTTCGTGTCCGCAGTTGTCAATGAGTCTTCGTTTCTTGCCTTTATCAAAAGGCATATCACAACTAGGACACGTTCTCGAGCCATTCTCTGATTCTAGTAGTCTTCGTATAGCTGCTAGATCTGTAATTTAAGAGAGAAAAAATAGAAATATAGTGCTGTCACATAAATAATTAAGAAAAACAATCTTATTGCTTCCTAGAACAACCGCGTATTATACTTTCGTGCTTAAATTAAATTATTCAGTTGTGTTTATTAGTGACCATGTTTATTTAATAGCAATACCCGAAGTACCTAAGGATTTATAATTCTCTATTATCTTAATATAATTACATATTACATATATGTATACCTAGATTAATTTCTTTTTATAGATACAAATACGAAATCTAATGCTAATAGAAAATCACTACATTTGGCACCTACAGTGTGGGGCATTAAAATATTAAATGCAATGAGCCTTATGCATTTGAACATAACGGGTGCCTGTAAATGATTTATGCGTTGCGATTTACAAATTTTCATATCATTAAATTAGCAACTTGGAAAGGAAATATTTAAATTACAAAATAATTTTATAATCATATGATCATGCTGACTTGAAACTATAATCCTGGCATCAAGCATTAATTACATGTAATTTTAACATCATACGTCCAGCAAGGGCGGGAATTCTAAAATATAAGATTCTCTAGTATGCAAATGGCCGATTAGTAAATCAATTACAGACGGAAAGTAGTCGGTTGATGGACTTGAAATTTTGACACAACGTTGCATTGGAATACGCGAGTGTTTACATTCATGGCGCGACACAAATCTTCCCGCACTGGTGAAATGGTAATAGTAACTGAATTATAAAAATTTAAAATTTCAAACTAAAGATATTACGGTCTTCGTATCGTCTTGATATATGTGTGCAACTACTATGGCCTTTACGTGTCTTCTGAATAATGGTAGCAGCTCATAGACACTTTTTTTTTATAAAAATATAAGAATTTCCGGATAGTGAGGTTAGAAATCATGGAGTAAAATCTAAGAAAGGCATAAAGGGTACAGAAGAGTATCTAGTTTCTTATAACAGACACGATATAGTATTCCAAAAGAAAAATATTGCAAAATAAATATCGCTCGTGAGTTTGATCTAAATTAATTCTTAAGTATTTAGCTGTTGTTTTGTATCACAAGTAACACTAGATTCATAAAGAGCAAACTAGCCTGACCTATTCACCTGCGTTTACATTAATTAATGTATTTTAACGTCTTAATTATATACTATATGCATGATTATATACACGCAGAAAATATTTTTAGATAATCGATCTATAGTATCTAATCAACGCACAAGAACTGTTCAACAGATGTCAAAATGAAAGATTTATGTACAAAACACGTGACCGCGAGATACAATTAGCGAACTACGTTAAGTTAGTAAATTAGGGAGAAGAATCATATACAGCTATGAAGCTGACATACATTCGAAATAAAAGTGATTGATGTATGTACGTAGGTATATTTATATGTTATCAACTAAGTAGCTCTCAAGTTGTAATTGTTTAATATTTTGATATGTATTGTATGCCTCTGTGAAATAATCTGATATTTCAGGAAATATTAATCATCATATTAATTAAAATAGTTTCTGGTGTAGCCTATTTGAAAAAGTACACGTATTCCTTGTCATTGTGGCGAAACGGTAATGAATAAAGGGCTTAATTTCATTGGTATAAATAACAACAGTGGGAGCTAAATTTCATCAGTAGAGTTGACCCATTAAGTGAATAAAATTAGTATTGAAAAATAACAAGAAATATATTGAGTTGAAATATTTCCACTAAATGCAATGGATATATTGTATTTGTTATTGATAGTTCTTTTTATTTCAGAATACACTTGGGACATGGCTCTTTTAATAATTTTATTTGTTTGTTGTTGCATATTAATGGAGAAAGATTGCTCGAAATTCAAACATAAAGAGATCCACAAGTACACCAGAAAAGTATGAGAAATCCATCATAGGCAACTTCATAGTCAATGGGGATAAGGAACAGACGGTAAAAGATGTGAGAGTATACAGGGGAGCAGAAATTGTCAGCGATTATTACCTGCTAATAATGCAAATGAGAATAAACAATTACAATATCAAAGTTGAGAAAAGGAAGAAAATAATTAAAGAAAAAGTAAGAAGTTACAAATTAAAAGATGAAGAAACCAAAAATAAGCTCCAACAGAAATTAGCCGAAAGATTTAGAGAAATGAAAAGAAGTACACATACAACAATAGAAACTAGATGGCAATACTTTAGGCGGACAATCCTGGCAACAGCTAAAGAAGTATGTGAAACATCAAGAATCTCAAATATATACTCGAAAAAAAGCAGATTGTCGTCTAAAGAAATGCAATGAACAGTTTAAGAAAAGAAAAATAAAAGGAGAAGATATTTACAGTCGAAAACAGGAAATGACCTCCAAGAGTACAAAATAGCTCACACTGAAGTAAAAAACTTAATAAAAAGAGCTAAGAAACAGACATTAGAAGAGTGCGAACTTAGAATGAAAGACAAATACTCAGAAAACCAAAATCTGTTTTATAAATGGCATACTAAAACAATTAAAATTGGAGAAAGCTAGACTAAAAAATGTACTGGACAAAGATAGTAATGTCTTAACTACAGAGAATGACATAATAGACAGATGGAAGCAATACTTTGAAGAATTAGCAGATCTAAACCAGGTAGAGGAAATAAATCCGCAAAGAGGAAATTACACAGGCCATAGAGAAATTAAAAATAGGGAAAGCCCCAGGACATGATGATATCTGAAATGATAAAGTACATGGGAGAAAAGGCAAAAGAAGAATATATTAAAACAAAAAGAGATACCAAAGGATTGGAATACAGATATAGTAATAACATTGTACAAGAAAGGAAATTCATAAATTTGCACAAATTATAGAGGCACCACTTTAACAAGCATACCTAGCAAAGTTTGCTTATGACGGCAGTCTTACCAGTAGATAATAATATGCAAAGAACAACAACTAAATACCAAAGAGCCTGTGATAGGATTTCGAATTGAACTAACGATAACGATTGGAAAATAAAACTTAATGAGCTAAAATAGACTCGTATAAACTCTACCAACAAGAACATAATAGATAATAGAACCTATCACTATAAATAGTAATACCGTCCCTTAGGAGAATTCAGCTAAATATCTAGGTATGATGCTTAACGTTAAACTGAGATGGAAGGAGCATATCAAAAAGAAAAGAGCTGAGCTGGATCTTAAGTATAAAAAACTTTACTGGGTGTTAGGACGCAATTCACAAGATTCGCTATACAACAAAGTCTTGATCTATAACCAAGTCCTGACATCAGTTTGGATATATGGGATACAATTTGGAGATTGTGCCAAACCTTATATTAAAAATATACAAAGATTTCAAATATAAAGTCTTAAGCAAAATGGTCGATGCACCCCAGTATGTTCAAAATAGCAACTTGCATAGAGATCTAGGAATTAGGGATGTAGCTAGTGAAATAAGAAGATCTGCCGCCAAACACAAAGAAAGATTGCATGAACACGCTAATGTGGTAGTCCAAAACCTAAATAGAAGGCTGAATAGACTAAGCCCCACTAACTAGTTTGTTTAGTGTGCAGTGCTCAGAGTCGGAATATGAATAGAATTAGCCGATAAGTTTGTTGAAGTTAATGTTTTTTTTCTAATTAGTGGTTGGTGAAAATGAAAAGTGTTATATACTTAGATGCTAGACTAACATAAAGAAGTAAATACTATTTACATATATACATTTATACGCAAAACTTATATGCATATATGTATGTGTTAGGATACACACATACATCTAGTGTCATTACCGACAATCAACGTACAGACACCGTGTTTCGGCCTTTAAGGCCCCGTCAGTAAACGCCAACCGACATAGCTGAGATACTAGTTTTAAAGTCATTACCGGTAGTCTAACGTACACTGATGAGGCCTTAAAGGACGAAAGACAGTGTCTGTGTGTTGATTATCGGTAATGACACACACCAATTTTAATATTGTAAACTGCTTTACACATATTAATAAAAAAGAAGTTTGCTTAATAAATGAAGTATAACTACATTATAATATGTTGGGGTTTACTTTTTAACTTTTTTCAATTTTTCAACCCCAGTTAACATTTCTTTGATTAACTACGTTCTTAATCAGTGATTAAGGCTAACCAGCTTGCACACAGCTGTGCCTAAACAAAATCTAAATGTATAATTTACGAGTTATGAAAAACAGTTCTTTAAAGAGATAAAACCGATAACCAAATATAATAGGAACACTTTTACTATATAAAGCATTCGATATAATCTTTCAATATTCATAATTAGGATATCGAATATTTTAATTAATTCAATACGTTTCGAATCGAATCGAAATGCAAACGAGACCGCGTCTCGCATAAACGAAATAATAAATAATTCAGATTAATCTATCATCTAAATTTTAGGTAATTGCAAACACTTGTATCACGCTGACAGGATCAGTCGCTACCGCGTCGACACCAAACGACCACTACCAACCGGTTGCTTTAGTGCATTGCGGTGCCTCGGATTATTTCTTTTCAACACACTCTAGAGAACCAGTGTTGTACCGATTCTTTTTAATTAAAACTTGTGTACGAAATTAGTATTTCATTGTGAAATAAACGCAATGTCACTGGACTTTCTTTTGTAACGTTATTTCGCATTGCAAGAGACGATTGAACAACACACGTAGGTATATAAGAATAATAATAGCTTGTGTTCGCGAAGACATTTACGACAATTACGCAACCAACGTGTTTTGCTCAGACGCAGAATGTAATTATGGCCAATTGATTGCTAATTATAAGAATATTTGTGGAGGATTCTCGCTTTTGAAGTGTCTTTCCCATGCATTCATTCGTAATGTCACTACACTTATTGTTTAATTATTAAAACTTTCTGTAAATGGAGAATTAAATACGACAAACGAGAGTTAACGAGTTCTTCGTAAATCTGGCGACATAACAAATTCTATAATATTGAGATTACGAAAGCTTTTTATAGTTATAAATCCCAAAAAATTAATGCTGTAAGTGGTAATGCAATTTAGGAAGAACAATAACACAATTACTTTGTTTCTTTTCCTGCTTCTTAATTAATCAATAACTAATGATAATATATATATATATATATATATATATATATATATATATGTATATATATAAAATACAGCTGTGGTAGAGAGGGGTCGCTAGGTCGCTAAGAAAAATTTAGCTGTTTTATCTACTTTTGTTGGTTAAAAGTATTCTAAAAGAATTAATTATCAGGGTCAGAAATATATGAAATCTTAGTATCACTTACGTAGGTACGTTTTTTTCAGAAATAAGATGGTTTGCACATACTGAGTATGTGTTCTTTATATTATATGATATATTGTATTAAAATTTGTACTAGTATAACTATTACATACGCGAATAAATAATAATTGTAAAAATAGTTTCAAATAATTTTTATTGTTCAGTACAATATTGTTTCGCCAAACTTTGGCTTCATCAGGTGATGACAGAGTAATGCTTACAAAATATAGCAGTCAATAATGGACATGCAATAAATTTAATAAGCAAATTCTAACACAAAAACAAATATCGCACACTCTATCTCTAATTTATCTTAGAGTTACCAACAATAATAAATACCAATATAATTCAATCACATATTTAGGACCAATATCAGTCAAGATCGGAAATCTAATTAAAAAGTCCAACAATGAATTCAAATCATATAAAACAAACAACTCGCTACAAAAGTACATTAGGAATGACAAAGACAAAGTAGAAAGAAAGTCGAAGTCAGGAGTCTATATGTTAACATGTGAATATAACAAAGTCAACATTGGTCAAACAAGACGAACCTTTGAACAGAGATAAGGAACAAGAAAAAAGCTACAATCATAAAAAGACGGATTCTACATTTGCCAATTATTGCATAGAACTAAACCATAAATTTAATAAAGAATTTAAAATTTTTCTAAATTTGTAAAAACACCCCTTCTTTAAACCCCGACACTTTTGCAAAATATATAACGCTGTAATCATTTTGTAAGCATTACTCCGTCATCCCCTGATGAAGCCAAAGTTTGGCGAAACAACAAAAATTATTCGAAACTAGTTTTAGGATTATTATTTATTCTAATATGGAGTCCCAACAAGTAACATCCCGTTCAATTAGTTATATATTACAAATTATGTAGAAAATTTCTGTGCTTGTCCCATGCAGAATTTCTATGTCCCCGCTTGTGTCTCTGTTCATGAAAATCGAGCATAATAAGCCTTGATGTATCTACTTCTTAGATATAAGTATAGTTTAGTTTTTGATTTATGTTAAATATTTTTTTTGTATTTTTTTGCTTACCACAGTAGTGGATCTGGCCATTTATAATATATTTGCTTTTTTGGGAGTATTTGAGTTTTCATAAATCCAAAACCTTCTACAACTTTATTATCCTTATAAGAAAAGTGCCGAAAAGTCATTAAGCACAGAACTAGTCGTGAATTGGCTAACACTTATAAAATAACACATATATATATATTTGGGTCTCTCAGACTTGGCGCGACCAGTGGTGTTCCATCGATAGGCGCGACCACTGCAGGGTTAAAAGAGATCAATTACTACAGTGACACTCTATATATCATTTAACGATTTTATCGAAAGTATATTCCGAAGTAACAATTTTAATATAAATAACAACTATAATAAAGTATCATGCTATATTTATTATTGCATTATTTATTTTCTTTTGACAATATTATTTACGTTCTTCTAAATTAGGTTAATTACTCTAAATTGTCTCGCGTTACATGCAATGGAATCTCAGGAAAGGTATCACATAACGGTTATTCGAAAGATTATACCCGTAATAATTGAAAAGTACTTAGAAAAAAGACATGATCATTTCGTAACATCGAACGCAATTAATGTAAACAGTTCTTTTTTTTTGCGAGTAAATTGAATGTATTTACCTTCGCATAGAAACTCGCGTAAAGTGGAATTCTCACAGTCACACAGTAGGTCAAAACTTAGCGGGGTACCTGGATAAACTAGTAATGAATGATTGCAATAATCGATATTGTAAGAAATAAATGACACTAATATGTGCCCAGGTAATGGTACTATGGCGTTAAGCAAATATCATTTAATGAAATCTAAATTCTTACATTGAAGATACTTTTGAAAGTATCATAATTACACAATTACCTTGTTCAACCGTTTCTCAGTGGTTAATATTAAATGGTTCTTCGATAAATATGAAAGTAAATAAAGAAAGTATTATTTCTTAAAATAAAATACAACAACATTGGAAATTACATGGTAGGGGTATATTAACAATAAATAAACAAGTTGGAATAAATTGTTACTTTTGATAATTAACATAAAGGTGTTTCAGGATATGTCAAGATGGTTAAAATATATTTTTCCAAAACCTGTATTTAATATTTATGGCAGTGAGATTAATTAGTTAGTTAGCTAGTAACTTTATATCACAAATAAACCCTGTTTTTTTTCTTTTTCTTACTTTTAAACACATACTACGAAATACACACTAATCAGAATGTGATGAAACAGTATTAAGCATTAAGACGTAATAATGAATAAAAGGATTTTATTGATGGAAATGAAGTAAAATTACCTGTTAAATCTTAATGACAAAGTAGGAAATCTAACGCTAAATTAGATAATAATAACGGACCTTTTCTCAGGTTAATAAGTGATGACACTATTTCCGTTATCTATGAGGTTTCTAGAAAATTACTTTCCTTTCACTGCTGAGATAAGCTAAAGTTTTATTAAAATGTTCCTAGGTGATATTTGTAGTTAAATGTATACATGTATTTCTATTTTTACCAATTTAGGATGATATTCAAATTGCTTGGGAATTGGGTTATTATTGTCCGGAAATAATAAAAAAAACATAAATATAAAATAAACATAAATAAACTTAATGCAGAGTACCTATGTAAGCAAGAGAAATAAATTTCTTTACTTTTTACTAGAAGAGTTTTCATGAGACCAAACAATGAAGTGTTGAACAATACGACTTATTATAAATACGAGGGAATGTTCTTAATTTCGCGAAATGGGAGAAAAGAACAGAAAAGAAAAATAGAAAATTATGTTTTTTTTTCAATATATTCAGTTGCAACCCTAATATATTTTTCATATATTTCAATTAGTCTGTTTGTGCCTTTATAAAAAGTACATCTTTTACTTCTTCATCGTTCCCAAAATTCCATCCATCCAGCTCGTGTATAATTTTAGGGAATAGGTAAAAATTGCTAGGAGCCAGGTCTAGACTAGAGAGTAGGTAATTCAAAATAACGAAGCTTACTGTATGTAGGGCAGCGGGCCCATCACGACTCTTATGAACAGAGTGCTCCTGCATGATAGCATTAATTTCCTCCTTCTCTTTCCTTTAATGATCTCTTTTAACCGCTCCAGGATTGAAGCGTAGTATTCTCCAGTTATGAAAACACCTTTACCTTTGTATCAATTAACATGATTCTAGGGAATCCCAGTAGCTTTGAGTTTTCCGGAAGACCGTGACACCTTAAACTTCTTGGGTGGTGGTGCGCTCTTTATATGCCTCTGCAAGGAGACTTTCTTGAACTCCAGTTCATAATGATGAACTCAGGTTTCATTCTTAGTAACAATGCGATTAAATACACCATCCCTGCCTTAATTACAGAGGTCCAAAAACGTACGAGAACAATCTAAGCGCTGTTGTTCGTGTGATGGCGTGTGCATTCTCTCAGCACCCATTTGAATGATCATATTGGCAAGAGTAAGGTCAGCGCCTTTAAGAATTTTTAAAATTGTTGTATCAGATACTCCATTTATTACTGTGTTTGTTTTCCTTGGTCGATTATTTTCCATTACTCATTTTTCGACTTTTTAATAAATTCTGGAATAGTCTCTTCGATAAGCAGCTCCGGCCGTGGGTGGTCTTCAAGCTTAAAGCGACTGTACCACTTAAAACCAATAGTTTTTTCCATTATGATATGAACAGACTTTCCTTTTTGTTTTGTAAGGAACTTGATAACGGCGGGATACTACATTTTCTTCATATTTCATACTTTCTTGCAGATTAAGATGCTTGGTCCACGATAGTTTAAAGACTACTTACGCGATTGTATTAAAACTTCATATTTATACGTACAAATAATAAGTCACTGAACATGTAATGGCAAGAAAGATATCTCCAACTAGCATCCAACCTTTCCATTATGCGAAAATATAAAAGCTCCCTTCTATGTTTTGGGGTCCGAATTTCCTGGACCATTTATAAATGAATTGCAAAAGTAATTTTTTGGCCGAATCTTAAAAATGTTGGTAAAAATTGCGAATAAGATTTTCATACTTTGCACTCTCAACAAATCTGTATAGAAAGTGTAATTTCCAAGATATTCACAAGAAAAACGCTGTCCACTAAGAGTAAAAATTTTTCTTCCGATCAAAATTCCGAATTTTTTTTATACAAAAAATATTCAAAATTAAAACTCTATATACTTTTATGTACTTAATAGACTTTTGTTAAAAGTATAATTTGAGAGTTATTCGTAAACAACTGCGTTTCGATAAGAGTATAACTATTTCTGATAGAAATTTTGATTTTATTCGCTGATATCAAGTACTACTTCCGGTCTATCGATTTTCCTGGAAATCTAATCGGATTTTGATTTGAAGATTATAATATTAAATATAAATAAGGTTTGGTGTTAATAGTTGTAACCGTTTGGTAAGTATCGTTGTTACAGCCAACCAGAGGAAGTAGAACATTTCAATCATTACAATACTTTTTACGTATATTACGTACCAGAACGTAATTCCCATATACGTATCAACTGCATTGCGATAATCAATTTCTTGCCTTGTCTAGTTAATATGTTAAAATGACAATTGCGTACAAAATTAGATTTCACAAATACTAATTTTCAAATTCTTCGTGTGGTAGAAAAAAATTTCATGTCCGTCCACAAGGCAAGAAAATGATTGGAAAACGCTAAAGTGTTGCATGCACATTTAAATGTCGATTAGACGTTTCTTCAAAGTTCTTCATTAGTATAGAAACACGCCATGTTCGTCCGAAAGGCCACGAAAATTGTCGGAAAATGGTGAAATACTAAAATTGTATTACTAGCACATATTTAACATTTACAATTTGATTTACACATTTCTATATTATATATCTTCGACACATACTCAGCATCATTTGTGTATTGAGAGTGGATGTTCGCTTAAGATAGATCCAGACTTTCTGATTGACTCACATGAATGGCATACGACAGCTCTATAGCTAATTTTTTACATTTACTCTTTTAATTATACAATTTGCGTCGATATTATTTGTGTAGTGGAATTAAATACATGTCTATGATTGATCTAGACCTTTTGACAAAACTGTATAAATAGCATTGACTTTTCTATACTTAAATGTTCCATATATATATCGGATAGAAGTTTCCTTATATTTTAGTCTTCATTATTGTTATATTGAAGGTCAAGTTATACCTGGTAGTATTATTAGTAACTATATTCAACAAAAAATGTCATTCATTATGACATAACTGCATTGTCTAATACTAACTGTAATAATGTCAATACTTATTTACTGCATATTACAATTCAGTGCAATTCAAGGTTATTTCATTATTGTAACTCAAGAAATCTTAACGATCGCTTTACACGAATATGTACTTAATTGCCTACTAAGGCAGACTCTGCGTTACTCTTGTGCCCCTTTTATAATTATGGCGTAAATATTAGAGCAGTAAACAATTTCTTTTATTTCTTTCTTTTACCAGACTATGCGAAATATATGAAATATTTTTGTCCCATTCAAAATTGTCAAGTTTTCTATGGTGTTTCACGGTTCTTGGTTTGCAATTATTGCGGTACTATTAAATACCTTTCAATATCGCGGTAACGTTCGAGTCTCCAAGAAAGAGTCGCACAAACATTTCTACTTATTCCTATAAGCATTATTGTATTAGAAGTTATGAGCGAATAGTTAATAAATAGTAAGAATTAATCGGCTTATCTTAATAATGTGGTGGTTTGTGCATTAAAGCTGAAGCAAAAATATATATGTGTTTTTTAAATTAATTTATGTGAATTGTTTTACAATATTATATATTTAGCACATAGCGATATGTTATGCTGTTAATTAGGTATAACACGCATGTATTAAACACTGGAAAAGTATTTTAGTATTTAATGTAATACAAATATAGTTTACAACCATTTTGCGAGTGCGAAATAATTGTGTTAATTTCTAAACATATAATGAGGTTAAGAAGTGGTTAGCACTTATAATTTTCAAATTTTAATAATTTAACGCCTTATTTTAGAAAAAAAAATACTTCTCTTCATAGAAACAGCAGAACAGAAGAAAAGAAATAACGCAAAAATTATATCCTAAAGGCATATCATTTAGAAGGAGTGGCGTCAAACAAATAAATTAATTCTAGTTGATTCCAAAGGCGTCTTCCTATTTCCATTGCCTATCAAAACAGGGTTAAATAAAAAAAATTGAGAAAGTATTAGATATATAAAAAAAGATGCTCCTCCCAAGTACCTCAGAGACTTTTCCAAACCGTCCTCGTCGTGAAGATGGTATATTGTTGAAAGTAGTCCTTGCAGCAAACAGATTAGAAGCTTTGAAAAAATATATATGAAAAATTTACTGAAAACTACAATAAAACTGTGTGTAAAATGCATTGCTTTCTGCATATTTTTCAGCGATAATACGATGTTTACAAGCTTCTCAAGGTATTATTGCTGGTTGATAGTGAATGTTATAACTCCTGTGCCTTTGCAATACTGAGGTGACAAATAAGATGCTTAAAAACGTATTAAGTAATTACAGACATGTGCTATGAGTTTGAGAACACTTGGTAAGAAATTTTGTGGGAAAGTAAATTTGTTTCTTGAATATTAATAGACTGTCTCTCAAATATTGATGTCATCAACGTGTCACTTTAGAATCGAGATAGTTAATTATATATCAAAACATATGCATTTACATATGTCAAAAATGCAGTTATTGGGTTAGAAGAAATATCAGAATATATCATTTAACATGACTCTTCTGTTGCAGGCAGCAATTCTAGTTAGTTGTACTATCAGGCCTCACAAAGATTGTTCCAATTTAGCCACTCTTCAAATAGCAGAGTTGAAAACACTTTAGCCATATCTGGTTTTCCAAACTTTGATTTATGAATACTAAAAATGATATGTCATAGTATTATAAGAAATGAATAGCAATGACAGAACTACCACGAACATTTTCGACGTCGAGATTTTTGCAGATCTTCACGTTTTGAATCCCCTAACAGCGAAAAAGTGTTTTTTTCTCTGTCTCTCTCTTTGTGCGTTTGACTTCCTCTTGAGATCTGATTAGAATTTCATTAAAGTCGGTAGACCGGAAGAAGTAGTTCAATACAATACAAAAGCGCTTAAAAGTCAATGTTAGAAAGATTAAAAAAAAAGCATTTCGAAATTCTTTTTGGCTTAGTAAAAAACGGTTTTTTGCAAATATGTCGAAAATTATGCATTCTATACAGATTTATCTAGAATACAAAAGTATTTACAGCACAAATTGAAATATGTAATTTTTGTTTATAAAAAAAAAACAAAATTCTGACAGAAAGTAACACTTTCACTCTTATCGAATAACAGTTTTTTGCTAATATTTCTGAAATTATACATTCCATAGAGATTTATTAAGAAAATAAAAGTACTTAAGTAAATAAGAGCTGAATTTGGGATAATTTCTGTGAAAAATATTTTCAAAATTCGGATAGCGCATACGTATAAGAAAGTCGTGTGGTGCTGCACCTTTTTTTTTACCTTTGCTTGTACCTTGCAATATGGTAATGGTTAATGTTGTTACTTGGATGACTCAGTCATTAGACTTAATTCATATTTATTTGTCATATATCAAAATTGCAAGCCAACTGTGATTTTTACTGACTATTATGTGAAAAATTTTCCTGTAATTTGTAATGCTCAAATATAATGATAAATATTTTTTCTGAAAACTGCACACAAATCACTCACATTAACAAAGCTAATTTTATTAAGAAATATTTGACATTTTTCTCATTACTGACTTCGATTTTCACAATTCTTTAATTTCGGTAACATTAAAATTCGTATTCCATGCAGTATTCAGTCATTTATCATGTAAAGATATGCGGGGAAAGGTGTTTCAACACCAGTAATACACACGTAAATACACAATATGTTCTCATATAATCGTATTTATTATCGTTAATTACAACTATTTAAATACGTGTAGATTACATTACAAAATAATGTATATTTTACTAATATAAATCACGAACAAATAATATCGTACCTGGAGGTGTCGGAATTGATTTATTATTTGCGCCTTTGCTATAATTAAGTGGACAAGTAAGTGAAATATGAGCGAATAGCACTTTCAGAAACACGAACACTTATAAAAGTAAGCGGTTTTGGTGATATTATTTGTGTATAACATGTATTCATTGTTCGACGAATATCCATTACACAATAAGTACGCGGTAAAGTAATAATTAATGGCAAATAAACGATAATTATATGGTGATTCATAATTTAACAGAGTAGATTAGTATAAAGTTAGTTTGAATTCCTGGAGAGCATGTGTTTAGCGATAGAATTTAATAAAATAATTAAAATAAATTCTATATGATCCAAATCGTTTTAAAATTGTGGTCTTCTTTTGATTCAGACATCAGAGAGCGATGATTCTCTATTCAAATATGTACTAAACAAAATATCTTTGCCTCTACATTTCAAGTCATTACAGCTTAAGAAATTTAACCTCGAAGTTAAGTTTATGTTGATGTCGCGATAACTTTTTTTACTTTTTTTTTTTGGGCACATGTTCCGTTCTTGCCATTTAATCACCACTGCAATTTAATCCCTGCTTTTCTGCTGCATGGTGTCGAATTTTTTGGTTCTCTAGCTTTTTAGTTATTTAGTTTTTTAGTTTTAGCTTTAATTTTTAGTTATATTTCAGTTAATTTCTAGTTATGTTTTCACTGGTTAGGTTTAGGTTAGGTACTTTTTTCAACTTTAGCTTTACTCTAGAATAGCTTATGCTGGATTTACCTTGAGATTGTGCTTCGTGGATTTAGTTAATTATTTGACTTGATTACTGGATGTGATAAGAATTAATTTGTATACCTACTCCGTAATAAGGATATAATAATTATTATTAATTATTATTACTATTATGAACTGCCCCGGGAGACCCTGTTCTGGCCTTTCCGGTAGGTGGCCCGATGATATATAAATATAATATATAATAACTCGACCACAGCGCCACCTATCGAATTGAAAACATTCAATTGAGGTATTTCCATCCCGGGAGCATAAAGAACAAAAAAAAAAGAATCAACTAAATATTTCGTTCCTATCGTTAGTTATGATAGAGAGTGCATAAAAAAATTATGATTTTGTCCGAATTTTCCGACTTTCCTTTGTAATTGCCTCGTTTTTCCCCTGAAACTTTTCCAGGACCATAACAAACAAAGCAAGAAAAAAACCATATACATCGTTCGAAATGTGTGTTATGGTCTTGAGTTCATACAAAAATTCTATAGAAAAAAGCACTTTCAGTTTTTCCCGATTTTCTCAATTTTCCGGGCAATTTTTTCAAATTTTCTTTTCCTGAAAACCCTATTCGGATTATTACAAAAATTATAATTTTTGTAGTTTGTCCGAATTTTCCGACTTTCCTTTGCAATTGCCTCGATTTTTTTTCCCTGAAAACTTTTCCATGACCATAACGAAAAAAGCAAAAAAAAAAAGAATTACGCATATCGCATCGTTTAAATCGTGTGTTATGGTCTTGGATTCATACAAAAATTCTATAGGAAAAAAGCACTTTCAGTGTTTTCAGAATGTTCCAATTTTCCGGAAAACTTTTAAAATTTTTCTTTCCCTGAAAACCTTATTCGGACTATTACAAAAATTTAGTTTGTCCGAATTTTCCGACCTTCCTTTGTAATTGCCTCGATTTTTTTTCTGAAAACTTTTCCGCGACCATAACCAAAAACATCAAAAAAGAATTACCCATATAGATTATTTGAATCGTATGTTATGGTCTTGAATTCATACAAAAATTCTATAGAAAAAAAGCACTTTCAGTGTTTCCAGAATTTTCCAATTTTCCGGGCAACCTTCTCAATTTTTTTCCCTGGAAACCTTATTCGGACTATTACAAAAATGATGATTTTTTAAGGTTGTCCGATTTTTTCGACTTTCCTTTGTAATTGCCTCGATTTTGTTTCTGAAAACTTTTCCAGGAATATAACGAATAAAACAAGAAAGAATTACGCATATACATCGTTCGAATCGTGTGTTATGGTCTTGAATTCATACAAAAATTCTATAGAAAAAAAGCATTTTCAGTGTTACCTGAATTTTCCAATTTTCCGGGCAACTTTCACAATTTTTCTTTCCCTGAAAACGTTATTCGGGCTATTACAAAAATTATGATTTTTTTAGTTTGTTCGAATTTTCCGACTTTCCTTTGTAATTGCCTCAATTTTTGTTCTGAAAACTTTTCCAGGAACAAAACGAAAAAAACAAAAAAGAATTACGCATATACATAGTTCGAATCGTGTGTTATGGTTTTGAGTTCATACAAAATTCTATAGAAAAAAAATCATTTTCAGTTCTTCCCGAATTTTCCAATTTTCCGAGCAAAATTTTCAATTTTTCTTTCCCTGAAAGCCTTATTCGGACTATTACAAAAATTATGATTTTTTTGGTTTGTCCGAATTTTCCGACTTTCCTTTGTAATTGCCTCGTTTTTTTTCTGAAAACTTTTCCAGGAACATAACGAAAAAAACAAAAAAAGAATTACGCATATACATCGTTCGAATCGTGTGTTATGGTTAATACAAAATTCTACAGAAAAAAAGCATTTTCAGTTTTTCTCGAATTTTCCAATTTTCCGGGCAATATTTTCAATTTTTCTTTCCCTAAAAACCTTATTCGAACTATGTATTACGATTTTTTTTTTTTAAATAGCTAAACAGCATTTAATTTTTATTTTTATAGAGTATTTATAAGTGACTTCTATATAAAATAAAAATGTTTCCGAATAAAATGGAGATATGTGAAAATTATAGATAGATACTTTATGCTTTTGCTATAGGTATTCATTACATTTTCAATAACTTTATTCTAAATGATACCTAATATTAATAAAAATATCCAATGCCACAACATTTCCCAACAACTCAATGTCAATTAGACCCAACGTTAAAATTTATTTCTTTCTAAACAGGTATTGAACGTAATATACCGATTGACCAATAAGTATAATATAAAAAGAAAGTAACTTACAAAATCGTTGGTCATTGAAAAGTAATTCCCGGATATAGGCATCGGAGCAGACTTCGATAAAACCAGGCAATGAATTATAATATTTTAAAAATGAAATAACAGAAATTTCTCTTAAATAATGAATTGGGAAAGTAATAATAATGCTGTTCCTTATATTAATATCATAAACATCAAATCTAAACATACCTTTTTCCTATAAGTGTGGTAGATACCTAAAGAAAATATCCCTATAATACAGACTTTGTCAGACACGTTACATTGCACAGTGAAGTTCTTGGTTTATCTCTAAGACGCTCGTCTTCATATTCAATCAGTCATGCTGTTATAAGATATGGTCGTAGTTAGACATAGCAAGTATCATGTAAATTCTGTACATATAAACTTTAGAACAAATACATTAATTTTTGAAATAGAGAATCTAGTGTAATATGAAAGCTTACAAACAATACTATTGTAATATTAACAATGATGAAGTTATGACGTTTAGTTTTTAAGATATATACACCTTTACTTCCTAAAACTTATAGCAATCCAACTCATAGCAATATAATAAATTTTAAAATAAGCAGATCTTATCTAGTTTTTTTTTATAAATTATATGAAATAAATTTAAATTAATTTCATCATTCATAATTGTTCCAAAGAAACGTAAACATTTGTATAAGGAAAATGTCGAAATAGTATGTAAGTTTTAAAAAGTGTGTAGGAAATGTGGGTTCTATTTTGAGTGCTCACTTCCTTACAAGACGACCTTTCGAGGAATTTATATTTTACGATAGCGTAAGAGTTTATATATATATATATATATATATATATATATATATATAGTTGACGCTCATGATGACATCCGTTCCGCATTATAGCAAACTTACGTCCGGCAGTATACACGATGTGCATATAGTACATACAGAAAAAATACAAACTGACATCCGGTCTACATTACGCTCAAAGTAACGCCCGCTTGCAAATGGGGAACCCCCGATAAAAATACACAACATCAAACAATGGGTGTAATTCATGGCGCTATCAAAACGATACATTGCTATATTTGTCACTGCGTATTTTAAAGCTTGGAGTTTAGGCACATATAAATATTTAATATTTTTCTATCGGGCGGGGCAATTCAGTTACATATTCGAGATTTTAATTTTAAGAACATTGAATTTTAAATTAAATTTAAAAGTGAGATAAATTAAATTAAATAAAAAATCCAACTGTTTAAAATGGGCCTTGTGAGAAACATCTAAATTATATACAGGGTGAGTCATTAGTAGCAGCTTCTTCGATTGCTCTTTTGTGTTTTAAATAAAAGAAAACTGGTGAAAGATCTATGGTTGCTTGTGGCGCATATTGTAAAAATACTTTAAGCTCTGATGCACTTCCGGTTTCACCGGAAATGCACGGAACTTAATTTTTTTAATGACTCACCCTACATATTTTGGATTTTCTAGTACTGCTTTAAACTGTCTGTTCAATTGTTTATTCTTTTTCAAAATTGAGTCAATAGTTTTTCAGTTATTAATTTTTTTTTTAAATATTTGACCAAAACACGAAAAATAATTTTCACATTGTTTTTAAAAATAAACACATTAACTTTGGCGGTGTTTGTAGCCAAATTTATTTTTTTACCCAGTATTTTATTGAGGCATTTTGTTTCTTTTTATTCTCTTTCATTTTTGTTGACAATGTCCTATACCTATTTTTTGTAATTTCTGAGATAATCACTTTTCGGGCAATTAGCAGTCAATTAAAGAACTAAGAGCGCTGTTGTTCTATGCACCAAAATATTCATTCAACCAATGGAAGGCAGGAATGGGACCTGATTTCCTTAGTAAAATAAAGCAAATGTTAAATCCAACTATCCCAAAAGTAATAATTTTGCAGAATGAAGAGCATCGCATTTCAATTTCTTAATTCCGTCCGTAGAAAGCGAAGATCCTCTCTTCCATTAACATCTTCATCAAAGACATAAGGTCGAATTATGTAACTACCCACTATTCCTCCCCACACATTTAATGACCAACGATTTTGAAAGTTTGCAGGTGTGATAAGTGAGGGTTTTTATGTGTTATAACGAAACTTGTGACGATAAACGTATTCACTTTAATAGAAGGTGGCTTCGTTGATAAACAACAAAAGATTGATAAACCAGGATAATTTATCTGCTGTCCATTGACAAAAATGTAAGCGATTCTGAAAATTTCTTTCATCTAACCCTGTGTATGAAAATGCTACGGATAAATTACATATTTCCTAATTATTCTGGATTCTCAAATTTGACTTAATCTAACTGACGACTAATTTTCGTAGTACTAGTATGCGGGTGTACGACTACACTCGCAAGTACCCTCATAAGTTATTGGTTTTCCGGACTTTTGTTCATATTCAGTACATTCTGTTCACTCAAACTGTTCCTTTATACTTTCAAAGGTTTCTGGCTTCGGTTGACTTCTACCAGGGATCGCTGTGCATAAAGTCTGGATGCTAGCAGATACTTTCTTTAACAGTTGACTCAGATGATCAGCCGCATTCCAGCCTTTATTGGACGAATATTTGGGTGCATAGAACAGGGCTCGTAGTTCTTTATTTGACTACTAATTGCTCCTATAGTGATTATCTCAGAAATTACAAAAGTTAGGTATAGGACATTGTTGACAAAAATGAAAGAGAATAAAAAAGGCATAAAATGCCGCAATAAAATTCCACTTAAAAAAAAATAAGTTTTTGTTATGCGAACATTTCAGGAAGTACAATATCTCAAAAACAAATATTTTTGAGATATTGTCGAGTGCAACTTATACCAAATGATGATTTTCTTTGCGACAAGCACCACCAAAGTTAATGTTTTTACTTTTAAAAACAATGAATAAACGTTTTTTTTTCTGAAGACGTGTTTTTGTCAAAAATTTCCAAAAAAAATTAATAACTCAAAAACTAATGGCTCGATTTTGAAAAAGAAAAATAGTTAAATAGGCAATTTAAAGCAGTACTAGAAAATCCAAAAATTATAGCGAGTCATTTAAAAAAAAATTCATGTATTTCCGTTGAAACCGGAAGTACGTCAGAGCTTGAAGTATTTTTAGAATATGCGCCCCAAGCAACTACTAATTGTTTTTTCTTTTATTTAAAACACAAAAGAGCAATCAAGGAAGCGGCTACTAATGACTCACCCTGTATATATATTAATCAAGTCATTTAAAGTTCCACTTCAACGGTATACCTACAGAAGAAGGAGGCGATACTTTTGAACATTTATTAGGTTTATTTATCATTCTTTACTTTAAATGTATTGTTATGTATGAGCCCTTCGTCGTTAATCGTTATTTCATAGCAATTTTCAAAATTTTTACAATTTTTTACCATATATTAGAAATAGTTGTAAATCGACTAATGTAAATTGAGTCAGTTTAATCGGCTCTTAAAAGCTCATAAAATGTAAAAAATGCATCGCATTTCGCCATTGTTAAACAATTTGTTTAAATAAAGATATTTTTAAATTGTAGAGCTTCTGATTACCTAATTAATTACCTTAATTTTTGCATTACAATTTTTGCTATCTACACTCTTTGTAGCATTAATTGATTTTATCGCTACGCTGTGATAGAAGGTCTATAAAAAAGAAATGATGTCACAAATTAAAAACAAAATCGGAATTATAGTGTACCTTTAAAAGCAAAGGGTGATGTGATTTAACATATAGCATTGCATATTAATTTTATTTTGAAAGAGTTAAACACGAAGTTACTGAAAGTATTTGAACTGAATTTATTCATATCTTATAAAATATATTCGTATGTCATAATTACGACCTACTCCATCCAACATTATTTTTTTAAAAAGCAAACAAGAAAACATTTTTATGGCAATTGCGAAACTGATTCAATTTGCAAACCGACCTTGAACACTATTTCTTTGAATGAGTACCTAAATATACAGATATTAGCGGTTCCTCACGGTTAAATAAAATAGAGATTCGGGAATGCCCCGCATTTTAAATACCTAGGATGCCAACATGTGCGCTATATACATAAGAGTTATTCTGCAGTATATACAAATTCGCCCTCTGACCTATATGCACGAGAACTAAAGTGTATAGAAATATAGAGATAGGGTTAAAATTGACGTCCGGCCAATTTTAAGTTTATTTGGTAGATATAGGTGTAAGCAACTCAGTAATAAAATTTTTCATAGGAGACAAGTTAGCGTCCGTATATCGGACGCGAACTTGTCGCGGATGCTAACTTTACCGCAATTTTTACACGTGTAGATGCTATCTTGTACTCCATGTATATATATATATATATATATATATATATATATAACTTATACATCTATGACAGTTATCATTATTGTTGTTTCGTGAATACACCTACAAGACGTGGATGTATTCTGTAAGCTTTGCTGCCTTTTGTATGTGTATACCATTGAAATTGTTATTGCTACTTGGACATTAAAACTATACACATATAACATTTGATGCGAATTTACGGACAATCATTGTTTATTCGTTTGTAGCCTACATCTTTGGCGATTGGTTATTTGGTAATTGAACTGATCTGATCTATTATTGTGAATGTGTTGAAAGAGAAAAATTGTTTTTCTTCTATTTTTTCTCAGTTAAATTCACTGAATCAAATCCCATGTTCATTCCTTATTTCCTATTTTTCTTTAGTTTCTATTGCTATACCTAAGTATTTCGAATTTTGTAATTGTTCTGTTTTTGTGTCTTATTGCTTTCTGTGTGTGGCTACAATAAGGCCGAAACGGATAAAGCTATCAAAACAAAACTTATTACATCTCGCCAACTATAAATTTCTAAAGAACAACTTTATAGAGTTATTAAAAATTCCTACGGAACGTAGATCTATTATTCTTTTCGAGAACCAGTTGATTGCTAATATCAATTCAATTAGAAGATGTACATACATTGAAAAGTGCACCGAATGGTTGAAAATCCGATTTATAATAATAATAATAATATCATTTTATTGTAGAACAGTCAAAACCGTTTTTACAGGACATTTTTTACAATAATAACAAACAAACAAACAAACAAAAAGTACACGTGATCCAATAGTAAGTAACAAGGCAAAAGATAGAAATACTTATACACATATCTATATCTACATGAGCAAATAAGAAGGGAAAAAATGAAAAAATGAAATATACACTATTTATATGTAAATTGAGGAAAATAGATCCGGATAATGCCCACTGAAGTTACGGGCCATGTGTGTTCGAGGGGCTTTTAATAAAATATTTCTGTTACATCTAACCACACAAACAGTTTCAACCGACCGCGCATTGTAGACAGGTATAGAGAAATGTATCTGTGAAAATAAATAAGGATACATTATGCTGTTTCTTAAAAAATTAAAAAGAGAACTGTCGCGCTGTCTCCGTAGCGCTAAGGAAGCCATACCATGTTGTTTAGTAGCTAGTTATAATTTGAACCTTTAGCCTGATAGGTGCCATCCATTTTATGTGATAAATATTTCAAAAAACGCTTCTGAACACGCTCAATTGCTAACTGCAGTTAGTATAAATGGGATACCATACTCAAGCTGACTTCTAACAAGTGTATTGTATAGTGTCTATATGGCAAGAAAATTTTGAAAACCACAGGACGATGTAATCAAGAATCCTAGAGAAGTGAAACATGCATAGCATATAGACTTGGCGAGTTCTGAGAAGGATGACCGTTTATCAAAAAGAAAACCAGATCACTGACAATATCCTTTCTTGTAAGTGGCGTATTATTGACGTGATATCTGTATAACACGGGATTACGCACCTTTGCATATGAAATAAATACACATTTTTCGTGATTATAAGTCGTAAACCCTTATCCGAACACCACTGATGTATTAATGTGGCTCCTTTGTAAATTTACACAATCATCATTATTAATATAATCCTCCTAAATATTTTCAGATCATCAGCATACGCAGTTTATGGAAGTTATAAGGTCATTAATGAAGAACGAAGGCGAGTATTGTAATGAATACGAGTATCTTAATAGCCATTAAATGCGAGTTACATACACTATTTTTTCTACGACCACATAATAAAACATTATTTTTTGAACATTCCATTTCATAAATTGAGCTTTATGAAGGTCATATGAAAAATTGAATAAATCCAATTTATGTATTAAAAGTGAGTGATCTATGATATCGACAACTTACGAAAAATCTATTTAGACCACATCCAGTTGTTCTCTCCTGTCACTAATAAACTGAGTGATATGTGCTAATTTCGTTATTCTGGGGCTGCCAAAAATAAAACCATGCTAATACTCAAATCAAATTATTTACGTTTCTATATATATTCATACACAAGATGTTCAAATATCACAGAAAAACTAAGCAAAATACATATAGGCTTGTAATTACACCCGTGTAATTCTGCCTATTTTCAAATACTTGAGGAAAAATACTAGTTTTCAGTGAAGGATTAAAAATACTCATAACTCATTGACAGTATTCATACTGGATACATTACGTATAATAAAGTATTGTGGTCATCACATCAATTTTTTGTATGTTATTTTTTGTTGTTGCTCTTTTACTAACATATTTGCCATTGTTTTCTTTGAATTCATTATCATACTATTCTTTTCAAGTATTTTCCATCATTCTTCTATATTATATGTCTGTGGGTATTTTCATTTCCTGTTAGAATTATTACGTGGTCTGCTCATACACACCTGTAGATATTAACATGAGATTTATGCACAAGACTCTACTCCGCATATAAAAGATACATCTGTTCGACTACAAACAACATAGTTAATGTATTATTTCAAAATTTGCATTAACACTGACCATGCAATTTTCTATTTTTCTGTGACAAAGTACAATTTTGTGCTGTGTCAGGAAAACATCTTTGTATCTCATACGTTAATAAAATGGTTAAATGTCAGATATCGTTAGCCCGCTGATCGTGTGTATATACTATAAATGTGAAAACATTAATATAGATATTATTATTTAGTGTATTAAATTACAACTGTAAATATGTATTTATTACAAAAGCACTTTTATTTATAATTGATACTTTATAAAACAGAATAGAATGCAAATAGATAAGAAACCACAGAAATCACAAAATAATGAAGAAATAAATATTTAAGATAATGGGATGTCAGAAATAAGTGTATAAATATCCTGTGGCGTATTATTACAGAAGTAACTCGTGCATGTCCTTTCGACGATAATAAAAATTAATGGTTCGAAACGTTTAGTATTTATTATCTGAAAACGAAAACAAATAAATAATTTATATAATCCGAGAGTCATTTAAAAACATTAAAATTCGTATCAGAAATGACAAATCGCAGGAAACTAAGTCTTAAGTATGAAAGTTTAAGTTTTTATTATAATTAATATAGTATCAGCATCTACCTAATTCATCACTTGTTTTGTTGAAAAGAATGAATTATAAAAATATTTTGAATAATAGGGAGAAATTAAAAAAAAATCTTATAAATCCTAATATTCTACAGTGCAATTTTGTAATTGCCTGTATTTATCTATAGTTTCAACTCCGTCCTTTATGTATAACACCAGGACATAAGACAATTAAAATACAATTATATAGAAACTATATTCTTTACATATTATTTTAAAAAGTTTAAACTTAACTACTCGCACGATAAGTCGTTTGAACACGTTTGGAGTTATGAAGAAATTGCAGTATTGTCAAGAAATAAACTCGGTGATACCAACAAATTTTGCAACACTTATTTGATCAAACTCAAATAAACTTAAATACGTAGCAAATTTGTTGCAAACCTTAGATTCATAAATAAATTTTAACTCTAATAAATTTCGACAACTTCTGTTGAATATGTGTGATTTCATCCATTCTTGTGGAGAATTGTTGATAGATAAACAGAAAATCCCGTAACTACCATAAAAAGTAACATATAGTAATATACGGAGAAACTAGTTCAAATCATCATATCTCGTAGATTAAGTAATGTAAGTACAAAATTAATATAAAAATACAAACATATATTGACACTAAACATTAAGAGTAAAAATCTTAGTTACTGAAAAAAAGGATACATTGATTAAGGAAGGTACCCAATATTTTTTGTCAGACGGCTAGGAGAGACAATACTTAAAAATGAGGTGTGGGCACCACACGACTTCTTTAATCAAATAAACCTGTTAATAAAAGTGTTACTTTCGGTCCGAATGTTGAAAAAAATTTTTTTTATAGAAATTATACCAAATCCAAGTACTTTTATTCTCTTAATAAACCTCTATCGAAACATAATATAAGAAATATTCCAAAAACTTCTATTCCATAAGAGTAAAAGTGTTACTTTCGGCCCGAATTTTGTAAATTTTTATATATAAAAATCGTTCCAATTCGAACTATAAATACTTTTGGGTTCTTAATTAATCTATATAGAAAGCAAACTTTGCAAAATATTTGCTAAAAACAGCCTTGATATTACCTCCGGTCAGAATTTTAAAATTTCTTTTATACAAAAATTATTCCAAATCTAGCTCTAAATACGTTCGTACTTATAATAAATCTGTATAGAATTCATAATTTGTGACAAATTTGCAAAAAAAAAAAATTCAATCAGTCAAAAAGACCTACTTCCGATAGATTTGAGAAGCTTTTTTTACAAAATCTTTCTAAATTTGTCTAAACTTAGTAGTTGACGAGATATTAGTACATTTTGATTTTTTTTTACCGAAGTAAACTACTACTTCCGGTCTACCAATTTTATTGAAAATCTAATCAGACCTGAAGAGGAATATTATACTCACAAATACAGAGCTTGGTACTGGTTCCTGTAGCCGTTTGACCACTATCGTGGTCACACATATACAGAGAGCGAGATAGAGAGAGAGGGAAGAGAGAGAGAGAGAGGGAGAGAGAGAGAGAGAGGCAGATTTGTGCTAAACCCATTTTTCGGTATTAGGGGACTTCAAAACGTGGACAACTGCAAAAATCTCGAGGTCGAAAATATTCATCATCACGATACTTCCTAGAACTACGTATAAGAAAAAAGGATGCTGAATACATATTCGCTTTATAGATTTGCATGAAGCTTTTGAAGAAGTATATATAATAGAAATAATGAAAGCTCTGTATGAGAATAACTAACATATATATCACGCACACAAAAAGAGAAATCCACATAATTTGAAACCAAAATAAAATCAAAACAGAGTTTTGTACTCAGAATAGACCGAAAAGTTAGACTGTTGATCTTTTGGTTCTATCTCACTTTCTAAAACAAAGGTAAAATGTTCTATGTCTTCATTTTCAAGGTCTATCATGTGATCAATTATTGAAGCCGCTTCTTTCTCTATGTTATCATCGCTTGTAACAATCAGGAACATTTTGGCATGACTGTCCATCGCAATTGTTACAAGTAATAGAGCAATGCAAACCAGGCTTTCTGTAGCTGGAGGTTTTAGCACACCCTTTTTTACATTGGCAAAAAATAATTTGCAGCAAGAATCTGGCGTAGCGTCTTTTATTGCTTTAATTGGAGTCAGCCCCCACCTGTCTATTGTCCAGCCACAATCCAAAGGGTTTCTTTCCCTACCCATCCATATTTGGACTTGATGACATATTGGTAATGCGTGATAACGGGTTGCATTATGCGTTGGTGGCAGTCAGGCAATGTGAAACTGGCTTTTTTAGTTACTGTCTTTTCAAAAAGCTGACAGCGTAGATCGTCAAGAGTTTGAGAATTTGTGTCAGAAAAAGTTAAAACTGTTCCCTCATATAATTCCTAGATCTGTGTGTGCAATAATAGGTAATCATGTGTCCAATAAATAAGTTATATTGACTCGTTTAGAACTTTTTCGTTACAGTCTAATGGAATAAAATTGTCGGTGTCAATACATACAATAATACATTACACGCATATTTAAATTTGTGTAATACCTGTTCTCATTTACGTACGTATATACATATGTATAATACATATGAATAAGATAAAGATACATGTACAATATGTAATTAATTCTAAATGGGGGGGATTTGTGAGAAACAAGTCTTAAATTGTCAGGACTGTTTATAGTTAACATTACAAACACATGTGCTTGTATATACTGTTCATATATGTATATGTTATACAAATACGTACGTATTTATTCATCTAGATACATATTAATTTAATAAACACCTGTGCGGACATTACATTACCATTATATTACCATTATAACATAGTATTACAAGATAGTGTCAGTTCCAGGCACTGTCCGGTAATTTTATGCTTCAGTATTTAAATAAATAATTAGGCATAGGAGGTCTATAGGATTCTATGAAAAAATATTTTAATTTATCAAAACAATAGCATTGCAATTTTTTTGAAAAACATATATTTTAAATATAATTAATTCAGTTTGATCAAAACTAGGCAAATTCTTATATGTTCATGTAATAACGTGGACCAGAGAATACCCCAAAAGAAAGGACACTTAATGTTAAATTATTAGATATGTATTTTGTGTGACATCTATCGACGAAGCATAGTACTATCGGACAAACTAGGTGTTGAACTTCAATAAAATCTGCATTCGAAGGTTCATATCTAAACAGACTTATTTAAACTATTCCTTTTGTAGTATTAATTATACATTGTTTTACTTTTTTGATTACATATCTATTAAATTTAAAAGAAACACGTAAATAATTATATACATATATTTAATTATCAAAAAAAGTACATAAATATTTCTAGATTCAGCATAGGTGTTCTTATCGCACACTAGTGTAATTATTGATTACAGTGGTTAATAAAAAACAGGTGTGAATATTAAAGGAATTGTTGCAAAAAGGATTACTTAAGAAGGTAATGTATGGAGGTATACTTTTTTTGAGCAGTAAATACATCAAAAAATAACACAATTACTTGTGATACACTTCCGTATATATCGACTCCTGTCCATGTTAACGTTTCAAAATTTAGAAAATAAATTCATTGTATGGAATAACTGCTTGTAAGCTAATATTCATTAGATATTGGCTTACTTACGTTTACGGCGAAAATAATTTAGGAAAACTTCTAACTTAACATAAGAAAATAAGTCTTTAAATAATATATTATTTAAAACAAATTAGAAAACAAACAATAAAACAAACTAAAAAAAAACTTCAAACAACCACTTCTGAACAAATAAATCAAATAATTCCTACACAGAGTCATCTACAATATTAGCTTACAATTAATCACGAATATTTCCCTGCTTCCTCGTCGGATGGCGCTCGAAATCTAAACCCAATTGCCACATAGACCCCCCTGACGTGGACGTTGTTGTCTATGAAAATAATAAAATGAAAAATCATTCTCAAAGAAGGAACTTAAGGTTGTTCAATAGAGGTGAGGTGCATCTACGAGATAAGCCCCATAAATTCTGGGCCTAACAGGTATGTACATCAAAGAAATACATGTAGGATATTTTACTATAGTCTTCTTCTTCTTTTTTTCTTTCATTAAGCAAAATGTCTATTACTGAAGTTGTTTTCATTAATTCTCCTGTAAAGTTAATAGCCAGCTATCCTTCCATATTGTGAGGGTCTTCCAATGGGTCACCTGCTATGTGGTTTATTATTTCTAACGACCTTGGCCATCCGATCCTCCGTCATTCTACGTGCTGGTTCCATTCAGTTCTGCGGCATCTTATCCATCGCACTAAAGCTCCCACCTTACACTCCTCCCTGATCAGGATGTTTCTTGACCGGTCTTGTAGGCTGTGTCCAGTGATTGTTCGCAGTATTCCCATTTTGTTAATTCTTAATATCTATTTTGATGAGGATGTTTTCGTCCTTGATTATGCGCCATAGGCCATCACCGGTCTAACACATGCTTTGTATATTTTTGCCTTGCAATCCATGCTAATGTGGTTGTTTTTCCAAACACCTTGCTTCAGGTGGCTTGAAATCACCGCTACCTTATTGGTTTGTTGTCCAACTTCTTCTGCGTGGACCCCGCTTGTGATTTTGCACCCAAGATAGTTGAAGAGCATGACTTATTGTTCAATGCTAGTATTGTCTATTGCAAGTTTGGATCAAAGTGAGTGTTTCGCTATCGTCACTGATTTTGGTTTGGTTGTAGAGATCTTCATATTGTATTTTCCTGCATTGATATTAAAGGCGTGAAGCATTCATTGCAAGTCGTCTTCGCTTTCTGATATATGTGTAGCATCATCCGCGTAATTTACCGTCTTTATGCTGTGTTGTCCCATCCTATACCCTGATACAACCTTGTTCACTTTATGTATGATTTAGTCCATTATCGTGTTAAATTATGGACTGAGGCTTCACCTTCAGATATGTTATGTTTCCGGTGTTCAGGTCTTTTGATAGTCTTAAGTATTTTGCAGGAGTGTTCTTCCTTTTCAAAGCTGTAAGGACGTCATTCATTTGAATTCAATCGAAGGCCTTACTCAAGTCAATAAAGCATAGATTCGCAGGGGCGTTGTGCCTCATGATGAATATAACATCCGTTGTTGAGCGCTTTTTCCTAAATCCCTGTTGTGTCTTATTTATTGGTATCTTTGACGTTCAAGGATGTGATCAGGAGGGTGATCCCCCGATAATTTACAGGGTTACTATAATCCTTCTTATCACGGGTCTCATCTATTTTGTTTATGACTGTACTTGTCATTCCTAGTTATCACTGACTTAGTTTTTCTAACTAAAGAACTTTTTAAATTACTTTTAAATTTCGCAAAATTTTTCACACTTCTTGTTCTGTAACAGGACTTAAAACTCTTTTATCACATCATTTTTCTTGTCTTTATATCCTTTTCAATTACTTTCCAAATAAGTTGCATTATATTTTCATTGCTTTGAAAAATTTTTCATATAAAAATATTTGTATTACTTCGACTACTTAATAATATGTATTATTATTAAGCAGAAATATTTAATTATAATTAACTACCATAATTAGAGGCAAACTAGAATATTCTTCGAATATCTCGTTTTATATTAAACAATCAATCATTGTATAATAAATTTGTTAATAGTTTTCTACAACGACATATAATACTTTCCCTGCATGATTTGATATAAAATTATAAAAGCTCACATACACATATCTGGCTTCACGGCCAAATCAATTCCATTAATCATCTTACTTTCTCCTTGCAGGCAAGCAATATGCAACAATCTAGTTCATCAGTACAAACAAAATTATTTTCCTCCTGCCAATTAAGTACTTTTATATTTGAATTTCCGATGAATTGTGTAAGTAGAAAGTAAACGTATTATTTATCTTTAATACCCCCTAGTCACGAAGTAGAATAGAGAATAGCCAATAATAATCTGTAATAACACATATTATATTCAGCAAAGGGACCGTGAAATGTGGTTGATAGACAAGCTTTATTAACGTTCTGGGCACTGCTGTGAGAAAAAAAAGCACATAATGTTAGCCTACTTAAAATTTAATATTCACCGACTATTAAGAAAAACAAGAAAGCAGGTAAGATTTTAAGTATAATAGATATCTAGATAAGACCTGTATATAAACAAGAAATAGAAGAGTATCTATGTCACCTTGACCGGGGCACATGGTCAATAAGTGACGCCAATTTTCTTTGACTACTACTATAGTTGACTACTTCGCATTTATTTCCAACAGGAGGGCTCATCTCCTCATAATTATTTTGAAACTACAAATTTCCTTAAACAGGATCTTTAATAATAGGTGGATAAAACATGTATTTTTGTGGGAAATTTGTTGTTATGGTATTATTATTATTATTATTATTATTATTATTATTATCCTTATTACTTCTGCATTTAGGAATGATTAAGTTTGATTGGATTTTATTACAGTGGCACATCTTATTTTCGGATGTATTCGATTTAAATGTTGTAAAAACACATACAAATCATCTCATCAGTCTTGCTACACTTGTTTCATTAATAACGTTATTACACCGCTATGTAACTGCTTAATTGGAATTTAAGAAAGCTACTAGCCAAATACAAGGAATATCGAAATTTGGAAAACATCTCTAATTTTGAAGTGGAATAAAAAGGAAACTAGAAAAGATATAAAAAATTTGTTTAATTGTTCTAAAAAATTAAGATTGAAGTTACTTTGGTTAAATTTTAAACAAAATATCTTGCAAATGATGACCTTCATTATCAATACATTGTTGTAACCGGATATTAAACTTTCGGATTACCCCTCCGAAGTATCTCTGCCGGTATGCGACCTATTTTCAGGCGTATTGATTCTTCTAGGCTTGTATACTGTTGGGGCGACGTTTGTGCACCTCAGCTTTGAGGTAGCCCCAGAGGAAATAGTCGCAGGGTGTTGAATTCGGCGAGTGCGCGGGTCATGTCATGTGACCGAACCTAGAGATTAAACGACCGGAAAAAAATCCCTGAGGACAGCCATTGAATTATGGGCTGTGTGGGCCGCGGCGCCATCCTATTGGAACCAGACACGTCCCATATCCAACTCTTCGAGATGTGATGCAAAAAAATATTGTATCATGCCCACATACCGTTCAGAAATGATGGTAAGCACACGATCATGTTCCTCGAAAAAGTAGGTTCCGACGATGCCTTCACTGCTGACTGCACACCAAACTGTTATGTTATCACTAGGTAAAGGCCTTTCTTGAATCTGTCTAGGGTTGACATCACTCCAATAACGCCTATTTTGCTTATTAACACAGCCGGAAAGTTGGAAGAGCGCCTTGTCGCTGAAAAAAATCACTGCGTCGTCAGATTAGCAGCAGTGTATTTTATTATTACAATCCTGTTGTGATAGTTCTTGAGTGACAATCATGTTGTAAGGATGGAAATGATGATAGTTTGAGGGTGATTGCGTGTTTCCGAGCAGAGGGCGTAGGAGACCGTATAACGGACTACTGTCTTACTCACTCTATGCTCTCCGGTGTTCGACTGGTCCTCTGTGCGCCAACTCTCTTTTCCGCAGCATTCCCATATCTGCAGAAGGTATACACTGTTACGCTCGTTTCGCTTTACGATTGTACTGGCAGAAAGGGAGGCACATATGGCGCTAACGGTAACTAGAATAATGTCATCCGGTCGAAAATTAGAGATGTGCCCTTTTGTCGGAGTTCCACGCCTGTAGCTTCGTCCAACTAAATTTATGAAAGTTTTGGAAATTTATTGTGTCACCTTCAACCTGCCTTACCTTACTTCCCTAGTGTGCGTTGGAAAAGATGGGGTGGAGTCTGTGCCTCTAACTCTCGGTTTTAGGGGATGGGTCACTCAGAATACTGAAGGTGGACTCTTAGGCGCCAGCTGTCATTCTATTTCAGGCCCACTCCAATAAATTACTTATTCCGACAGCGAAAATAACTTGGGTACACTAGGTATAGTAAGACAATTATCTAAATTTAAAGCATCTATACAACACTAAAAGAGCATAAATGCATAAATTTGAAAATAATCAACTGTCTAAAATTTAAATAAGCTATAAAACGCCAAAAGAGCATAAGTGCGCTTAAAAATTGAAAATTCAGGTCTGGCAACCGCAAGAGAGCACTTAAGAAAAATTGAATCTTTTTTTAAAAAAAAAAAACTTGTATACATACAAATCCTGATTAATTAATTAACTTACAAAAGAAATTAAGGCGGAACGAGATCTCGCTTTACATTTAAGCCCCTACAGTCATTACATGCTGTAGATGTGTACTATAAAAAAAAAAACAAAAAATTAACTAGCTACATCACTTATGAGTACAAAAATGAATTAAAACTGCAAAATAGGCTACTAACCTGACGGAAATTAACTAGCAATTAAATTGGATAGCTACTCAAAACGTTAAAGAAAATGAATTTACAGGTAACAGTGCAACTTATGCCAATGAAATTAATTTAACACAAACAGATAAATAATTTTCCAATTAAAATAATTATCTATATACGTCTTGACCGTGTAATTGAGCCACTCCAGACATCAGATCCACAGGCACTCTCACAAGAAATAGTTCAATTCCGGGTCCTAAGTGATAGAAATATGCCAACAAGGGCGGAAGATGGATCCAAAATTCCAATATCTATTTAAACGGCCACGTGCTTAACGGAAGATAGGCTAGCGTGATGGCGGCAATACTTCCGGAATTCCAAAATATGTTCGCACGTAAATGCAATCGACAGTACGATATAAAATAAAAATCTAAAAGGGGAAATATACGAAACAAGGCATAAGTCAGGAGAAAGAGAAATTAAGAAACTTACTAGCTTACCGATCCAGTGACGTACTTCAAGCAACAAGAAAATTCTGCACCATTGCAGCAGAAAACTAATTAACTACCAAAATTATAATTATCACTGTTTAATCATCCACGATTTAACGTGTGAATTGTACGGTAAATAGACAAAACAGTCCATTAATTACAGTGAACACTGATTGAAGTAAGTGGATCGCTTTTTTAAATCAACTAAACGGTTCGATCGATATTGGAAAAATGAATTGACATGAACACGAGGTTGCGGTGGCAGAAGCCATCCGCTCAATGTGGAGCGACATCTAGCAAGTTGAAAGTGAATTGTTACATAAAATGTTTAAAAGATAAGGGACCGATTAATAAGAAGCAAACAAAGAAATAATTAAATAGAAATAATCGCAGATAATTATGCAGCGACGTAAGGAATATAACAACATTAAACAGAAGGACATTCTAAATGCTACCTATAGCATAATCAGTCGCACACACACGAGATAGCGCCAGTATGACTAACTTGACCTACAAATTAAAAAAAAAATTGAACTTGAGGTAATTAACATAAGAAAACAATCTAATTATTCCCAATAACAATTAAAAATAATTCGAAGGGAAATGTACAACTCATTCGAAAATTTAAACAAAATTCTACATTCCACAGAAAATATTTATACGTAATTCCAACCGTAAACAAAAGATTAATTCAAGGCGTGACCTAATACGCACGGAAGAGTTCAAGACAAATATACAGCGACACTCGCCGGACTTGTACCAAAATTACAAAGTCTAATATAAGGTATAGGATTCAAAAAAAAAAGGTGTAACACCACCCAAGACAAAATCAATTTCTGATTGGGCACTGTATTTCGAGGAGGAGCTTGGTAGCGAGTACGCATCATAAGTTGCACCGCGACAATAGAACTTTTTTGAGAAAAGTAGGGTTCAACGGCAAAAGCGCGTTGCTCAACAGATCAGACCAGTTTGTAAACTGACAGGTGACAGATTGAATCATCTCGAAATACTCCATCACTTAAGCCTATTCCCAACATTCGTCACAATGACCATCTGAAAGTAAAGATGTTTCCGTGCCCCACCCTGTATTTGGTAAGCAGCTTTCCTAAATTCTAATTACAGTTGAAAGTAAGCGAAATTGAAATTCGTAAAGCATCTTAAACTCATTAAATCGCTCGTTGCACAAGCAAATAATCTTCAATTTCAAACGAAAATGATGAATTAAATGCCTTTTGAAGCAATTATAGCTAACGTTTGATAACAAGGTTTATATCAAATATTTTGCGAAAAACGCATAAACAATCTAAAAAAAATTTTAAGTGTCAGCTTATAAATGTCATGTTCATGCAAATGTCAATTAAAGTTAATATTGCGGGGCAAACTGGATTTGTTCTCTGGCCTTTTACTGTTGAGTGTAAGTTTGTTTGGAGTTAAAACTCCAACGCTTCCTGTCCATTGCCATTGCCTCTTGGCATTTCCGCTTTCATTCCCCTTTTGTCTGCTTATTGAGCAGTCTTTTAGGTAGTCTTTCATTTGGCATTCTACAATTTCTTTTTTTTATTTCTATTCATCGTTGGAGAGTGCATTTTGCATATCATCATAATGACGAAAAGTGTTTGATTTCTCTTAAACTGGTAGTTTTATTTAAAAAAAATATTGAAAGACAAAGAAGAACGACTAAACTATCATTTATTATTCATCTTATAACTTTATCACATAAATAATACGCAGCCATAATGAAATTGCTTAGTGTTAATTACTTAATCCGTCATGTAAAAGAAATTCCGCAATTAACCTTAACATTGGTAATATGAAAAATTATTAATGATTATAATGAACAAAAATAGTCATTAAGGACATCAAAAAAGTTATTTTACACGAATAATAAACATATTTATATAAAAAAAGAAAACTTTTTCCTGAAAATAAAACTTTCTGAATAAATTACTCCATCATTTGAACTTTCGTATGAAAGAGAATGTATATTTCTGTTGTATATAGTGCTGGTTTTATGTATTGACTACAGTATATAAGTGTATTTAATATACATACACTACACAATCTTATATACACAGATTTCTATATATGTACATATGATATAAACTGGCTTGTGTAATAAACTTTGCAACTTTTAAACTTCAAACGTGTAGTCAATCATCCAACTAGTCGGCTTGGCGCTGTCTATTTCAAATGCGGCATTGTCTATGAACAAGTGCAGGTGAATAGTATTATATTAGAGTAACCTAGAGCCTAAGCTTATGCTACGGTGAACGTAGGTATCGAGGTCATATCGATCTCGATCTTTCTCGCTAAAAGCACGTGTTTTAAAAAGAATATCGGTAAATCTCATAAACCTACATATTTCATAGGCAAAAGGTAAATAATAAAAAAAAAAGTAGTTCACGATGGTTATTGCCTTTTAAGTATCGTTCTAATAAAAAAAATATTTGTAAGATTGCTTCGATAATTGCGATTAGTTTGTTTTAAGGAACGTGAATGATTTTAGGATTAAGGCGTTTTTTTTTTAAGTCTAATCACGATTTTGTTCCACATATCTCCAGCAAATCTAAAAAATATCAACAATAAATTTTATTTTAATTTTAATTAATTTAATTAATCTCTTTCGCAGCAGTAATTGATACGGAAAGTTCAAGTTCTTACGACACTCTTGCCAGCTTTAAACACAAAATTCTGCATGCTATGAACTTTCTATTGTGTTAGTTGATTGCAGTAGAAAACGATTGTACACGTACGATGGGATTCAATTTATACTGTTGTTTAAAACTTCGTGTTCCTTACCCTATTATTAAGTTTTATGAAGTGGTGGTTGCTTAATGTGTGTACGTGCACTCCCAAATTTAATGTGAATTCTTATTAAAAAAATGAGGTGTGGCCACCACACGACTTTCTTATACGTACGAAAGTGTTACTTCCGGTCCGAATTTTGAAATTTCATTTATACAAAAAATATTCCAAATCCAACTCTAAATACTTTTGTACTCTTCATAAATATATATAGAATGCATAATTTACGACATATTTGCAAAAAATCGCAATTCGATAAGAGTAAAAGTGGTACTTCCGGTCTGAATTTTGAAATTTTTTTTATACAAAAGATATTTAAAAGTATGTTCTAAATACTTTTATACTCGTAATGTACCTGCCTAGAAACCATGACTTGCCAGATATTCGCAAAAAACTGATTTTCGATAAGAGTAAAAGACCTACTTCCGGTAGGAATTTCGAAAAACTTTATTGAAACAATTTTTCTCAAATTTAATTTTGAGTACATTTGAATTCTTTATAAATTTGTTTAAACTTAGTAATTGACGAAATATTTGCAAAATTCGATTTTTTCACTGAAGTAAACTACTACTTCCGGTCTGCCGATTTTGCTCAAAATCTAATCAGTTCTCAAAAGGGAGATTATATTCGTAAATACAAAATTTGGAATTGATATCTACAGCGGTTTGACCGCTATCGTGGTCACACACACACAGACAGACAGACACACACACACAGACACACAGACATTTTTTAAAAACCACTTTTTTGGTATCAGGGGACCTCAAAACGTGGACATCTGCAAAAATCTCGAGGTCGAAAATTTTCATCATCACAATACTTCCTTATACTACGTATAAGAAAGTAAAACATATTCAAATTTTATCATTTTTTAAATAACTTTATAATAACAGTATAACATGTGTTTTTAATTCCAAAAACAGTTCGACAAAAACGCAAAGATTAGAAATTAAAACACGAGATGTAAATTGCTCCAACGAATATCCAACACGGCGCACAGTGGTCTGAAACGCCCGAAAAGCTGGTCAAAACTCGAAAAAGGTTCGGATTTGGCTGAAAATCAGTATGCTTTAGTTTTTTTTTACTTTCTGATTGTAGATTTGAGGTAAAAATGGTAAATTGCAAAATGGGGAGTTTTAAATTGCCAGTTTTATGTTCAAAAATACGATAAAATAATGTCAAATTTGGCTTAATAAATTTTGTGTTGTTTCTTATTATACCTACTTTTTATAATTATACTTACGATAAAGACAATAACAATTATGATAAAAATAGTAATAATGATAATAATAATAATAATGATAATAATGATAATAATTATGATTTTTTCTTGGTAATTGCACTTTAAATAATTCAAAGTGACTTCTTCTAAGTTACTATTTGGTCGGATCGTGCGCATATTAAATCTCTTCAAGATTAATTAAAAATATGTAATTATGATGTGACATATACATGTGACGCGTCACATGTATAGGATCGCGCAACCAAATACAAATAAATAAATTGCGAGGAGAATCGCAGAAAGTCGCACCTAAATTTTCGATTTTCTAGTTAGTTAGACATTCATCTGGGAAATGAATCAGCGAACAACGCGGAGTCTCGCGGAAACATAACTTTTTTGACAATTTCGGAAAATTTTATAAAAAATTGTTTAAAAAAAGTAAAGTGTCAAAACATTATACCAATCTTCAGGCGCATCCTCCATCTTCTTGTTAAAGATATTTGCACGTTCACGAATTTTTGTGTGCACTTCAAATGTTGTTTTTATCGTTTATTGTTGAACGTTGTACGTAGCAAGTTTTGACAACCGCGACTTTCACACACAACTACACGTCCCGTAGGCGCGCCATCTATCTGCTATTCGAGAAATAGACGCGCGGGCACCTCGTTTACCGACTACCACACAAGAAACTATTTGAACAAAAAATGTTTTTTTAGGTTTTGACCAACTTTTTGGACGTTTCAGACCACTGTGCGGCGGTCGCCTATGGCTTCGTGCACTGCACATGTGAATATTAAATCTAATTGGTGGAATCTTTGCCGCCCGCACTCTTTGTACCCCGCGACAGTCCGATGACGTTCGATGTTTTAAGCTGGTACACACATGTAATCAGTGCACTTCGGTTGGGAGATCGGGTTATTTTGATTTCACGAATTGCAAGAATGGCGGAATTTTCGAACTCTGATATTGTTAGTGTTAGCGTGCAATATTGAAAGACAATTAAATTGTCTTCGCTCTCACTAGAAGAAAAAATAAAAATCAAAAGTGTCGGTTGTCCAAAACTAACTCTGTTAATTACGAATGATACTAAATGCAAAAGTCTTGATTATAAACGAACGTTTAAAATAGAAACTTACGAAAAATTCCGCGCAGAATTATTAAGTAAAATTCGTTGATAAATTGAAAATAGTTTTGGTCAATACATAGTTTAAGAAGATTAAGTAATTCGAATTTTACGTTAGGGTTAATGTGATTTTGTTCAAGTTTTAGTGATATTAGATTTAGTACTTCCTTATAAACAAGTAAGACTATAGACTATGCTGTAACGATTCAATATGTGCAATCCTTTTTTCAGTAACTCTATCGGCATGCGAGATATTGTGGGGGACATTTGTATTGTATTCCACATAAGAAAATTGGGTAACGACTCGCTTTATAAAACAAAATTTCAAATTTAAGTCATGAGCACACCGTATACCTGGATCAACTTACAAGGAAAAAAATTCCTTTTATATTTTTTTACTAACATTATGTTTTTTCTTCTTTTTTTACTTTTATTCCTCTACTTTTATAGGTTGAACTACAGAGTCGTTACAATACAATTAAATCATTTAATAGTTTGAAATAATTGTGCCTGTCAAATAATTACCTTTTGAAATTGAGTTCAGATAATTCAAGCGTCATTAAATGACTATAACTGTAGGATCGTAAAGCTGTAAACGTATTTATCTTTATGCACTTACATAGTATAATGCACAGTTGTTTAAGCACCTTAAGTACTTGCTATTGAGGATAGGAACTATCGTAGGCAGTTTCTCTGGTAGTGAGTTAGACATAACTGCACATCAACATTGTTATTTGTGAATGAACGGTCATATGCTAAGAAAATATTGATACATACTGTATTTCGAAATTTGTTTTATAATTTACTAGAGAAGTAAGCAATAAGTTGCGTTTATACAATTGCAGTATATTATATGCCCAAACACAAGAAATTTACAAAAACGAATGTTCTCTTGCTAATAATGCGAAACAAATTTAAGTCGTCTATGCTACGCAACTATGTACAATTTCTTCGTGGCGTGCTAACTACAAAGAAGCAAAATTACATAGAACTCGAAGTATTGCGAAATACGATTTAAAAGAAAGCTAATAAATAGGCGGGAACCCACCACGAAGTAGTAAAGTGTAAGTTTACTGTGGTAAAACAATAGAATGTTATTAATATGTTGTGATGTTATCTATAAAAACTTGTACGTACCTAACTGTGTGCGGACTTTGTACTCGGCGCCTGAAGCAATAAATCATTTGTCATTTACATGATGAGGCAAAATATTAAACCATAACTGTCGAATATGGCAAAAAGATATTTTAATTTAAATATTTTCTATGTTTGTGTCTATAAAATATCCAATACCTACTTATTGATTTATAGGTATTTTTGAAACTATAATAAAATAGAGTGTGTGAAGTTAGCCCCCCTTTTTTCGAATATCGGAAATCTGACGGTTGTTCCAGGTTGTTTTAGGTTTGTACTAAATTGTTCCAAAGTATTTCAAAAAAAAAGTCAAAATTGGCCGAGATAATTGAAAAAAACGACTTTTTCACCCAGCCCCCCTTTTTTCGAAAATTGAAATTCTGAAAGTTGTTCCAGGTTGTTCTAGTTGTTCTAAACATTGTTCCAAAGAATCTCGAAAAAAAAATCAAAATTGGCCGAGATAATCGGAAAAAACGAGTTTTTGCCAGCCCCCCTTTTCTTGGAAATTGTAATTCTGATGATTGTTCTAGGTTGCTCTAGGTTTGTTCTAAATTGTTCCAAAGTATTTCATAGAAAAAATCAAAATCAGACGAGAAAATGGGAAAAAACGAAAGCCAAAAGTATGAAGTCGGACCCAGTTTTTGCAAAAATTAAAATTTTGACGGTTGTTCTAGGTTTGTTCTAAACATTGTTCGAACACGTCAAAACCGTATCTCTTATATATCAAAAGATATGGCAAAAAAACCAAATCCAAAAGTGTGAAGTTAGCCCCCTTTTATCGAAAATTTAACTTCTGACGGTTGTTCCAGGTTGCTCTAAGCGTGTTCTCAATTGTTCCAAAGTATTTCAAAAAATAAATCATAATTGGCCGAAAAAACGGCAAAAAACTTTTTTTTTCTGGCGGCCCATTTTTCGAAAATCGAAATTCTGACGGTTGTTCTGGGTTGTTCTAAGTTTGTTTTAAATTGTTCCAAAGGATTTCAAAGAAAAAATCATAATTGGCCGAGATAATAGAAAAAAACGATTTTCCCACGGACCCCCTTTTTGCGAAAATTCAAATTCTGAGGGTTGTTCCAGGTTGTTCTAGATTTGTTCTAAACATTATTCTTATACATCAGAACCGTATCTCTTATATTTCAAAAGATATTGCAAAAAAAACGTGTTTAAAAAAGTGTGAAGTTAGCCCCCCTTTTTTCGAAAATCTAACTTCTGACGGTTGTTCCAGGTTGCTCTAGGTGTATTCTCAATTGTTCCAAAGTATTTCAAAAAATAAATCATAATTGGCGGAGATAATAGGAAAAAACGATTTTACAATGGGCGGAATGCACTTTCCGAACATTACTGTGTTGAAGGAAGTTTTTGTATGATGCAGTTCTATTTAAAGAAATAAACATCTAATATAGCCATAAATATATATTTTCACAAGAAATATAATGTCCATTTATTACAAAACGATATTGTTACCAAATGCTGATGAACTATTTCAAAGAAAAAATCAAAACCGGTTATGAAGAAACGATATTTTTCCCCAGTCCCCATTTCTTAAAAATCGAAATTCTTACAGTTTCAAAGTATTTCAAAAAAAAAAAAGCGCTGGATATGGGTACCCAACTAAAATCAAACAAAATGGGGAAGTCTATCAGGCTCCCTTTGTTATTTTATTTTGTCTAATAATAATAAAAATAAAATACTGATTTTAAAGTTTGAAAATTTTAATTATAGTAAACCACTACAACGTTATTTTGTCTAGCCGTGGTCTGGCCACTTTTTTTCATGGTTTTTGCTCCGGGAATGCAAGCACGTGTAGACATTCCTATCAAGTATGCTTATTTTTTGTAGCCCCTCTTCGTAAACATGTTGAAATATGCTGTCTAATTTTCTCACTAAAACGATTGAAAGGCTACTATTACTTTATTTGGAAAAATATTATATAGGTACCTACATATTTAGATAATATAAGATAGTATATCCGTCAAAGAGTAGCCGATTTGGGAAAGGCTACTGTTTTGCAATACCAAATTGATAAAAAAATATATTATTTATGTCAATGTTATCAAATAATATAATAATATCAATAAATAAATTTTACAGAAAAAATATATATTTTAGATTTTAGGGATAAACTAAAGCATGAACTCTAGTAAAAATAAACAAAGAAACATCAACCTAGCAGCTCATGCGAAAAACACTAATCTTTTTATGAGCAAGGTATAATCATTCTCAATATGTTTATGAGGTAGTTTTTAATCTACATTAATAATGTAACTAACGTCACTGTTCTAATATTATTTTATGTTAGGAGCATCAGCATTTAGTAGGGGAACGTGTTCCAATATCGACCAGCGGGCAATATCGACCACCTATATTTTTCAAATGTAGCGCTACATTTCAATGCTCTATTAGGTGCTGCTATCTGGCAAGGTAGTTGTGAAACTAACAGAAACTTTTGTGGGCAGTCGAATGTGTGGTTAGAGAGAAATGAAATAAAGTTGTTTTTTGGCTGATTTTTTATAATTTTCTAGCATCAGGAAATAAGGTTAGTAATTTTTATGCGTTATTGTGTTGAAAATATATTTTAACTACTTACATTAGCGTATGATTGTCGATCTATCACGGGATTTAAATCGACACAATTGTGAGGTTAGGCATCAAATTTGACAAAAAATATATTGCTGTGTCTTCAACGGGTAATATCGATCAGGTGGTCGATATTACCCATTACAGTGGTCGATATTGTACGCTTTGTTTTTTAATGGGTATTTTTTCTCATCGACAGATGCCAAGAAATTATACACGAAAAACAGCTCGTTCATCCTGGACCGAAGAAGAGATGAAACAGGCATTAAATGCGGTTGATCAAAAATTGTGTTCAATTAGAAAAGCAGCGGCTCTCTACTCGATTCCATATGGTACCTTACAAGACCGTCTTAAAAATAAGTTTCCAGCCAAGAAAATTACGTTAGGAAGAAAACCAGTTTTTTCTGACGAACAAGAAAAGCAACTGGCTGATTATGTAACTAAATTATCAAATCTCTTCTATGGACTGACACCAAACAGTATCCGGAAAGTTGCATATGATTATGCTGAAGCAAACCATATAAAAAATAACTTCAACCACAATAAAAAAACATGTGGAAAGGAATGGCTATATGGTTTCCTGAAGAGACATCCCCAGCTTTCGCTAAGAAAGCCAGAAGCCACTAGCAAGAATAGAGTCCTGGCTTTTAATAAACCGGATATACACTTGCTTTATGACAACGTGGCAACACTCCTAGAAAAATACAATTTTGGCCCGGACCGCATATATAATGTGGACGAGACCGGGATAACAACTGTACACAAACCACCTCGCGTTATTGCACCAAAGGGAAGAAAGCAAGTGGGATCTATCACAAGTGGAGAGCGAGGTCAAACTACCACTATAGTTTGCTGTATGAGTGCTGCAGGGCAGTATGTTCCACCATTGTTTGTTTTCAAAAGAAAAAGAATGAAGGAGGGATTGAGTAAAAATGGTCCAGTTGGCTCGATCTATCGCTGCTCAGAATCCGGTTGGATAACACAAGAATTATTTACAGAATGGTTAAAACATTTTCGCAATTTCGTGAAAGCCACCCTTGATGATCCTGTCCTACTCATTCTAGACAACCACACATCACATTCTACTTTGCACTCCTACAATTACTGTCGTGCAAATGGAATCATCATGGTTTCTCTTCCCTCCCACACATCGCATAGGGTTCAACCATTGGATGTGACTTTCTTCAGTGGATTGAAATCTGCATACAATCACGAGTGTGACCTATATATGAAATCGCATTACTATGAAACAATCGCTGTAACAGATATAGCCGAGTTATTTGCTAAAGCCTATAACAGGGTGGCTACCATTGAAAAAGGCGTAAATGGTTTTAAAACTACAGGATTATATCCGCTGGACAGAAATGTATTTAAAGAGGAAGACTTTACTCATATACCTGAGGAGTCATCTGCTCTTACCGCGGATAACATGGTCATACCAGCTTTAGTTGTTAATTCCGATACTCCACTTTCGTTAAGTCCCGTTGCTGGCCCAAGTGGGTTGATTTCTATTAGCAAGAATAAGAACATAATTTCTGGTTTGGAAAAAAACTTGAAGCAAAATAATTTTAAAGACACTTTCTCCGACACTGATGAATCATCCTGCGAGCTGCAAGAAGTTTATGATAATGATGTGACCGATGATGAAGATAAAACTATACAGATCAAGACCAAATCCTTCGAAGACATATATCCAACACCTAAGCCTAAACCAAGACACAGCAAAAGAAAGAAACAGAAATCCGAAGTCTTGACCTCAACACCGATTAAGGAACAGCTGGAAACAAAAGAACTAAAGAGACAAGAGAAAGCCGCTGCTACTGTGACGAAACGCCTACTTTGCACAGTTGGCAAAACTAAAGAACCCAACAGAAAAAGGAAAAAGGAGACGAAGTTCAATAAGAAACGAGTTGTTGACGTGATAGAGGAAAAAACAGCATCAACATGTTATGTTTGCGGTGAATTTGGGGCGGATAATGAAGAGTGGTGGCGGTGCAAATCATGTGCCACATGGTTCCACGCTGCTTGCACCACTGTAGAAAGTGCAGAATACTTTACATCATGTAATAATTGCCAGTAAACACCATTCATTTAGTTATTATTGTTATGGTCGATATTTCCCTACGCGTGGTCGATATTTCCCATTGGTGGTCGTGTAATACCGACCACACAACAGTTTTGTATTTTTTTTATTTTCCCAAAATAAATTACGTTTAAAGGTTAAGTTGTGCTTACATACTTACCTTCAAGATCAGTCAATGTATTCACATCAATATATGTTCATTTTATCGACGCATATTTATAATATACATTTATTTGTGTTAAGTGGTCGATATTAGACCACCTTCCCCTAACAATATTGTTTTCAAACAAATGAATTATATTACTTGGGAAAATATACGTATATTTACTGCTTGTATAGATGTTTATTCTGAATCACAAATGAGTATTATTATTCATTTTAAAATATAGATAATAGGTAAAATCGATTTACCTATTATCTTGGGCAATTTCGATTTTTTCTTTGTAATCCTTTGGAACAATTTAGAACAACCTAGAACAACCGTCAAAATTTCGATTTTCGAAAAAAGGGGCGCCAGAAAAAAATTGTTTTTGCCGTTTTTTCGGCCAATTATGATTTATTTTTTGAAATACTTTGGAACAATTGAGAACACACTTAGAGTAACCTGGAACAAGAGTCAGAAGTTAGATTTTCGAAAAAAGGGGGGGTAACTTCACACTTTTTGAAAAAAGTTTTTTGCAATATCTTTTGAAATATAAGAGATACGGTTCTGATGTATAAGAATAATGTTTAGAACAAATCTAGAACAACCCTCAGAATTTCAATTTTCGCAAAGAGGGGGTCCGTGGGAAAATCGTTTTTTCTATTATCTCGGCCAATTATGATTTTTTCGTTGAAATCCTTTGGAATAATTTAAAACGAACTTAGAACAACCTAGATCAACCGTCAGACTTTCGATTTTCGAAAAAAGGGCCGCCAGAAAACAAAAGTTTTTTGCCGTTTTTTCGGCCAATTATGATTTGTTTTTTGAAATACTTTGGAACAATTGAGAACACACCTAGAGCAACCTGGAACAACCGTCAGAAGTTAGATTTTCGAAAAAAGGGGGGCTAACTTCACACTTTTTTAAAAAGTGTTTTTTTGCAATATCTTTTGAAATATAAGAGATACGGTTCTGATGTATAAGAATAATGTTTAGAACAAATCTAGAACAACCTGGAACAACCCTCAGAATTTCAATTTTCGCAAAAAGGGAGTCCGTGGGAAAATCGTCTTTTCTATTATCTCGGCCAATTATGATTTTTTCTTTGAAATCCTTTGGAACAATTTAAAACGAACTTAGAACAACCTAGAACAACCGTCAAAATTTCGATTTTCGAAAAAAGGGCCGCCAGAAAAAAAAAAGTTTTTTGCCCTTTTTTCGGTCAATTATGATTTATTTTTTGAAATACTTTGGAACAATTGAGAACACACCTAGAGCAACCTGGAACAACCGTCAGAAGTTAGATTTTCGAAAAAAGGGGGGCTAACTTCACACTTTTTTAAAAACGTTTTTTTGCAATATCTTTTGAAATATAAGAGATACGGTTCTGATGTATAAGAATAATGTTTAGAACAAATTTAGAACAACCTGGAACAACCCTCAGAATTTCAATTTTCGCAAAAAGGGGGTCCGTGGGAAAATCGTTTTTTTCTATTATCTCGGCCAATTATGATTTTTTCTTTGAAATCCTTTGGAACAATTTAAAACAAACTTAGAACAACCCAGAACAACCGTCAGAATTTCGATTTTCCAAAAATGGGCCGCCAGAAAAAAAAAGTTTTTTGCCGTTTTTTCGGCCAATTATGATTTATTTTTTGAAATACTTTGGAACAATTGAGAACACACTTAGAGCAACCTGGAACAACCGTCAGAAGTTAGATTTTCGATAAAAGGGGGGCTAACTTCACACTTTTGGATTTGGTTTTTTTGCCATATCTTTTGATATATAAGAGATACGGTTTTGACGTATTCGAACAATGTTTAGAACAAACCTAGAACAACCTAGAACAACCGTCAAAATTTTAATTTTTGCAAAAACTGGGTCCGACTTCATACTTTTGGCTTTCGTTTTTTCCCATTTTCTCGTCTGATTTTGATTTTTTCTATGAAATACTTTGGAACAATTTAGAACAAACCTAGAGCAACCTAGAACAATCATCAGAATTACAATTTCCAAGAAAAGGGGGGCTGACAAAAACTCGTTTTTTCCGATTATCTCGGCTAATTTTGATTTTTTTTTCGAGATTCTTTGGAACAATGTTTAGAACAACTAGAACAACCTGGAACAACCTTCAAAATTTCAATTTTCGAAAAAAGGGGGGCTGGGTGAAAAAGTTGTTTTTTTCAATTATCTCGGCCAATTTTGACTTTTTTTTTTGAAATACTTTGGAACAATTTAGAACAAACCTAGAACAACCTGGAACAACCGTCAGATTTCCGATATTCGAACAAAGGGGGGCTAACTTCACAGACTCAATAAAATACCGTGTTTCGTCAATATTTAGGTATATATTTTACGGATATTGATATATAGAATATCCGAGCAGCAATGCATTGTGTGTTGTCCTTTAACTCTGTGATAGTGTTTGGTTTCTTGGGGTAAGCAAGTAACTTCAGATAACCCCAAAGAAAAAATTCTAAAGACGCTGAATCGCAAGAGATCTTGGTGGCCAATTCCTATCACTTCTTCGAGAAATTATTCGATCATCAAATTTTCCAAGCTAATGAGCGATCGTTATACCAACCCTAGGTCTGATCCAAACTGAGCGATAAAAAGTCATTTATCGCTCTATACCCCATCCTTCATTAATGATTAAGATATGTTTTTGACATATTATTTTCAATGTAGCTATGAATAAAATTAAAACTTATAAATATACGTAATTTGATGTAAACAAAACATAGATATAGTGATTTTTTATCACATTTAAAGAAAAAAATGCAATACAAACTGACATTAACAAACCAGAAATCAATTTTTTGTTTGTTTAAATTGAAATGTTTATAAGAAACATTGAGCGCTTTTTAGATTTCGAGCTAACCCATGAATTTTAATACATATGTTATAGGTGGTTTGTCTACATCAAGTTATATTTATAAGTTTTAATTGTAATTAAAGCTATATTGAAAATGATATGTGTAAATTTATACAATGTCAAAAACGTTTTTTTGCCCAAAAAATGTACAAATGTTAGTAATTTTTTATAAAACTTTGTTAATTAAATGAAGGTCTGATGAACGTCATAATCAAGACTGAAACGTCGTGAGTTGAATATAGCGTTTTTACTGGTAGTTATATTTCTAGAAATATCATCAATTTAATACTGAATTTTCGTCAAACATTTAAGTAATATTTATATACCTATACATATATGTATATACCGTGTGGCCGCCGTTCATAGCGCGATGCATGTATTAGTAACTACTGGTCGACTATAAATGGGCGTGCCAACTTGAATTGCCACACCGACAGCAGGCGTATAAGTTATACGTATAAATGTATTCGTAGGCAAATCAAGTGAAAAGCAGTGTAATAGGTATTGCGTTTCCGTTGTTAGTAATTATTTGTAGTTGTTTGAAGCATCAGATAATCACTGATAATATGTCAGTGAAGTAACTCATCACAGCTTCATAAACAACATAAAAGAGCAAAAATAAATAATAAATAACTCCTAGACTTTAAAACAAAAAAAAAACTTCTTAACTAAAATAATATTTTTCAACAAATATTATAATCTAAAAACTCAAGTATAATAAAATACTGAAACATAAAATATTTACTTGTTAAAACAGAATTGTAATTCAACATTGCAATTAACCTGTAATTAGCTAAAAAAATGTTATTCTTAAGCAATAATAAAACTCGAACTGACGCCCATATGTGGAAGCGACACGGCGAATGCGACTGCCCGACTACACCGTATAAATGTGGATTTTTTGGACAAATACGAGTGCATGATAGGCATATGCGAAATACTAGCACTGTTGTAATCCAGTATAACACTGCGTCTACTTGTTTACCGTTCTAATACACAGACATCTCTATCTGTTTCGCTTACTCTACAGGTATCGCTATAATGCAGACGCACGCGGTCTTATGGTATACATACATAAGAGTAATAATAAACTACTTTTCATCTAACGTAAGGAATATTTAAAAAACACTTTTGTTTTTTATGCCTTTACATCTTCCATACCTATTCTCACGTAGGAGTATTCAGGGAAAGAACAGATTCCGTTGTTCATGCTCAAAGTAGACTTTTCGGATTTCATTTCGTCGAATAACTTTCGCTTCCAACTAGAAGTAAACACATTTAATCCATCTTTTTTTTTAATTACCCGAGAAAATTGAATTACGAAAAAGACAAAAGACGATCGAGTTAACGGTTTTTATAGCTGCTGTCTCAACTTCTTCACGTGGACGTACATAAGTCGGTAGGTATAATCAATTGGTCATGAGAAGATGGTTTCGTAGAGGTTTTTCTCGACTCTGGTGGTCTGTGCGGTTGAAAAAACTCTCGGACCACTAGAAGATAACTTTGAGAAATTTCGTGCAACTAGAAATCTAGTAGAAACAGTACTTACGCAATGTTGACAAGAATTAATGTATAAACAATTCGTTTTTGTCCTAAAAATAACTTTTTTCGATGTGTTTTTCCTTAGATAATGTAAAAGTATTGAAAATTGTTAGAATGGACTAGTACGTAGTTCTTTGTATATATATATACATATATATATGCATACGTATACTTGATTAATTCTTAAAACATAGAGTGGTTTAACAATTTTGAACGAAGGTATCATATGAACAGTTATCAAATCTTAAAAAATGAGGTGTGGCCACCACACGACTTTCTTATACGTATGAAAGTGTTACTTCCGGTCCGAATGTTGAAATTTCATTTATACAAAAAATATTCCAAATCCAACTCTAAATACTTTTGTACTCTTCATAAATATATATAGAATGCATAATTTACGACATATTTGCAAAAAAACGCTATTCGATAAGAGTAAAAGTGGTACTTCCGGTCTGAATTTTGAAATTTTTTTTATACAAAAGATATTTAAAAGTATGTTCTAAATACTTTTATACTCTTAATGTACTTGCCTAGAAAGCATGACTTGCGAGATATTCGCAAAAAACTGATTTTCGATAAGAGTAAAAGACCTACTTCCGGTAGGAATTTCGAAAAACTTTATTAAAACAATTTTTCTCAAATTTAATTTTGAGTACATTTGTATTCTTTATAAATTTGTTTAAACTTAGTAATTGACGAAATATTTGCAAAATTCGATTTTTTCACTGAAGTAAACTACTACTTCCGGTCTGCCGATTTTGCTCAAAATCTAATCAGTTCTCAAGAGGGAGATTATATTCATAAATACAAAATTTGGAATTGATATCTGCAGCGGTTTGACCGCTATCGTGGTCACACACAGACACACACACAGACACACAGACATTTTTTAAAAACCACTTTTTTGGTATCAGGGGACCTCAAAACGTGGACATCTGCAAAAATCTCGAGGTCGAAAATTTTCATCATCACAATACTTCCTTATACTACGTATAAGAAAGTAAAAGAATAAATGATATACAATTATAAACAATAATAATTGTAATAAGACACTTTACGGCTAGTAAGAAGAGTAAGGAAGTACTGCAAAGCACTACAGGCATCATTTTTACTGTAACAACATAGTGTCTATGTGGGTTATTTTTAAACCATTTTTCTAACATTAATACGTTATTTTGTATATCAAATGTGGGTATCTCAATACGTTGATAGTCAGAGACAAGTTCATTGAAACGTTTTGCTATAAAACACTCTGTATACCATAAGGCCGCGTGCGTGTGCATTATCGCGATACCTGTAGTGTAAGCGAAACAGATAGAGATGTCTGTGTATTAGAACGGTAAACAAGTGGACGCAATGTTCATCTGGATGACAACAGCATATGCCTATGATGCACTCGTATTTGTCCAAAAAATTCACATTTATACGGTGTAGTCGCGCAGTCGCATTAGCCGTCGCTTCCACAGTTCAGTTGCAATTTATTCTTCGCAGAGGAACAACTCGCTCACACTGTTTAATAAATCGCGTTGTTGGTAGTTAGCTAACGGTCATATAAAAAATGGAGTATTATACATCGGAGCAAAAACTCTTATGATTAAACAATTTTACGGTGGTAATTCCGCGGAAGAACTCGAGATTTATTTGCAGCTAATTACCCCGAAAGTAAAATTCCCAAAGCAAGCACTACTACTACATTCTCTTTAGTAACTAATAAAAATAAAGTTGTTCCGGATAAGAATTATAAGCGATATAGAAATTCGAGTATGTGCTTTAGTTGAAGTAAATCCTACAATGTCATCTCGACAAATTGCCCGCAAATTAGGTATCTGTAAAACAACGGTTCAAAAGATTTTATTGTTCATACAAATTTACAAGTTCACAAGTACTTTTTCCCGATGATTATTATCGCCGTATGCAATTTTGCGAAATAATGATCAATACATATCACGATAATGAATTCTTTTTTAATAACGTTTTGTTCACAGATGAAAAAACATTTCAGCTACACGGGAATCATAATCGCGCAGTTTGTCGCTACTGGTCGCGTAAAAATCTACATTTAAATATACCAACGTATGGGCAGGTATAATTGGGGATCATGTAATTGGGCCTTTTTTTTTATTGGCGGTAATTTAAACGGAAATAGATATCTAGAGTTACTTGAAAAGAGTATTATCCCCGCAGTTTGGTTTCAGCAAGATGGTTGCCCAGCGCATAATAGCCGTTATGTGACAAACGGGTCCTATTAAATGGCCAGCGCGATCTACTAATCTAGCACCTAATGATTTCTTTTTATGGCCCTTTTTACATAATTCGATCTACGGATACGGTGATGAACGGCCATCAAACCTAGAGGAACTTCGCGCAAAAATTATTGAAGTCACTATTACTGTCACAGCAGATATGTTAACAAATGTGCGTCGGAATTTTTTTAATCGGTTGGGTTACTGTTCGGGTCAAGAGGGAGGTTTATTTGAACACTTAACTAATTAATTTATTTCGAGTTTTATTATTGCTTAAGAATAACATCTTTTTAGCTAATTGCAATGTTGAATTACAATTCTGTTTTAAGAAGTAAATATTTTATGTTTCAGTATTTTATTATAGTTGAGTTTTTAGATTATAATATTTGTTGAAAAATATTATTTTAGTTAAGAAGTTTTTTTTTTATTTTAAAGTCTAGGAGTTATTTATTATTTATTTTTGCTGTTATGTTGTTTATGAAGCTGTGATGAGTTATGCTTCAAACAACTACAAATAATTACTTACAACGGGAACGCAATACCTATTACACTGCTTTTCACTTGATTTGCCTACGAATACATTTATACGTATAACTTATACGCCCGCCGTCGGTGTGGCAATTCAAATTGGCACGCCCATTTATAGTCGACCAGTAGTTACTAATACATGCATCGCGCTATGAACGGCGGCCACACGGTATATGTTTTCGTGTATATTTAAAATATATAAGTAAAAAATTGAAAATAACTTTTCCATTTATTACTCATATTATATTTTGGCACATAAAAACTGTAAAATTTATTTCGTAAGTAAGGGTAAATCATATTTTATTATTATTATTATGTGCAATTTAGTTGTAGTGCGATCTAATATAGACAGAAAAACTAATAGGCACTAATAAATAAATAAATATGGTAAAACAAACGTATTAACGATAAGCTTATTTTGGAATTGAAAATTCAGAAATAAGCTGGCAGTTTAATTTACCGAAGCAACAGTGGTCGCAGTTAAAAAAATATAGATAAGTTAAATGAACTAATCAATCTGTGTATTTGCAAATTAAGAAGAATTAGAAAGCTTGACGTGGATAATGGTTTCAAGATAGAACATTTTTCCAAAAGAAATACATGGTGCAGCTCTGCAAGTGTGTCAAAAGAAACTGTTAGTTATGGATAAGACATTTGGCCAATTTTAAGAAAAAGATATGAATATGTCGTATTTATTAACGGACACAGTGGAGCTATTCTACAAAGTACCATCTGAGAAATATTCTAAATTTCAAGGCGTGTATGTATTGAGTGTAAGCATAACGCATAACAGTATGACTGGCATGGAAAAGTGGAACTTAGTAGTGTGACAGTCCAAGAATCATAAATGTTCTATCAAATGTAATCATTTGCTCGTTGCCAAATATCAGTGCTTAGGTTGCAACTGAATATTTTGAAAACGAGCAAGGATAACACAGCGAACAAAAAACAAAGTTAATTGTGGATAATTGTGCAGCGCAACCACATACATTAAATTTAATTAAATTCGTCTTCCTGTCTCCTAATACTTCACCATTACCACAAGCGACGGATCGAAGAGTAATTGCTTATTGGAAATCGCATTACAAAAGGCTTTTTTACTCGGTTGTTTAAGTACTTAAAAAAAAACTTTATTACGTTACAATACGCCGCAAGCTAGTTCAAACTCGCATATTCGCGGAAAAATTCTCTGTGCATCACGTAAAATGGATTGCAGAAATTTTGTATTGGTACGCATTCAAAAGGCGTATATTAACAAACTTTTATTTTATTATGTCATTTTCTCAGAAAAACAAAAAGGAAATTTATAGCTACTTCCTGATTGAAACTAGAAGTATATGCTAATGTTTATATTTATTTATAATTGTTATAATAAGACAGTAGTAATAAAATGCATCTTTCTCAAATTCGTATTACAATTATTTTGACATAACTATTCGAAACTGTTTTCGCCATGCCATTTTCATCAAAATACCTTATCTAATAAAGAAGATGAAATTTCCTTATTGCAAAGAATTTTAACTGCTGGTTGTTTCAAAGTGGATAGATGGAAGTAACATTAACAAGCTATTTAACAATGAAGAAGATTTGACGAGATTTACAAATCTGAGTCAGAAGTTACGATAAATTACATTGAAGACCAGAGGTTTTCGCAGATTCAGATATGGAAGAATACTCAACGAACCAACATACCATTAACAATTTCGTGAATATTTTATCAACGCTCTTTACCTTTTCAGATGGAGAAAATTACATAAAAGAGAATATGTTCATTTTGTTACAAAATAATATTAAAGGAGACAAGTTAACAAAACATGCAGATCTAATTAAAAATCATAAAAAATTAGTTTTTGTCTAAGAATGTTTTTTGCACATATTGCCGCGAATTATAAAATTTATTAAATAGTTAAGTTATAGAATATTAACATTAATTTTTCGTTTAAAACGAAAATACTATACATAGGTTAAAAATATTACAACAAGTAAAAATGGGTTGCCTAACCTTTAAGGGGCAATGTCATTAAGAAAATGTAGATATAAAAATTATGATGAAAAAACATCAATTCAAATGTATAAAATGTAATCTCAGACATGTACAATAATCTCAATTCATGAGAGAGTTTTATGATCATATTTAAACGTGTAGTAAATACCTGATTCTTATATCTAAAAACATTAAAAGGATATATACGAAAAAGTACTCTTTATTCGAGACGACACATCGATAAGTTTTATAAATGCAGAAGTTAAAATACATTTAAGAAGTTTTGTATGCATAAACACAAGGGCTTCAAAGATAGCAGAGCAAATCATATGTAGTTTTTAAAAAACCTGCAAAGAAGAAATAACTTAATATTGTTTGTAGTTGTCTGTAAATCGACACACTAGAAGCAGAGAAAACTTGAATAGAGCTTGGAAGCAGTGCGGTGGATGCGAGTACTCTTTGTAATACGGTTTTCATGAAGAAAATTTCAGTGGTACATAACGTGTTCCCGATTGTATCCAACAAAGGTATCTATAAAAAGAAGATAAGAATAACTTAAATCAATGGGAAAAAGGAAATATATATATAACAATGAGAGAGGCAATACATTCGTATACAAGTATAATGAAGGTTGGTATTAAGAAAAAGGAAGAACATACCCACAGAAGGCGAAGAATAGCAAGGGTGCGTGAACTTCCAATAGAGAATTTTGAGTAACGCCATTTGTATATACATTAACTGTCAAATGCGGGATATGTGTTTAGGTGATTGAGAAAACTTAAGGGAAGCAAAAATGAACCAGACGATACCAACATAAATGTTAGTTGAAGAGACGTAGCGCTGTGAATAAGTAGCTATCTTTTGTTTTAAATTATATAAGGCCGCGAAAGTGAATGGAGAGGGAGATGAATCCTGTCTTTTGAACTTGTTAGACGTACAAATTTTTGAGATCTTTTGCGATAGTAAAAAGAATGAAAGTAGGGGTTTTATAGACTACTACAAACCCATTATTAGTTTTAAATGTATTAAGTTGTTGTTTTTGAATTAAAGTTAAATTTTAGTTTTATTATTGTTAGTAAATTTTTTGCATTTAATAATTTCATTTTTATATTGTATTATAAGATTTTTTTCAAAATGGAGGACATGAATAAAATGGAATTTGACAAATTGTATGATGAACTTAAGTAAGTTTTTGGAATGAATATTCAAATTTCAATAATTGATGGTGTAAGACGTTCTCTAAAAGTACTATGTGAGAATATTTGCTTTTAGCAAGGCGCTGAGAATCATTAATTTAAATAAATATTGTCTTGTTAAATTGGATTAATTCTTTTTGTAATAGTGGGAAGATAGTTAATGGTGTTGAGGGCACTGGAAGTACATACTATGTGCAAATATTTGCTTTCAGTTAATTATTAGGCATCATTAACGATTATTTTAGTCAGTCTTAATCAAAATTTTCAAATAAATGAATACGAATAAACAGGGATGTTCTTGATGGGCAAGCGCCAAGCCGTTAAATGTACTATGTGCGAATATTTGCATTTAGCGATTGGTATGGGTCATTTTCAAGACATTCTCGTTGCGAAGTTTTAGATCATTAAAGGCACTATGTGCGAATGTATGTCTTTGTTGAAATAAAAATTAGCTTCGTATGGGAAAGATTTTTTTTTAATCAATAAATATTGCTATATTTAAAATAAAAATAGCAAGATAATATTTTTTCTCATATCAGTATAAAAAAAAATTATATTCTTTTATTGTAAAAGAAAAATAATTGATATAGCCACATGATAACAATGTTTTTGGTACTGTTATTCTAAAAAAGAATTATAAATATTTTTATGAAATTTAAACTATATTTTTATTATTGACCTTATCCAAATATAAACTAAATAAGAGACACACCAGAGTAAAAGAAGAAAGATCACTGCTAGAACTCGCAGGAATAAATGAAATACTGTTAGGGAATAGACTTATAGGTAAAGATATAATAATTTTTAATGCATTCTCAGCATTCATTAAAAATATTTATGCAATTCTTGTAACGTAAAGGTTACAGCATATATATTTTTATGGCTATGCCTAACGTGTGGCAATGCTACAATTATTCTAATATCAATGTTACAATTGTGATTGCATTGGTTGTAACCACAGCAATTTGTATGTATTATACTTTCCTAGTACAAATATTCTCTATATTTTAAAGAATGTAAAAAAAAATATTTATAAGAATTAAACTATAGTATATCATATATTTCTTAATAACATGCTAATATTTTTTTTTATTCTTGGGTCCATTTTGTGAAAAAAACTCCTTATGAACATATGTCCTAAATGTCTTAACTTTTGAACCGTAGGGTCCTAATGTTAAAAAAAAATTTTTTTGTTAAACTTTGGTATTACTCTAGATATTTTTGTGAAATTTTGTACACGCCCTTTATGCATCAAGATGTATTTTCTGATGTACAATGAATTTTATAATTTTTATTTGTGGTGTCTGTACGGTTTCTTTTTTTCATTTTTTTGAAGAAACATATATTACGACATTGCTTTTTCTTAAAGTACTTTTTTTTTAAATCCCCATTCGTTTCTGAGCAAATGTGGTCTCTTGTTTTTTTTTGTTTGACGTTCGGTTTTCGCTTAAAAAAATAAAATTCATTCATGTGCAAGATGTTATGAAATTAGGTATTAACAAGGATTAAAAACGATCTAGTAGGTAAGAAACAGATTTTATTTTGTAATCATAAACAGTTTTGACATTTATCTACCTAGTTATTCTCTTAAATAAATTGTTGTTCAAAGTTACCTAAATAATTTTTTTTATAAGTGTTCTAGCGAGATGCACATGATTCGATTTTTTTAAAACTTTAGCACCATACAGTTCAAAAGTTAAAGACATTTAGGACATATGTTCATATGAAGTTGTTTTCATAAAATGGATCCAAGAATAACTCCCTTAAGTATTAGCATGTTATTAAGAAACACCCTGTATATTATTGTATACATTGTAATCATTTGCCTGTTTCCTATTCATCAAATAAAAGTGCAATGGTCACATATGCATTTTTTCACAATATATAAGTAAAATAATATGGAAAAATCGCAAAAATCATTTATAACTATTTCGAACTACCATTTTCAATTAAGCTATACCGGTGCCAGAGAATGAGAAATATTATATTAATTTATAAAATTTATGACTACCCTCATTTGTACACGATTAATCGTTTTTTTCTATAAAATAAGTATTTATTTTATTTAACAAATAATACTAAATTGGCTAAAAGATACATACTTCAAATAAAAATTAATTCATATATCGGTTATATGAAGTATTATATCTACAATCTCAAAAATTGCATTTATAAATTGGACTTACAGAGATCATTATCAACACCGATAAGTCGTCGCCGTCCAGGTTTTCTTCTAAAATAATTCCTTCGCACCACAGTCTCTATGTCCTCAATATCCGACATTTTCGTACTAATATCACAAAGCGAAAATAACTAATTCAGAACAAACATGTATGAATAGGTATCGAGAAGAAGTGAGAACACACTAAACACTTTTCCAACCTACATGATGCAGTTTTAAGTCCGACTGAAACCAAGTACAATTACTAAATAAGCTTGTCCAATAAAAATAAAATTCGGTTTGTATGATTGACGCCAAAATTATCAGCGAAAGATAATAGAAACGCAATATTATTGTCTGACTCACTAATACTTTAAGTGGTATTTACAAATTTACGCTAAATAAATCATGTTTGATACATATACATAATGTATTATGTACCTAAACATACATAGGCTAGATTGGTCTGTTTTTAGGGAAGATAATAGAAATCAGTGTAGGTAAGTGATCTAAAGTTACATAATATCCCAGATGAATTCCTTCCTATAAGTGAGGAAAGAAATTACATCCACAACAGTTTTCGCAGTATAGTCAAATACGGTTTATTCAAATTTTATTTATGTATTTAAAAATTAGCTACTAATTTAGCAATATACGTTTCGTCTTCAATAAGACTATTTGATTCATATAACGACAAAAGTCAATAATTCGAAGAATCATATAGTTCATTTCGTGAACAAAATAACTGCACCCCAACTGAGAACAAAATACATTACCACATCTGCATTTCCAATACAATTGGGTGTGGAAGTTACTCCCCATTTTTTTCGAAAAATTTTCGAAACACTGACGGTTTTTCCAGATTGTTCTAGGTTTTTCTAAATTGTTTCAAAGTATTTAAAAAAAAATTCAAAATCAGAGAAGATAACCGAAAAAAATGACTTTTTCACCCAACCTCTCTTTTTTTCGAAAATTGAAATTCTGAAAGTTGTTCCAAGTTGTTGTTCCATTTGTTCTAAACCACGAGAAGACTAAGGGTGGCTAGCCTAATTAATAAAATAAAATAGCTAAGCAGGTCTAACAGCAGACTTTCCGATTTTGTTTGATTTTAGTTATCTTAACTGCGTTTGCCTAACCACTCAGACGGTTTTGATTTTTTTTTTAAAATACATCATCAGCATTTGGTAAAAATATCGTTTCAAAATAAATGAACATTATATTTATTGGGAAAATATATATTATTACTTATTTATAGAACTGCATCATACGAAATATTCTGAAAATGCAAGTGAGTCCGCCAACTATTAACTCTTTTTTTCTAATATCTCTGTAGCTTTTGATTTCTTTTTTGTAATACTTTGGAACAATTTAGAACAAAGCCAGAACAATCTGACACAACCGTCAGAATTTAGATTTTCGGAAAAATGGGAGGTAACTTCTTACTTTTGGATTTCGTTTGTTTACACTATCTTTCAATATATAAGAGATGCGGTTTTGATCTATTACAACAATGCTTAGAACAGATTTAGAAAATCCGGAACATCTGTCAGAATTTCAATTTTCAAGAAAGGGGAGCTATAAGAATATCGTTTCCTTTTATCTCGGCCAATTATGATTTTTTCTATGAAATACTTTGGAACAATGTAGAACAAACCTTAAATAATCTCGAACAACCGTCAGAATTTCGATTTTTAAAAAAGGGGCTAAATTCTTACTTTTTGGATTTTGCTATTTTACAATATCTTTTGATATATACGAGATCTGTTTTTTATGTATTAGAACAATGTTTAAAATAAACCTAGAAAGCCTGGAACAACCGTCAAAATTTCAATTTTTGCAAACACGGACCTGACTACATACTTTTGTTTTCGTTTTTTCCGATTATCTCGGTAAATTTTGGATTTTTTAACAGCTTTTTTTGAACAATGTTTAGAACAACCAAAACAACCTGGAACAACCTTCAAAATTTCAATTTTCGAAAGAAGGGAGCTATGTGAAAAAGTCGTTTTTTATCAATTATCTCGGCCAATTTTAACTTTTTTTTGTTAATACTTTGGAACTATTTAGAATAAACCTTAAACAACCTAGAATAACCGTCAGAATTTCGATTTTCAAAAAAGGGGGCTAACTTCACACTTTTGGATTTTGCTTTTTTGCAATATCTTTTGATATACACGAGATCTGTTGTTTATGTATTAGAACAATGTTTAGAATAAACCTAGAAAACCAGGAGCAACCGTCAAAATTTTAATTTTTGCAAACACGGACCTGACTTCATACTTTTGTTTTCGTTTTTTCCGTTTATCTCAGTAAATTTTGGATTTTTTAACAGCTTTTTTTGAACAATGTTTAGAACAACCAAAACAACCTGGAACAACCTTCAGAATTTCAATTTTCTAAAGCAGGGAGTTATGTGAAAAAGTCGTTTTTTATCAATTATCTCGGCCAATTTTAACTTTTTTTTTTGTTAATACTTTGGAACTATTTAGAACAAACCTTAAACAGCCTAGAATAACCGTCAGAATTTCGATTTTCAAAAAAGGGGGCTAACTTCTCACTTTTGGATTTTGCTTTTTTGCAATATCTTTTGATATACACGAGATCTGTTTTTTATGTATTAGAACAATGTTTAGAATAAATCTAGAAAACCTGGAGCAACCGTTAAAATTTTAATTTTTGTAAACACGGACCTGACTTCATACCTTTGTTTTCGTTTTTTCCGATTATCTCAGTAAATTTTGGATTTTTTAACAGTTTTTTAGAACAATGTTTAGAACAACCAAAACAACCTGGTACAACCTTCAGAATTTCAATTTTCGAAAGAAGGGAGCTATGTGAAAAAGTCGGGTTTTATCAATTATCTCGGCCAATTTTAACTCTTTTTGTTAATACTTTGGAACTATTTAGAACAAACCTTAAACAACTTAGAATAACCGTCAGAATTTCGATTTTCAAAAAAGGGAACTAACTTCTCACTTTTGGATTTCGCTTTTTTTGCAATATCTTTTGAGATACAGGAGATCCAGTTTTTATGTATTAGAACAATGTTTAGAATAAACTTAGAACAACCTGGAACAACCGCCAAAACTTTAATTTTTGCAATAACAGGGTCTGACTTCATACTTTTGTCTTTCGTTTTTCCTGAATTTGAGCTTTCTTTGAAATAGTTTGGAGCAATTTAGAACTACATACAATCGTCAGAATCAGGGGGGGGGCACATTTATGGGGCAATTGGGTTTCGATTTCGCGCGCCATCCGACGAGGAAGCAGGGAAATATTCGTGATTAATTGTAAGCTAACATTGTAGATGACTCTGTGTAGGAATTATTTGATTTATTTGTTCAGAAGTGGTTGTTTGGAGCTTATTTTAGTTTGTTTTCTTGTTGGCTTTCTAATTTGTTTTAAATAGTGTATTATTTAAAGACTTATTATCTTGTGTGAGTTTATAAGTTTTCTTTGTTGATTTATTAGTTCAGAAGTAGTTTTTATTGTTAGTTTCTTTTAAATAATGTATTAGTATAAAAATACTTTTTATATTGTGTTAGGTAGGTTAGAAGTTTTCTTAAATTATTTTCGCCATAAACGTAAGTAAGCCTATATCTAAGGAATATTAACTTTCAAACAGTTATTCCATACAATGAATTTATTTTCTACATTTTGGAACGTTAACATGGACAGCAGTCGATATATACGGAAGTGTATCACAAGTAATTGTGTTATTCTTTTATGTGTTTTATGCTCAAAAAGAGTATACCTCCATACATTACGGAATACCTTCTTAAGTAATCTTTTTTGCAGCGATTCCTTTAAATGTATGTAATCACACCTGTTTTTATTAAATTACACTAGTGTGCGATAAGAACACCTATGCTGAATCTAGAAATATTTATGTATTTTTTTTGATAATTAAATATATATTATGTATATAATTATTTACGTGTTTCTTTTAAATTTAATGGATATGTAATAAAAAAAAAGTAAAACAATGTATAATTAATACTACAAAAGGAATAATTTAAATAAGTCGGATTAGATATCAACCGCCGAATGCAGATTTTATTGAAGTTCAACACCTAGTTTGTCCAATAGTACTATGCTTCCTCGATAGATGTCACACAAAATACATATCTAATAATTTAATATTAAGTGTCTTTTCTCTTTGGGGTATTCTCTGGTCAGAATTTAAAACAAACCTACAGCAACCTGATATAACAGTCTGAAATTCAATTCTTGAAAAAAGGAGGGCTAATTTCACACACCAAGTTTCTTCCCCGTAAATATCGACGTGACTTCATTGGTAAGTATTCGTCAGGTATGCTACTATATGCATAAGTTAGACACATATCTCATACCAACCTATAAAGAATATGAGATGGAGAATGATACTGAAATTAAGACTTAGTAAGAGTCCTAATATATATCTACTAGTGAATCGTAGAATATTCTAGGTAAACATACTATACTAAAGATAACTGGATGGTTCACATTTCAATGCCGCTGATTCTGCTGATTGTAGTTATGTTAGATTTGAATTTAAAGTTGTTCTGATATAATGGCCACAGACTATAAACATGACAGAAATAAGTTCTATTTATACACGTATATAACACTATACATATACTTTAAGAAGCAAGTTTTGGTATCTTTAATTCAGTTTATGCCTAGGTAGACGCATTCATCAAATATGCAGTCCATTCAAATAAACCTGCCATGCAACTCGATAACTCAAAACACCGCTTTATATATCATGCATTCATTGTTCAGGTTCTCGAGATAATAATGTGCATATAAGACCCTAATACGGAGTTAGGTGCCGGTTTGACGGCTAATCACTTGTTATCGACGCCACTAAACTCACTTATCGGTTACATAAACGTGTTTACTTTCTTTCTGAGAAACTACACAATAAAATAGAAAGAGAGAGTATGTAATTGGGGAACGATTAACATGGTGTGACTATATACGATCCTTGTAAAGTACAATTAGTGGAATTAAAAAATTAAGATTAGACAAAACAAATGCTTTGATAGACATATTTAAGTGGATAAATTATTGTGTTATTTTTTATTTGGCAATAATTATGTACATTACATTTTTAATATTTAAAATTGACAAAATGTTTAAATTACCTAAGAACTCAAGCAATAACACTTTCATATATTTTGTATCATATATAACTGTCTAAATTTTGGAAATGGATAAATAGGTTACTGGGAGATTTATGTAATTTTGAAAAACAAGAAACATGATTTATATTTTTTTGAGAAAAAATTTTTGAAAAAAAATTAGTGCTAGAAATTGTTAGGCAAACCCTCATGGACTGGACTCTACCACAAATACCGAAGCCGAAGCCCTTTCAATACTTTTCTTGGGGTGGATTACCACTATAACAACTGTTACGTGTGTGGTGTGTATATCAGCCTGCCATCTACTTTTTAATCTACCTCTTCGTGTTCTTCTACTCGGCCGTCATTCCATTATTGTTCTGGTATTACTTTCCTGACCTGACCACCATACATGCCCCAGCCACTTTGTCCTCGCCAATTTAATGTATTTAACAATATCTGTGTCATCCAGTTCATCTTCTATTTCTCGATTAGTTCTCCTTCTTTCTCACTTTCGCTTGTTTTATTACACTCCGTATCCATCTAATTATTTTTCTTTGAAATACCATTAATGAATGCTGCTCCTTTTGTTTTAAAGATATGGTCTGTACAGCATACGTTATAATGGCTCTTCGGTACAATGTTATTTTAGTGCCGAGAGTAATTGCTCTGCTTAGTTTTTTTTCCGTATAAGGCTGTATTTGCTGCTTGTATTTTTCCTGTACTTACACGTTTTTTTGTTGTTGTTGTTTGTTATGATAAGACCAAGGCGTTCCAGATACTTTACTGCTGCCGATTCTCATAATTTTTCTCTCCCTCTTGCGCAATTCTTTCCAAGATCCATTCCATTATCTTTCTTTATTCGGTAACTATAACTAGATCATCAACGATCTGGCTTGCTTTTGTGGTCAGTGTGCCAATCGTAACTAGTCAACCCAAATCACATTATCTACCAGAGGAACCTTATGTCAAGAGGTATCGTTATACAATGAGCCATTACCAGTGACAACTGACGTGAAGTATTCAGCTTGACCAGGCATTAATCTGGCAAGCTCACCTCAAGGCGAAGAAACAGCAACTTATATTGAAATCCAGACAAATGAACCGACTGTTGTGTAGAAGATCAAACCATCGAGAACAAGATTCTTCTCTACAAAACTATACTGGTACTAGTATGCAGCTATGGGTTCGAACTCTGGGGTTGCGCAATATCGTCAAACATCAACATTCTGCAAACATTTCAGTCCAAAATGGTTTGCATGATGACTAACACACCTTGGTACGTGACAAATCTAGCGATACGTGAGGACCAACAAATACCATTTGTGAAGGATGTTCTGAAGGCTCATACGAGATATTATAGAGAAAGAAACTTATTATTAAAATACAAATCCATTAGTTAGCCAACTCTTAACCCAACACGGAGAGAGAAGACTCAAAAAATGCCTGCATGAATAATCCTGGGAACCGTATACCAACTACTGTCAACTCACTTTAGCCCACTTATTTATTATTCTAAAGTATATTTGAATCCCCCTGTCATACAACTTTGTGTTACGTTTGTACAACTGATTTTTGTATTATTTAAAGCCATTAATCATCCTGCGCCTTTTCTACTATTTGTTTAACTACATTTGTTGCATCTACTGTTGATATGCTTTATACAGAGGCGTATTGGTAACTTTCATCAATGTTCTTAGTATGTACTTAACCTTCTTTGAATGATCGATGCCATGATTTTATAAGCGTTCTTCACCAGTCTGATCCCCCTTTTATGTACTGTTATGATTGTATCTTTGTTCCACCCCATCGAAATTTTCACGGACTTCCGGATTTCTTTAATGAGTTTATAAATTTCTTCCTGCCAGCTGTCTCTTCCATACTTTATGATTTCCATGTTTATTTTGCCATCTCCAGGTATTTTCCCATTTTTATACATATCTCTTATTATGTCTTTTAACTCTTCTAAATTTGGTTCCCCAACGTCAGGTTCTTCCGCTTCTTCAGTATACTTTTCTTCATTATTATCAGTTACTTGATCTCTAAAGAAATCCTCCTATAATTGATATTTGATTACCTTTAAAATAACTAATGATAGTCGCGTCGTAATCATTTCCTCAATTCAGTAACAAAGGCATTAATAAAAAATATGATAAAAATATTATACTTTATCTTTGTTAAATGCCGACTGATTAATTTTATAATTTAACAAGACATATACGCTAAATTTTTGGCGTGCATATCCAGAACTAGAAATTCCTGACAATCATTCCATTAAAAATTGCGAGAATATTGCGGAACTCGCCTTGGACAATTGTTGGAACGCAAAAATGAACGTATACAACGCCAACAACAATCGTACTCGTATAACTGTTCTGAAGAAATATATTTTTTTTCAGGCAAAAATTAAATATCAACAAAATTATTTATACAGAGGAAAGATGTTATAAAATATTTGTCTTAGAACCTAAATGCAGTAGATTAATGTCTTAATAGATGTTCTATGAAAATATGTATTACTTTCAGAGATTCCAACAATATTGAAGTCACATATAAAAAAAATGAGGTGTTGACTTTCTTATACTTGTATATGCATTCCGAATTTTTATATGAAAGGTGTTTCAAATTAAGATTCAAATACTTTTATCTTGTTAATAAATCTGTGAGTAAAAGTGTTATTTCCGGTCCGAATTTTGAAATTTTGTTTATACTAAATTGTTCCAAATCTAGGTAAATACCTTTGTACACTTGATAAATCTCTGCAGAACGCATAAATTGCGAGATATTTGCGAAAAACTATTTTTCGAGAAGAGTAAAAAACCTACTTCCGGTGGGAATTTCGAATAACGTTTTTTAAAAAAAAGATGTCGCAAATTCACTTTTGAGTACTTTTGTACTCTCTAAAGATTTCTGAAACTGAGTAGATCACGAAATATTATTGAAATTTTATTTTTTTACACGAAGTACTAAGAGTACTAACTACTACGTCCGGTTTTCTAATATTATTTACAGAATGCATTTTGTTTAATAAAAATATCACGTTATTTTGAACATTTATAAAAACCTATAAATTTTTCTTAAATACAAAATAAAAATTAAAAAAATGTATAGAAAATTACAAATTTAAATTGTAAAAGTGTTGTACATATTTATGGTATACGATCTGAAATAGAGAAACTATTTCTGTTTTATAATACGAGTACTATGAAAATATAAGGAAACATACATTGATTTGCCTTATGTTCACATAAAATTACATCATTTTTACCACAAACTCCACAATGTAGTATGTAAACTGTACATTTATTATTAAGCATGTTATTCATAATGGGTCTGAAGTAACTACCTGTAAATTTAATGAATTTATATACTGTTATTAATTGTTAATACTAAAATGCTCGAAACTCCTGCTCTTTCCTCTGAAGAATATAAAGGTGCATGGACTAGTGGTGTTGCAAATGTAACTATCCGTTATTAAAGTATTCGTTACTCGCTAAGATCCGAAATAACGAATACTGGTTTCAAATAATATTCGTTACTTTTTCAGTTACTCTCATAATATATAACTTTTAGAATACATTCTTGTTTGAAGTATTTTCTAAAAAATATAATTTACAGTAAATAACTTTGTACAAAATATTTGAATTTAACCAATTATTAGTATTACTTGTATTTGCGTAGGTCAATTTCATTAAAAAGTTTTGTTTGAACTTATTGTATTGATGCAAAGCAAAATAAATGTTGTGCCATGTACGACATTCTACATTTATTTGTGTGATTTAATGTGGGAGTCGGGGATTTAAGGTTTCATGATAGAATATCTGCCCTATCGTAAATAAAATGAGGACTGTTTAAAAAATACTTTAGGCTTTGGAATTTTGCTTTTGCTTTTGAATTGCAATGTTTTGTGTGTTTCCTTTAACAAATTTTATTTATTTAATGTAATATATATTAAAATTAGTATATAAGTGAATATTTTGTTTGTACCATATACCTATTGACTATAGATATTCCCGCACCGCACATTTGAAAGAGGAGTCGGTAATGGTAACGAATAAAAAGTAACGGATAGTTACAAGTACACCGAATCCAACATCAGTAGCATGGACATACATGCACTAGTTTACAGGCTGTCTCCTAATGTCATAATAATGATATACTTATTCAAACACAATAACGGACTTTTTCTAATCAACGTTTGGAGAAATAAATGATCAAAAAAAGTACTGAAGTACTAAGAACGTTAATAATATTCTCTTGACTTGAAATGTGTTGACAAAGTCTCACCAATGTTACAAAATTAAAGAAAAATATGATTCTAAAGAAGACATTTATTAAATGGTTAATAATAATAATAATAATAACTTATTTCATTTCAAACAGTCACAAAGAAAATACATATACGTATATATATACATATAGGTTATATCTGTGAGTTGAAACATGTCAAGTAATCATTCATATTATACTACATATTATATAAATTTAAATTATAATTATAAATAAATAGTTCATTATCTTTATAATAATCTTGAAATATACATCTGTTGAAGTAAATTGTTGCAAAGAAATTAGCTTTCTAGAAATTCCCCGATTGTGTAGGGCTCTAAATTAATAAGAAGATTGAGCATAGGCCCTTCTGAAATATTTATAAGTTGCCATACCTTTTATTTGTTGGGGAAGTTTAATGAATAATTTTATGCTGGAATAGTACGGACCTTTTTCCAACATGCTAAGTCTGTGTATTGGATAATTATATGTAATTTGAGATCGAGTCTTGTAATCGTGATTTGCTAGGAAATGATCAAATTTCTCCTTGTTTTTAAAATTAAAAATTAAACGTTCAAAAATATACAAAGCTGCGACAGTAAGAAGACCGGCAGGCATGAATTTTCCACGACATGATTCTCTGAAGGGAAAGCCAAAAATTACTCGAATGATTTGCTTTTGAATTACAAACACACGGCCCGAATCTGGGGAATTACCCCAAAAAAGTATACCATATTTTAGTTTAGAAATAAATACCCCATAGTAAATAGTCATAACTGTTTTTTCGCAATAACGTTTTAGAACTTTTATGCAGTAACTGACTTTATTTAATTTCTTTACTAATACCTCAAGATATGGGCTCCAGGTCATATTTTCATCAAGAATTAAGCCCAAAATTCTAACAATATTATTTATAGTGAAAAGGTTGCTATCAACAGTTATATTATTCAATACTAATATCGATTTTTTTTGTTTTGAAAAGAACAACTGCGGTTTTGTCGGTGTTTAGGACTTGATCGTTTTGCATTGTCCAAAGTTTAATTTTGTGTAAAACGTTTTCAGTCTCCTATTGTAAGGCAGAGAAATTTATAGCAACTATTAACAGTGAATTATCATCAGCGTGATTGATATGCGTATGTGGGGTGTCTTTGATATAAATATTATATAACAGAGGACCAAGGACTCTCCCCTGAGGCAAGCCGATTATTGTTACTTCCGGATCTGATTTCATAATGTCTCCATTGTGAAATCAGATCTTTATTATTTGTTTTCTATATAATAAATGCTGACTATCCTTAAATAATTCGATATTACAGAATATCATGTGTAAGAAACTTGTGAGCGATAAGAACAGACTATTATTAGCTAACAAAGGCATCGAAATGCAGAAGCTGGGAAAGGAGAAATTCTATTCAAAAATAAAATGTGGAAGAAAATTCCAAAACTTAAATCTGGTTGTGGTATGCAAATGTAAATGTAGTACAACTAAAAAGATGTCATGCTATTATTGGATTCTGCATTCAAGAGTAAATTTCACGCCTGAGTTGAATTTCTTAAATGTTTTGTGTACTCAATTTATTTATTCTTAAATATGTACTTGTAAAATAGTAAACACAATATGAAATGAACATAACTACATTATCTCATAGTTCTTAAAAGAAAATTTCAAATATTTAATTTTAGTATGACAGGAAAAATTAAATATTGTATCATTTAGTTATCTTTAGTTATCCTTATCTAGAACATTTCTAAAAATCATGAAAACCATAAGGGAATTCCAACTAATGAATAATTAAAATCGGAAATTTCGTATTTAATAGAATTAGAGATAATTAAGTTACTTAATATTTTCAGGAAAAACGCCTGATAGTAATAACATACAGTCATTATTTTTTCTATATCTTACAAACACAGAATAAAATAAATCATATTATTTCTGAAAGACATCATTGGTGAAATATGTGTTTTGTTGTGTGTTCCGATGTATTATGGGGACCAGCCTTTGTTCTAAATATAGGTACTTGTTTTTTTTTAGTATCCTAGAATTCCACGTGGAATAAATTAAATTTGGACTAACTCCAGAAACTTTGTCGGGTAGATTTATCAAAATATTTCTCTACATATACAATAAAAACCTTCTCTCAAAGTAATAAACACAATAAACAATATTATGATAGGATAGGATTGGAGGTGCGTTGCAGTGATTTTGACGCAATTAACACATTGGTCAATTAGGCAGGTCCAAACACGAAGCATTAACGAACACAAAAAAGCTATTTTGAATAACAACAAGGAGAAAAACTATTTTTATTACCTATACAATGTATATTCTGAAATGCATATTAACAAAAATGCAAATTCAGGATGAATTAGATGTTTCATTTCTAAATCGAAATACATATATACAATCTAAAACTAAGAATCATAATCTTAATCTCGGACAAACCAATCGACAGACAAGTAAAATAAAATATGATATAAAGGCTTGAACTTCAATTACTTAGAGCACAACAACAAAATACGCAAATTCTTTTACATAGAAGCATACCGACAATATTGCCGGTAGTATGTGATATCATCTGCATACATTAAACTAAAAGTTATTCGCTATTGCTATAACCCTATTATTTCAACAATTATGTAAGTAATTTTAACTTAAATCTGAAGAGACTTCTATCGTTACGGGTCTAGTTATCTGATTGTATTACATATACATTTTATGGAAGTTTTATTCCTTGATGTGATACTCGTTTGATAGGACCTCCTGCTGGAACATTTGAATAGACATTAGTAATAAAATATGTCTTGAGATTTTGTGAAATAGGATTTTCTTTGATCAATTAAATTGTTTTTTTCTATAAAATGTTAAGAAGCGTACGCAATTAAATATGTGTAGAGAAAAAATTAAATTTCTATGAACGTCTTAGGTAGGTCGTTTAGAAAACCGCAGAAAGTGCTCGTATAAAATAATTGACTAAAAAGTGCTACCGCACAGGTCTTTCAAGAAATCTCCCACATATGTTAAAATTTTCAAATATTTAAATAATCATCTAAGAAATTATAGCATTTTGACAAGGAACGATTTTTATTTCCAAGTCAAGCAGAAAGTAATAATTTTAATTTTCATGTATTAAAAAAGTACTTATTATTGAAATCTAAGTTATCATTTTTAATCTATTTTAGTGTTTTCATGTTGTTCACTTTAGGGGAGGTTCATTTGTATGGCGATTGTACTCGTAGTCTTAACCTGATTTAAATTACTAGCTTCTTAAGACATTTAGTAGTACGGCTTTAGTCCTTTATGATACACAATATTCTGTGAATGGGCTTTCCTAAATAATAGTAATTTAAAACTTGGGAGTATAAAATCCAGCCTCAAATAGGGAGACGAACGTTGAAAGAATTAAGAGGATCAGCTTTGCAATCACTACGAACGTTTTTGCATATTTGTCATAAATACCTGTTTACGTTTTACATAAATGCCATGCAAACAATACAAATTAGTCAACAATATTTGCCTACTACACAGAATGGGCAAGTGCTTCAATGACTAGCAAGATATGATGTAAACTAAAAATGTGTAAAAGTGAAAATGTGAACAGTTAAGCATAGAGCCATCACTATTATCCACGTAGTTTCATCAAGTGGTCTTGATTTATCTAAGACGTGCATTCAACTCCACCACACAAATAATATTGACGTAAATTGCACAACTAAAGACTAGGTAATGTAAAAATTGAGAGTAGAGTTGTAGTATACCATTCTTATGGGTCAATTAGAAGGCTCAGATTTATCTTAAGCGAACATCCAATATCAACACACAAATAATACTGACTATATGTCATATATATAAGTAATGTTCGATGCATTTATTTACTATATTTCACGTATGTATTAATATATTACTAGTAGAGGCTACATATAATATTCATTAATTAGAGCAATTTCTTTGTTTTGATATTATTCCGATAAATGTCAATTTGTAAAGGCATTGAATCGTCGATTACTAAAACGATTTTACTATTTAAATATTTTTTAGTGTATATTAACTTATAAAATATAATATTTCAGACCCATCTTCAGTTCAGAAAATGCTACACAGAAGCTGTTCAACCAAGAAATAAAATTTTAGTTTTACATAGCCGTTGCTCATTTTCTACTAAATAAATTTCTTAATTATTTTATAGTTTTTGAAATTTTTGGAGTTCAATGTAATCATAATTTAATCTTCATGTATCTAATCAAATAACTTGAATACTTTGTATAATCCATGCCTGGAACAACAGTATCAATCATTGGATACTTATAAAAGAGTGTTAAATTATATATGCAAGCAATTCATTCTATAGGCGTAATTATGTACGTGTTAACACAAAAAAGTCACTAAAGCTCCATACTCCATACTCCATACACTTTAAATTATTCAATCAGTGACGTATACAGATAGACAACTGAGATTAAATGTAGTATTTAATAATATCGCTATCAGAAATGATTAACAGAACGTAACCTCTTGAATTGCAATTCTTTCCTACATTAAAAATATTAAAAGTACAAATTAAACAAGCATATAAGGAAATCTGGAGACATGAAACTTGCAATTACTAAACATAAATAATAAATAACGCGCGTATATATCTCTCAACTCATGTCTCGTATATATTTGCCTTTATGGCAGGCGTCTAATACTGTAATCTAGTCGCCGCAACATTATGTCATTCACGTCTAAATGTTGAACGTGGTTACATGCATACCTAACCATGTTAAGCGGGAGATAAGATAGCGAATGTAAATAAGAAATATTACATTTCTAAGATTGATTAAAAATGGCTTTATATATTTCTCTATTCTGAATTTTTCATATTAGCTGTACGATATGTACAGTGAAGCACTTAAAATTGGTGTTTTTTATTTGATTGCATACATTGAATTTCCAATCTGTTTGGACATCTTTTTTTCGGCTAGTTTTTAATAAATGGCAGATTATGATTTATTAGTTGTCACTTTGAAATTGCTTATTTTAACAATAATTTAAGATAATTATTGATATATAAATATAAACATTCGTAAGTACGTTGTTATTGCAAAAGATAAACCACAAGTTTATCTAAATTAATAAATTTTGTTTTTACAGTAATAAATTCTACATTTTGATTATTTAATATTTTGAGTATGTATATTATGGTTTTGCATTATTTATTGGTCCTTATAAATAAGGTTGTGATTTGTCACATGAAATAATCACGTACTGCCACACAGATCATTAATATAGCATTTCTTGTGCCAGTTGACTGATGACTTATTAAATATATTGAGCTAGTTTTCAAATGGGCTTTTCGAAAGAAAAAATTTCACCATATTGTGCGTCTTTTTTCGAAAGTCGAAATTCTGGTAGATGGTCCCGTTGTTCTACTTTGTTCAAAAGAAAAATCTGAAACAAGCATTTTTTACGCAGCCGCTTTCGATTTAACTTCACGGAGCTGATTATAACGTCTAATTAAACACACAACAATTACCATCTATAAAATAAGCAAATACATAAATGTGATAACCATTCAACTTTCTTCTTCGGTTTGAATATTGCCAAACAAAGTTTAAGAATGTTAAAATAATATCTGAACAAAAATTGTGTCAATAGGTTTTGAGCATTTATACTATAACTACTTAACGCCAGACTCAATAAATTCGTGGGATAACTAATTAAAATCATTTTTCAGGCGAAATTTTACCTTATTTATCAGCATAGTCTCCTTCACGAGTTATACATCCATTCCAACGCTACTTTAATATTTAGATGCCTTTTTTGAAGAACGATTGATCTTTGGCTTCAGTTTCAGCAATCACTTCTTCATTGGAGATAAATGTTTCACCCTGAAGCATTCTTTTTAAGCCTGTAAATAGGAGCCAGATCTGGTGAATAAGGTGGATGGGGAAGCAATTCAAAGTGTAATTCGTGCAATTTTCCATTGTTGCGATCGACTTTTAACATGGTGCATTGTCTTGGTGAAAGAGCACTCCTTTCTTTTTCATTTGGGGTAGTGTTTTCGCGAATTTTTCCTTCAAACGCACCAATAACACCATATAATATACGCTATTGATGGGTCTTCCTTTCTCAAGCTAATCCATAAATAAAATACCGTGCACATTCCATAAAACGGCGGCCAAAACCTTACCAGCTGACATTTGCATTGTTGGTCGCTTTGAACGGTTTTCCTCTTTGCTGTCCACTCAGCTGACAGCTGTTTTGACTTTGGAGTGTAGTGATGGATCCATGTTTTATCCATTGTCACATACCATATGAATGTTTGTTTATTGCGTAGAAGTAGCTCCGAACAGCGCTCTGAATCATCGACGCGGTGCTATTTTTGATCGACTGTGTGCAAACACGGTACCCACTTTCTCATGAACAAATGTTCATGCAAAATGGTGAATACACCGCCTTCTTATATTTTTAAGGTGTCAGCTATCGCATCCAACTTCACTTTACCATTGCCCGAAAGAACTTTGTGGACGATTTTTATGTTTTCTGGAAAAACTGCCGAATTTGTCTAAAATCAGCAAACCACTTCTCTTCCATTTGCGTCGATGGAGCATAGTCCGAATAATACTTGTCAAGTAACTGCTTTGCTTGAACGGTATTTTAATTAAAACCACTGTAACTTGTAAACAAAGCGTCAGATTGCCATGAAATTTTAACACGCATAGTTTGAAGGTTTAGCACTGATAACTTTAATTGTTTGGCCGCTATCATTGTCACACACAGAAACATTTCGTCATATTTTCCTTCTGTTATCGTTGTTAACTTTTCTCGAGGGTATTTGAAATCGTCTGCTACTTGATCCAATGCGCTTAGCAAAGCTTTCATAGTCCTTAGTTTTCAGTACAGTGTTGGAATTGCGATCGTATCTTTTTCCATGCCTTTTTCTATGTCGTGCATTATCATTTCCTGGTATAAAGCTCTGTCGTAGTGGCCACTTCTGCTTTAATTTGTTACGACTGTTTCAAAGACATAAAAGGGCAACAATTTTTGGTGTAACTTGATAGCATTCCCAAGTATCTAGCACGTCTCTACGTATTCCCACCTTAAAGTGTAGCAATCGACACGATTAGAAAATCAATGAAGACTTATCGCTAAGTGCATCTTGTCCATAAACAGAGGCAAGCCAATATTAGGGCTGTTAGATTTATTTGTAGTTTGTATATGATATGTAATTTTGTGAGTTACTGAATTAGGATAAAAACTTTGTTGGCCAGTGTCAGCGCCTCTGCACGGAAAAGCAGTTAATATTGTTCACACTAGGTGGCGACCAGTGAATCTTTCCTCCTACATTTTAGATGTTTTCGATATAACGGGCTCGTAGATACGATGCAGGCTTGAGAAAGAATATGATTAATTCTAAAGCGGTACTGATGATACCGAAAGATTGAAATAGTATAGCATTCGTTAATGAGCTATAATTGACCTATTGTTTTCCAACACCAGCTCTTTAAGGTATGTTTGTTTAGATTCTAACTGATTTAGACAAGGTTTGTCGTCAAATTAAATAGATCTAAATGCATGAGGTACTATATAGATTTGCACTTTGAATTTTTCTGTAGGGTATTAAAATTAAATATCTGTCTTCAGAGAGAAGCTTTGGAAGAATGCTTGAAATCAACACGGTCTATGGACAGAGGAGAACAATTTAAGCCTGAGATTGGTTAAGACTTTATAACAGTTATTTATTTATATTCATTCATGCAAGCAAGCCTTTGATAGGGTCTGACACGAAGGCCTTATTTGGAAATTGAACAAATTCTTACTGAAGGTACATGCTGAGCCTCTGCATTCATATATGCCTAATAGATTCTTTAGAATAAAAATAGAAGAGTATTTGGGGTTGGAGAAGATTGAGGCTGGAGTTCCACAGGAAAGTGTCCTAAGACCGGTTCTCTATCTGCTTTATACGTTTGAATTGCCAGAACTTGAGAACGCAACTGTGGTTATGTTTGTTGATGACACCGCAATCTTAGCAGTAGATAATAATATCCAAACGGCAAGAAAAAAATGCAAAAAGCATGTGATAGGATTTAGAAGTGAACTAACAACGGGAAAATAAAATTTAATGTTAAAGTCAACTCACAACTAATAGATATAAGATCTATCATTATAAATGGAAACACTGTATGACATTTGACGTTAAAGTGAGATGGAAGGAGCATGTCAAGAAGAAAAGAACTGAGCTGGATCTTAGGTAGAGAAAAATCTACTGGCTGTTGGGACGTAACACACAACTTTCGCGATACAACAAAATCTTGATTTATAACCAAGTCCTGAAACCAGTCTGGGTGTATGGCATACAACTCTGGGGTTGTGCCAAACCGTGTCCTCTAAATATATACAAAGATTCTAGAACGCAACATGATCAATGCCCCTTGGTATGTTAGAAATAGTGACATACGTAGAGATCTAGAAATCAGGGATGTAGCCAGCGAAATAAGATCTACCGCCAAACACGAGACAATATTGCATGAACAGATAAATATAGAAACAATCAGTCTCCTAGATGTCCAAAACCTAACCAGAAGGCTGAATAGGGTTAAGCCACATAATCTAGTTTAGTTTAGTGTGCAGTGTTGCAGTGCTCAGTCAATAGCAGATTACAGTGTATTTGTTCCTACAAAATAGAATTACCTAGAAGACGCCTTTGGGTGAATTTTAGATTATAAATTAGTTTAGGTTAAGATATGACATTGTCAAATTGATAATATTGTATATTAACTTGAAACAAAAATTTATGGAACCAGAGATAGTAAAGCTAAATATAAACCTTCACAAAAATTACTTTTAAGCTACTCAAGTATTCCAGAACTTTTCAGTTTGCAAGAAAATTCAACTACAGCTTCTCGGTATCCTTTAACCGAAATCTGTGGTATTGTCTCCAAGAAATTATACTACAAACGAGCCGACTTCTACAAACGATACATATACCATTTAATATTTTATTTAACATTTATTTACAAGACCCAAGCCTTCTTGTTTAAATTAATCTAATCAATTTCTAATACATAACAATTTATAGTAGAAAGTTCATTTCGTTTTATTTTTTCCTAATTCGAACATTCCCGGCACATATAAATCGTCTAAATAAATATAAGTGAGTTAATAGATTTCAATAAATTTAATGCTAATGTTAAACTTAATCTTAATTAAGAAAAAATGAAGAAACAAGGCGCGCTCTACACAAGTTTCATTTCATTAAAACACTAATCTGAGTTTGTTTCAAATCAGTGTATTCGTTTACCAATTATAGAAAGGATAATTACATTGATAAACATCGTTTTCGTGGCGCAATTATTCTTGATGTCCTGGATCCATATTAGGACGACGGCTTGTTAATCGTAGTGTTTATGTCTGATTAATCGGGCTGACAGGTGAAGAATAAATACGGAATATTAATAGGTTCTGAGCGATTAATTGACATTCAATATTTAAGCAATTGCGTTTGTAGTGTTTGCCTGTAAGCAGGGTGACAACAAGATAATTAGTTTAGAGGTTATCGATTACTTTACAAAATAGTTCTGCTGTTTGCTATTAATATACAGTTTAAGTTGGGACTAGTCTAAAACTTTGTGGTGAATATACAGGGTTTTTCACCTAACCCGTTCGTTAAAACATTTCTATGTTAACGCCTTAGGACAGTTTTGAAAATTTGTAGCACGTAATGTTGATACTTGGTCTGTTAATATAAAATATTTACACTCATTAACCACTTTTGGTTATACAGGAAGTCATAGCCAACTTTGATTTTTTAAATGGAATGTTATATTTTTTATTGCTTTTTTAGATTCCTTGTAGAGTGCTGTAACACATTTAATTAGGTTTTATTTTGTGAATAATTAACCGTTTTTGAATTATTTTGATTTTTGTCAAATTTTTTGTTTTTTCAATGCACTTTTTAAAACCACACATCTAAGGCGTATTTGAATAGAATTACGTCATATTTCTACTGCAAACAGGGAAAGGTATAAGATTATGAGTAATGTCTAAATATTTAATTAAACTCATACAGGGTGTTGGAAATTTATCGATTATTTATGTAATCTTAAATTTAAGAAAAATCTTGCATCATACAGATATAGGTTTCCCTATGCCTATCTCTCACAGTTTTAGAGATATTAATGATTATTTTCTAAATTGAGCATTTTCAAGAAAAATCGTAGTAGTAAGCCTTGAAAAGTGAATTTGATCTGACAAAATTGAAAGGTAGTTCATTTCGTTCCTAACTGGTTTTAAATTGTTCACAAATATGCAAGACGAATTCAATAATTATTCTAATAGAGATATTTTAAATTTATTCTACATTCATGGTGAATCTCTTCCAATAATTGATAGAACACGTCGACTTTTTAATGAAAGATACCCACATTTACTAGCAATGAATAAAACTAAATTTAAACGAATAGAGTCAAGTTTCATTCGTTTTGGTATTCAAGTCAAGAATACAGTTCCAAAACCGATTACGGGCGACGATGGTAATGAAATCGTTGTTTTTGGATATTTTCATGCACATCCAACCAGTTCTATACAGGCGGCATCTGCAGATGTAGGAATTTCATGTACATCTATATATAGGATTTTAAAGAAAAATAAGATGCATCCTTATTCATTTCAAACTGTTCAGGCTTTTCGTCCGGGAGACCAAAATGGAAGAATTCAGTTTTGCGAGTTTATTATAACTAAAACACAAGAAGATCCTGATTTTTTATCAAAAATTATCTGGGCAGATGAATCGAAATTTAATCGTGAAGGAATAGTTAATAGAAGAAATTGTCATCATTGGGCACAACAAAATCCACATGCCATTAGAGAAGCAAATTTTCAAGACACTTTTAGCTTCAACGTTTTTGCAATGATTGTAAATAACCGCGTTGAATACGAAATTTATAATAATGAGAATTTAACGAGCGTCCGGTATCTACAGTTGTTAAGAGAAGTACTACTGCAATTTTTGAATAACCTACCACACAATCTCATTCGGCAATGTTGGTTTCAAATGGATGGAGCACCCGCTCACTCTTCACATGAGGTATATCGGGAAGTAATAAATATCTTTGAGGATAGATGGATTGGCCGCAATGGACCCTCGTTATGGCCACCTATATCCCCCGATCTGACTCCCCTTGATTTTTATTTATGGGGTCAAATAAAAAATGAGGTTTATGCGTCTCCCGTGCAAAACAAAGAACAGCTTAAAGCTAGAGTAAGAGACGGTTTTCGAAACTTGAACGCTGAGCAAGTAAGAAAAGCAACTACAACAGAGTTAAGAAGAAGAATTATGATTTGTTTAGAACGGAACGAATTTCATTTTGAACATTTGTGAATATCATTCTGAACGCATTATTTGTCTTTAATAAGTTGGTTTTATTCACATTTTAGATTGGTATGGTTATTTTTGTTATCTCATATGATATTAAAGCCATTCTAAGGTTTGCTATTTATTTTTAACCTTCTCACACAAAGTTTGATGGATCAAAAACAATTGGTGTAATTCCAAAACTATTTAGATTTTTTTTCACAGTTTACTGCTAATAATGCTCAATTTAGAAAATAATCATTAATATCTATTCCATTTAAAAAAACCGATTTTTCTTAAATTTAAGATTACATAAATAATCGATAAATTTCGAACACCCTGTATGAGTTTTATTAAATATTTAGACATTACTCATAATCTTATACCTGTCCCTGTTTGCAAAAGAAATATGACATAATTCTATTCAAATACGCCTTAGATATGTGGTTTTAAAAAGTGTATTGAAAAAACAAAAAATTTGACAAAAATCAAAATAGATCAAAAACGGTTAATTATTCACAAAATAAAACCTAATTAAATGTGTTACAGCAGGAATCTAAAAAAAAGCAATAAAAAATATAACATTCCATTTAAAAAATCAAAGTTGGCTATGACTTCCTGTATAACCAAAAGTAGTTAATGAGTGTAAATATTTTATATTAACAGACCAAGTATCAACATTACGTGCTACAAATTTTCAAAACTGTCCTAAGGCGTTAACATAGAAAAGTTCTAACGAACGGGTTAGATGAAAAACCCTGTATATAAAATTCAGTGTTAAACTGATGATATTTATGAAAAAATATAACTTACTCACTCCCAGCACAGCAGAATTAGGGTTTTAAAGTCAACAAGGCTAATATAGTATTTGCAATTGTAGAATTATTATTTACAATTAAAAATTGACGGCTTTTATGTAAGATTGAAATAAGGAATTCCACGTTCAATATGATCTAGACTAGACCTTCTTGGTATTAAAAGAAATAATAGAATCATTAAGGTTTGAAAATTTTATCAACGAATTTACGAAAACTTTTAGTTTTATTTGCTCTGCCAACATCAGATTATAAGTTTATTATTATAATGGACTGACTCTTTAATAATGAATTACATATATTATATTTTTGGATCCAAGAGTTAAAATTTGCCTATACGTATATCTGTTGTTGATAAGCAAACTACTTGTGTGAACTGTAAATCTGAGATTTTCATACTTTTGACTGTTATGTTCTTGCATCTTTTTTTTGTAACTCCATGGAATCTACCTCCTTCTCCACCTAATTTTTGACGAAGAGATTAGAAGCGAGTACATACGCAATTTCAATCAGCATTATACACCTAACGCAGAAATCTTCTAGGAATATTAACGAAACTTCTGTTTCTACAAACGTCACTTTTACGTTGATAGTTGATTTTTGAATTGTCGAACGACAACCAATATTACCCCTGAATGTGTATACTGTTCATTTTTGTAGTACCCAAACTAACACGTTGTTTGCAATAGCTGGCATACTGGCCAGTGTGAAACGATTGTTTGAGTTAATGTGTATTTAATTATAAAGACTAAATTTCATTTTTTAAAAATTCGTCTCAATTCGAAATACTTTATTTCTTGGCACTTTCTTTTTCTATTCAGCTATTGAATGTGACGGATTTTAATCGCCGGTTTAATACTACAATTTCAGGTTCTTTTCAAGAGCAGTTTTTTTTTATATTTTAAATATTTCAATAAATCCTTTACTAATCCCTAAAATTGATTTGATAAAATGAAAAGAGCATATCTGCTGATTGAGTTGAATGAATAATACTCAACTAATAAATAAGAATTTTATTATATACCGCAATGTGTCAAATATCATTAGGCTACGAAATCAACGTATACGTATGTATATACGACATAGGTATACGTCGCCGGCATTGGGGCGGACGTAGGTACCGGGTTGCCATACACATACATACGTATACATCGTACATATTGCTGTGGTATTTTCTTGTTAAATAAATAAATAGATAAATAAAGAGACCAAACAAATAAAAAAAATCAACAAAAATAAAATATCACTATGTTTATTTTAAATAAATATAAATTTACATGTTAGATATAAATTATAATTTAATATTTCAACAAAATAAATACAGAATAATTCACTAATTTATATAAAAATATATTTATATAATTCAAATTGTACCATAACGATGGGTACTCACACAAATTGATGACTATGCAGTAAAACACACGTCAATGCAATATGGGTTGCATACCCATAAAAATAATAGCACGCAATTAAAAATAGAATGGATAAAAATATAAAACAATGTTAAATAAATTAGAGCACAAAATTGTGTTAAATGCCATACAAAACATGATGCTTAAATACTGACCTCAGTTTTTAAAAAAGGATATGTAATGATTTAGACATTATTATTAGTGATTAATAAAAAGTAGGTCACTCGGTGACACATGCTCTGGCAGTAATAATAACCGATGAATAAGCCTGCGTTCAACAGATTGCATTAATAATAAACACTACGACACGAACAAAGGTCTCTATACATAAATAAATATATATTTCACTTATTTCACAGTCACAAAATCAATTATATTTTCTTCTGTATGGGACATGGAAATGCATACAAAGGTATATGATTTACTTGTTTTCGATATACACCAACGCATCCAGAATGTAAATATTGTGGCCTGGTTCACCATTAAAAATAAAACATTATGTTGGTTATGCAATTTCACTGATATTCACAGAATAAAAGATATTGTTGAATGTACATCTAAATATGCGGTTAGTACATAGCTTCATTCACATACAAATGCTTCAAGACATTTCAGGCTAAAATAAATAAATAAAACATTAGTCAGTATACAATATAATACAATAAAAGAATACCTACCAATAAAATAAAATCAATCAGAATGTCCATGGACACAAATATAGAATATGTAAATAACAACAATAGTAAACATGGCGGAAAGAAAGTCACATGACCACGTGACATCGATAGTTATGATAACAAACACGGAGGGCGCAGCAGACCAAAATTTTTAAACTGAACGAACAATTTAAAACAAAATAAATCGTTCGTCAAATGTTAATCGGTATAAAAAGGCAGGCACCAGCAAAAATAAGGGAGTCCATCCGGGGAGTCCATCGGAAGATCTTCAAGACCTAAGAAGAAAAGAAAAGTTGAACCAGTGCTCCAAGAAATAAAAATCTAAAAGGCATAAACGCCTTTAAGATACAAACGCTGCAGAATAAAACGTGTGATACGCGGCATAAACGGAAAGGTGCGCGCTATAAATAAAGGCGCGAAATACTACTATTGGACTTCACAAAGCCGTCACAATAAATTCGATGAGATGGAGGGCCTGGACTACCAAGGAGAGTTTGAAATGTTATACAATCAAGAAAAGTAAGTACAAGCACTATAAAAAATAAAACTCCATCTTGCAATCCTATAAATAAATAAATAAAGGAATCTTCATGTGTGTTTCCAAAATTATCAAGCAACAAAATTTAGAATATTATTTAAATAATTAATAAATGCTTCTTTGGGTAAGCTTTGGGTTGACGTGCGAATCTTAACTCAAGGCGATTCAACGGAGTATTAATAAATTTTCCGGATAGCAACAAAATTTGGAATATTATTTAAATAATTAATAAATGCTTCTTTGGGTAAGCTTTGGGTTGACGTGCGAATCTTAACTCAAGGCGATTCAACGGAGTATTAATGAATGTTCCAGATAGCAACAAAATTTAGAATATTATTTGTATAATTAATAAATTCTTCTTTGAGTAAGCTTTGGATTGACGTGCGAATCTCAATTCAGGGCGACTCAACGAGGCGTTAACGCTTTTAGTTGAATAACGATAACTTCGAAATAGTATAGGAAACATCTAATGGTTCCTCCTTGTTTAATCTCGATTTTGACGTGCGAATCTCAGGTCGAGATGATCCAATGAGGATACATCAGTAAAAGTAAAGAAAGTGAACTTAGTAAAATTTCCTTGACACATGAGCATACATGAAGAATAAGTGTAGTCATTTTTTTTTAATATTTATAATTTCTTAAAGAACAAAGGATTTGCAAGGTGCTTGTACCATTGATGAAAAGGCAAAATATAATAATGAAATAAATAAAGTATTGTATTCATAATAATAAAATTTACTCAATTTTTTTGTGAATTTATATTGAAAATAAAACAAGTTGTGCTGACATTCAATATCTACTTATTTATACCCATCCCAAGGGAGAACATAAGGAAAGTAAACATCACTATCACAGCTAGAACTCACAATAAGTACGAGGCTGCGACACATTACCCGTTATAGGAAGCAAAGAAATTCACACTTAGACCCTGAGACTATTAAAGTATATCAATTTGTTAATTTAACTATTGGTTATTAACCAAAGTAGAGGAGGTCACAGCATAGTTTTGGCGCCCATACGTAGTAGGCTTATCGTTGGCCAAGATTAGTTTTTGGCGCACAACGTAAAAGGGCTTATCGTTGGCCAAGATTTGATTTGGTACTCAACGATAAAAGGCTGTGTGAATTTACTTTCCTTATAACATCATAAGCACACAATATTCTCCTATTGGGACAGGGTGAATAAGAGTTAGAAAATAAAATATAAAAATAAAAATGGCTGATGAAAATAATAAGAATAAAGGCGAAAAACCTGAAATGGTTGAAGATAAGGAAACAAGACCACAGTTTACCAGATACAGAGATAATTCTCGCAGCAATCGTTCAACCTCTAGCTCAGAATCAGAGAAACACGAGTTGGAAGGTGATCAATTGGAAGAACCAATCGTTGGAAGTACATCTCTCAAGAGAACAACCGAAAAATCATCGGAAGGTAGAATTGAAAATTTGCTTCAAGTTCTATTATACAAAATGAAAGAAGAAATTAATGAAAATCTAAATAAAAAATTGGACCAAAATAATGAAGAAATGAAAGAAAACAATGAGAAATTAAATAAAAATTTGAAAGAAGAAATAAAATCAAACAATAAAAATTTGAAAGAAGAAATCAAAGCAAACAATGAAAATCTGAATAAAATCAATCAAAAGATTGACAAGGGATTCCAAGATTTTAGAACAGAGATGCGTCAGTTAAATGCTAATTTAGAAAACAAAATAACACAGTCTGTGTCAGGCTTAACTAAAGTAATAAGGGACAATACAAGAAAATGTGAGAATACGTACAGATCACTGATAAACGGAACAAATGACAGAATGGACGAAACGAAAGGACGATTTGACGAAGAAGAATCATTAGAAAATAAAATAATAAACAACAACGCAACGAACAACGAAGAAGAATCATTAGAAAATGAAATAATAAACACCAATACAACGAAAAACGAAGAAATTACGAGGAATATGCCAACCCATGAAAATGATGCACAAATAGTAACAAAAGTCAAAGAAGCCTCCACAATAATACATATATGGAGAAGAACCAAATACATGGATTCCAATAAGAAAATTTTGAGAACACATTTGGATACGTTGTTATATGAAGAAGAAGATGACAAAAATTCACATCTATACATTTCATGGCAAACATTAGAAATACTCATAGGAGCAGGAAAATATACAGGCTCATGGAAACGACAGGCACTCAATACACAAATTGGAAAAGTTAAAAGGACACACAAAGAAGTCAACACACTGAGGGGCACCGAAGAGGTTGCACTGATGGAAAAGGGAAGAATAAGTATAGCAACGGAAATAAATAAAGAAAATCAAATAACACTTTACCGCTCAACAAATACACGTTCAAGTAATCAAGAAGATAGGGAACTTAGAACACCAACGACGTACATCGAGGATATACTTCGGCATAACAAGAACATTATTGACTTTCGCCTCAAGATTTTGAGAAAATAAATTCCCAATAAATCGAGGAGCACGGCGGAGGATAAAGAGGCGTCCTTCGATGGTGCGTTGCGACACCACTCCAACCTTAGCTGACTTCAACACCAAAGCCTAAGACAGGAGCACGGCGGAGGATAAATAGGGGACCTCCGATGGGACATGGCCATCCCACTCCAACCTTAGCCAACTACAACAACCCCAATCAAAAGGAAAATAAAACACAAGACATATACAAATACAAAGATCAAATGAAAGTACCACTGAACTACCACACATATCAATCAAAATTGGGGAAGAAAAATAAATAAAATAAAAGCTACTCGACCACAGCGTTATGAATGAAAATTTAGAGAAACAAGGACGGTATATACCTATAAAGAAGATTAACTTGATCACAGCAAACAAAAAACCTTTGATAACCATTGATAAAGTTTTCTGCGTTAATGTTAAAATTAATGATTTAAACCTACTAACAGAATTTGTAGTAGTACAGAATTTAAATTGCAATTGCATATTGGGATATGGACTTTTTAAGTCAATATAGCACAAAACTGGATATGAAGGACAAGACTTATCACATAAGAAATATGATAATTCCATGGAGCGAAGAAGCACCAGAAAAGAAAATTTTAATTGATAATTATATGTAGAAGAAATAGGAAAGGAACTCACGCAAGAAATGATTGACAATTCATATGACAATAAATGTGTGCATCTCGTGAAGCATCCAAAGAATAAGGACTTCACATCAAAAGGGGATGGTACAAGTATAAATTGCAATGAAAAGTATAAAAATCATGTGAGCAATCTTTTAATAAGCACAAGAGACTAGTTGACGACAGTCCTGGCTTGGCAAGAAATTACGAGCATAAGCTCGAGGTAAATGAAAAGAAACCCTTCTATGTGAAAATCTACCCATATCCCAATAAATACAAGGAGCAAGTGAAATTAGAAATCAAAGAAATGCTGAAGAACAATATAATGGAAAAAGCAGAATCGAACTTTATCAGTCCAATTGTCGCTGTAAAAGAGAAAATTATAGAAGATTCAAAAGAAACTTTATTAATGAAGTACACAGATGCCCAGTGGTTTGCTACGATAGTTTTAAAAGATTCTTTTTGGGCTGGTAACATTAAGAAAATAAAAAGAAAATACTATTTCTTCAAGATAAATTCCCCGACTGATATGTGGAAGACAATAAGATTTTATATATGCATATCAATTGTAGGCTTAATTGATGCCACACAAAAGATATTGAACCCACACGAAGAAGATATTTCCAATTTATTATATATATTTGTATATGTTTCATTTTAAATAAATTAAGTATCACTTTCCGATTGTAAATGAAAGGTGTAAAAAGTCAAACAAAAATGGAGGGAGTAAAGTTGAAATATAAAACTCACACGATGGAAAATATGAACCATAAGAAAATAAAAAGGGACAGCTCCCAGGATTATATTATTTAAGTTAGACAAATAAAACATTAAGAAAATGAAAGGGATAGCTCCCAGCATTACATTATTTAAGTTATGTAAATAAATATTAAGAAAATGAAAGGGATAGCTCCCAGCATTATATTATTTAAGTTATGTAAATAAAAAAATAAATAGATATTAAGAAACAAAAAGGGATAGTTCCCACATAAAAATATAGTAAATCTAGATGTAAGAATTTTAGCTAAGTAAAAGTTTAAAAAAAATACCATTAAGTAAAGAAAAGTGCAATATGCGCATTACATTCATAGTCAACTATGGCATATCGACAATTTTCTTAACTTGGGATATGCTGTGGTATTTTCTTGTTAAATAAATAAATAGATAAATAAAGAGACCAAACAAATAAAAAAAATCAACAAAAATAAAATATCACTATGTTTATTTTAAATAAATATAAATTTACATGTTAGATATAAATTATAATTTAATATTTCAACAAAATAAATACAGAATAATTCACTAATTTATATAAAAATATATTTATATAATTCAAATTGTACCATAACGATGGGTACTCACACAAATTGATGACTATGCAGTAAAACACACGTCAATGCAATATGGGTTGCATACCCATAAAAATAATAGCACGCAATTAAAAATAGAATGGATAAAAATATAAAACAATGTTAAATAAATTAGAGCACAAAATTGTGTTAAATGCCATACAAAACATGATGCTTAAATACTGACCTCAGTTTTTAAAAAAGGATATGTAATGATTTAGACATTATTATTAGTGATTAATAAAAAGTAGGTCACTCGGTGACACATGCTCTGGCAGTAATAATAACCGATGAATAAGCCTGCGTTCAACAGATTGCATTAATAATAAACACTACGACACGAACAAAGGTCTCTATACATAAATAAATATATATTTCACTTATTTCACAGTCACAAAATCAATTATATTTTCTTCTGTATGGGACATGGAAATGCATACAAAGGTATATGATTTACTTGTTTTCGATATACACCAACGCATCCAGAATGTAAATATTGTGGCCTGGTTCACCATTAAAAATAAAACATTATGTTGGTTATGCAATTTCACTGATATTCACAGAATAAAAGATATTGTTGAATGTACATCTAAATATGCGGTTAGTACATAGCTTCATTCACATACAAATGCTTCAAGACATTTCAGGCTAAAATAAATAAATAAAACATTAGTCAGTATACAATATAATACAATAAAAGAATACCTACCAATAAAATAAAATCAATCAGAATGTCCATGGACACAAATATAGAATATGTAAATAACAACAATAGTAAACATGGCGGAAAGAAAGTCACATGACCACGTGACATCGATAGTTATGATAACAAACACGGAGGGCGCAGCAGACCAAAATTTTTAAACTGAACGAACAATTTAGAACAAAATAAATCGTTCGTCAAATGTTAATCGGTATAAAAAGGCAGGCACCAGCAAAAATAAGGGAGTCCATCCGGGGAGTCCATCGGAAGATCTTCAAGACCTAAGAAGAAAAGAAAAGTTGAACCAGTGCTCCAAGAAATAAAAATCTAAAAGGCATAAACGCCTTTAAGATACAAACGCTGCAGAATAAAACGTGTGATACGCGGCATAAACGGAAAGGTGCGCGCTATAAATAAAGGCGCGAAATACTACTATTGGACTTCACAAAGCCGTCACAATAAATTCGATGAGATGGAGGGCCTGGACTACCAAGGAGAGTTTGAAATGTTATACAATCAAGAAAAGTAAGTACAAGCACTATAAAAAATAAAACTCCATCTTGCAATCCTATAAATAAATAAATAAAGGAATCTTCATGTGTGTTTCCAAAATTATCAAGCAACAAAATTTAGAATATTATTTAAATAATTAATAAATGCTTCTTTGGGTAAGCTTTGGGTTGACGTGCGAATCTTAACTCAAGGCGATTCAACAGAGTATTAATAAATTTTCCGGATAGCAACAAAATTTGGAATATTATTTAAATAATTAATAAATGCTTCTTTGGGTAAGCTTTGGGTTGACGTGCGAATCTTAACTCAAGGCGATTCAACGGAGTATTAATGAATGTTCCAGATAGCAACAAAATTTAGAATATTATTTGTATAATTAATAAATTCTTCTTTGAGTAAGCTTTGGATTGACGTGCGAATCTCAATTCAGGGCGACTCAACGAGGCGTTAACGCTTTTAGTTGAATAACGATAACTTCGAAATAGTATAGGAAACATCTAATGGTTCCTCCTTGTTTAATCTCGATTTTGACGTGCGAATCTCAGGTCGAGATGATCCAATGAGGATACATCAGTAAAAGTAAAGAAAGTGAACTTAGTAAAATTTCCTTGACACATGAGCATACATGAAGAATAAGTGTAGTCATTTTTTTTTAATATTTACAATTTCTTAAAGAACAAAGGATTTGCAAGGTGCTTGTACCATTGATGAAAAGGCAAAACATAATAATGAAATAAATAAAGTATTGTATTCATAATAATAAAATTTACTCAATTTTTTTGTGAATTTATATTGAAAATAAAACAAGTTGTGCTGACATTCAATATCTACTTATTTATACCCATCCCAAGGGAGAACATAAGGAAAGTAAACATCACTATCACAGCTAGAACTCACAATAAGTACGAGGCTGCGACACATTACCCGTTATAGGAAGCAAAGAAATTCACACTTAGACCCTGAGACTATTAAAGTATATCAATTTGTTAATTTAACTATTGGTTATTAACCAAAGTAGAGGAGGTCACAGCAATATGTATAGATTGATTCCCTATCCCTAATTTTATTTGACACAACCGGTATACAAAGCAACAAATCTTTGCCGGCGACCTAAGTTGTGTTATATTGTTTGTTATTTTATCAAGTAATACTTTGTTGACAACTGATATAATAATTTATCTACCTATAACTACATAGGTGTCTGTTACATGTTGTTAGTGAAAGAAACTGTGCCTCTTTTACACTTCTGCTTACAATTTCTACAGTTAGTCTTAAAGTAGTCTGCAGTAAATAATTTTTTAATTATATTTTAAAAACCAGAGTTTGCAGTATCAATTCACTTTTATATCAGAAACAGTGAGTACAAAAATTTCACTATTATTTGAAGAATGTTAATTTATTGTGACTCTATCTCAACCAAATAAACTTGTTGAGAATTAATAAATGTAACAGAATTATGTAGTTATTTAGATGTAAATTTAAGAGTATGTTATGTCTAAAAAAAAACGCTAATGGAAAATATATACATTTATCTACCTTTTATTTGATATATATAGAAGAATCTAGATATCTAAAGAAAGTAAAACAACTAAAAATGATGGCAAATAGCTGAATTATCTTTAACAGAATTTATTTTAAAAAAATGTTTTTGAAAAGGTTACTTTTCTCTTACTCTTAACATTTCTTAAATTTAAGCTGAATTTTATAGCGCGAACAGGACTATCCAATACAATGTATTTAGCAATGCTACCGGAAATCACAAAGGCTGATAAATGTCACTTTTTTATACACTAGGTTTGAAAAGATGGTAGAATCGCTGGATTTACAAACGTAGATTGTGTGTTATACACTGAGACTGACTTGGTAGCATGCATTTACTGGGTCTGGTTCTGGCAATTGAATAAATAGATAATAATAGGTCAACAACATTTTCATAACTAAAAAATCAACCCCATTCTCAAACCTGCCAAAACTCTATTTCTTAAGCATGTTTGTCAAAACAAATAATTGCTTGTTTGAGCAAATTCAATATGCCATCTAGCAATTTATACCTTTATGGTGTGGTATCCAATGACAAATACTTACTTACATATATATATGCATGTGAAGGTTAATATATCTTAAATAATGTAATGATATATGTGTATATTACAATATGTATGGCGTTTTATATGTTTGTATACATATCTCGTCAATTCACTATGTCTTACGATATATCAACACTGTTATTTTTTCACGCCCACAAGGCGTAACACTGCCATTTAAAGAAGTAAAAGATTTTTATTTAACTTTTCATCACGAGGAGAACGTAGCTATATGAAAGCAGAATACAATTGAGGTTCTACTGAGTTTAAACTTTTTATACCGGAAGATAGTACTTATGCACATCGAAATTATAATAATTAGCGATGAATGCCTACAAAAAGCATTGGTAGATAAATAGTTACTTGACTTTAAGATGAAAATAGTCTGTAGAATGAGGATTATAATATTTAATTAATAGTATTAGAGATCATGATTTGCTTAATTTTATACACAAAAAATGATGAAAGTCATACGCAAACAACCACTCTTCTTGACTTATTCTTTAGATGTGACGTTTTCTTTGATTAAATTGTGACGTTCTTTGGGGGTATAACTGTAGGTATCTTCCTCCTTAGGTCTTACGTATACTAAGATGTCAATGGACCCCACGCAACGACGAAACTAACGACTTTAGAAGGTGTCGTTCAAGCAATAATACAGCTTTCAGTTATGATATGTCAAAATTAAATTTAAACCACAAATAAACAAAGGCTCAATGCATGGTTGACTGCAATTAGTTTTTAAAATTAAGTTTCTGAATTTGTGTTATGATGTTGTAAATTTGGCCAATTTCAAGAGTGAAATGTAGGAGTAAATAATTTTAATTACAAGAAAATACTCCGAATAAATCCGTAATTCTTTGTATTCAATTTAATGCAAAAAAGTTGTATAAAAAATAAAAAATTCTGCTGTTTGTTTCACTTGAACGAATACCTTACAACGGCGGAATTTGCATTAGCGTGACTAGAGCCATGCAACAACCACCTATTGTTATATCAGCCTTCGGCTAAAAAAAATGTTTAACAACTTGATTTGAGATACCTGAATAAGTTATATATGTGTGCTAGGTGGGACCCAGTAGCATTGGATTTGCACCCCTAAAGAAAGTTTCCAAATAATTTCAATGCTAATTTTATCAAATTCTTTAGTATTTTGGGATCCAATATAAAGTTCGACATGACTATGTGTCGATGAGGTTTGGGAGAGTGATGTATTTTTTCAAAATAGCCGAACCATTTTTCTGCAGCTGTTCTGACTTTGTTGATGTCGCAATCTCAATTTGTTGTTTTCGGTAATCGGTACTGTATAGCTTCAAGCTTGGATTCGAGTATATTTTTCATCATCCTATCTTCGATCATTATGTTTATCTATTCTAGTTATCTATCTAGTCTATCTTTTCTGTATGGTTTCGTATCTTAGGTTGTTCTCTGTATGTGTCATTTACCATTTTACTTGTTTTCGGTGTTTATTTATCTATCTGAAGAATCTCTCTAATCAAATGTTCATATTGCGTTTTATAAAAGTTCTTTAAACATTTTCCCAGTCTCTATATGATATTTCTTTATTTTCACTGCCATTACCTCAAAGAATAATGTGAACGTCCAATTGCGATCATCCAAGGTGCACGGTTTTTCGTTACTGAGGCATTTTTTTTTATTTATTCCATACATTGTAACTGTCTATTATCAGTGGCGTTCCTTTTTTCAAATCATTTGGAAAATGTTAACTAAAATATTTATTTATTTAACTAAGTAAGATCAGAATTTTAATGATCTATTAATACTTAACAGGCGCACCATTTGCTGCCACTACAATTTCAAGTCTACATCTCATAGACAAAATTAAAGAAGGCATATTGTAAATTGTTTTGTAAATCTTGCCACGTAGACATTCCCACAAGTCTTCGGCACTTCGAGGTCGAAAATTTTGATTATTAATTTTTCTTACAAGTGGTATCTTGTAAGAAAAATTAATAATCAACATTTTTCAACTGGATTCAAATCCGGACTTTTAGACACTCATGGTGAGAGCTCAATATCTTTCTCAGCCATCCATTATTGTACAACACGTGCAATGTGTGCACGATATAATTCTCCTGTAAGTTAATAAGTTATGCACTATTTGTTATACTCTAATAGCGAAAAATTAGTAATCTGTTGATAAATAAAATATTTTGATAAACTTGATGAACTCATGGCAACATTTCGTTCTCTAATATTTAAAAATAGTTTTGAGAGTTAAATCTCCCGTTAATTATGCAGCATAAACCAGCACCATTTACACTCATTCATGCTCACACGGAAAACCGACCACTTCGCATTATCTGCTGCATATAGTTTTCATAAAATCGCTGATTTCTTGGTCGATATACTCCTAACCTAACATTATTGCAAGACTGAAAAGTCTTTTCATCCGAAAGAAGAACAGATTCCCAAAATCCATCGTTTTGATTTAACATTAAATTTGAATATTCTATCCGGCTTTGCTTATTTTCATTAGTTAAATGAGGCTTTTTAGCTGCGGAACAATTTCTCAATTCTCACATTCACATTTGATTCCTCTTTTCCTCTTATTGCCGTATCGAAAGGATTTTCCCGTAAATAATTTACAAGAGCCTCTTCCTGTGCAGGAAGTGATTGATACCTTTCCAACACTTTATCTTGGAGAACGCTTCAGTCGCTGAAGTTCCACCAAGGTTTTCTTAATTTTAAAAATGCAGCTCTTACTAAAGTTCAAATTTTCAGCAACTTCTCGTAAAGACCATCCTTCCTCCAATTTGGGTATTGCTGTACCTTCGTCATTGAATTTACATTTTTGTAAAATTTACAGCGATGACAGTGACATTTAAAAAAGTTTGCAAATTTTTTAATACGCCAATGATTAAAAGGCAAAGTTACTATAAAAAAAGCGGGAACCTTAGGATGATTTTAATCGTACTAAAAACTATTTACTTCTCTATTGTCGTGTATTTTATCGCCATTTTAAGTGACTTCTTTCTGATTTTTCAGTTCCTTATCTATTATACTCATGTTATAGTGTAGACACTTCTCTGGTCATGTAAGTGACACTATAGCAATGCGTCTTCCCCCATTAGAAGTTATGTAATTGCTACTTATTTCAGTAATTTCGAAAATTTTGTAATATGAAATTCCTTACATTTTTGCTATATTCTTTTCAATACATATTCTTGTTGATTCGAAGTTTGGAGAATCTTTGCTTTTCCTAATCATTAATGTTTAATGTCCTCTTATGTATTGCGGTATCTAAATTGATCTAATATATTCACTTATTTTTTTTCTTGTTGCTTGTTCTAGAATATAAAAATACAATCATTGCGGATAAATATCATATAATTAGCAGAAATATTCACAAAGTAATATGTTCCACCGTCTCTAAAGATCGATGCTGTTCAGAAAAAGGTATTTTATTTAAAAATAAACTTAAGTTTGTACGCGACAACTCCTAAGTAGATCTATTTAGAATTAACGAAATTGCAAAAATGGAAAAAAAATCTTTTCATAACAAGGTCAACTATTAAAAGTAGGAACTATCACTTTGTTTTTGTATTGGTTTTACAATCCAGTAAATGTTAACAAGAGAAGATTAAAACAGTCAATTAAGTACGAGATTGCAAGTTTACACTTGACAGTAATTACATATCAGTTTTATAGACAACCGTGTATTATTTACACCAAGGATATTGATAAACGCTGGTGGTTCTGAATTATTGTTCTACTTTATGCATTTTCATTATTCGTGAGGAATTGTTAATTATAGCCGATTACATTGTTCCACATATAATTCCGCGAACATCTGATGTGACAAAAAATTCAACCATAATATGACTCTGATTGTCTGTTTGTTCTTGTTGGAAATCGTTCTTTGTCGAGCTGGATAATTAAGCTTATGTATGTTCTTCGACGCGATCGAAGTACAATGGTTGGCCTCGTTATTTAAGTGTTAAAACTTTTATGCAAGACTGGACTGCAACAATACCTGGTAACAAGTGTAATCATCCGGGCATATCGACAGGAAAGAGGTATTGAGTGTGAAAGAGAGAATTTAGAATAACGAATTCATTCGGAAAATAAAGTTTGCTTTCGGTGATGGAAAGTTTTTTTTGATATTGTGAGAGTACAGGTCTTTTGTTTACCATAACCGACATAGTGTTTAGTAAGATTAGTATTCATAAAATGCAATTACACTCTTAAAAAAAAGAAATGTACCAGCGTCGAGACGACGGTTAGATAACTATGCTAGGATCCGATAGGTGGCGCTGTAGTTAAGTTATTAACAAATTCTATATTTATGGACCAAAATGACTTATACTCGCAGTATATGTTGATTTAATGCAAAAAAGGTCACAAAATCTAGACCAGAGTGATGATGCTGTGGTCTACTTATTAAATACTGTTTACGCAAATTTTAAAAATCAATTTGCATTTTTTTGTAGTTTCCATTTTTTAGTTTTTCATATGAAATGCCAAGTTGGCTTTGAAATAATTGAACGGTTTTTTATCCTCTTTACAATGATATAGCATATGTCTTATTTATTTTTAAAAATAACAAGAAAAAAACAAAAAATGTAATTTATTAAACACTGTCTCAATAAGTAGGTCGTGATACATGAGAAACCGACAAATAATAGATAACAATAATAAAAGATGTTCAAAGATGTTAAAGTTTTCCTTTCAATGCTACCAAATGCTGCAAAAACATCTTCACGAAGATCTTCCGCATTAACAAATGTTTGCAGGCATACCCAATCTTTTAGGTATCCCCAAACAAAAAAATCCAATGGCGTTAAGTTTGGAGATTAGGTGGCCATAAAATCGGTCCTCGATTACAAATTGACAAATTTGGAAACCGATTATTAAGATATTCGTTAATTATGATTGAATTGTGGGGTAGGGCGCCATCTAGTTGGAGGCAGATGTTAATATTCTCAATTAATGGTTAATCATCAAATCTATTTTCTGAATTAATTCATTTCTGATTCCAAGTAGAAAAGTATAAAACTAATTTTCGTATCTTTTGCTATGACTGAAACAAGCTACTTTTGCTATAAGTTTACTGAAAACACATCCAGTTGCTAGTCTGATTCCATTGTTTTTGGAAGAGGCACAGAAAGTAGCACCATAGACAATTTAAACAACTGCAATATTGGTTTTACTCACAATGATGACGTTATATATCTGGATTATTGCTGTCAGGATTCATGGCATTTAAAAATTGAGGTCTCATAGTATGTATCACTAACCAGTGGTAAAAATGTTTAAAGCTTTCTAAACATCAGATTTATTTATAACGAGGATGGAATGAACATCTGCAGATAAGTCTAGGGATAATATGGACCTCATGGGAGATATGTGGTTGCTTCCTAAAGCTGCAAAAGTTATGTTATGTAAAGTATTTTTTTTTATTTAAATATTGTGGTTTTATCGTAAGCTAAGAAGCCATCGGTACTCTTTTAGGTATATAGGTGTAGGTTATTCTTCATATAGTTTAATAAAGTGTTAGGCAATTGGCCAACTCTTTAAGCTGCAGATTGCCATACTCGTTCTGGCCTTAAAGTACAACTTATTATATACATATATGAATTTATATGCAGAACAACATATGTTGAAGATGTGGACAATAAATTCATTTTATATTAAACTATTTATCGTGTTCTTTTCTCTATTCAATGATGTTGCACATGCCTTAATTTGCACAAAAACAGAAATATTTTTTTCGAATTCAATTTTGAAGAAAAATCAAATAGAAAATGTTGCCATCAGCCATGTGTCATTTGCACATTATACAAAAATTAAGCTTATGTGAAACAATTTGTTAAAAATGGTGCATTTGAATGAAAGGGAGCTCATAGAAATCCTGATGATGGTTGGATATGGCGATAGAAGACGAAGTTGTACTGAGGTAGTAACTTTTTTTAATAAAATACATCCGAATCGCTAGTCGATTTCCAAAACAATGGTTTCAAATACTTTAAGCAGATGTAATAAAACTGGAAGCACCAAAAATCGTGTAAAACCCGGACGTCTGAAAGCTGTTACAAACGAAGAAAATTCTTTAAATGTCTTATTACACACGGAAGAAAATCCAAAAACTTCTCTACACCAGTTGGCTCTAAATCATAACATATATAGGAAATATATCATCCCTACAACATTCACCTGTTACAAGAACTGAGTGAAGATGATTTTGATCGCGGAATTGAATTTTGCGAAACAAATTTAAATCAAATAAATCAAGATGATAATTTGATCAATCGCTTTCTCTTTCTCTGGTGAATCAACTTTTTGCTTAAATAGGAATGTTAACCGCCATAACTGTAAGTATTGGTCCGACAGAAATCCGCACTGGATGGAGCAAGTTCATGCGCAGTATCCCCAAAAAATAAATGTTTGGTGAGGAGGAATATTATTGGTCCTTTTTTCATTAATGGTTAACTTCTAAAAGAAACTTACAACTTTTATAACAAAATATTGTTCCCCGGCTCAGAGAAATCTTCCCAAACAACAATAACCTTACCAGCAGAAACCATACGGTTTCAACACGACGGAGTACTGCCCCATTTTAGTCATGTAGCATGACAATATTTAAATCAAACCTTTCCTTATAGGACGGAGGGGAACAATTGAATGGCCAGTTAGATCACTTAATTTGACTCGAATTGATTTTTTCCTGTGGGGTCATTTGAAAAATCAAGTTTATTGAAACATACCATTAAATATCGCAGATTTGCAAGAACGTAAATGTATAAAAGTTCAATTTTAATAAAATGTGTTGTTTTTATTATATTTAATCGAAGTGAGGTTCTCATACAGTTGACGATAGATTAGAAACTTAATTTTATTTTTTTTTCAAAATCGGTTTCGTAAAAGGAATATATCTATTTCTAAATCCTTCTAACAATGTGTCAAATTTCAGTAAGTTCCAATAAACCGGTTTCAAAATATTTAACTGTATCCATACCTTTTTCTCCATCCAGTATATTTACGCAATAGGAAATACTCTTTTGTAGTTAATTAGTTGTCAACCGTCTACGTTTGTTAAGTCCGTTAAGTGACCAACTACTCTGTGACCAAGGTGCATTTATCTCAGTTCATACGGTATATTTTGCACTATTACGAATTAAAATAAATTTTTACATTCTTCCAACACATACGATAATTACTTACATTTTCTTTTATTCGCAGAGTATTTATTAACTCTCTCATTTGCTCTTTAAGATCCAGTTATAGGTTATAAAACATGATATTACAAAACAACTGAACACAAAACGTTGAATAACAAATACGCACTTCAGTCAGTCATATTTAAAATCCGAATTCGATAATCCAACTTAAATTAAACCATGTGGTGTACTTTCACCATTCTTACGAATTCAGAATGCACTTTAGTATTTGCAATCCCAATGACACTTCTGCACACAATCAACCAACAAACAAAATACCGACACGAAGATGAGCTTTAAAAGCATTTAGTGTTTGCGACGCATTTAAATGACGAAACAAGAAACACAACTGGATGAAAGAGCAGCGGAAGGACAAGTAAATATATGTAACATTACTGAAAGAATACGCGAATAGTCCGTGTAACTGTCTCTTGTTGTGAATGCGCGAGGTACCTCAGGTGGCAGGTGTGAACGTAGGTTGAGGAGACAAATGTGGGCGAAGACAGTGTAGGCAGTGCATCCAGGAGTGGTGTCCTCTTGTACACAAGGTCAGAGCCCTAAGTGTACATCCTTAGATGATGAAGTATCCAATTTCCGTTTCCAACGTAAACATGCAGAATAAAAATATTAGCGGGAAAAATGTAATAGATTGAAATACCACAACAAAAACATTGCAAATACAAACACCCAAGTACAAGAGTGAGGAGGTAAACGCAGTCGTTCTTATCTTATTAAAATGCAAAATTAGAATCAGGTTCTTGGTAACCACATGTATATAAATGTAAACAGTAGCGAAGATATCAATGGTTAACACGGTCCCCTAGACGCGTGTTAACCACATGACTTTCTTTAACATAATACATTCGTTTGAATATTGTCAAACAACGTTTTGTAGTAATTGTGAAAATTATTTGAACGAAAATAATTTCAAATCGGCTTCACAACTCTTTTTTATGTTTTACATTTTTTTTTTATGATGATGCAGTAATCCTTGCAGAAAAAGAAAACTACATAGAAAGGCAAATACATAAGTTTTATCAGATAAGTGAAAAATAAAACGTCAATTTCCATCGATAAAACAAGATGGTTAAGTTTTTCCAAAGGAACCAGTAAGATATGAAATCGTAATAGGCAATAAGCCAATCGAACAGGGAATTATCTTCCATTATTTGGGAGTGGATATATCAAGCAGAAACAACCCGTCAATAAAGTCCCAGCAATATCAGGCTGCTTAAGTGATATTATCTGGAAAAACCACCATATGTAGGTAGAATGAAGCAAGACAAATTGGCGCACATTGCTAAAGAGCAAGCACACGGGAAATGCCATCCAAGAGATGGAAGGACAGCTTGAGTTCCACCTCACAGCACAACCAACCAAATTAAGACAGCCTTCATCAGACCTCAACGATCTTCTCGAAAAAGAAGTGTTTTTCTACCTTATCAAATATCCTCGATTAGCAAAAGATTGATCCCCGATAGCAACTAAAAGCCTGCTTGCGGAAGGCTCTTAGCTGTTTGTATTCCTTAGATATTTATCAAAATTTAGTAGTTTACCAAATATACTTTTTTAAAACGAAGTAAACTAAGTTTATATTCTCGTACACAGCCATCAACTACGTCTAAGTAAGAAAGCTGAAATTATAATGGCAGCAATATAATGAGGTTTCCTAATGCAATGCAGACTATGAATTGTATGTGCTAACATTAAATATTTCCATTTGTGTCTTTCAAGTAAATTTGAATAAAAATAAATGGGGCATATTTTCTGTCGCACAAATATGGCTGTAAAACTGCTGTACAAGAAGGAATATGACAAGGACTGACATCATCAAAAAAATATTGTAAAAGTACTAGGAGCAGTAACACAAACAGCAAAAATAAGACTGTTTCATCATATACAAAACTATAGAACAGAAAATCAAAATAATATAGACATTGCAGGACGCAAAGAAATCAAGAATTTCAAACATAAATATACTCAATAGACACCATGTGTCGAGTTACAAATAGAGATTCTTGTACAAAAGGGAACTCATGACGTGTAATTGTTGACGATGGAGTATAATTTGAGTTGTGGAGGTGAAAAGTAAAGCTTTACATAGTCATTTTTTTTAACTTGATCTTAATATTGCATGTTTTCATGTGTAATGTTATTGGATTTTACTATATCCTAGGTTTCAGTTTCTACATTGTTTATCAATTCTTGGAAATATTTAATCAACGTTCCGCGTTCGTCTAATGCCATTTTATTTAAGTTTTATAAAACTTATTGTATTTATTTTTTTAGCAAACTCGTTCTATTATTGTTACTTTTATAACTGTTGGTTTTACAATATTTCTCTGTGTCCAGTTACATTACATAGATAACGTTTTCACAATATCACTTTTTCCAATCATTAATTTTATTTCGCTTCTTCAGTACAATTGTTGTTTTTTTATTCAATTTGGGCTGCAGTTTTTTAGTAACCATTTTTCAGTCCATATTTCTATATTTCCTGCTTTTGGTATAGCAATCCTATAGGATATTTTAATTTACATGTGCCTAGTAAGGTGACCCAATTTTGTATTGTTTGCCATATTTATTTCTATTTGACTGTCCGAATATGTCTCCATAACCTTTAAAAACCTCCGACATCTTTTATTTCTATTCATATTCTTGATACCTGTGCTTCCACAGTTAAATCAATGATTTTTCTTATAAGATATTTTAGACAATTTAATAATCCCTTTGCAATAAAATCTCTTTACTATGCACTTGTAAGGACCAAGTTAAAATATGGTTCCATAATATGGTATCCGCACTATCCATACTTGCAATTGGTTCTTGAAGGAATTCTGAGACGTTTCTTAAAATATCTGGCATATAAAAATCATGGTTCTTATACGTAAAGAGAAGTTAGTAAGTGATCTTGAGAAATTCTTTCGTTCCTAAAAATTTCTTACTTTTTTAGTTATAATTTTTTCTGACATAGTAAATGTGTCGTAGATACCTTTGCTATAATCTATATCTACGACGAAAGAATAGAACAGGAGAGAGTCTCCTTAATAATAATATTTGTCCAAAGTGGTAACTCAATATGGCCGCCGCAATGCATAAGCGTGCATACATATTTTGTATAGGGTATATGTACACTTTGTATGTTCTCGATAATCATTCAAAATAGTAATTAAAGAAATATCGTGAGTGCATTATTTTTTTAATCCTTTTATTCTTTTTAACATAGTAACATTTATTCTAACTGTATTAAAGAAAACATGCCTAGAATGTTACGTCACTTAACACATAATCAAACATACCGGATATATGACAAGTTATTCAATATACTCATTTTATAAATTATGATTGGTCAATATTGCCATAACTGACCTGCCTTAAAGTGGTAACGTCCGTCTAAATAATATCTATTTCCCCACCAGTTTATTATCTCTCCTGTTCTATTCTTCGTCGTAGATCTATAATCTAAATAGTAAAATCTATTTTTTCAAGTTGTCTTTATCGAAATACAGATATGAATTTTGAAAATTAAGATAAGCTAGTGAAGTATACATTTCATTTCTCTTGCTTTAGCACCAAGATTGCTTACTTACATTAAATTTAAGTTAAAGATAACTAACACGCAGTTTGCATCACTGCATTACCTACTCACTCCTGTGCATCACAATAATGAAAAACAAATCGATTCCAAAAATGAAAATTTTTGTTAATGTTTTGTTTTTTGGCTGCAACTGACACATTTTAAACATTTTGCAGAGTTTTTACTTTCTTATACCTACGTAGTATAAGGAAGTATTGTGATGATGAAAATTTTCGACCTCGAGATTTTTGCAGATGTCCACGTTTTGAAGTCACCTGATACCGAAAAAGTGGTTTTTAAAAATGTCTCTCTCTCTCTCTCTCTCTCTCTCTCTCTCTCTCTCTCTCTCTCTCTCTCTCTCTGTGTGTGTGTGTGTGTGTGTGACCACGATAGCGGTCAAGCCGCTGTTGATATCAATTCCAAATTTTGTATTTACGTGTATAATCTCCCTCTTGAGATCTGATTAGTTTTTCAGTAAAATCGGTAGACCGGAAGTAGCAGTTTACTTCAGCGAAAAAATCGAATTTTGCCAATATTTCGTCAACTACTAAGTTTTAACAAATTTATAAAGATTTCATATAATACTTAAAATTATAATTGAGTATAATTTTATCTAAAAAGTTTTCCGAAATTCCCACCTGAAGTGGGTCTTTTACTCTTATCGAAAATCAGTTTTTTGCAAATATTTCGCAAGTCATGCCTTTTTGGCTAGTACGTTACGGATATAAAAGTATTTAAAACATAATTTTTAATATCTTTTGTTTAAAAAAAATTTCAAAATTCAGACCGGAAGTACCACTTTTACTCTTATCGAATAGCGATTTTTGCAAATATGTCGTAAGTTATGCATTCTATATAAATTTATCAAGAGTACAAAAGTATTTAAAACTAGATTTGCAATATTTTTTGTATATATGAAATTTCAAAATTCGGACCGGAAGTAGCACTTTTACTCTTAGCGAGTAGCACTTTTTTGATAATATCTTGCAAAGTATGCATTCTATAGAAATTTATTAAGAGAATAGAAGTACTTAGAATAGGATTTTGAATAATTTCTGTAAAAGAAATTCTCAAAATTCTGTAATTTAAAGCGCTCATACGCATAAGAAAGTCGTGTGGTGGCCACACCTCATTTTTTTATTAAGTATGTTGTGTGGATTTCAATGTAACTATACATAAAATTTGATTATTTTTTCTTTATAAATAAGATCAATTTTGGCTGTGGCAGTAAGTTTGGGTCAACCGGTATAAATGATTACCTATAAATACTTACTATTACTGCAAAATGACTGTTTGCTAGGAATTGATAAAAAATATTCTACCAGTAATTAGTCATAATAAGAAAACACATGAATTAATTTCTAAACGAACTGATGATACAAAACACAACCAAAATTCCTGACATTTTTGTTAAAAAGGATACCAGTTGTATAATGTCACATCTAATAAACTTAGCAAAATGTGGTGTTTGTATACAGCTTGAGCGCGCGGGGTATGATCACCCGTTTCTAGTCGATATTCTTCGGACGTATATTCGGCAAATGATCTCCGCTAGCTGTGTTCGCCAGATATAGATATATAGATTTATTTTTCCAGAGTTGTTATTTCGTTATATTTACTGGAGAGAATCTCTAATTTTAATTTCTATTTCAAGGGTCGTTTTTATGTTATTTTATGGTATTCCTGTTATACTTATTTATAGTTTTTTTTTTACCATGAAATTTCTATTTATTTATTTTTCTCTAGACATCTTAGTTTATTCTGCAGATGTTTCAGGCGGGTTGTTTTTATTTCATTCTAAAACCCAGTTGTACTGCTATAACTTTGTACACAACTACATTATTATTTAATTTCATTAGGATAATCATAATTACGTTATAAGTATTACAATCTTCGCGTCATTATCGACTTAGTTATCTAAGCAATCGTTATCACTTAAAGAGAAAATTTAATTTGTTCTTTTTGTCAATCTGCAAAAGAATAATCAGATCACTATGAGTTCGAATATGAGCAGGCAATGCTAGTATGTTGTGCCCGAGGGGGAAACCACTACCACTGATGGTGTACGACATATCCAAAATAAAACACAAAGGTGTATAAACATATATAGTAAGGTATAATAAACATAAAAATACATTTCAAAATAAAAAAAATAACAGGTACTCCTCGAAATCATAGTATATATTCTAAAGTTAAATATACTTATATATAACAAACCAAAACATAATTAGCGTCTTCTAGCTACAGCGGAAGGCTATATGAAATCCTTAATTTTCTTTGATGTATTTATATTTTTGTGTAATTGTGACTTTTTCGACCCTACTTAAGTAATAGGGATGAGATCCTCTTAACTTGACTGGCCCATAAAATATAAACTCTCTTTTAATATTTCCAAGCATTTCCACAGGTCTGTACAAAAATATCCAGTAGTGGTTTCCCCCTCGGTTGTGCCGTTACTCTAATATGTATTATCGGACCACGTTTAGATGCGAGTTTACGTATACCATCGGGTGATCATACCTCGCGCGCTCTTGCTGTATATAAAAAAAATAGGGGAAATATTGACCGTATTACGTTAGAGAACAAGAATTTATTGGATGTTTGATCAAAAACACAATATTTCGTTATTTATTTATAACATACTCTCAAGTTATTTACTATTAAACAACTGAAACTTGATGAAATATGATTTTGAGGTTTGTAGTCCCTAGTTATTGAAAATACAATTTGTGTTAAACACGGATTTCATTTAAAAAAAAATATATATTTTTTTTTTAATTAAAAGAAGTAATCTTACAAGATTTTCCTGCAAAACTGCGATAATATCAAAACAAATACCGGGAAAGAAATGATAAGATCAACACTTGACGTAAGATAGTAACAATTCCCAGCTAACACTTTTTACTTTATCACGATACTTGACTTAAATCATAATTAGCATCCATTATATATATACTCGTGATGTTATTACTAAAGAATGCCTCTCTCATTTTGAAAGAGCTAGTTTTACTGCAATTATCATTATTGTTATTATGATTGTCTTTATCTCAATTGTGATGAATGAAAATGGATAGATTAGTATTACTAATTTCTCACTTGAAGGTCTCCTGTGATATGAACATTAAATAATAGCATACATACATATATACACACATATGCATTTATCCGACCAAATCATCGTCTCTAAGATTGGTTTTAAATTTGTTTATTCTACTGCACGTTTCCTAAAAGTGTAAGTTAAATGGCATTTTATAATTTTTTATAGCAATGGTAACAAAAGCACCTTAAACATAAAAAAATAAACAATGTTGTGAATAAACAATCAAAGTCCATAGTTGTATAATTATGGCGTGCAGAAGCGTTCGAATCTTTGGGTTTTCATTATATCTAAAAGAAAAATAGTAGGAGTTGTTACAATAGTAATATTCAAACATTATAGTATATTATGCAATGAGCATTTAATGATAGCTATTAAGACACGAGTAAGAAAATTACAATACGAGGCGAAGCCGAGTATTGTAATGAATACGAGTGTCTTAATAGCCATTAAATGCGAGTTGCATACACTATTTTTTCTACAACCCCATAATAAAACATTATTTTTTGAACATTCCATTTCATAAATTGAGGTTAAAATTTTCCATGTACCTTTGCGAATTTAGCTGGTAATAAATTGTTCGTGGTTACCAAGACTTGTTCCATAATTTCTTGTGGACTCAAATTTTACATTTCACTGTCATTATCCCTCACTTTTACCGTTTATATTTTCAAAAAAAGCACAAATTTTAAGTACTTACTTGTAAATTGCAGAGAACTGTCACATTTATTTAATTTGTATATCTGTCAGATATGCAGTCGCCATATTGAATATTGTTTGAATATTGGAATGTCGCATTCCTATTGGATATAAACTTGTATCGTAATGAAAAATCTGTATTCCTATTGGATATAAACATGTATCATAATGAAAATCTGTATCGTAATGGACATCATTAAAATACAGGTTCGGCATATCTAATAATACAATTAAAGTATGGGAGTAGAAAAAATACATTATCTTATATTAAATCGTTATACTGTGCATTTGCAGCATTAGGTAAATTGTCGTAAAATGGATTTTTTAGAAATTGTTATATTTTTCTTTCGAAATCGGTACTGGAGTGGTATATAAAACAGAACCATAGGCTATTCTTAGTTTGCCGGCTTATTTTACAGACTGTGATCACTTTTTATAAAGAAAGCAAACCGTCGGACTCTTCGTCCAACTTTGTGGATTTGGACATTGCTGTAAAATAATTTGCTTGGGCACTCTTAAGTTGTTCCATCAATAATATTTAATTTAGTGGTAGTAAATAATTCTATTTGCCACGTTAAATCGTTATTATATCCTAAATTAACCAAAAAAAGTTCTGGTTATAGTTTGTCCATTTTAACATCAATTTATTAAGGAGCAGAAAATATTTAAGTCCAACAGTGCTGGTGTTTTATAGTAATAATAAAATCCTTTGGTCCGTACTTGAGGAAACTGATTGGTGTCAGCATAGAGTCAATTCACAAAAAGATTGTCTCTAAGCAAATCGAACAAATAATATCATTAAAAATTAATGTAGTTATGTCTAAAGTAAATAAACTGGTATTTATTTGTAAGAATTAACAATTATATATATGGGGAAACAATTCATTTTTGGATATGCCTTGAAAAAAAATATATATAAAATAGAAAGTCCAGTAAAGAGTGCTATTTGCTCCCTTATCTGATATATACTTCGCTAATCAGAAATAATGTTTAGACCATTTGTCATACATTTTTGTGTCTCACCAACTAAGAACGGAAATGTAGATAATAATATTCATAACTTACCACTCCTAAATTAATTACTGTGACTTATATACGTTTTACGTATAAAGGTATATATGTAAGTCACAGTAATTATTTACTGCTTGATGTTAGTTTTAACATTCATGTGTTCACACTTTTCATTTTCACTCCAAAATTAGATGATTTATACATGTGAATGGCATTATGCAAGTTATGCAACACATGATCTGGCTTTAGTTTACCGTGAGTCTGTAATGATGATTACTTATCACTACACTGTGCCTCATGTCTGAATAGTATTTTCTGTGCTATGGTATTGTACTGACGATGTTTACCAACTTGTCAATAATAAATTCTTCGAACTCAAAATTGTGCCAAAATATCACTTCTCATTCAAATTTAATTATCAAATTATCCATGTACGAGGTAGGCACCATAAATTCTCGGCCTGACTGGCTTATACAGTTTCAAGTTCAAACTCCGTCACGTCACGCATGCACATACGCGAAGTATACACTATAAATATGACGGTTCGAAGCCAATTAGTTTTTAGTAATCAGCCAACCAACGCATTCAAATGCAAAAAGGTGGGTAAAATGTTTCCGTTTGGGACAAGAATCCTTGGATCCTGATCGGTCGGGTCGACCAATTGAAGTGATAACGCCTCAACAAATTTCAATTATTGAACATTTAGTGCTAGATGGTTCCCGCGACTTCTTTCTGCTCTCCAACGTGAACGTCGAGTCGAATGTGCGCAGTCGTTTTTAAATATGTATGCAGACGATCCAAAACCGATTTTGGAGTTCATTGTCACAGGGGATAAAACAATGGTTCTGTTTTACGATCCTCTATCGATAAGGGAGTCCATGGAATGGCGGCGACCTGAAGAACCTCGTTCCAGAAAGGCGAAAGTCGTGCAATCAACGAAAAAGGGGATGGCCACAATATTCTGGGATTGTGAGGGCATTTTGCTAATTGACTTTAAAGCGTGAACGGCACATACTATGCATCTTTATTGCCTACATTAAGGGACAGTAGTCGTGCAAAACGTCGTGGAAAATTGACAAAAGGTGCGCGATTATTGCACGACAATGCTCCCGTCCATATTGCCGCCATTTCACAAGCTGCCATCCGCGAATGCGACTTTCAAGAATTGTGATTTTTTTTTTTTGTTTTCTAATTTAAAATAAGACCTTAGGGGACGTAGTTTTAAGGACGACAGTGAGTTGCAAGCAGCTGTTATAGAACATTTTGACTGAAAAACTTCAAATTACTTTTACAAATGTATCGAATTATTAATTAATCGTTGTAATAAATGTATAGAAGTTAGGGGAGATTACATTGAAACAAAATTATTCCAAGTTTCTTTTTTGTATATCAGGCCGAGAATTTATGGCGCCTACCTCGTATACACAGTTGCGGCGCTTGAAAACTCAAACAATTAAATACAAAAACATTTTAAGCGGTGTAAACGTTTTTTAAATGTTACTGGAACCAATCATTGGCATAGAATGCAAAATGCATTGCAAAAATAGTAAATTAAAAAAAATTAATAAAACTGCAGATAGTGTCATGTTCTATTTAAATTTCAAGAATATCATCTCCATTATCAGAATACAACACTTTACTTCAAAATTAGTATAGTAAAAACTAAAGAACTAGCTGTTAACAGAGGTTTATATTTTATTGTAGCACCACTGAAATCTATACCGCTTTGAAGGCGTCTTGGCATTGACGATATCGTACTTTGCAGACGCATTCTAATGGGATTTCATGCCAGATATTTGAAATTGTTTGAATCAATTCTTCCCGGTTTTGTAGCAAAATTTTATCGTTGATTTTATTGACCATAATCCCCAAATGTTCTCTATGGGAGATCGGGGTCCTCGCTGGCCAAGGCCATGTTTACACTTCTATAGCATTTAAAAAATTTCTAACATGCGCCGTATGAATTCTGCAATTATTGGGTCGAAGAATAAAATTATTGCTAAAAGTCGGAATTACTGACGGCAACATGTATTTTTCAAGTATATTTCTGTACAACTACGAATCTTTTCTCAACGACTACAAATATTCGTAATCCTCGTCCACTTATTCACCCACAAACATAAATCGTCCACTGCGTTTGCATTTGCGAACTTGTTGTTCTGTATACCTTTCGCCAATTGGCCTGTATACTCGAACACGTGCATTGCTACAGGACTGAAATGTTTTTTCATCCGAAAAAAACAATGTTTTCCCAAAAGTTATTGTCATTGTTTTCATATTGATCAAAACGTAGTCTTTGCGTTTTGTTTGCCTCAGCTAATAAATCTTTCAAGAAATTTTTTGTGTGCGGTTCTTGTAGAACCTGAAAAATTTGTGTAAATTTTTGCTTGCACTGCAGTAGCAAAAGGATTTCCTACAAGAAAAGTAACCAATTGCACATTTTCATTATGGTTTGAAATTATTCGTCTCCCGGTGCCTTGTTTCTTTTAATATGCTCCTTATGCTTTTTTCGTCTTTCAATCTAGGGTTCATAATAGATTTATGTAACTCTGATAATTGCCGTATTTTAAAAAATTAAATGACTATGGATTTGTCAAATGTGACATTGTCATTAAATGATTTGATTTACACATACAACATTCACGTCAAAATCGAGTGTCTTAGTTTTCACCGGCCACGAAATAGTTATTTACGAACCAAGTGCGGGAAGACTATTTTCCCGCATGAGCGCACATTGTAAGCACGAGCGACCGCAGGAAGCGAGTGCTTTTAATTGCGCGAATGCGTGGAAGATGTCTTCACGCAAGTGGTTTGTACAATATTTTTTGTACGAACATTAAATTAAAAAAATATTATTGATTAATGTCATTGGTATCATACCTAACCTAAGATAGAATACCTAATTAATTTAAGCATTTCATGTACGTAACTATTACTCACCTTTCCCTAAAATTAAGTTATTATATTCTTACACAATGCAAACATGAGGTATTTATTCTTATATTTATAAATTTATAGTACATTTATTGCGTTTTTTTGGTTTAAATACAAACAATTCCGAACTGCCAATATGAATGTCGATGTGGTACAAATAGATGGCGCGTGAATCTTGCTTACGATGTCGCTTAAAATGTCGTCAAATACATGGCGCCACAATTTTTTTCGAAGAATTTTTAATTATTACTCCTATTTCCCCAACTTTTCGTGAAGAATAGTGTAGGGAAGTAGTATTTTATAGACTAAATTTTATTACTACCAAGTTAGATTTTTTTTTAAATGTCCCAAAGTGCCAGTGTTTTTTTCAATTTTTACATTCGCCTCAACCGGGAAAACGTATTTCCCGGTCGAGCTACACATGCGCCAACTGTCACTTTACAGGCGGTGAGTACAAAAATACATATACATGTTTTAAATTTATTTTTAATACAAAATCAATTACTTTGAAATAAGCAATTAATAGTACTTTTTTCAGTTTAGCAACTATTCTATTTTTATAAATCAATATTTCTTGTTTATTCTTCGACGACAAGTAATAATTCATTATTTCTTATCATACAGTTAATATCAATATTACATAACATTAATAATACATATTTAAATTTTAATTACTGCCATATTATACAAATGTATGTACACACATCACAAACGTCAATGGACATATGTACATATGTAAATATGTAAATGAAGCTTAAATAGATTTTTTCTACGTCAGGAGAGTCATTCATAAATTTCCAACGAAATTAATTTCAAATTCAAACGGACGATTGTTGTTAGCCAGTAGATATTTTATCGCGATTGATTTTTATTACATCACGTATTCGGCATTTACATATTTAGTTATCCGAAATGTGCATTACATATATGCATGTTCAACTCAACGTCTTTTATTGTTTTCATTTAGAGAAACTACATTACCATGAAAGAAATTACATTTATGGAAATACCTTGCTGACTAAAATTCGCATTAAATTTTATGTGGACCCTACGCAAATATTTATAATGTTATATCGTAATAATGTGGCTATAAATAAAAGTGTTTTCCACTAAATGAAGGACTGTTTATATAGATAGGTATGTGTTAGATTGATGAATATTATATTATCAGTATTAAATTACATAACCAACTAACAATGGAAGAGTAAATAGTAATATTAATAATTTACCACTCGATGCAGAATTTGTATATACAAGCATTTTGGTAACTTGAAAGAATTGGCAGAGTTTTACGTGCGAATGACATTATACATACAACACTTGCCAATGCTCAAGGTTAGTTTATTCATTCAATATTGTTTTGTAAAATACTGACGACTCCTTTAGCATAAATGTATTCCGTATATCTTCCGATCACCGAAATAAGTCAACATATCACAAAAGGAAGATACTAATAATTTATTAATTAAAAGCATGTAAAATAGTGAACCCAATTTGGAATGATGAGGAACCTTGGAAGTGGAATAAAGGCCATCTATATAAATAAAAATTACATGCCGTTCGTTGGTAAGCGAAAGGCATTTAATTTTGTTCAGAATGTCCGGACCGATTTGGCTATTTTTTTAAATATTTTAACAGACCGAATGAGGTTTTTATGGAAAGAAACATAGGAAAATTGGGCGGCCGTAATTTCACCACCAAATGTGATCCTTTACCTGCATAGATAAGGTAATCTCATATAATCCGATAGGTATTTTCCTCACTGACATAGTTCAGGTAGGTAATTAATAAGTTTTTTTGCAAAATTATTGCAGTTTCACAAGTTAGTTAGTTTATGTCGCTCATTAAAAGAAGTTCAGTACACGACAATAATTTTAATTAAGTAAGTGTTCATCAACGGTGTCAGTTCGATTTATAAGATGCCAGCCACGATAATGAAATGTGTACGGGGTAAACATTTGCTTCTTGTTGAGAATTTTATCTATTTCAAGGAAAAGCAATTGAAAAGCGGAGAAGTTTTCTGGAGATATGTTAAAAGGAGTAAGTGTAAGTAATGCCACAATATTTACTGTTGGTCCTGAGCTTGTAAACTACTACTTCCGGTCTGTCGATTTTACTGAAAATCTAATCAGATCTCAAGAGGGGGATTATACTCGTAAATACAAAATATAGAATTGATACCTACAGCAGTTTGACCGCTATCATGGTCACACACACACACACACACACACACACAGAGAGAGAGAGAGAGAGAGAGAGAGAGAGAGAGAGAGAGAGAGAGAGAGGGAGGGAGAGAGAGAGAGGGAGAGACATTTTTTAAAAACCACTTTTTCGGTATCACGGGACTTCAAAACGTGGACATCTGCAAAAATCTTGTTGTCGCAAATTTTCATCATCACAATAGATACTTCCTTATACTACGTATGAGAAAGTAACAAACGAAAAGCAGAAGAATATGTATTGGAAAAAGCTTCAAAGATTATACATGGGAGTTCCTAGAGCCAATATACCAGAGTCTATTATAACAAATGATTTTATGTAATGTTTTAATTTTTTATTTCGGTATTTTATATTTTGTTATTATTACATATTATGTCTTTCGTTATTTTTGTTTGTCTAACAAATATATATATTACTACTTGTTGTTATTGTCTTCATATAAAAACTCATTGGTGAAAATACCTATAGGATGATTCTTGCTTACGATGGGAAAATTACCTACAATATTAAAATATACCTGTCATTGGGTGGTAAGATAACATCCCCCCGGAAAATTGAAAAATTAGGAAAAAACTGAGTGTTTTTTTGTATACGATTTTTGTATGAACTCAAGACTCACGATTTGAACAATGGATGAGCGTAATTCTTTTTTTTTTGGTTTGTTCGTTATGGTTCTGGAAAAGTTATCAGGAAAAAATTGGATAATTACAAAGAAAAGTCGGAAAATTCGGACAAACTCAAAAATCATAATTTTGGTTTGCACTCAATCATAACTGACGAAACGAACGACATGTTTGGTTGATTCCTTTTTTGTTTTGTTTTGTTTATTATGCTCACTGGATGGAAATAGCTCAATTGACGATGGTTCATATGTATGCTAGGATACGATAGGTGGCGCTGTAATCAAGTTATTAACAAATACTAAATTTGTGGGTCAAAGTGATCCATATTTACAATATATATTGGTTTAGTGCCAATTACAAAATCTGGAGCTGATAGGTGGTGCTCTGGTTGAGTTATTACATATTATATATAGAGTGCCTTTATAGTCAGAGTGGTGACGCTGATGAGATTAGTTCTGATAGGTTGACGCAAATTATACCCACCCAATACCGTCTTTTGTAAAAATTGATTTAGAGTTACATTATCTTTATTTATCACGTTTTTTTTAAATATAAACACATTTAATACGCAAATTATAGGTTACTAAATCAATCTATATTTATTAATATTAAAATATATATTATATTTCCTTTTAATGTAGTTATAAAAGTGTTCTTAAGGTATTTAGAAACATATATAAAATATAAAAATAAATATATAAAAACGTATCTAATACTAATTTTTTAAGCATTTTTGACATCCCACACCAAAACAAATAACTCGAAATTATAAACATATCAAAATTAAAATTACATATTTTAATTATAATACGTTCATTCATTAAACTATTTAATAATTTACTTGCATCACTTTAATATAAATATATTGAAGATTTATTGTATAATTGACACTGCAATTTCTTTCTACAGCTATAACATTTATATCTTTTTTAATAAATAACAAAAATTATTGCCATTATCATGATTGAATGTTGACTGGAAGTTTTTGGAAATATCTATTCAACTATGTATTAGTTTTATTTTATTAAAATTAGTAAAGAGTATTGAAGATATAATTTAGAACAACTCTCGTAAACAAAATTTTCAAATTTCAAAACATGGACTGCTCTGAACAACAAACAGTTCTTATTTCTGTGAACATTTCTACCTAAATAGTTACGGCTACCGACACCGCTTTATAAACTTACCAGCTTGTAATATTAATCGCAAGAACTGAATAGTTTTTGAGCAGAATCGTTAAGCCAAAAGCAGTACTTTTACAAGATTTTTTTTTGATTAATATAGTACATAAATATATGAAAATAGTTTCTTAAGAAATTACCAAAAAGATTAGAAAAACGTTTTGGAAATACATAGTAAATATATAAAATTACTTCTAAATATTTTTGAACCATTTTGTTTGGTATATAATAATTAAAATCCTCCTATAAATAAGGAAGTTATGGACTCATATTTGTTTTTGAGACAGTCTGTATAAAAAAGGATTCAAATATAGATTTGAAAACATTCTGTATAATTTAATTTAATTCGTATAGTACATACGCATAAGAAAATCGTTCCTTCCTATCAAGAAACTAGAAAAAGAAATTTTGAAAATATGTACATAATAAATGTACAGAATTACTTTTAAATATATTTTGAAAAATAATAATTGCTACAAGTATAGATTTTCTCTTGATTGTATGTATCTCAATGAATGCTGTAAGAGAAGGGGCTATATTGTTCCTATTTCACTGGTTTAATATACCGTATCGACATATTTTAATTTCTGATACGAAAGTAGAAAGAGGGGAAAAGCGCGACGAAATAAACTAAAGATAAACATAAGCGAGGCTGCCAAGACAGTACACTCGACAAATGTTTCCCATGAAATGTAAGCCGTGAGGGTGCATGGGATAGAAGTACAAACCGAAATTAAAATTTGACGACTACGGTATACATACATCTTTAAGTTACCTTGAAGAAAAAATAATATATAAATGTCCAGTTTCAAATATTTATAGTAAAACAGAACAATGGTCGATAAAAACCAAATACAGTAAGACCTCCCATATCCGAACTAAAGGGGGCTCGGCCCAGTCCGGATAACAGAAATGCCGGATATGAGAAAAGACCCTCGTTAGGCCCCACAAGGTTTAAAAATCGTAAAATTCTGTATAGTATAAACAATTTTATTGCAGTACAAACAATTTTGTTATAAACAACGGTAAAAAATAAATATTTATTGTTTCTTTTCAAAAAAGTCCGACATTTTAGTTTGGTGTTTTTTTCGCATCTTTTTCTTGCGGCAATGCTTCGCAATCTTTTCAAAACAAGCACGTCTGCTGGAGAAGCTTCTTCACATTCTTCAGCAAAACGAAGCGCAACCTGAAACAGAGATATGTAATTTAATTACATACTTTACGGTACAGCCCACAGTACTAGCCCCGTGAAACACGACTTACAACTAGAAATACTTACGTCTAGTGCATTGAATCCCTCTTCGGCTGTAACACGCTTGTCATCTGCTGCGTCACTAGTGCTGTCCTCTTCGTTGGCGGCGTCGTCCTCTGGCTGCATCACCATATCCACTATGTTGTCATCCGTATATTCGAGCTCTAAATCATCTGAATTTACCCACTCGGTGACATCATTGTTGTCAATGGCTTCACAACCTGGTATTTCGGTAAGATCAAGCAGGTTTTCATCTGATTCTGTTTCACGGCTGACAAAAATACCGTCGTACAATTTGTTCCAACATTTTTGGAGTGTTGAAGATTTGACTTTATCCCATGGCTGCGCAGACCAGTATAGAACATCTTTCATGTTAATTGATTTTACAGCCTGTTGAACACTTACTGTTTCATTGCGTTCATGAAGGAGTGACCGTAAAAATAACCCACGATAATGTCTTTTAAATGATGCCAGCACACCTTGGTCCAATGGTTGCACCAAGCTAGTAACGTTAGGGGGTAAAAACTTCACAATTATATCACCATTTGCTAGAGTAGTAGGATGCGTTGGCGCATTATCTAACAGCAATATTGCTTTTCTTGGCAAGTTTTTAGATTTCAAAAACAACTCTACTTTCGGAACGAATTCATGGTGAAACCATTCTGTAAATATCTCACATGACATCCAGGCACTTTTTTGATTTTTGTAAGAAACCGGAAGGACATGTGCCTTAATATTTTTAAGTGCCCTAGGATTTTTCGACTTCCCTATGCCTAACAATGGCAATCGATGCTCACCAGAAGCGTTACTGCAGGCTAAAACTGTTATCCTCTCTTTATTCATTTTGTGGCCCGGAGCAGATTTTTCTTGTTTTGATGCCAGAGATTTTTGTGGTAACATCTTAAAGTTTAGTCCGGTTTCATCTGCGTTGTATACCTGGTCCTTTGTATATCCTTCTGTAAATTCTTGGAATTCAGTCTTAAAAACATCCACAGCATCTCCATCAGCTGATAATTTTTCACCGCATATGTTTAACTGGCGAATTCCATATCTAGTTTTCCATTTATCAAGCCAACCTGTACTTGCTGTAAATTCTGATATATTTTCGCCTAATTTTTCAAACATTATTCTTGCCTTCTCTTGAATGATTGGCCCGGATAAAGGCGCTCCTTTTTCCCGTTGCTGCGTGAACCAGAGGAACATTGCTTCATTGAGTTTGCAATTTTTACTTGATTTCATCATTTTTTTATGTTGGTGCTTTGATAAATTTTGTTCTAGTTTATCTTTCTGTTTCATCCAGTCAGAAATTGTGGATTTTCCTACATTGTAATCCGCCGCAACTTTCCGTAAAATTTCCCAGTTCTGTACTCTTCTGATAGCTGCTAGTTTTTCTTCTATTGTAACCACAACTTTCTTTCTTTTTGTCGACATAATGTACTGTACTGTAGTACACACAATGTGAAACACACACGTCAACAGGCAATAGTAATCACAATCACAGAAAACACAAACCGCTAGCTCATGGCATGTACATTATTAAAAGAGAGACGAACCAATTTGCGTCTAAAATAAAACAGAGAAAGTGTCACAGCTACGTTGACGTTTACGGAGGTCAGTCTCGAGAACACCGTACGCCTGCGTATTTGTTTAGCGAATCCTTTGTTCGGATATGGGAAATTTCGGATATGGGAAGGCCGGATATGGGAGGTCTTACTGTATTTAATATTATTAGTCCACATGATGAAGCCATATAGGTGACACTTTATTGTATTATTTAACAATAAATATATGAACCTGGAGATTTAGTACTGTTTAGTCCATAAACAACGGTTTCAGTACGTACCACTAAAAGCATACTACGTAATTCAAAGTATTTTCTATTATTATCAGAAGATTTAATAATAATTTGCTCTTTCGTAAATATTTCGAGAAATAACAACGTATGTATATATTTTTAATTGCATTCCACTCACTTAAAAGTCACTTTGGATTAATGTCTTAATCGTTCACTTCATCATTTTTTAAAGTGCTGCACTTTACTCCATGGAAGTGACACGAAACTACCACAGGCACACTTAATTCAATTACTCCGCATAAGGAGACAATTACCGTCATAACAGAAAGATTCGTTTCGAAGTATTAAGAAGCTAAAGTAAATAAACTAATGCATCATGTGCAGTTTTACAAAACTCGTAAATCGTATCAGCACATGATATTTATAAATATCTTGCTGTTATTATTGCTACAGTATGCATGCGTTGTTCGTGGATCTAATACAAAGGAGATTGCACTTTTTATCATATATATTTATACAAGAAGTGCAGTGTGTTTAAATTAAGGATTTATTTTTTTAAGATGTAGAACTATTGTAGTTCCCATGAATTTTCTTTGACAGCAACTTCAAGGTTACTGCAAATCCTAACAAACCGCCATATTGATATCATATGTAAATATTTGCAATGGTTTAAGACAAAAATGTTTATATATTGTGCTCGATATAAACTGCTTGATAGTGTTGATGTACATAATAAACCACAAAATCTTGTTTTGTCTTCACTTAATTTACTGTAAAACTATAACAATTATTTCATGATATACTCCCTATTAAGATCTAATTAGATTTAATAGTTTACTTCAGTAAAGAAAAAGCAAATTTTTACATTATTTAATTAACTACTAAATTTAGACGAATTTATAAAGAATTCAAATGTAATCAAAAGGGAATATGAGAACAATTTTATCCAAATTTCTACCGGAAGAAGGTAGGAGTAATTTTTGTATAAAAAAATCAAAATCCTAGCTGGATGTAACACGTTTACTTACAGATTCATAAAAAAGAAAAAAGTTTTTGAAATTTCTTTTGGAATAACTTTTATATAAAAAATTCCGAAAGCATATACGTATAAGAAAGTCGTGTGGTGCCCACGTTTTATTTTTTTTTATGTAATATTAATTGTATTTTGCATAGACTGAGTAATAGTGTATGCTACTAGTGGATTGATAGGCCTGTTGCTTGAGGTAACATTGAGTAAAATAGATCTCTCTATAAACTATACAATCATTGTCCTTTTCACAGATAAACATTTAATTTCATCGTGTGCTAAATGTCCTTATGAAAGTTTGTCTATGTCTTTCACGAATGCAAACCATCTAACCTACAAATATATCATCATATTTAGTAGACAAAAACTTCTTGTATTAGTTACCTGATAAATAAATAATGTAAGTATCTTATTACTATACCGGGTGTCTATTGAATTACTTTTGGTGTTCTGAAGACAAATAAAGTCTATTTTCTAAAGTATGTATTTTTAAAATTTTGGAGCACTTGTGGAATTACATCTCGACATTCCTCTGTTATTCCATTACGTAAATCAGTTATTGATTGTGGGTGTCTTATAAAGAAGATACTTTAAATGTCCTCACAAAAATAAATCTAGGGGGGTTAAATCGGGGAAGCGAGCTGGCCATTCAATAAAGCCCCTGCGTCTTATCCAGTGCCCTGGAAAAACATATCCAAATAATTCCTAACTTCTAAATAGTAATGTGGTACAGCTCCATCTTGTTGGAAGTATCATTGCTTCTCCTCTATTTCATTCAAGTTTTCTTCTAGACACTTTATGATAAGAGGTTGTATTAGTTCTTCCAAAAACTTTAAGTACTTAGATCCATTTAAATTTTCCCGGAGGAATTTTGGGCCAATTACTTGGTTATTAAGAATTCCAGCCCATACATATTTTTAGGGAATACTGTGTGTTGCCTTCTCGGAAAAAGTGGGGATTTAAGTCGTTCCAATATCGACACTTACATCTATTCACAAGACCGTTTAAGTAAAAGCAACTTTCATCACTAAAGCAAATACTTCGTATAACATTTCCATTTTGCTGAATAATATCTGTCATTATTTCACAAAATTCGACTCTTCTGTACAAATCACCGTCACCCAACACTTGGTCAAGTTGAATTTTATAAGGGTGCCTTTTGTTTAATTTTAATATCTAATGGCAAGTTGATTTTGGCATTCCCGAAACATTGGATAATTTTCTCAACGGAAGTTCTGGATCTAAATTAATATGCCCAGTAAATGCTTGTTGCGTAGTCTCATTTGGTAAACCACGCTTATTCGTATTCTGCTTTTTATTATTTACAGATCCAGTTTTCAAAAATGTTTCTATTAACGTTCTTACTTAAACAACAGACACGTTTCTGTTTGGGTGGTTTTCATTAAATAACGTGGGTGTTTGGGAATAATTTTTGTTTGCAATCCCATATAAAAAAAAACATTTCACCAAAAAACCGAAACTTTAAGAACAATTTTGCAAGTATTAATATTAAGGAAACATACAAGGTATGAATAACTTACGATTTTAACTTAAAATATCTCATACATTTTCATGATGTAAGTAACTAGTTTTTTTCTCATAGGAATATCAAGAAGATTGTGTTCTTTCAAAATCAACAAAAAAATACAGTGTGTTATTTAAAATCTTGTTGGCAGGCGAGGCACATATCTTAAACGACCACCCAAAATTTCATGTTTTTATCTTCAAAAATACCAGAAATCAATCAATATTAAGTATTCGTGTCTCCACAAGGTATAATATTTTTCAATGCATAAAAATGATTATTTTGTCATCTATTATTGAAAAAGGATTCCAGTGATGTAATTCTGAACGACATTACACATTTTTGGGTAACTTTGAAAATCAACAAGGTTCTTGCCAAATAAGAACAGGTAAATAACGGTCATATTAGAGTTGCGGTATATAGCTCATGTTTCTCCTTTTGTTTTACGTTATTTTGCACTTTATAATATATTGACAAAACACGGAAACCAAGATGCATAATTGCAATGCACTAACAGCGATAAAACAAATCTGTGCTATCAACTGCAATAATTGATATCATATATTTATTTTTGTAGAGGTTATCAGTGGATTCTGTTATTGTTTATAAAGACAGATGTATCTCCTTATACTTGTAAAATTCCTAAGTAACTTATGAACTGCACTGCCGTCAGGACTTTAGTAATTTCGCAAACATTGTATTTTTACATAGACTCTGCTAGATAAATGCAAATTAAGTTATAAACGATTTTATATTATAGTAGAACATTTAATGAATTGAGTTCTACAAAATGAACCTTGTTACTAACGTATGTTGGAAAATAATAGAAAATAAACAGATATGTAACCTTGTTCTTCAGGCGCATTAATAACTAATTTTGTTTATTTTTTGTATTTGATAGGAACTCTGTTATAGAGGATGTGTTAAAATTTTTCGTTGACAGATAGATTTTGAATATACAGGTTTTGTAAGAAACCTACTTAAAGTTAACAAATGGGCGTTAGAAAGAGTTGGGGGAATAAGTGGTAATAAAATACAAACATTATGCGTTTTCGGAAATTAAACCCATTGGAGTTACAACACGGTTAGCACAAACGCGTTCATTAATTCAGTGGAGTAAAAACAACCGTTCAACAACCCGGTTTGGTTTTCACACTCATGAAAAGTGACTAGGGTAGTGTAGGTGGTTTTACTCCCTCTCCGGACATAACCTTACAAAGTGATAGTGTCAGTAGGTACACAAAATTATATTTTTTGATTCAAAACAAATTAAAAAAATCTGATAAATTGTATAGTATTTTTTGCCCATGGCATTTTGGAAGGGCGATATTCTCAAAAAACTGTATATTGGACGCCATCTTCCAATATGGCGGAGCCAGAGGCAGCCCGCCATGGTCGCAAATCTAATATGTGGTTTAGGTCACCGAACGGAGTAAAAGTGATAATTTTCAAAACTTCTGTGTTTTTTCCAACCTGGCTCCCTGTTGCTTGACCTACCGTGTAAGTATCATTGTAAATCTAAAAGAAACTTGGATACGAAATACAATTTGGTAAGGAAAAATTCCTTACCAAAAAAATATATAAGAAATCTATATACGTATTTCAGCAACTAAGTTGTCATCTTCAGTAGAAATTTGTAGAAAAACAAAAAAGTTGCTGAAATACGTATATAGATTTTTTATATTTTTTATGGTTAGGGATTTTTCCTTTGTATTTTATTTCAGATTTTTAACCACAGTCTCCACGCATTATTGTATCTTCCATATATGGAATAGTGTTTCAAAATGATTTAATACAACTAATTAAACACTATTATTCTAAACTTACCTATCCTATAATATACTGAAACCCGATATGTCAAACTGCACTCACCTGCAACAAAAAACAAATATGAAATATCTTAACTACAAAACATTATACTTTCAAATTAATGCGTTTTTTACTGATAGACATGTGTTGTAAATACAAGACGAACAAATAATTAACAGAAAATGTAAATTCACTAACATAATGTCAAATATGATCGTTAATATTTTATGAATAGTGTAATTTATGTAATCAATTGCAAGTTCTATTTACATCTCAAGGAGAAACAGTTTTCTGATTGACAAGTAAATTCTGTGTTAGTGTAAAAGTGTGCATATTTATACTTAACAAGAAAAATGTTTAACAATACTTGTTCTTATTTTCATATAATATAACATTTTTAATATCATAAAGCAACAAGTAATCATACATTTCATTTATTGCTATTGAACGAGTGAAAGTTTCATTGGACTAAATAAAGATTAATAATGAAAAATCATTGTTGGAAAGTTAAATTTATATTACCATAAGCGGATATATGAATTGTGATAATGTAAATTAAATAGCTGCAGCAATAATGTGAAAGTATTTCGTATTAGTATTTTGTAAAGTTATTAATGAAACTATCTACTTATATGCCAGACAGAAATACTTATTTAAGAATGAAAACGTAAAGATTTCGTGTATCTAATATTAAGAACAAGTAATTATTTCCTTTTAAGGTAAAAGTGAAACACCTGATTTAAGTTAAATTAATTAGATCCCAATAGAAGTTGCCAGGAATTCATATAATTAGAAAACGCGATTGCCGTATGTTATATACCTGTAAAAAATAAATATGTTGGAAAGCAAATAAATTATAGAGACACTAGGTATCAATTAAAGGGAAGCAATTGTTGTATAAAAGAAATTTCAACCAAGTATGCAATTAAAATTACCTTCCACGGAGATTAACACCGTAAGATTGGTTCGGAAAAGAGCAGTTTCAAAAAGATATGAAAAGAATCTTTTGGGATAAAACTATATAAAATATATATTCGTATAAAATACGAATCATACGTCAAACGTCAATAACGGAACAATTTTTTTGTTACTCCATAGAATTAAAAAACAAACTATAATGCTATGGTAACGTATGCGCATAAACTGATTCATGTATTGGTCCGTATATCGTACATAAACCATTTCCTGCAACAAACCTGATGAATTCCGCTCAGATGTATTAAGAAAGTTTTTGTTTTTTATAGGTATAAATTTTGTATTACACTCCGCAAAGTGTTAAGCAGTTCTGATGTGGCCCACCATATCAGAACTGCTTAACACTAGTTCCCAAACTACATTTTGCACGGTTTTTGTCCATACTATCGAATTGTAACCCTAACATCTAGGCATTATCATTTTTAAATAATTGATTGAAGACGGAGATACGTGTTGAAACTCCATAATTTACAAGTAAAAATTGAAAGGTGATGAATATTATAATATTATTATAATATTCATCACCTGATGAAGCCCTAGTAGGGTGAAACAATTGTTGTGAATTGAATAAAGCTGTTTTGAACTCAATTTGAATTTATTTCAATTTTTACTTGTAAATTATCATTTTTGATACAATTTACAAAGAAATATATCATTTTCGTAGCAGTATTTTTTGTTACAATGTAGTTTTTTTTTAGGTCCAAAGGGTGCACTAATGATAAATTATTTAGCAATTACAGATGAAAAAAAATATTTTTACTTCTAAAAGGGGTACTTTATTCAAGTATATAGTGTTAAAACAGCCCAATTTGATACTTAAAACACCCACGCGAATAAAGTTTCGTTAAGATAACTGTGTACTTTTTAAAATAATTAAATTAATAGTTTTCATTTCTTCTCAAAAAAATGTGAGCTTGTTTTCAACGTGAATATTATTTGGTGCAAAGTAAATAATAATATGGTAGCTATTTAAAAAATTTAAAAATCATCAGGTGTGGGAATCATACGACTTTCTTATACGTATGTGCGTTTCTAAATCTGTATAAAAAAGTTTTTCAAAACTAAGTTTTAAATTCTCTGTCGTCTTAATAAAAATAAACCTCACAGTAGAAGTGTTACTTCCGATCCAAATGTTTTTTATACAAAAATTGTTCCAAATCGAGCTCTAAGTAGGTATGTACCTACTTTGCTGGTTTACCGATTTTACTGAAAATCTAATCAGATTTCAAGAGGTAAATGAACAGGTAAATATAAAGTTCGTAATGATAAAAGCATTTTAAAGAAATGCAAATACAAAGGTTCATCTTTAATTAAATATTTGGTTTGACAAAACGAAGACTTTTTAAAAGTTAATTTAATTAATATCTTAATATTATTTGTCATTTATTTTTCATACCTTCCTGTACTTGTTCCTAATTTTAGGCTTTGTAATATTCGTTTACATTATAAAAAAAAACACCTCGTATATAACGTTATTTAAATTTACATTAATGTGACAAAAGTAATAAAATTCCATAGTAACACAGGGAATCTGATTTATTTTCTTGAGGGTCTAAGCCACAGACGGGAGAAGCGTATATACGCATATACAAACATAAAAGTGTCTAGTCACACCTGATAGCAGCTGTTACGGTGAATAGATAAAAAAAGAAGTTTTTCTTCTCATGCCACTAGCCTCTCGCCTATATACCAACGAAACGATGTAGGGTGCTTTAATTTATTTTACACAATTCAGTAAATATGAAGTCAGGCACAGTAGACATGTTGAAATGAGAGACAGAATAATACACGTAGATACATGTTCATAGACGATGATAATTACAGATTCCCACGCTTCTACTTTCAGATAACGAAATTGATACCTTCCGATGAACTTTTCAAACAGCTTTCTTCTTTTCCCTTTCGGTACTAAATCATGCAGAACATATATGAATTATTTTCAATGATATGCCAAATATTTGCTTTAGATAGATAGCGAAAACAGTCATAGTAAGTATGACAAACTCCGTAATAGCGATATTTTTATTTTAATAAATTTATGATTGAAAAGATTACAATCTGATTATAAATATAAACAAATATAATCCTATCTAAATATACTTCCATAAACTTGGTTAATCACATTTTATGATCATTTCATGTTATAATTGGATGAGAAAAACGAGTTTATTTATTTTAAATTTATTGGAATAATCCACACAAACAGAGAATTAATTCTATTTAATATTTATTCATCAATAAATAATGGAAGTAATTTTTCAGACATTATTGTATAAAAGTTATATAGGGCGCGGACACGAACGGTTGATGACCCATCGCCCATGAGCGCTCTATTGAAATGTTGTATTTTTAAAGAGGTTTTAATTTTATTTATATAATTGGATAACAAGTGGCTGGTGATCTATATAATACAAAATACCTTATTATTTGTTCATTTTCTCTTCTGTAAGACTTGTTCTCTTTGAATTAAGTACATCTTTGTAGATAGAAAACGTCCTTTCTACATCGCAACTGGTTATAGGTGCGTACTGGAAATATTCTTTTATTTCAGCGTATTTAGCATACACAATTGCCGCAATGTTATTAAATATGAATTTCTATTAAAAACTGCGTCTAACTTTTGCCGAAGGCCACATCCGAAGTCACTTGGAACCCTTTTGAAATTATTAATAGCCCACATCTAATGTGATTAATCCATCTTTTAATTTGAGATTTCGATTTTCAAAATATGTGATTAGTTTAGGCAAATTTCCAAAGTGTTCCTGAAGGAATAACAACTGATTTTTTAAATTTGGGATTTGTGTTAGTTCCTTGCACTCAGAAATACTTCGAGCATCGTCATTTAAACATGTAACGAAATTTTGTAAACTATCGAAATTCTCTCCATAAAAACTATTTCTGTGTATGTTTTAGCAAAGCTAAGTGACGAATGTGTGATGTTTAGGTATTCTGTAACGATATTTTATAGACTTTGTAATAAATTTCGGAATCACTGACAATTCATTTTCATATCAGAAAAGGTAACATAAACAAAGTTCTAGATCTAAATAAATGATAACTAAAAATGTACGCGTATGTTATTGAAACTAAACGAAATCCAGTGCACACTTACGTCTAGATAATTGGGAGAAGTCGATTCAATAAACCGGTATTAAACAGACTATTACAAAAATTACGAAGTACGTAATTAACAGTCAAAACAATGAAAAAACGAAACTATTGTAAGTATGAATGAAAATTTTATTTCTCTTGCGAAATATAAGGTAAATATAATAAATTTTAAAAACCCCTCACGCCGATGAAAAAAGGATTTTACTCATAAATTCCTTATTTTATGGGCATTTTTTGCTCTCATTTTCGGGCACTTCTCGGGCGTAAACAGATGTTGCAGTTCACCATATGAATTAGTGCTATTCAGTAAGCGTGTGTTGTTTACATTATTTCTTTGCTCCGTTGTAACTTCGTCGTTGTTTAAACCGGTCATGTCCGCGCCCTAATAATCAGAAAACCAAAGTCAAATTTTAAAGTAAATGTTTAAATTATATCCTGATTTTAAAATTAACAATAAAATATAATATTATTCAATCTTTTGGGTACCTGTGCCTAAATGAAATGTTTAAATAAGTAATTGGAATGAGTATTCATCTCTTAGTCGAATAGAACCATAAAACCACGAAAGCAGGTAACAACTCTTTGTCCGATACAATAGTACCTTTCTTACCAGGTTGTGACTAGTTTGTATGTCCTTATACTGAACGTGGAGCTCCCTCTTTATGAGTAATGTTTTAATTTTTAATACAGGTGTTATAATGTAGGACAGACGACTAATTGGCTTATAGAAACAAAGTGTTATATTATTGTATTGTAGGAGAAAGATCTAATAATCTAAGTCAGAAAATTGATGAGAGCTCAAATATTTCAATAATGCTATTCATCGGCGCTATGATATAGGAATTGGTGAATATAATTTATAAGGTACTTGTCAATTTAATCGATAATTATACCTAAAATGGTCAATTTTTAATTTCAAAGTGACATTTATGTGAAATGGATATATTAGTGTAATAAATTTCAATTAGAAATAAAAACAAAATAGTGATTTTTCCATCAATTCGAACATTACATTGAAAGGTACTTATTAAGGTAGGTGTAGAAATTGGTATCAATTTGGACATACGCGAAGTGGGCACCAATAAAGTAGATCGCATACTAGAATACTAGAGACAAAGTAGGCACCAGCATAATATATCGGGGGCATCATGCTAGAAGGCGAATTAACAAAAAGTTTAGTTTTCAGGAGAGGAACTCTTCACAAATCTAAATATATTGTAACCGGTTCTTTATTATTTGTTTTTGCTTTAGAACGCATTTTACTAAGTCTATCTAATTATTCTAATAATAATAGTATGTGTTTGTTTATACGCCCTTTTGGCTCAAAGTTTTTTTTTACTGTTTTTTATAGATTAAGGGAATTGCTGTAAATTTTAATATTCCAGTTTGAAATTAAGGCTGTTTGAAGCATTTTCTTAAATAGTTAACAATTTACTTCTTTCCAATTAACGATGGAACCATCAATTAGGCATCAATGGTAGGCATTGTTGTATCTTCAAGTCTTTATTATCATTAAAATCAACAAAAGTTAATCGAGTTATTTTATACTAAAATCCCATTCTCTTGTCAATCCTACCACTGTGTGCCAATCATTAGGCCAATACGTTTTGGTAAATGTACTAGCTTTTCAATTGTACCGTGCTTGGAATCACATTCCATGTGAGTATGTCTGGGTTCCAAAAATTTAATTTCATAGAGTTTCATTGTATATAGGGTTCATAGTTAAAGAGTGTTGTAGTATGTACGCCAAAATTGCATTCTTATTTTGTTTTAGGCAGTAATCAGAGTACAGAATCAGATGCTTAACCACAGATGGAATGCCCATTATGAATTTCTTAACGCATGTTGCGATTTCGTTTGTTCCCTTTTTCTTGTTCCTCATTCCACAGGAAGCAGTTTGTTTCTTAGACATATTGTAGATTATTAAAAATGTAAGTTTTCTTCTTCTAACTTTATAAAAAATAGAATTCGCCCGGAATATGGACATAAGTCATTTCAGCTTATTACAAAATAGTAAAGTATGTAGTTATGCAACTTTAAATGACAATAACTGTCTACACACGACCTCTGGCAACTAGTGGCAACTCGCCCCTTTAGCAGGACGTGCATTAACTTTCGAATTATACAGTGGGCGTAAAAAGTGAATCTCTTATTAAATGATATTACGCCCTTCTAGCACGATGGCTTCGAAATATAAATAAGATAAATATATAACTTTGAAAAATTAGGAAATATTGCTATTTGTTGAATTGTATGAAACACAATTAACAAAATGTAATCTTGTAAATTTTCCCGAAATCAACAGTAAACGTAAATCTGTTATAGTTTCAACTAGTGAGTTGTATAAAACAATTCATTGAATTTCGAATGAAACAAGCATTTGTTGTGTGAATTATTACCAGACTTGCATAGGCCCAAATCTCTGGGGAATGGTTTTTACGTCCATTGTAGTAATCGTCTCAGCGAGGTTCTTTTCGAGTTCACATCGAATGATTTTCGAAGGTTTTCCGGATATATCTTTTACAATTGCTGGTTAAAGTTTTCCTGTTTAATTCTGATCCGAATTATAAAAGAATATCTGCATAGAAGAACATTCAAAATCAATATAAACGACACTCTATCATCAAAAGGAATACTATCAGCGGGAGTTCCACAAGGATCAACACTCTCACCCCACCTATATGCCATTTATACCGCAGACATTCCAATACCAAACCAAACCATCATCATATGCAGATGACGCGCCATCCTTACTCAGTCCATAAATCCAAACACCGTCATCAAAGCACCACAAATAGTGCTCGATTCAATAGTCAGTTAGTGCAACACATAGAGGATTTCAATTAACAGTAACAAACAAGAACAGTAATATTCAGAAGGACACTAAAACCAGTCAAAAGTCAATTATACAAAAATTATCAAGAAATTCCAAGGTCACCGTTCGCAACATATCTAGGCGTAACTTTAGATAACAGACTCACTTTCTTCTCCATCGCAAGAACACAGCGAAACAAGCTATATCAGCTCGGGGAAGAATTTGGCCATTAATTGGAAGATTCAGCATACTATCGCAAACAACTAACATGAGAATCTATAAACAAATCATATGGCTGATGATGTCCTCCGAAGCTCTGATGTGGGCAAACCCACGTTCCACTTACCTACAAGTCATTCAGAATATCGCCCTGAGAATGGTAATGAAAATGAATTAGCAAGAAAATTCAACAATAGGATGGACGATAGACATGGAAAGAATAACGAATTATGACCCTCATGTGTCATGAACACATAAACGCCCCCGGAAGGTGATCGTACAAGATGTTTAAAAGTTTAAATTAGCAGCAAAACCCAAAATCATGATTCATCTCATTCAGATTATAATTTTAAAATTTTATAAATTATAATAGTAAAAATTTATGATTCTTCTCTTTATTATTATTATTACTAATCTATCTTTTGAAGCACAGTGTATACAAACAACAAATTCATTTAATAGCATACATATATTTAATTGCGTACGCCTAAAAACTTTTCATTCATTACCATTATGCTCTACACACAAGTATCATTTTGTGAATGTCCGCTTGACTGAAAGTATTCATTAAAATTAAAATTTTCTAGAACTAGTATGCCCACGCCTGATCATTCGTCCATTAAGACCCAGCTTGCATACAACGACCAGATAAATGTATTTACATTCACAACGGAATCGATTAGACCGGACTCATTCATGAAACAATTCTTTACAAACGAACGCATAGAAAAAAAAGACAACTAGTAGAACTAGTAACAAAATTTTGCAGTTGTAATTTATGACCGGCACTTCTTTAAAGTCGACCACCTACTGGAAGTAATTCTTTTTTAATTTCCAAATGAGATTCCCGTGTATGTATTACTTAATTTTAAAATAGCCGAAACATTTGAAAGGAATAATGTTCAATTTACTTTCACTCTTTGTTGTCTGTTTTAAATAATTTTCTGTAAAGTATGACTAATGTGACGACAAATTACGCAATATTCAAACTTTCGAACTATCGAAAAAAGACTAACACACTTTCAATTTTAAGAATTTTATTTTAAATATATAAACTCGTTGAAATTTCGTGTTCAAATAAAACGGATGTATGTATTGACATTATATTCCGGATATTAAAACTAAATACAATATAAACAAGATTACAAATGCGAAATATGTTTTATTTTAGATAAATAGTCAATGAGTAATACATTTATAATTAAATACTTGTTTACTAATTACATTCGGACTATTAAACTTATTACAAAACTATTTTTATATAAATTAAGTAAATAAAATCTTCATTCATCAATTTTGCATATTCAAACTGTGTGAGAAATTAAAACATACGTATAAATAACATGTTTATTACGTACATTGGTCGACAGTGAAAACCTTTCCGACTTGAAAATGGCTGTTTCTGATTCATTTCATCATCGAGAACAATGAAAATGACACTTAAAACTTTTAATTAGCTTTTGGTTCGAGACCGAAAATACCTGAGAAAATAATTTTTGTCTTCATCAAACTTTAAAAGGATACCAACTAAACTTGTAGTAAAGGTACAAGTCTACCATTAAAAAAAATATTTTACCCTCTCTACACATAAAACTTGGATGAATGGAGAACTTTATCAAGGGGATAAAACAGAGCGGAGAAGCTTTTCAGTACCTTAGAGGACAATTTCCACAGATCAATGATGCTAGAGTTAAAGAAGGTATCTTCATTTACAGCGCATCGGGTATAAATTTTAATTAATGAATGTCCGCGCCAATAAGACGCTAGCCGACCAATGCTTTTGAGATGATCAGTACTCATGCTGTGCGATTCGTCGCACAGTCTTCTTTTTGAATTGAAGTCAAGATGTGGGGAATCCACCGAGAACAAAGTTTACAGACCTTCAAATGTTTGTATAAAATAATATTAATTGCTTTGACACCAATCTTTAAAGTTGCTTGAATGCTTCTGGCGGTAGTATGCTGGTAGTATGCCGGTCTTCTCTAATAAGAGCATTTTTTTCCCTTTAACTGCCGTTTTTAGCTTAGGAGCTCCGAAACTGTCATTTAAGGAAAACGACCGCAATGAACTTCATTGTACCACCCCTTTATGGTAGCGAAGCCACAGGACTTGTCACCAAACACTCGATTGATTTCTTCAAAACATTCTTTACGGCTGAAGCCACGCTTAAAATTGTAAAAAATCACCGCTCGATAATGTTCCTTGTTCAGTTCCGTGATTTATTGGCGAAAGGAGTACTTTTAAAACTAATGTAATTTAAAATCAGGTATATTTGACAATTGTCACTATAACTAAACTGTAAACAACTGATTGACATTGTCATACAAAATTTGTCGCAAAATATCATTACCTTAGGCTCAGCGGAAAGAAAACATCCCTCGTATATCATGTCATTATTATAATATTCATATACAGTACTAGTGATGTTGGATTCGGTTACTTTTCAGTACTTGTAACTATCCGTTACTTTTTATTCGTTACCGAGTACTCGTTGAAATGTGCGGTGCGGGAATATCTATAGTTAATATATGGTACAAACAAAATGTTCACTTATATACTAATTTTAATATATATTACGTTAAATAAATAAAATTCGTTAAGAGTATCACACAAAACATTCCAACTCAAAATTAAAAGTAAAATTCCAAAGCCTAAAGTATTTTTAAGGAGTCCCCATTTTATGTACAATAGGCGAGATATTCTATCATAAATCCATAAAAATCCGATATTAAATCACACAAATAAATGTAGAATGTAGTACTTGGCACAAAATTTATTTTACATTCAAAACAAAACTTTTATAATTAAATCGACCTACGCAAATACAAGTAATAATAATAAATAGTTGGTTAAATTCAAATATTTTGTAGAAAGTTATGTACTCTAAATTATATTTTTTAATAAAATATTTCAGACAAAAATGTATTCTAAAAGCTATATATTATGAGAGTAACTGTTTGAAAAAGGAACGATTATTTGAAACCAGTATTCGTTACTTCGGATCTTATCGAGTAACGAATACTTTAGGAACGGATAGTTACATTTGCAACACCACAATACAGTACGGTTATGTTAGATGTGTTTATGCCAGACAACTTCAAAAAGGTTAGGAAATATTATTCTTAAAACCATAGGTTGGTAAAATTTATTTTATTATACTTTTCAAAACCAGATAGAACGATGTTATTTTTATAGCGAAGTTAATAAAATTAATAAAGAATCCAAATTATCTGCAGAAATAATCAAACTAAGGTACCTAGGGAAGAGTGGAGTATAAAGATCGCTGGAGGTGAAATGATTCCACCTCATTTTGCAAAAACTAATGATGCCATTTGGTTTACAGTTTATTGAAATTTAAGTGTTCTATACTCACGGATATGCCATGTGATCAGTTCAAACCTGTTTAAAAACTCGTGGTTTACATTTCGGTGTTGTGTGACTGTCCGATATAAGGTAAGTGCTTCGTAGTATCAGTATTAAATCTATGTATTGTTCTTTATCGAATCGAGTTTGTCCACAACTTGTAATGGTATAGTTGGACTTCAAAATCCTCAAGTAGTTAGGGCCAATTTTCTCACTAAAAATTGTTAGGTTATGTGAAAGTCTGAATGTGCGTTTGGGGTTAAACGACCCCTAATGGGTCGTCCAAAATGATCCCGGGGTCATTTTACCCCCATTTATTGTTTTAATTTTATTTCACTTATTGTTATTGAGATTATTTACTTTTTTAGAATACCACGTCACTACCAACGAAAAACGCAAGGACAAAGTTTGAGATCCAGAGAGTATTCGAAATGCTCTGGATGAGTTTAAAAATAGAATGCCTATCAAAACCGTATCAAAAACCTTCAGTTTTCCTATTATGTCAATAAAACGTCGAGCCAAAATAAAAATAAAATTGCCTCCAGTAGTATAAAACATCTTGGCAGTAAGAGGACGGTATTTATTCCAGATCAAGAAGACGAGTTGGTACAACACATTCTTGAACTAGAAACAAGTATGTATGGCATCACAACCCTAGATCTTCGTCATTTGGCATTTAAGTTGGCAGAAAAAAATAATATACCAGATCTATTTTCACAAATAAAAATGGCCGCCGGAAAAGACTGGCTATCTGGTTTTCAAACAAGACATCCAGATATAAGTCTGCGAAGTCCAGAGTCTACTTCTGACACTCGCGCAAGAGCTTTCAATGAACCAGTGGTGACGAAGTTTTTTTGGACTTCTAAAAGACTTCCCACAGAATATTCAATGTCGATGAGACATCAATTTCCACAGTTCCTGGAAAAAATTCTAAGACATTTGCGAAGAAAAGAAGTGGCACGCATTACGTCAGCTGAACGTGAAATATCTACAACAGCAGTCATTTGTATTTCAGCAGCTGGAAATTTCATAGGTACCACCCATACTTATTTTCAGCATAAAACGTATGAAAGCTGAATTAATGGACGGGGCCCCACCAGGAACAACTTTCGCATGTAACGAAAGTGGATGGATAAAGCTTGACTTAACAGTGGCTCGATCATTTTGTGAGTTTTGTTAAGGTCTCTAAAGATGATCCTGTATTACTTGTTTTGGATGGACACTTAACATATACCAAAAATTTGAATGTAATTTTAATAGGGACAACTTTCTTTCTTTGTTGTGTCTGCCACCTCACACAACACATAAATTCCAACCGTTAGACGTTGGAGTTATGTTCCCCTTAAATACCTACTTGGACCAACCTCTAGAAAAGGGATGAACAATCACCCTGGAAAGACTATCACCACGTATCAAATAAGCAGCGTCTTTTGCGAAGCATACTTGAAAGTTTGTATACGCTATCAATGGGTTTTAGAAAACTGGTATTGTTCCATTCAATCCAGAAACGTTTACGTCATTTTGGTACCCGAATCACAACAGCACAATAATAATTCTTCATTTACTATTACTACTGCCTCCTCCGTTTGTCATGCTCTTCCAAAAATTGACAAGAAAAGAAGCAGGAATAAACGCAAGTCAACTGGTACTGTAATTCTCACGAGCACTCCATACAAGGATAACCTCGAAAAAGAAAAGAGGGAAAAATGTGAAGCCGAGAAAAGGAAGAAGCAGAAAAAACAAGCAAGGTTGGGTAAAACTAAAGCAGTTAAGACTTCAAAAAGAACAAACAAAAGTAAAGGAAAAGAAAAGCTCCTGGAGAGTAGTGCGAGTAATAGTGATGATTCAGATGACACTGAATGCATATTGTGCGGTGGAAGTTTTAAAAGGTCTGTCAGTGGAGAAGGTTGGATCTAATGCAATACGTGTCGCGGATGGGCACATGAATGTGCAGCAGCTAGTGACGATGATGAGGATTATACATATACCAGATGTGTATTCCGTACTCATTTACTTATTATACCCCACTCTCCCCTACTATTATCGCAAAAAAATAAAAAGAATAAGTAAATAATAATACATCTTTATTTTTATATTGCAAATTAGAATACCTATGAAAATTTTAATAATATAGAGTTTGAAAAATACTACATTTCAAATTTCTTGTCCATTTTTAATTCGACCGATTTCGTAAAAGTCGTCTAAATGAGAACAGAGATAGTAATCGCAGTCTTAATTTAGGTCAATCGTTTTAGATATCATGCGGAATTTAATTGTTTTTAGGTGCTAATAATGACTAATTAAATAATTATAATTTCTGATTCTTCTTTTGTATCCGCTACGTACTTTCTATATTTGGCAATTTTTTATAATTTCTATTGATCTGTCGTGTTTCACGTCAACAGGTCGTTCTGGATATATTTAATTTAACGCTCACTAATTATGAAGTCAACATAACGTTAAATAATTAATGTTGTGCAATGACAGATCGGCAATTCTTTTTTAACAGTTGTGCTTCATTCGCATCTCTTGCATAATGGTAATTACCCAATAAAACGGTGATATTTGAAAGCGTAGCATAACGTTTATAATTATTCAATCAAACTGTCATGAAGTACTGCAAATCTAGTGAATAGTGCCTTTTTCTTATTTCGAATTGAAAAATTTCTCTTATGCTTTTACCAGATTGTACTACAATATAACTAATATATGTACCGATATAATTATATGTTTAGTCTACGTTGTAATTGAATCCTCCAATACTATTGAATAGCATGATTAATAGTTCTTCCTTTTTCATAGGATCCTTGCAAAAAAAGGAATTCTACTAAAAGGAATAATTTGAATATGAAACTAATTATGTAAACATGTCAGTTACCGTAAGAAGTATTCAGGATATTTCTTTTGTTTGCTAATTATAAATATTACAATATTTATTTATTTATTTATATAAAAATTATTCAAGATTCTATTATAAGTACTTCTATTCTGCTATTCTGATATGCGAAAGGAAGTGCTACTCGCTATGAGTAAAAGTGTTACTTCCGGTCCGAATTTTGAAATTTTATAATAAAATATTCATCACAATACTTCCTTATACTACGTATAAGAAAGTAAAACACCGCTGGGTAAAGTGTATGAATAGGGGTGGCAAATATTTTAAACAGACCAAGCACCAGTAATCCGAAAAATTAATAATACAAGTTAAAATAATTAAATTTGATTATTTTCTGAACAGATCTCCTATGCAGTGTAATAAAGTAATTATTGTTATAACGATAATAACTCGAAATCGAGTCTGAGAAAATATCATGTCAACTATAACTTTTATTAAAATGAATCAAGAATACTAAAGCATTCAAAAATATATTTGGAACAAAAATTGTTTTATATGATCCGATACATTTGAATCAGCCTGTATAAGAAAATGCATGCATAAATTGCACTATTAACGCTTGTATTTTGTCAGAAAAACAGTTTTATCCTTTCCAGGTTGCGTGTCTAGTCTAATATCAATGAATAAATAACATTTTTTTAATTTTTGTTCAATAAAAACTCAAAAAGCATATGTGAAAGTTGATTTTAGCGTGAAACCACCTGCTGGACATCTTATATAACTTTAACAATATTAGGTACTAAATCACCCAATGACTTCATGAGTATTTATATACCAAGTGCTTACCGGCAAGCTGCGGATGGCATTTAATATGTGATAAAACGACGACACCGAGAGTTTGTATGAGTTAGTACGGGAAAGCAATATACAAACTGTTCTATTGGTCGAGTGTAGTGCGGAAGACTGACTCGCGTTTAGGATAGCTGCTGTACTTGCGCATTTCATTTCAATTTTGTTAACGGTCGGTGTTTAGTCGACTAGCAAGCACATTTTTAAATTGCGTTTCGTCCATCTAATTTAGAACAATTATGCGCCAAAATTATTGAATTTTTATAATCAGCTGGGTTACTGCTCAGCTCAAGAAGGAGGCTTATTTGAGCATTTAATAAATAATTAAGTACTTGTAGAAATTCATTTTTCTTTAATAATTTCATTCTTAACATCCAATTAAATTCATTGTTTCTGCGTTTATAGTTTATCTTACTGAAACATTTTGTTTTGATTAGTTTCAATAAAATTGTTTACTGCGATTATCAAGTTTCTACTTATCAATTATCCAGGTGGTGATTTTTTATTGATTAATATTATTTCCATCTTCTCTAAAGCAGTACAGTAAAAGACTATTCTTGGTTAAAGAATTTGTTATTAACAGTAACAGTAGCAATTTTCACGGACTAACTCAGTAACGATTTCTGCGGTGTCGACTTTAACGTAGCTCTAATGTTAGTAACAGAGGCTACCCCCTTTTTCTCCCACTTATAGTCGACCAGCTTGTCTAGTATATTCATCGGCAGGTAGACCGCGTGCACACTGTATAGGGTATATAATATCTTCTAATTGGCTAAGGATATACATATATAACTGACACACCTAGAAGAAAAAGAACTTTTTTCAAGTAATGTTCCTTTTACATAGAAATAGAGATATTAATATATTTTCTTTATGTCTTGAAATATTTATATCCAATATTTAAAAAATTAAAAAAACAGGCAAAAAAATATTTCTTTAGTCAGACTTGAACAACGATTCTCGGAATAATTTGAAAAAAAATAGTATGTACTTTGTCAGGGTTGGTAATTGTAGCAGCCAATGATTTTATATTCAAATAAGGACTAACCAATCAAACAAAGCATATAAGCCTTTAGGTATTTATATATATAATATAACTTTCGTCTGATTGGCTGTAAATATTTTTGTAGGGAAGTTTTTATTTTGTTATGGGTTTTCGTATTACTAAATCATTTAGAATACACTTTAGGGGAATTTTTTAAATTAGAATTAGTACCTTAGAAAAAATGGCACAAAAATTAGATAGCTTTTAATAATCACATGTCATATGTTCAAAATTTTCAAATATACAGGTTGTTTACTAAACATGAGGAGAAAATTCAGGGTGTTATTCTTGTGCTATTATAAGATTTTTTTATCCTTGGATGATTTTTAAAAATGTGCTCTGTTTTGAAAATATAGAACGAAAAATGTGATTAGACAAATGCCGGTCAATAACAATTTTGATCTTGTAATAGTAGACATTATCCTAAGGAAAACCAGTTAAAACCGGGTGTTAATCTCACTTAAAAAAATAAAATAAAGAACACAAAATTAACATAGGTAAAGTTATTAAAAAAGAATATAAATAAACGAAGAATAAAAAACATTGATATAGCCCGGAGTTAATGAGTTGAACTGTGAGAGTTGTCAAAAAATCTATTTAGGTTCTTTTAACACACGATCCAAAAAACATTTTACATCCTTTCACAATAAAGAAAGAAACAATTATCAATTTTATTAATAACTTGCAGCTTTAAACTCATATTTTGCTAGAGTTGATCATTTTATGTTGTTAATTTCAATGTCAGTTTGATTAAGCACCATGACATCGGTGTGACATTTCGTTCTTGCATAATAAATTTGAAGTTTATGTAAACGAATACACGTCAACGAACTGCTGTTGCAATGACAGTTGTAACAACTATTTGGTTAAGCACCAGGACATCGACTTAGCAACTAAGAAATAAATATAATAAATACAAAATGGGCTAAATTCTATAGTATGATTCCATGCCATCCCTTGAATATTATACTACTAAAAGTCTACCTCCTCCTCCTCCTCCTTTGCTAGTGACATCTGGACTGCCATAAGGAAGCTACTTGGGACGATTATTGTGTCTAAGTTTTCACAACGACATTTAACATGGCATTGACTTATCTAAATTTATTAGTTTGTCAACGGTTTGAAACTCTATATGGTAGTGTCTTCCTCTTATGACTTCAAGCCTTGCAAATCAATTTGGTGTAACGAAAACAAAGTGTCTTTAATTACTGATAAATGCAAAGACGTTACTTTCTTATCGGATATTTATGAATTATGCCTATTTTATCCAGAATTGTCATTCAGAGAGAGTTGAAACTGTGAGAGTTATAAATGACATGAAATACAATCAATCCCATAAAGCAGTAAATTTGTTCTTTACCAATTCTCACATCTGCTTTTCCTAAGACTGTCTTAAAATCGTATTTCCTAATTTTCTCGTACTCAATATCTAATTCATGCATATTTAGTAGGGATATTTCTATCAAAAAGAGCCTTAAATTCTGCTATTACAGCCCTTATTTTTTTATGTACAATTTCCCCTCCCACACACTATTAAAGTACAGGGATTCGCCTATTTCCTTTATTTCATTTTGTTTTGCTTCAAAGAGCCACTATACATTTAAAGTATGGCAACCTTGTTGGCTCTCCCAAACAAAATTATTGTCAAATTTTAACGTTTGTATATAAGATTAACATTCAGCTTTCTTGTTCCGAGGAATCTCATTATTGAGCAAATCATAATATTTTAATATGTATATATTATATACATGCATATTCGGATCGTGAACATATGAATATGGCGAAACAAGAATACGATGTATGATTTCGTGAAACTGACAGGTTGGTCTCTAATTATGATGACTCAGGCAGACCTCTAGGAAGTCGTACGGTTCAGTTACAAGTGCAAATATTAAATAGGGTTCAGAAAGATGCCTCTTGCAGCACAACTAAAACAATAGCTCATTCACTGCTAACACAAAACTTTTTATCGCAAGCTTTCGTGACGGCAGGATAAGGATTCTAGAGCACCCAGAGGATTTCGACACTAAATAATGTTTTCAGTAAATGTACTCGATATTTTCAAGCTCAACATGTTACACATGTATGACAAAGTCAGTAATTCACAATTCCCGAATGTAAATTTAGTTAAACAGACAGTTTCCAAACCAGCAAGAACTTGTTATTAATTTTTCTTAGTATATTTCTGTATGTCAAATTGTTATCTAAATTTGTTTTATCTAATTATTATGTTAGACGTGCAAGTAGAATTAAATTTCAGTAGATCTCTGGGAAATAAATAAATACTTCATTTTAAGAAAGTATTACCCATTTTTCTCAATGTTGTAATGATGAGTTTCAGTAGATATTTCTATTTTATTTTAAGTATATTAGTCTGGTAATATAGCATTTCGTCCATTATATATATACATAGTATGCGTCGGCTGGTAATGTTATTGTTCAAGAGATTTCTAAATCAGATTAGAAACACACCTTATACGATTGCGGCGACATTTAAATGGCTATTATCATTAAACAGGTGGTATTATGTCTATAAAAAAAACATCGCTGATAACAAAACGTACACTATATAACTAGTATAGAAAGCTTTATACCTCAGGAAGATTTATTATGATATTTCTGTTTATACCTAAGCTGTTTTAATCTTCATACCGATATACTGTAACGACTCAAAATTCTGACTAGAAATTAATTTTAATATTACTACACTTCAGATGGTATCTTGTTATGTTTATATGTGTATATACATGCATTTATCTGTGCATACCATATAATGTTATGCATGTATACTTTTATGCACACAGACAGGAATATTAATAATGTAAATGCAACACATGAAGAATTTAGAAATTTTCTTCGAGATTATTTATAGATGAATGTGATGCACGGCCTAATTGAACTTAAATTAAAATTCATACTATAATGCATCTTCTGTAGTTGAGCGAATAAGAAAGTAGAATTTATTAAATCTAGAATACCCAATTTCTTTGTTTGGGGTGAATAGTCTCACATGCAGAGGTGAATAATTTATTCTGAATGTTTAAAACTGTATATCTTCTTTATTTAGATTGATTTATATATTAGGTTATTCTTTTGTAACCCTAATACACCCTGAAATCAAACGCAAACTATTTTAAGTTTACAGGTGAAATAATAATAATAATATACAGCGGTTTACACCCTATTGCTGGTATTTATAATAACATGACATTCAGTATTACAGTACATAAAAAAATTAAAAATCAAACTGGAATATTCGCAGTAAAACGCGCGTCGCCTAAAATGAAGAGCAGTAACTTTATATAACCATGCAAAAGATGTACACAACGAACTTCTACAGATGTAATTTTTTGAGAGAGTAACAAAATAGTAGCAGCAAAATATGGACTACTTGTTAGCTTCCAATGGATACTAAAAGCTTACATAACATGTAGCAATAAAATAGATCATTCTCGAAAGCGTACTATAATTGTTTTCGTATGAAATGCTATATTTTTTACAAAAATTAATTTTGCTAAAAATGTGAATGGAGAAATTTATGAAATACTTTTAAGGAATTAGCTGCTGATGCTTCGAGTAGATTTTTAAAAATTTCTTATACCTTCCCATATATTTTACGAAAAGGTGGAGCTCCTTCATTTATAGAAAACCCATACACATAATATATATATAGTGTGTTAGATTTTATGTGTCACAGCAAATATCTCAGCTATTGTATGAATTATTAAAAAATGACTTTTAAGAAGTCATTAGGTTATATATTTTTAATAAAGTGACAAAATCGGAAGACAATTGAACATGAAATGAGTCAAAAAAAGCAAATTAATTTCATATTTTAAATAGATCATACCCAGTATTATTGCATATTCTGAGACTACAAGAATTTATCTTTACAACGGTTTATCACATGCACCTACTTATTTCATTATTATTTTTTCAATTCTTTTTTTTTTATTTATAAATGTTGATTATTGTTAAGCCAGTTACAAAATATTAGAATCAACAGCTCTTAAGCTATGAATCGATTTAATTTTATATGTGCTATCATTTTATGTTTTTTTTTAGTATAAAAATACCTTTTTTGAACTGTCTACGTTTTGAACGTGCTCTGTTATTTACTATTATATTACGTCATAAATGAATGAAACAAGTGCAACATATGATATACCGTTGTAAAGTAGTAGCATGTAGTTTCAGAATATACAATAATAATGAGTACGTTACGTTAAAAATATAAGATTTGTTGTTTTACCTGACTTATTTGTTGTTCAATTGCTTTTCCGATATTGACACATTATTAAAAATAAATAACCTAATAACTTTCTTATATAACATTTTTTAATTATTCACACAAGTTAGTGACATTCTGATTTTTCTGTAAATAAACGAGCTCTACAACCAAAGATTTCTGCTGCCCGTTTAGGGATAGTTAGCTTTTCCACAAACATAAATGTTGTACTGAAACCTAGTAAAAAAATGAGGTGAGGCCACCACACGACTTTCTTATACGTATTGGCCCATCAAATTATAGAATTTTACGAATTTTTTATACCAAAATTATTCAAAATCCTATTCTGAGTACTTCTATACGCTTAATAAATCTTTATAGAATGCATACTTTGCAAGATATTCGACAAAAAATGCTACTCGCTAAGAGTAAGTGTTACTTCCGGTCCGAATTTTGAAATTTTATATATACAAAAACCATTGCAAATTAAGCTCTGAATATTTTTGACTCTAAATATATATAGAATGCATAATTTACGAGATATTTGCAAAAAATCGTTATTCGGTAAGAGTAAGTGTTACTTCCGGTCCGAAATTTGGAATTTTTTTATACAAAAGGTATTGAAAATTACGTTTTAAATACTTTTACCTATACTCGTAATGTACATGTCTAGAAAGCATGATTTGCGAAATATTCGCAAAAAACTGCTTTTCGATAAGAGTAAAAGACCTACTTCCGGTAGAAATTTCGAAAAAGTTTTTTAATACAATTATTCTCAAATTTAATTTCTAACATTTGAATTCTTTATAAATTTGTTTAAACTTTAAGTAATTAACGAAATATAAACTACTACTTCCGGTCTACCGATTTTACTGAAAAACTAATCAGATCTCACGACAAATTAGTGCATTTATTACTTCAAGGAAAACAAAAAACCAACTATTAGGTACTGATGAGCTAGCAAATTATAGGAGATGGTGAGCAATGAGTTTATTGGCTAAAACGGTGCTGATGAGATCAAATTGTCGAAGTGCATATCCACTAATGCGAGACACATAATTATTTTTCGTCATTATGTCTTTGGAACATCTGGTACTGTTTTAGAATTTACGAAGAAATATTAAACGCAGACTTATAAAGTCACATTACTTTCCAAAGTAGATTAGTGAGGTTTTAAAAAAAAAAACAATGTCAGCTAAATAGAAATTAGTACAAGTGAATGCTTAAATATATATATACTTTAGCAATAGCGTATAATTATATGTACTTTCAATTGAATTTATACTATACATATAATATAGTTTCCATTGTTGAACATTTCTACTATTTTATAATTATGGCTGGAAGATAAATGAGTATAGAAATTATATTATTATATTACCTATGTATATAAAATAATGAACTCGTAGTGACATACTTTTCCAAGTGTAAACTTTGTGCCTTTATACTTTTTTTTTAAAAACCAATATCCGATAAATGCTTCAAGAAAATTGAATAAAACTTATTAACATTTTGTTATTATTCCTTTTGATATATATTCCTTAAGGTGTGCGCCCAAATTTGTAAAAAAAATTAATTGCAAGGTGTATTTTAAATTTAAACCGTAAATGATTACATGCAAAAGTATGACTCCTCACAAAGAAAGAGACAAGACATTAATGGAAAAGAAGTATAAATTGTAATGTGCATTAAACAAATCGAAGAAATGGAACTTCGATACATTGAAATATCTTTTTCTTTAAAAAAGAATATTATAGGTAATTACCAGGCAATTACCTCACAGTACGAACAGTCTCCGAAGAGTCAACCAACCGGGAAAGATACGAAGCAAAGCAACAAGACAAAATCAACTACAAAATACTGTTACCTGTACATTAAAGCATGGATATAGTATATAAGATCTACATGTATATTGTATATATAGTCAGTGAAGAAGAAATCGTCTGGCCTCAAGATATTGCTTTTGAATTCAAGTTTTATAAACCATAGGCGCCATGTGTTGCTGTCTTTCAACGTGCAGTCATCGCACTTTTACATATTCCGAAATGATTGAGTGAAATGAACAAAGAAAAAATATAAAAAAAACACGAAGAAAGAAAAGTAAACCAGGAGTAGAAACCAAAGCAAAACGGATTTGTATATAAATATTTATATAACACAATGCCATACATACATAATACAGAATATGAATCGTAAAATCAAATTTAAAGAAAAAATAAATTAATTTACAATAAAATGTAGGTTGGTAATGTTATTTAACGAATTCAATTTAAATTCAAATGTACTTGTACATTTAGTGGAAACTTAAGATTTCTCCATGTTTATTCCATCATATTTATACAGGCTGGTTCACCGGGAACGAATCGATCGATTGTGGAAAACCTATAGCTAGGAATGATCTGAAATTTTGACACCATGCTACCCTGCATATTGTCAAGTTTTTAGATTCTACGTGAAATTCTAAATATATTTCATTTATAATGTCATATATCTAAGTGTAACCCTTTTTGACATATTGAAATTCTTATGTTAAATTTGACGTTTGCAGGCAGAAAATCAATAGCACTTTTTCCATATAAAGATGAATTTTTTATTTAATTTGAAGTAAATTCTCTCAAATAGATGGTCTAATTAAATAATATTTGTATAAAATTGTTACAATTATTAATACAGAGTGTGCGAATTATACGCCTGAAAACAAATTTGGAAAAACCGCCAAAAGACAATTTTTTTAATGGGAAGCGGCAACTTTTATAATTTTATCTTATTCTGCATTAAAAATAAGGATCACTTTGTATAAATATGTCTATTATAAAAATTGGTAGTTTTCGATATATTGGCAACTTAGTGTTTTTATCTTCTACAATACATACTGTTTGCATTAGTTCTTTTTTCAATAGTTAGCCATGACAGTGTTTACAAAATTATAAATTGTCATTCGTTGAAGAAAAGTTATGCCGGGGCGCTTAAATTATACAAACGATGATTATTTAAATTTATTTATTATTTATGGGGAATGTAATAAAGTTATGTCAAGAACATGTGATACATTTGCAACTCGATATCCGCAAAAACGGAAACCATCTACCAATACCGTTAAACGTATTATAGAAAACTTCAAAAACTTTGGATCCGTGAGGGCAAATATTCAGGAAAATAAACCAGTTATTAATAACGATAATAATGTAATGCAAATGTATCACATGTTCTTGATATAACTTTATTACATTGCCCATAAATAATAAATAAATTTAAATAATCCTCGTTTGTACAATTTAAGCGCCCCGGCATGACTTATTGAAACTATGATAAGGTAAATGACCTTTCTTCAACGAATGACAATTTATAATTTTGTAAACACTGTCATTGCTAACTAATGAAAAAAGAACTAATGCAAACAGTATGTATTGTAGAAGATAAAAAATACTAACTTGCCAATATTTCGAAAACTACCAATTTTTATAATAGGCATATTTATACAAAGTTTAATGCAGAATAATATAAAATTATAAAAGTTGCCGCTTCCCATTTTATAAAAATTGTCTTTTGGCAATTTTTCCAAATTCGTTTTCAGGCGTATAATTCGCACACTCTGTATTAATAATTGTAACAATTCTATACAAATAGTATTTAATTAGACCATCTATTTGAGAGAATTTGCTTCAAATTAAATAATAAATTCATCTTTATATGGAAAAAGTGCTATTGATTTTCTGTCTGCAAACGTCAAATTTGAATTTAAATAAGTCAAAAAGGGTTACACTTAGATATATGACATTATACATGAAATATATTCAGAATTTCACATAGAATCTAAAAACCTGACAATATACAGTATATTCTATTTAAAATTAGGAAGTTGGTGCCTAACTCCGGTATAGCCTGGAGTGTCGCCATCTTGAAAATAATTTACGCGAATGGCCTACATGGACTTTAGTATAGTGTCAAAATTTCAGATCATTTCTAGCTACAGTTTTTCCGCAATCGATCGATTCAGTTCCCAGTGAACCAACCTGTATTTCTTACAAAAGTAATGAGGTGTGGCCACCACACGACTTTCTTATACGTATGAGAGTTTCAAATTATACAAAATTGTTCTAAATTGTTTTAAATAGTTTTATCTTCTTAGAAAAATAAGCCAAACCTTAAGATTTTTGTAAGATCCTTTTCTAATTTCATATTAGACAATAAAATTTCCAAATTAAATGAATGTTGAATTTTTGCTCTAAACAAGTCGACAAATCACAAAAGTTCGATTTTTTCGATGAAGAAAACTGCTACTTCCGGTCTACCGATTTTACTGAAAAACTAATCAGATCTCAAGAGGGAGATTATACACGTAAATACAAAATTTGGAATTGATATCTACAGCGGTTTGGCCGCTATCGTGGTCACAGACAGACAGACACACAGACAGACAGACAGACACACACACACACAGACATTTTTTTAAAAACCACTTTTTTGGTATCAGGGGACCTCAAAACGTGGACATCTGCAAAAATCTCGAGGTCGAAAATTTTCATCATCACAATACTTCCTTATACTACGTATAAGAAAGTAAAAATGCATGGAAGGGACCTTACTGATTGAGTACATAAAGAGGGCTCTATAATAATTGGAAATGTCTATAAAGAAGCAATCAAAGAGTTGAAAACTGCTACATCAAAAAATGCCAAAAACGTTGCACCTTCATAACAATTGCAGATATAAAAGTGGATAGAGTTTCACTGTCAATAAATCTGTGCAGAATACATCATTTGCGAGATATTTGTAAAAAACAGGTTTTTTTTCGATGTCTATGTGAATACGTTGGACTGGTTAGATTAGATATAAAACCAAATAGATGCTGTGTGCCATAAATGGGTTCATAAACTACGATAACAATTGTAATAAATTAAATATATTATTTTGTACTATTGGTGTTCATCCCGCCATATATGCAACACATTTAACAATTTCATCCATAAGAGTTAGCACTGCATATTATAGATTTTTCATTCTGAACTTTAATCCCATTATTTTCCTTTTATGGCTTACATAACGTACGACAGAGTATTTTATATGATAATGAGATGATTATGCACAATAGCATTTGTTTCGCACTCTCATATTTTGTTATTGTTAATCTTAATATTACGTTTAAAGATAGTGTTAATGCATGTGGTATTCCGTTTACGAAAGACCGATAAATTGACTAATTGCGAAAGTTTTGATAATGTCGAATAAGGAAGTTTTTGTTGTCTGTTGCTAAAAAATTACTAAATTTTAATATTGTTAAAAAATGCATGGGAATGTAATAATTAAAAGACAAGTAAGACATTTTGTATACAGGTGTCCCAGAAATAAAAAGACGGAGTAGCAGAAATCGGAAGCTATTGTGTAAAAACGTACCCTCAAAATATCAAGTCTTTATTCGTGCGCAGACGGCAGAAAAAAATAATAAAGAATTCAATTGGCCTTACGCCGACCATGGACGACTTATTACTTGTGTTAAAAAAAAAGGAGGAGGAATAGATACTTCATAATAAATATCAAACCATTAATTACTTTAATTTTACACCTGCTAGAAAAAAATAATTACATTCTTGATATTTACTGTAATAATGGCTAGAAAAACTACGATTTATTGAATATTCTAAAATAATAATAATAATCAGCTGTTTCCGACTACAAACACATTAAAGAGCAACAACCTTTCTATTTTAAAAATAGAAACAATCTTTTATTGTCTGCAATAAAGTAGGTCGCCCATCTGGATCAAAAACCGACTACATAGCTGCGTTATCTAGACACATCGGGCAAAAAATATGTTTTATATGAATGAGTACGATTTAACGTTTTTTTCCCGTTTTATACAAATAAAAGTGTATTTTTCTATGAATGCGTGTTCGTTTCTATTTACAAATGAGCATTCTTACGTGTATTTATAAACATACATTCTGTGCCAGGTCCGTAATATAATTCTTTTTTATCTAAAAAACATCATAGAAAATTAAATTTTTAATTTCGTCGTTATTGCGGTATATTTGGGCCTGTTTCTGTTCGGACGTTACATACGTGCTACTCCGTCTTTTTATTTCTGGGATACCCTGTATATGTAGAAGACGTATATATAAATATATATATATATAATTGCTAAGGCTAATTTCAACAGTATTTTAGTTCGAGGGAAAGAATATTTCCAGCCATTTTAGATTTTAGAATTCTGCTAGTAATTATGAAGGGCGATTCATTGAAATTTGAGATTTGAATTGCACTGTGCGTAAGTTCTAAGGTCAATAAAAATTTTGGTTTCATGGATGGTAGCCAAAGATATTGCAAATTTGTCATGGTGTGACGTACTACATAGCCACGAATAAATAGCACATGAGAAAAACTTGGAAACGTGCAATTTATAATTTTATAGTGTAAAAGAGTAAAAATGATGCTATTGACAGGTAAGGGCGCTCTATCAAGGCACAGGTCATTCAGATTAAAACATCTTTCGAATAACTAAAAACTGGCATATAACACTAAGCAACTCAATTCGTGACCGTTCAATCTGCATTGAAAAATATATAAATATGAAGTGACGGAAAACCAGAAACAACCAGGAACGCTATGCATTTGTGATGTGTTTTACAAAACACACCAATTTATAATAAATTTTGCAGAAAACTCATTCCGTATAATGAAGCTAATTTTTCTATAAGTATATGGTAATGCTAGAAGATAATTTTTCTTTAAACGGTGTTACATATCTCCAACATTATCGCTTCTGGGCAGTGAGATTATTATTATTGATGAACAAGTAATGAATCGACAAATATGCAATGCTTGATGTACGTTATGGGCTGGAGAACATTAGTTAGTATTTTCTTGAGACGGAAGATGCAAATGCTGTAACTGCCAGTGATGAACATTGTCGGGAGCTGATACTAAAAAGAGTTTTTTTTTCAATATAATCAACAATTTAAACTTGAATGTAGTTTCAACATGATACAGCTACATATCGCAGAACAAGCGAAACACTCAATTTAGTGTAAACCAAATTTTGTAGTTGTGCTATCTCTGAGAGTAGTGACATCGATTGTTGACCAAGGTTTTAAGATTAATAATCCATTAGGCTTTTTTCTCTATAGATTATTTAGAGGAAAGTGGTTGTTGCAAAAAATCTGCCATCTTTCATTACACTAGACATTAGATGGGTAATTATTGATATAGAGCCAATCAATAGAAATTATGTAAAACTTTGTAATAAGAATCTTATCTTGTCATAGAACTTATGAGAAAAATTTGAGTTTTTATTTTATTCAGAACTCAAATCTAAAGTTCCTTTTTATTTGAGAAATTAAATCTATTGCGAGAATAATTTTGTGATAATTAAATGATGGTATTTTTAAATAATTCTTGATAACAATCTTGGTGATCCTAGAAGTCCATATTTCACACATTAATTTACATTTTTATTATTTATTTTCTGTTTTTATATTTTATTTCTTAGTAGTAGCAAGCGGGTGCACATTTATTGACCATTTATTGCGTTTGCAACCTCAAAACAAGTGTTTTTGAGTTGCTCTTAATGTTATTATTAATGTAAGTAGTAATTGAGCAATCTGTCAGACGCAAGATTCGATGCTAATCAAAATCACAAACATAAGTGTTTTTTCCCGTTTATAGTATTTGCTATTTTATGGTGATACATTCTACACCAAGTTATTACGAAAATATTATTATTATTAATTTTTTTAATTAATTTTCCGTAGTTACAAAATTCCTTACTATTATAATACGCTGAAATTTTAATAACTTTCTCTGTTCGTAGAATTTATTCATTATAATTTATTCACACTCTATAAATATATCTTGAAGTACATGAACAGCATTTACTGGAAATAGCGGAAACATATTGAAAGTCGCTCACATTTACTATATCATCACTGTATATCAAGAAATTAACGGAAGAGATGTCGTGGCAAACTATTAATTTGTTTATCTTGGCTGGAAATATTCTTTCCTCCGAACTAAAATACTGTTGAAATTAGCCTTAGGAATATATATACGTCTTCTACATATATACAAAATGTCTTATTTGTCTTTTTATTATTACATTTGAAGTCTAATAATTAATCTAACTTCCTCTGTATGAGCGGAAGTGGGCTAGACAAATTATGAGAATTACCTATTATTATTGCTTATTGCCCCTAGTCAAAAACTGAGCAGGGCGCTAGAATTTTTCTATTCTACTGCTAGTTAGGAATATCACCTACATAAAGAATTATGTACATACATTCTAGGTAATGATAGTAGGTACAAAAAAAAACTTTAGATGTATGTTACAACTACTGATTAATTAAACTATTCATCAAATAATGTTTATAAGTTGGTGTTTGTATTACAATATTATTTACTTGATTAAATGTACAAATTCCAGAATAGATCGGTAAACAAAATTAATTTTGCAAGTGTTGCAGTACAAATTTATGAGAGATAAATGTTCTCTGATAATTTTTATTGTTTTTCGAACAGTCATATCCGTTAACGGATGGCGCCAGCATTCTGAAACCATTAATCTTCGGATTGCTCGTACACGAATCAAAAACAAATATATTAAAGTGTACCTATATTAATTTTAAAGACTAGCAGTGAGTATTTTTTTCTTTAAACACGTTCGTATAAAACTTCTTTGAATACATACGTTAATTACATGCTTACATATATTAACTCCCTGAATATAAAAAGAAAGTAATAAATCAACTCATTACTAATGGAAAATGATTACAATAAACAAAAATATGAATCTTCATATTATATTCCTTTAGATCACTATTTACTGGAGGAGAATTCACCAATTATATTGTCCCTAACAAAGAAGGAAACAACTGACAAGAAGCAAACAATTTTATTTTTCACATTTTGCCAAGATCCCGTTAGAAAAAAATTGAAAAAAATAATTTTGGGAATAGATGATATTCACTAGGACCCAGATCGAGAGAATAGGAAGGCTCTTCAAAAATTTTAAACCCTGCATTGTGAATGGCAGCCATTGAAAAAAAGCTTTTGTAGACCAGAGCGTTGTCTTGGTGAAACACCGCTGCTCATCTCAATTTTATTCGGTAATTTGAAGGTCTACCGAACTTTTGGAATTAAGTTTGCGTAATATTCGCCTTTTATAGTATGCCCACGTGGTAAAAAATTGACAAAAATTAACCCCTCAAAATCCAAAAAAACTGTGGCCATGATTTTTCCGGCAGTGGAACTGACATGAAATTTTCGGGATGGAGGGGGAGCCCTTATGCCGCCATTCTCAAGTTGCATTTGCTGTAAAAAGTTTTGTAGAAAATCATTTTGATCTCTGTTAATTATAGCCAAATTCATCTCAGCGGTAACTTGACCGTTAACATTTTTGGTACCCACCGTGCAGACACTTTTTTGAAACCCAATTCAACGTGGAATATGCCACTTTTAACAACTGAAAAGCCGTATGTCTCCGCTATAAACCTAACGGTAATATACTTCCATCGTTTAGTACCATATCATGAAACAAATCAATATTGTCTTCGGTAAGTGACATTTTGTGCAAACTGGTGTCGCGTTTACTGGTTTTGAATATGTACGCAAACAAATGTCTATAAATCATAATATAATGACGAAAAACTAAAAAAATAACTAAATAAAATTATTTTACACAGTAATAAATTAAAAATAACGTCCTAGAATACACATGTTTCTAATACAAATTCGTGTATTTTTAATTGATAAACTTAACTAACGTAATGCGTTCTACAAATTTTAATATCACCGTTTTTCCCTCTGCTTTTAAAATAAAATAACATGGAATTCAAAAATAAAAGAAAATTTACAAGAAATAAACAACAAGAACTGAAAACATACGAAATTGTTCCAAGAAATACAAATAACCAAATTTTATCACTAAAACACATAGTACATATATTGCCATACTCATTTAGTTTTAAAATTGATCTTAGAAGGCCTAAGGCTAGCGTGCGTGCAGCGACTAGCTGGGAAACTCTGATCACACTACCGTCAGAACACATGACTCTGAGTCTGCCTCTACTGTTGATAGAGTAACCCCTTGTTAATACACCGGTAATCTGTCTGGGGTTCAACTTGTGCAAAAGTATCGTCTTCCACTTTAGATCTACGATTTTCAGAAATATAAGTAAAATACTCGGTAAAATATATAAAAATGTTGTAGTAATAATACCAGAATTACATGTAAAATGTATAATAGGAGAAAAAGTAGGTATTATGTTAAGTGTATTTTAAATAAAATTAATGCGCAATTATTAAAGAAAATAATTAAATACAATTCCTTATTGTACCTTATGCATATTGTCAATCTAACACATATTATACATACAGTATATGTAGAAATAATTGAAATAAACAGTACTCTGTTACATAATATAAACATGTAATTTCAACGTGCTAATTTACAACACTATGTATATGTAAAAACGTATACAGAGTGTTGCTAATTAGCACTATAATATATATTAAAATGATACGTAAATGATTATTGTGAAAATCAAATTTAAATTTCTAAATAGAATTGAAATTTTCAAAATACAATTTTATACCTTTATTATACTTTTAATCGCTATCATAAACGTCACAACAGTAGGTACGTAAAAATTTTATTTATAAAAGTTTCGTTTATTATTTGTATTAGTGATTAGAAGAAAATATTTTTTCATATTACCTTTCCGACTGGGGAAATTAATAATTTCATTTATAAGAAAAGTATTTGTATATTTTCTTCGTACTTAAAAGTAAAGGACACTGTTTTAATTTAAAATAGAGACTATTGTTATATAATTTTCTACAAATGACAGATGTAAAATGTACATCAAGAATAGCTATATCACCAAAATCAGAACAAACCAATATCTTTTCTTGACAGTTCCTTGGGCGAACTCCAAATAATTGTGGGGCGTCGTGATGAGTCTTTCACTTAGGAAACAAAACGGAACAAAAAAATTGCAATAACAAAAACGGTCACAACTCGTAAATCATGTAGAACGCAGACAAATTGAAATGTCCTGTTAGTCGGTACCTGGAATAAAATAGTGTAGTTCACTTGTTACGATGTTGCCAATTGATAGACCAAATTATCTATAAATCCGGTAGAAAAAAATCAAGGTAAAATACTATGTATTATATATAAAGCATATTATTCTCTTATTTTAATTTTTCGACGCGACTCTTCTATTATTTCTATTGTATCTATTAAATTTATTATACTATTAACATCTGATGAAGCTACAGTGTAGCGAAACATATTTTTAAATATAATAAAAATTGAAAATATTAAGTGAATGTTTGTTTTTATGTATTTCTCAACGACTTAACCTAGACATTTTATATCTCGCATATGTCATCTACATACCCCGCAATTTAATCATGAATCATTCTACAACGGAATTGTGCAAACTTATTACGAAAATTCGCGTTCTTTTGTAAAAATAATTCGTACTGTGACTTCCATATACACATTTATACGTAAAACGTATATGCATATATGCATGTGTTTGAGATATTTATTTACTGCTTGATGTTAGTTTTAACATCCATGTGTTTACACTATTCATTTTCGTTTTAAAAATAATTCGTATACTTCGTTTAATGTTTGGACGTAATCATGTGACAAGTGACAACGCAATTTGCTATCTTATTCGAAAATTTGAGGTTATGCGACCACGTAGAACCCGATCCAATGAAAATATCGCTAGAGTATGTGACCATTTTGCTGAAAGTTCCAAAACCACAAAATTGTCGATCTCAACAGCTAAACATAAAGAATAGCTCTTTGCATCGAATTTTGGCCAAAGATCTAACCATGCACGCGTATAAAATTTAACTAACACAACAGCTAAAGCCCATAGACTACGTATGTCGCCATACGTTTGCTAATTTGATCTGATTGATTGATAGAATAAGTTAGAAATAAGGTATTGTCGGGTAATAAGGCCTACCTAAGAGTTGTTTAATAATATCAGAACAAGGAACAAAATATAATAAAACATTTTTGAAAAACTAAAAATATATTCAATTTGTATAAAATATATATGAAAATAAACATAAAAAATATATATGTTTTTCTAATAATACTGTTTTCATTACGTTTGTAACCGAAAACATCCTATTCCTATTTTGTCTGACAATTACAAACAATCAGTGTCACAAATTAGAAAAATGTGTAAGTTCTTTAGAAAATCTCCAATTAGAAACACCTGTCTTCAAAATTATATCAAACAAGAAAAAGGGAAGGAATTACATTTAATTTTTGACTGCAATACAAGGTGGAATAGTATAGAGCACATGATTGGAAGATTTCTGACAGTAAAAGAATGTGTTGTTTTAGCATTGAACGATATTGGTTCTTCTTCTTTGTGACATGAAGCTCAATATCCTAAACTTTTGGAACTTCATAAAGTCTTGGAACCGATTCTTCTAGTAGGTGAAGGCTTAGGGCGACGAGATGCCAATTTATTAACAAGTGAAGGTATATTTGAATTTCTGTTAAATGAACTAAAAAATTTAGACACTGAAATAAGTTTGAGATTATTGTATGCTTTAGAAGAACGAATTCAAGAAAGAAGACAAGTAGAATTAGCAACTCTTTTGCTGTATTTGCAAAATCCACAAAACATTACCAGTTTAGCAAAGAAATCTAGTGTACTTTCTTTAGCTTCAAAAACCGAAATTATTAAGTTAACTGGAAAGATATTGTCTAGAATATTTCCAAATTTTTATGCTGAAACCGATTCTGATGAAGAGCAAATCGAAGAAACTACTCATCAGAGTAATGCTTTTTTAAAGGAAGCCAAGGAAAAATCAATTCATAAGTTTCTTGAAGACCCTGAAGAAAAACTTACAAATCCAAAGACGCTGAAAGGTGAATTTTCATTATTTGAGGCAGCGAATAAAAGAACCAAAAACTTAGATTTGTTATTTGATGCCCTGAAAATTATAAAACCAAGCTTAGTAGCTAGTGAACGAGTATTTTCAATTTCAGGCAATATTGTGTCCAAAATTAGAACAAAGCTTAGCCACTGTTCAGTGGATATTTTATGTTTTTTAAAATCCTATTTTCTTAGGAGAAATTATTATATTAGTGATATTTGAAAATATTTATTAGTGAAATAAATATAAATATTATTTGAAATTTTTGTTTGAGTTTTCGTTATTTTGTGTAAGTAATGTGTAATCCTTAATATTTTTTTTATATTTTGACTTAGATATTGATTTCGTTTTTTATTATATTATATAAATTAAATAAAATATTTTTCCCTGATCTATTTTTTTTGACAAAAATTCGAAAACCGGATAAAACCGGTTTTTTTTGGAAATCTGGAATTCGAAAACCGGTTTTTCAAAAAGTCGGTTTTTGTATAAACCCTAGGGGGAGGGTAGGGCAATCATCAAGTTGCCCCTTTTGATTTTTCTTAAAAATCTCTGAAAACACAAGAGCACAAATGAAACTAATAACGGCACAATTGAGTACAAATTAAGCACAAATTGAGCACAATTGACACGCATTTTATAAAAATGTGTGTCAATTGTGACATTATTAGTTTCATTTGTGCTCTTGTGTTTTCAGAGGCTTTTGTCAGTTTCCGACATTTCTTTAGGTATTACTTCCGAAAGTGAGTGGTTGGAGAAAAATGCAATACGGCACAATTGAGCACATTGGCGTGCTTGTAAGATGGCATCGAATTTCAAAAATAATTCAACTTTTTGGGGTGTCAATCGTCAAGTTAGCAGCCCTTCGATTTTTTTAAAAAAAATGTATAAACAAAGCACAAATGAAACTAATAACGGCACAATTGGACACAAATCGAGAACAATTGACACGCATTTTATATCATAAAGTTATAACTGATGGTGCCAACTTGACACAGCTGAATTTTAAGCAGCGCGATAGAAAAGTTGGTTATTGTTTGACAAAGGAAAACTTCATTACAAGTCTCTGCCAAATAGAGCAACTTAATCTAGGCCTCAATCTGAAAATCTTATATAAATACAATTAACGGTTTGAAGTGCTATGGCACATTTTACGTAAATTTAATCTTATTGTAACCAGTTGAATTAAAATTAATACATATTTCAAGAAAATCCTTTCTGAGCGCGTTTGTATTAGGAAATGTTTTATAGTATTTCTTAATTATTTAAAATAAATTTATTTACTATTTTCTGAAGTTACACATGTAAATTTCACAATATGTGTTCAAATATATTCTCATGCTGGTATGAAATCATGCCAGACAAGACACGTAGGAGCTGGTGAGTGATTCATACATTTTTCTGTGACATTGTAGGCGATTTGATTACACATTACTTATAAATTTTCGCGTTTATGTTGCCGCAAACATAGACAATCACGGCTAGACGACTCACCATTGCAGTTAATTAACACTCTTCCTCTGTCATATACATACATATATTTGATTAAATATGAAAATAAATAGTCATGCATTAGGTACATTTAAAACTAGGAAATAACCTAAAAGGCTAATTTAAAAATCTTCGCCCAGTAAATTTTCGGAAACTTGCCCACGTTTACAAATTTAGACATGTTAATGTGTCCTGATCTAATTTTTAAATGTGAAATTTTCACTTTTTAAATGTCACCAACCTCGTCGGGCCAATAATAAAACGACTATTTTCGTATCACGAAAAATATTTATTGTCTATTATTAACTGGTGCGAAAAAGGAATCGGAGATAATATAAAGCAAATATTAAAAAAATGAGGTGTGGCCAACACGCGACTTTCTTATACGTATAAGCGTTTCAAATCATACAATTTTAAACATTATTTTATACAAAGATTATTCAAAATCCTATTCTAAGTCTTCCAGTCTCTTAATAAATCTCTACAGGACACATACTTCATGAGATATTTGCGAAAAACTGCTACTCGCTAAGAGTAAAAGTGTTACTTCCGGTCCGAATTTTGAAATTTAATTTATACAAATTTTTTTTCCAATGCAACTCTAAATGCTTTTGTACTCTTGACAAATATATATAGATTGCATAATTTGCGAAATATTTGCACTAATCGCTATTCGATAAGAGTAAAAGTGTTACTTCCGGTCCGAATTTTGAAATTTCTTTTATACAAAAGGTATTGAAAATTAAGTTCTAAATACTTTTATACTCGTAACGTACCTGTCTAAAAGGCATTACTTGCGAAATATTCGCAGAAAACTGATTTTCGATAAGCGTAAAAGACCTACTTCCGGTTGGAATTTCGAAAAACTTTTTTAATAAAATTCTTCTCAAATTTAATTTTGAGTATATATGAATTCTTTACAGATTTGTTTAAACTTAGTAGTTGACGAATAATTGGCAAAATTCGATTTTTTCACTGAAGTAAACTACTAAGTCCGGTCTGCCAATTTTACTGAAAATCTAATCAGATCTCAAGGGGGAGATTATATTCGTAAATATAAAAGTTGGAATTGTTACCTATAGAGGTTTGGCCGCTAACACACACACACACACACAGAGAGAGAGAGAGTGAGAGAGAGAGAGTGAGAGAGAGAGAGAGGGGGGGGGGAGAGAAAGAGTGAGAGAGAGGGAGAGAGTGAGAGAGAGAGAGAGAGACATTTTTTAAAAACCAGTTTATCGGTATAAGGGGACCTCAAAACGTGGACATCTGCAAAAATCTCGAGGTCGAAAATTTTCATCATCACAATATACTTATACTACTACATTTCAATGTAATTTTTGATCTATTGATTCCAGACCCAACTGTAACTTAAGATAACTTTGGATTTGCCTACTAAATGTTTTTGGATACACAAAAATGCTTATAAAAAATACTGTCAAAAATTAAAACTTTGTCTTATAATAACTCCTCCGAATGAGGCTAATATGGGACGACTGCATGACTAAAGGCCGATTTTACAGGTGCAGTTTAAGCTGAGGCTTACTTAAGCCTTAGCTTTAGTTTAAGCCCGAGCTTAAACTAACACGACTTTTACAGTTTCTCTTATGTAGGTGGTTTAGTAAAGACGAACATTACGTGGAAGGTTTACGGTTGGCATTGTGGAAACCAATAATTTGCAGGTAATGTAAATGATTATCGCGGCAATTTTGTTGATTCGTGCTTACATGTTCGGTTCTTTCTATGTTATATTTAAGGAAAATCTTTGTGAAAACGAGTGAAGATGATAGAAAATGTTTTTCAAACTTCACCACTGAAGGAAGATATAAGTTAGTGTAATTAGTGAATTAGTATATTAAATTTGCTGCTATGTAGACCATATTTCTGAGAAAGTTGAATAGTATTAGACTAGTGATATATAGCAATCATAAAATATCCATTAGATTAATGAATATTAATTCAATCCCTGTATTTTTTGTGAGTGTATCCTACACATAGGTCATTTACATAAATTGTCTTATAATAGTAGGTATATATATAACAAGTAAGAGAATAATAACGGGAAAATTCCGCAGTAGAGCAACCATAGACACGTGTTTCTGACTAAAGGTCGTCATCAGTACGGTGTAGCCATGGAATAAGGTGGGATAACCTTGGAGATGTAAGCTATACGGAAAACCATCAGGTGACAGATTCCCATTTGTAGCTTCAGCTAGAAGATCCTCAAATTTGAAGACAACAACTAACGTCACCACGAGGAAGACTAATGCCAACCTGCGTGCCATCCGAGACCCAGGAAAGATAATTAAAAAAAAAGCAAATAACGCGGATACATAAAATAACAAGAAAGAGAATAATAACGGGAAAATTTCGCTGTAGAGCAACCGTAGACACGTGTTTCTCACTATTGGTCGTCATCAGTACGATGTAACCAAGGAATAAGGTGAGATAACCTTATTATTTCATTTTCTTTTTTTTTTTTGAATTATCTTTCCTGGGTCATTAGTCTTCCTTGTGGTGACGTTAAATTTGGGGATCTTCTAGCTGAAGCTACAAATGGGAGTCTGTCACCTGATGGTCTTCCGTATAGCTTACATCTCTAAGGTTATCCCACTTTATTCCTTGGCTACATCGTACTGATGACGACCAATAGTCAGAAACACGTGTCTACGGTTGCTCTACAGCGGAATTTTCCCGTTATTATTCTCTTTCTTGTTATTTTATGTATCCGCGATTTTTTTTTGAATTATATATATATTATATACATATATTAGGATTTATAATTTCAATCAAAGAAAATACAGATTTGCTAGAAACTATGTTATTATAGTACAATATTCTAGAAATATAATATTGTGGTAAAATTGAGATAATAGGAATTATTTAGAAACATATTCGTTTTCCAGGAAAAATTAATAAAGTCCACAAATAAGTACTAAATGTATACAAATCGAAATTGTAAAGATATAATCTATGGAAAATTTTCCAGAAATAATACCCATTTATTTTGAAAGTTTACAGGAAGCATATAACTGGTATTTTGGGGAAATTCAGAATAATTGAGAGCCCAAGAATCAGATATGTGAAATAGTAGTGCTTTAAGGCTTAACCTACCCCATGCGTACCGCTTAAGCTTTCGCCTCTCGCTAGGTTGGTTTAAGCGCGCTAATATCCACTGTAAAACATAGCTCCAGATTCATTATTCTTTATTTTTGGCATGTTTTTTATTTAATTATTCCAGACAATTTAAAGAAAGCCGTTAGTGACTTGTGTTAATACGCATAGTTATACAACCTGATATGACAGTTCCATGTGTTCATAATTGACTGAAATGTGTTTAAAATTCACGAGTTGTAGGTTATTTTCAAAGGTTGGTACTACTTACCATCTAAAGTTCACGATGCCGATGGGTGGTGCTAGATGCAGTCAAAAAATATAAATATTTACAAATCAATTTACTAAAACTACATTATGCTCTGATTATATTTTTGTTTAATCGTAATTTATCCAATCTCTGTTATTTTTATTGACAATCTGATAACATTCTTATTACACTGACATTTAATAAATGTATTTGGAATATTTATTCAAGTTGTAAAATTTTATACCACTTCAGTATAAAATATACAATTACTGAAAAACTATTTGTTGAAGTGATAAAGGAATACCTTATTGAAAAATTCTACTGTAAGGAAAAGACATGAATAGATATATAAGAATATGCAAAAATAATATGGTTCTTGCTTTCTAATGATTTTGTACAGTGTAATCATTATTTCATTTTCTTGTTTTATATTGTTAATGAAGTCATGTATTTTAGGTTTCTTACGCTGTTATATTTTGACCTATCCAATACTATTTATGCATCTATATGGCAGAATATTATTATAACACCGTAGCCTGTCTCATATTTTTTAGAAGAAAAACGTAAAACCGTGCCTTAAAAGCGGTTGTTGTTGTCGTTTGATTCCTCAATTATAATGATGTAAATTATCCACAATGGCCGACAATAATCATTATTCATTACTTTTGATCCCTACTCGTCGAATATGTTAAGCATTGATATAACGGTTGCAAATTTTTACCCACTTTGTCAGGAAACCAAGGCTGTCATCTAAAAGTGGAATTAATAGCTCAAATTAAAACATCACACTTTGAATGCAAAATAATTTATGAAATATATTTGACAAAAAACTTAAAAAAATGGTTTCAGAAAATAAAAATAAAATGTCTTTAACTCCGCCGGAAGTGAAAGTAGCTGCAGATATTGCGCTACTGAATTTATTGCCAAGAAATTCAAGAAAATTGTATGAGGGGGAGTATGGATCTTTTTTAAATTGGACAAAGAAAAGAAACATAAAATCGTTCAGAATCTGTTATGTTGGTGTATCTTACAGAACTCTCCACAAAATAGAAATCCTCGACATTATGAACCCATTATTCAATGCTTAGAAGTACTATTAATACAAATCAAGGAATAAATTTAGAAAATTATACGAAACTACAAGCGTTATTAAAGCGAAAAAGTGAAGATTTTCAACCTACAAAAGCTAGTACCTACTTTCCATTGATAATTTTCTTACTAAAGCATTAGACGATAAATAACTTGGAACAAAAGTAAGATATTAAAGTTTCTCTTCAAATATTACAATTAGGTATTTATTTTTTTAAAGTTTGCAATAATAATGGGAACAATGGCTGCCTATCAGGCTAATGAGATGTATTGCAGGAAAATTAGTGATTCACAAGTCCTTGGATCAGCTTCTTTTTAATAAATGTGTCCAATACCCAGACAAATATAACTCGAAAATGTACCATTATCGAAATTTTTTATGAAATATTTAAAAAAAATACATCAGTAGGTTTTCAACTTATATTACAAGTGATTTGCTATTTTTACACTATGACAACGGTAAATGCATAGCCAAACAATTGGTAGTAATAAATTTACCAAAATGGGGAAAGAGTTTGTTGCATTTTTAAAAATATCAAAACCAGAAAAAGTTTCTGGACACAGTTTTCTCAGATCTTCTGCAACTCTATTTGTTGATGCAAGCGGTGACATAGCAGCTTTGAAACGCCAAGGCGAGTGGAAAACATCAGCAGTGGCTGAGGGCTATATAGCCGACTCTTAATGAAACAAAATAAAAACCGCTAAAAAATACCAAGCTCCATACAAATAAATAATTATAATAATGCCAAAAATCAAAGCATTTCTAAAAATAACCAGAATATTAATTTAGACTAATTGTGCTATTCCTGTAATTAACCTACCAAATTGTTTAAATGTAACTATTTGTAATAGCAGAAGTAAACAGCTATAAGTATATGATTATACAATCAAATTTGTTAAAATAGTGGTTTAATATTTTAGAAATTACTTCACCTACTATCATCTTCTTGAGTCTAGTAAATGATTCTTTCTCTAAGGATTGAAGTGTACGTAATGGTGTAATTGTAGGAGCTTATGAACATGTGAAAAATTCATTCATAATTACCATATACTTCTAAAGACAGTGATATATTTGTTAAACTTAAACATTCTAGTATTAAATATTATGAAAACTAAGCTTATATTTTTTGATCCGATGTATTTAAGAGATTTGAGTAGAATAAAGTCTGATTGATGTAAGTGCTAAATCACGTAGGTATCACAATTCAAATTACCAAAATGTCTGACAATTTTCATACTCTCCAAAAATAAGTAAAAGAGTGTATTATTTCACAGTTTAAAGATAAATAATAATAAAAATAAAGCACTGATTTTAATGTTTAAAAATTTTAATTATAGTAAACCGCTACAACGTTGTTTCGTCGCAGAGCGACTCATTAGGTAGTAGGATAATGAAGAATTATTAACTTTCAACGGCTCTAATGCTTTTATTGCACCACCTGCGGCAATAACTCATTCATACGTTGCAAATAGGTAAACCGTCCGTACCCGTTCAATAAGGAGACCAGGTATAATAATTATCGTCACAGAAGGTGGTGCAATAAAAGCATTAGAGCCGTTTAAAGTTATTTTCTTATAATTTGAAACAGACTATACATATTACAACTTTAAGGACAAAGGTGGGGCGTGACATAGGTTGATTTGATCATTTAATGCTAACCCTAATTTTGTAATTCAAGAAATTTCTGATGATTCTAGGAGGGGCTGGCTTTGAAAATTGAAAATGCGTTGTTATATTATTTGTTTAATTTACTATGATTGTTGATTTTCATAATTATGTAATATTTATGTATGTGTGTGCATTTAATATATGTGCCCATTATTGATAACAGCATTAAAAATACAGAAATATCCATTACAAAATGTAGAAAAAATTATTTCTATAAACAACTTTTTCATTATCTTATAAATCCTGTCACAATTTTGGTAGTTAGATGCATTAGCATTTAAATGTTCATTACGATTGATATTTCTTTCCGTAAATTTGGTGTTTTTTAATATTTCTATTGCTAATCTTGGTACTATAACTTCCCTAAAATTCCAATTATAAAACTGTTCGGACCTTTAGGATTTTGAACTAGTTCAGAACCAGAATTTGGCCGGACATGCGCATTACTATCAGAACTAGTAATTCTAGAACGTTTTCGGAACTATTCAGAACTGGAGGTCTGTACAAACTTATTATATGCTCGTTGAATAATATACTATTTTGTGCAACCTTTTTCCATTTTGACCATATTCGGTATGGTCAGTAATAATTAATAGGATATACTGTCTGCCAAATAATCACAAAGCTAATATTCGTATTATACAAATAACTATTTTGTTCAGTCTCCAACATTAGCCCCATTTTTCGAGTGTTTCATTTTAGCTCCAATTGTCCCTAGTTTTTGCAAAATAAGAAATAACCTTGGAATAATCTAATTAAAAAAAAAGATGTCAGAAATATTTAATTTTGTAGTTGCATTTAAATGTACTGGCATAAAAAAGCTATATCATTATACATTTTTTTCTTAATAAAGGTTAGGTATTTGTTATTTATGGTAAACTTAATTGAAATTCTAAAAATGGAAGTCAACGAGCTGTGTCTACTATAAATAACACGATGTTAATTACTAATACATAATAAACTTTTTTTCTATTAGGTACATTACTTCCTCAAACTTTAAAAATTATAATGGAAACCTTTCCTGTCACGTAAAATTGCGTTCTGTTTCAAAGGAAAGTAATTCCGCTGGATTTTTTTAATTTAATTTAAAAAAAGCGTCAATAACCAAATATTTCAATTTTTCTTCCTTCACCTAAAGCAATCTGTTTTAAATGTTATATCCAAATAATTACACAGTACCTTGAAAAACAAATTAAAATAGAAGGAGGTATGCTATTGTATTTAACATAAGGTTATTGCATACCTATAGCTATCTGGTGCAAATTTATGCGAGAATATGTTGAAAGTTTTACAGTACATAAACATATCGGTTCTTTTTCGTTTACATTTTATTTTTGTGTAACATATTATATATTTGCTTTGCGCAAACATTGTTAATATTTATTTAAAGTTGGAGTGTGTGTGTGTATCTTTTACCACACCTTAAAATCCTTTGAGACTGACATACTATACCTAATATTGCTAATGAAAAATATATTTATTACAATGGGGCATCGGTCTCGAAATTACAGTGTAAATATAACAAGATTACATCTTTGAAATAATTGTGTTTGGAATAACTGCAAATATCACAATACTATCTGAACGGAATTTATCTGATTTTTACTGAGAATCATATTTTTGAATGAGATCACAAACAATAAGATACTTGTTTTAATTAATACACTGTCCATTATTATTAGCTAAATGTTAATTGACAACAGGTTTGAAGATAAATTCACGTAATTCGGTTATCTACACAGTCCCATTACCGCTTTTCGTCATCAGGAACAGAATTTTATTTTGAAAATAAGAAATGACCTTAAAGTTTGCAAGCAATGGAAGTTATCATATACCTATGCATATCAAATGAGGGTTTCGCTTGATAGTATAACTTAATGTTGCTTCATGTAAAGTTGAAATATATATTTACAGAAGTAAGATTATCAAAAAGCTAACCACAATCGTGGACAAGTTCTTATACAGGGTTAATTTTAAATAGCATAATTTAAAAAAAAGGGCGAAAGAAAAATATGAGTCATGCCTGTACAAAAAAGATCGCGGTTAAATGTGCACGCAGTGACGAGAAATTGATTTTTCTTTCCTCGAGTCTGAGCCTGTCGCAGTTAATATACAAACATAATAATTATCATGTAAAGAAATTTAAGTTTTAAAATAATATATATCTATTTACCCGAAAAAAGAAACATGGTAATGCACCCAGGTTGTCGACCTTTTCCACATAAAGGCGTAATATTCCCCCCCAAAAAAAAAAAACATAGCCATAGAAAATCTTAAACTGGGACTAGTGGTATTTACGTAAATGAGTATAGGATAAACAAGGTTATGGACCGACTTTAATTACATTTTGGCCCTAAAAATTTAGAAATTTTTGACGAGTTACAAATAATTTTTTTTTTAATTTCCAGTTAGACATTTACCTATACATATTCTTCAGATTCGCATAGCCTGATACCTATTTAGCGGTAACCCTGTATACACCAACGAACAATACGCCAGATTTAGAATGAATGGATTAATTAATAACGTAATTTTTTTTTGAGCCTATACGCGCTTCGGACAGAAATTGTAACCATATTAGAAAAAAGCAACTTAGAATACCAGAAGAATGCAATAGAAGATGATCTTTATCAAGAAGAATGACTGGACCTTTTCTATAAGGTCGCCAAGGGAAACAAATAGACATATTTCCTAAATTTGTTTTCTCAGATGATATAATGATTTGCCTGGTACGATGTACCAAAGAATAACATTTACATATGAGAAAAATAATTAAGAAAGAAGATCATAAAAGTAAATACAGAGAAAAAAAAGATATAGTTGTCTATACATATAGAAAATAATATCTATAACTACTGCAAAAAAATAGATCATAAAAAATAAGTACATTTGAAGTTGACTTACGATAGCCTTATACAAGGGCTTTCTTTCTTCAGGATAAATTTTGTTTTTAACGAAAATTTTTGTTGTTGAGTCTAGTTACCATTTATCAACTAAATATGAGTTTGAAAATGAAAAAAAAAGCTCGAATGTAATTCGGTAATATAATTTACTAAATGCATAAACAATTATTGAAGCATTTGTTACATAGTAATTATATTATTTAAGAATACAGTTATTGAAAACATCAAAGAAACACTGTGAAGGTTACTTGCTTTTTCAATATCAATTTCTAGTGAAGTGGTAGCTTTAGGTGTGCATGAGAGGTATTAGTGTTAGTCATGCATAGTGTATTTTCATTCCTCATTGTGAACTACAATTTTTAGTAATTTTGATTAGTTTCCGTTCAGTAATCCCCCGCTTGTTTAATTTTGTTATTGTTGCTGCTCTGTCGGAATGAGTCGTGATTTTAGTTCATTTAACATCCAGAATAATATGCAAAGTTTACTGTTGCGTTCACTTTAAAATTTCATTTTGACCAACGGGACTATCTTTGTACCACCCTTTGGTATTTTTCTTGAATCAAAATGATAGATCATATAGTTGGTTGCTTTACCTCCCCTCCAAGCTAATTTAAATGTTGTAATGTCTTATAACTTTTTAGGTAGCCCTTTTGATTCTTCCTTGTTCCAAAATTTAGCCCTGGAAAAATTTCCTGCTTAGTAAGAGCTGTAAAGCCTATTTTGGTTTCTCCCATTGTTCTTGTAAAATTCTTCTTTTGGCATTTCTGGCATCACGGGCTTTTTTAAAGCGAATGACTCTGCAGGAATCAATTATGACTTCAAATTCATTATAATATTTTTCTTGAACGATTTTAGCAGTAGTATTCCATATGGCTTTAATTACTAAGTCCATGTAATAGTCTCCGTTAATTTTATCATATTAAATTCCTAGTCTTCAAAGATATTGATTAACTTTTCCTCAGATGTGTTTTGATAATCCTTTCGTCACCGAACGCAAGGAATGGCCTCTTTTGTAGTATTTTTGGCAACAGATTTTTCAACGTTTAATACCATTAAATTATCCGAAACATTACCGAAACGCCCAGCGGAATTAATATTCCCATAATTTAAAAAGTTTATTCTGATTTTTGAAAAAAACAATGACTTTGTAGATGTTATGTCATAACAACACTTCACAAACACTATAATAATAAAGTAAACAGATTGATGTCGAGTTAACCAAAGACTAATGTTTTTTTTTTACACATGCATTAAATTATTTAATAAATTTTGAAGCAGTATTCAATTGACGCAAATTAGAGAAGAATACAAAGTCAATACCACTAAAGTTAAGGAAGCGTATCAAATTGAATTTCTAAGGTAAATGTAAGAAATACAAAATGAATAATACTAAACCGACAAAGTCTATTTTGGATACAAACATAAACACGACATCTCTTTCTTAGACAAAAGAAGATTTGGAGCTATGGAATACTATCAATGTTAAGAAACAAAAGCATAATTCTGGGAAGAGCACAAGAAATTGGCCAAAAAGAACAATGGGCGAAGTATGTAGAAAATGGTGTAAAGTACATAAAAAATGGTATGGAAATAAAACTCTTGTTCACATATTCATGAGATGACTTTTGAAATTCAATAGACCAATTTTTTTATTAATAGCTTTATAAAGCTAGAAATAGGTAAACAAAGAAATAGTGGATGAAGGACCTAAAAACCAAGCTAAATGTGACAACAGTATCAAAATTAGGGAATGTTTATCGGATACCTAAAGCTGTTCATAGATCTCTAAAACTCAATAGATTCTCCTCACAAAAACGGTGGGAGATCTAATTGTCAAGATTAAAGATATAGCACCATGCATATCAGTAGATCAACACCTTTTGCTAGAGATTGCACAAGCAATAAAATTATTTTCTATTGTACACTTGTGTACCTTGAACAAACTATATATGGGCGGTACCTTTGAGTATTGTCTAACATTCTTTGACAAGATGTTTATACAATAAATGCTATGTAAAATGGACATTATGTTCCATTTAGTATATTGCGAGCTATGCAGCAAGTAACAGAAAATACTTGTAACAAAGGCTGTACATGTCAAAAATAAGCAAAAAAAAGGGACACACATTTGTCCATTAATTATTCTTGGAATTGGGGTGGTTCAAATATTTCATCGTCTACGGTACAAGTATTAATTGCTACAGCGCAGGTAGTAAAATAATTTTGTGAAGTGTGAAGTATAAAAGAAGAACAAGTTGTGTATGTTGTATGATCAAAGAAAGCACAGGGAATATGTAAAATTAAATTATAATATTCCTAACGAAGATTTAGATATGAATAATAGTTCTTGTAGCTGATATAATATGATGGAGTCGAAACTAATTCTATTTAAATTTCTTGTGTGAGAAGTGAAATAATTGTATAATTTTAGTTTCTAAAAATAAGACTTTTTGACTTTCTATCGATTTTCGAGTTTTTTTTTTCAAGCTTTGCGCGTCAAACTTTGTACTTTCTTTTATGTAGTATAAGGAAGTATTATGATGATGAAAATCTTCTACCTGGAGATTTTTGCAGATATCCACGTATACTGATACCGAAATAGTGGTTTTTAAAAAATGTATCTGTGTGTCTGTCAGTGTGTGTGTGTGACCACAATAGCAGTCAAAGGGCTAAAGCTATCAATTCCAAATTTTATATTTACGTGTATAATCTCCCTCTTGAGATATGACTTGATTCTTTTTTTAGTCAAATCGGCAGACCTGAAAGAACAGTTTTCTTCAGAGAAAAAATTGAACATTACCTATATTTCATCAACAAAAAAACTAGTTTGTAAAAAAATCAAATGTACTTAACAGTGAATTTCAGAAAAATTTTATCAAAAAAATTAGTTTTGCCAATATTTTGCGAAAATTACTACGTTTAAATAAATTTATAAAGAACTTAACTGTACTCAAAATAGTATTAAAAAAGTTTTCGGGAATCTCTACCGGAAGTAGGTCTTTCATTTTTTTGGGAATATCTCGCAAGTAACACTTTTTAGGCAGATACAGTATAAGTATAAAAGTATCTAAATAATGATTTTCAATACTTTTTGTATAAAAAATTTTTCATAATTTTCGTCCAGCAGTAAAACTTCTACTAATATTGAATAGCTACTTTTTGCAAATATCTCCTAAATTATGCATTCTATATAGATTTATCAACTTTAAAGAACTTTGGAATGAATATTAATAAAAGAAAAACGAAAGTATTGACAGTCTCCAAAGAAGAAGAAAATATAAATTTAATAATAGATGGTTATCCAATACAAGTAACGGAAAACTTAAAATATCTTGGAACCATAATCAGTCACAAAGAAGATATAGAGGTAGATGTGAATAATAGAATAAAAATAGTAAACCATTTATATCATGCACTGAAGTACATATTTTTAAGTAAGAGAGAGCTCAGCAGGGAACCGAAGACAAAGATTTACAACACAAAAATATTTCTTCCGACACAAGAATAATAGCAGCTTAAATGGGGATTTTAAGAAGAATAGATGGTGTTACCAGACTGGATAACATTAGTGATGAGAAGATACGAGAAACACTAGGTGCGATATCAGCAATAGAAAAAGTCCAGGAAAAACGACTTAGTTGGTTTGGACATATCACACGAATGAGTGAACAAACCCTGTAAAAGAAATATGGGAGGCCGACTGGAACAAGAGGAGAAACAGAGATAAACCGAGAAGTGATAAGAAAGCTTTTCAAAATTCCTACCGGAAGTAGGTCTTTGACTCTTACCGAAAATCAATTCTTTGGGAATATCTTGCAGGTCATGTTTTCTAGGCAGGTATGTTACGAGTATAAAAGTATTTAGAATTTAATTTTCAATATCAGTATCAAAAAAAACCAAAATTCGACCCGGAAGTAACACTTTTACTCTAATCGAGTAGCATTTTTTTGCAAATATCTCGCAAAGTATGCATTCTATAGAGATTTTTTAAGACGACATAAGTACATAGGAATTTGAATAGTTTTTGTATAAAAAAATTATCATAATTCTTATAGGTATAGTTTTTTTAAGAAGATAAACTGTTTAAATCATAATTTAGAACAACCTTTGTATATAATTTAAAACGCACATACATACAAGGAAGTCGTGTGGCGGCCACACCTAATTTTTTGGAATTATTTTGTTGCATTTTTTGTTGTTTATGTTGTTTTCAAAGCGTTATATAAGCACTAAGATAAAAGATTTAAATTAATACATCAGACGGTTGCACATATGCAACCATCTGGAAATGGTAATAATCTGTAATTTTGTATATTTAGAAGGACTTAACGCTAATTATTTCATATTTTTAAATGAAATCAAATTTAGCGGACATAATTTGCATATCTACAATGCTTTGTCTGTTCACTCGTAATTCCTACAAATTTATGTTATCGAAATGTACTTGAAACTGAATGTAAATGTTTTGTAATAGGATGTGTCTGAATTGGAAATATAATATTTATATTCAATTTCAAGTACAGCCACAACTAGCATTGTAAAGGTATTGCAATATTTAATAATATAATGTGTTTATTTTCATGAACAAGGTTTGTTCGCAACATGAGAGCTCATAACATGTGCATATTATTGGGTTTTCTATCTTTGTTTTTTCCATATTTCTTACATGCATCTAAGTAAATATTCAATGGATTATTTTAATTAACATTCATGCCCACTTAACTAAGGTAAGTTAGGTAGAGGATTGTAAAAATAAATTTTTGTTAACTGTATGCATACTTATTACTAATATAAATAATAAAGTCAAAATTTTATGATATGAGTTATTTTTTCCAAATATGTATACAATCATCAAACTATGTGGTAGCAATAAGAATGTGTTTACAAAACTTAAAAACAATTTTCAAAAAGTATTTTTTTTGCCCAACTGTTTTATATATGAAGTATATATTACATCTTAAGTCCATTTTACTTGACAAGAATAAAGAAGTATCATTTTCTTATCGCCAGTATAATAATAACGCAACTCCGTTATATACATAAACCTGTTGAACTAAATTTAATAAAGGACTACTTAACGAAAGTATACCAAAAGGATGTTAAATAAAATTGTACATTTCTATAAATACACATTAGAGAAATGTTCATTATAATTCAACAATATAGAAACACTCACCCAGAAAATTATTGTTGATTTGCTGTATGTCTTGCACCTGACCTGACATATCAGACGTATAGGAAACCCTTTTAAACAGGCCACTGAACCAAGAGTTACTGAATACACAGAAAAAAAAACAACACTAAATGCAGGGACGCCTGTTGATGTGCGTTTCTTGAAAGGAAAAGAAGAATGTAAAAATAAATTGGCTACATAGTTTATTTATTAGGCAGCTATAGTTTTACGTAAATTTATTTTCTCACATAAATGTTAAATATTGCAGAGAGAACACGAAAACACATTTACAAATTTACACATTAATGAAAAGTTTTGTTATATTTGTGAAATATATGTTCTTTATAGTTTCAGAATATAAAACATTCGACAAGAATGCCAACTGATATACAACGCACTGATTTAAGGCCATTAAAAAGGGGTTAAACCGTCTGGTTTTAACTACTATAGTTGTACAAGTACATCGAGTTACGCAAGAAAAAGGTATACAACAACGTTACACCGTTTCTGACCGAGTACTGTTGAAGTTGAAGATACTGCCAGGCCGTATTGAGTGCAATCACAGGTCACAAACAACCGGCAACTTCGAAACTTGCCGAGCGGTTTGGCCGTCCATGCATGTATGTTTGAAAACTGAAAATAATTTTTACTTTGGGCGCATGGGTAAGCGGGCGCGCGTGTGTTTGTTATTGATAATATATTTATTTGAGAATGTGCGATAGATACGAGATACAAACTAATCTATTTCATGAATGAAATCACACGTGATAACGTTGTATAATATTTATGATACAGTGTGATATTTATTGTAAATCGGTGTTTGAATATTTCTACCACATTCAGATAATGTTGATATATTTATTGGTTGAAAAGTAAGGGAATATAAGGAAATGCTTTATTTTCCTGTATGATAAAGCAGTTTCAATATACCCGAGCCTAATAAAGTAAATTTATTAAAATAGAAAACTCTTAGAAGAGTTTTTGAGTATTCATTCAAATACCTGCATACTAACAATTACAATTACAATTAGGTACAATGTATATCATAATTACTAATGCATGTTATATAACAGTAACAATTTTATTTCTTTTTCTATTAGACATTTGTTAGAGAAAGGGCAAATGTTCACAAAGAGAAACTTAAAAAATTTATTAAAAAAAAATACAAAATGTAAAACATACGCTACTTTTAATTTATGAAAAATAACCAGTAATATAATATTAAATCATTTGATCAATATCGTTTATGTCTAGATAGTAAAATGTCATTAAAAATACTATAATTGCAGCAAATTATACAAAAATCTTTTCCCCAAAATTTCCGGTATAAATTACATAATAATCTGTTGAGAAATTTCGTGACATGGGGTATGTAACTATAGAAAGAGAGATCAACAAAACAGACAATAAGAAGAATCGCAGATGTTGTGAAACGAATAACTCAAACTATGAAATATTTTCGAAAATTTTTGAGATTTTGGCAGACATCCACGTTTTGATGTCCCCTGACACCGAAAAATTGCTTTTAAAAAACCGCTCTCTCTCAGTGGTGTGTGACTACGATAGCGGTCAAACGCCTATAGATATCAATTCCAAATTTTATACTTACGAGTATAATCTCCCTCTTGAGATTTGATTAGTCTTTCAGTAAAATGGGTAGACCAGAAGTAGTAGTTTACTTCAGTGAAAAAATTGAATTTTGACAATATTTCGTCAATTACTACGTTTAAAAAAAATTATAAAGAATTTAAATGTACTCAAAATAATATTAAAAAAGTTTTTCGAAATTCTACCGGAAGTCTTTTAATATTATCGAAAATCAGCTTTTTGCGAATATCTCTAGGCAGGCACATTACGATTATAAAAGCATTTAAAACATAATTTTCAATATCTTTTCTATAAAAAAATTTCAAAATTCGAAACGGAAGTAACACTTTTACTTTTATGGAATAGAGATTTTTGCAAATATGTCGTAAATTATGCATTCAATATATATTTATCAAGAGTACAAATGTATTTAGAGCTACATTTGGAATAATTACTTTCTTATACGTAGTAAACCTGAAAGTGTGGATTGCTGCAGAAAGGCTAAATATAGAAAAAGAAGAAGATCTAAACCCGAAAGACGTCAAACTCTCAACAAGTTCAGAATTAAGGCAATATACTAAAAAAGGGAAGCACGCAAAAGGAATAAGAAAAAAGAATAAGAAAAAGAACAAGATAAATATGGATACCATATAACAGACACGATAAAAATGTTGGATAACTATAGATAAAGGTACAGGGAATAGTATGACCACAAAGGATGATATACAAGTTACATAAATACTATTAAACCATGAAACGTGAAATAAGAATAAATATGTTTGTAGCATAAACTATGTTCATGAAGATAATGGACATGTATAGAGTTCAAGTTTGATAATCCTCCAACCAGGAATACGCTGAGCTTGTCTATTATAAAGAGCTGATTTTATGAATATCCTTTCCTGTCATTTCATTTAAAAACAGAAAAAATCGTATAGGCACATTTACTATAACAACAGTGTTTTCTTAAAATTTTTTGAAAATAAAGTTTGTCTTATAAATAATTTCTAAATAATCTGCTTTGTTACTTTGCCTTAATATATAATTTAATATATTTGAAGAAGGGTATATTGTAAAATATTTTTGAAAGTGCGGCCCAAAAAGTCAGACAACACTAAAGCTACAAAAATCTAATAATACAGATAGACCAATTAGACCAGATGCTATTTTGAGCGAGGTTTTGTAATCGAATAGTGCGTATAAACTTTGATAAATAATAGTGCCTCACTTTAGTCCTCTAGTTGTGTCAAATTAGCCCCATTAGAAGGGGCTAACATGAGAAAACAATTTATTTTTTGAATCAGTTTTCTTATCCGGAAACATATGGAAAATGAAAAAACACAAGTTACACAATATTTTACCTTTTTTATGATCAATAAATTAAGAGTTATATTACATTGAAAAGTTAAAGTTTGTCTGTCATATCAGGTCCGGTTGACACTACTGCGCCTCTAAAACGTCAAACGCGTAAATAATTACATTGTACTTAACTAAACATAATAATATGACATGAAGGATTTCACTTTTATCATTTACGAGCGATTCCCGGTGCGCTTTGCTACACCCAAGAAGAAAACTGATGGATTTTATTTTTATTTTTAATCCGATCGACACCAAACATCACAAGAACACTTCCCAGACTATGCTAGAGTTTTCATGAAAATCATCAAAATCGGTTCAGCGATTTCGGAGTCTATAAGGAACATACACACCCACAGGCATACATATATAGATATAAACTAGCAGTACCTGCGGGGTTGCCCATGACAGGTTCAATGTCTATTCTCGGACTTGGGCTTAATAATATATTTTTCAAACGCAATCGAAAGTTCTGCTGCTCCTGGGTGGTTGATGCTAAACACTATATCGTACCATTTAAACGAAAATGTGACTGATTGGTTTTTGCTAACCCGCAGTCGCACCCTTTAAATGTTTCCTTTCATAATAGAATTATTAAATGAAATTGCATAAATATTTATCGGAATTCTATTCAATATTTTTTTTCATTTCAAACTGAATCAGACTCTCACCCCTGTTATACGTATATATCATAATACAATTCAATTTTACTAACAACTTATAATAATATAGCAAGAAGGATGATGATATTTATTCATGTGCCTACGGCATTGAAGATATCCATAAATAAATGACCCATACAATAGTAATAATTGATAACAACAATAACACGTATCTAAAAGGTATCATATTTCAATCAAACATCCACTTTTTATTCTGTCAACTATAATACGTTTGTAATATCTTGCTTATGACACTAACTGAAGTTTAAATAAAACAAAATCGCTGTACAATACGTCAATAATATGGTAAAAAACGATTTCAACTAGAGAGAGAATCTATTTTTTATCATAACTGTATAATTTATTTGAAAGTGCACTGAAATTTTGTGTGTATTCCTATCCTATTGAATTTTATTGAATGATCAATCTACGTAGAATTATTCGCAAATTATTCATATTACATATTATATAATAAACGTAAATATGCAAACAAATTTTTTTTAAATAATTAAAGGTTTACACTAATTATTTATTATTTATTTCCTGTAATTATTTGTAGGTAACTGCCTCGTGCATTAAAAATATTCTTAAAACATGAACTCCGACACGAAAAATTACTGATTAGGTATATCAGTAAATGTTATATTTATATTAGAATTTTTCATATTTCAATCTCACTATAAGCATAAAATGTGATCTAAGTCTATTGTGCAACGTCATCTTTTGCTTAGGCACACTTAATTAGAGAAAGTTCAATTACAAGACAATGAAGCAACGAACCAATTGTTTCTTATATGAATCTTTTTATTTAAAAATAAAGCATAGAAGAAAATTAATTAGTTCTTTTTTTTATATGATTGTTATCTCTCCGATATATTGATATTTTCAAATAATATTATCACAGTATATAGCTATGTAATAGAAACAGTAGTTTCTCTCGAGGGAAATAATTGTCCACTGGCAAACCGACGCGTGCGTGACTGCGCAGTAGTCAGCCATTAGCTGTTGAGTTGGCGGGATTATTTGATGCGACTGCTCGGCATGCAGTTTGTGAATGGCCGTTAATGTAATTTATGCTGGGTGTACACCAATTATACAAAATGTTTGACAAACAATTTATTATGAACACTAATTTTACAAATTAATGGGTAGTTGTACACAAATTAAACAAGGCATATGTAAAACTAATTGATACATTCTTTTGGCATTTATAATTAACGTCAAATAAATTTATTAACACATTATTAATTTAGAATTTGTGTTTAAAATGTGTCAAAAATTTTTGTTTGATTATTGTGCATTTCCTTGAAACATTTCCATATAATTTAATGGATGCTGACGTACTTCCAACATTTTTGACAAACAAATAGTTTTTTATAATTAGTGTGCAGCCAGCATACATTTTATCAATAATTGTAGTGTTTCGTTTCGCGAATACTTGGAACAAAAATGCCCCATTATTATTGTGCACCTCGGTGCATAAATTAAGCTTTTTCAGGTTTTGGAAAGAACCAATGCGGTAAGATCCCCACGTGCATTAAAAAGTCCTCAACTGTTAAAATGTGCATATTGTTTATTGTAGTTGTGAATAATTACTCAAACTTCATGACAAATCCACCACCACCAACGCAAAATTTAATTTTCGAAGATTGATTACCGACAATGGGAAAATATACTGAACAAAATGCCTTCACTTATTTTGTAGGTGATTTGGGACACAAATGTTTTGAAAAGCGTAGTTTTCCAACAATTATACGTTTAAAACACAAAAATTAAGGAATTCAAATTTTACACTTATTTTAAGGCATTTCCTAACTTTGTGAAACAGCTTTACTAATTAGGCAACGCCCGACCATAACTTCAGTATATATATAAATACCGCATTAGGAAAAAGCCTTCTGTGAATTTTTTTCTTCATTTTCCTTCGAACCAAATGTTAGCTTAAAATTAAAACAGAAGTTGGAGGAAATATCATATAAACATCCCTGCGAACATTTTCCTACTGAATTCTTGATAAAGCTATTTATTCGTGTAAGAATTTTTGAAATTTCTATTGCAAACTTTCAAAGTTAGTGGCAATTCAAATAAAATAACAATTTTACAACACCATTGATGAATTGTGTCAAGAAATTTAAGTAATCTTTAGGTTAAGGTAGTCTTTTTTGTGTTGTACGTATAATGTATTACATTTTAAAAGCGTGTGTAATATGTACTTAATAAAAAGCAGTGTTTTATCCTCGGTTTTTGTATTATTGATATAGCTTTTTCATAATTTTAAAAATAGATTAACATAATTATCTCATAAACGATTTGGTTCTGCGCCACTGGTTTATTCATAAATAGAAAAATTGACTACGCCTCTGGTTGCGCGTGCGTGAATGCGCAGTACCTTTTTGGGACACAAACATCAAAGGTGCCGACGGCGAGAGAAACAACCTGTGTCTATACCGCTCTATACTGTGATATTATTATCAATTGCTATAGGCCAGCAGCTCATTATAATATTAGGTGTTATTTGAATACTAATTTACTTAAATTTGTCAATATAAGCTTTTTAATAGAAGACTAGTGTCTAGATATTGCAGTGTATCGAACAAGATCTACAATGAATTCACTTCGTTTTGAATATACTCCGATATTACCCGTTTCAATAGCATAATCAATTCCTTGTCAAATTATAGATACCTATGGTTTCTTAAAAAATTCTTCCTTAACACCACCATATAGTTTTTACTTTGTTAATCATATATGTTGGATGCCTGGTTTAAAAGACTAATATCAAGTACCAGTCTTTTAAAACAGGCATGGAAGAATCTGCAACAGCAGCTTTTTCAACTTTTAATTTGCACACTTGTATTGTGTCAGTTTTCGATGCCGCTTTAAATTGACTTCTATTTTAACATACTATCATAACAGTACATTATATTCGATTTTATTCATCTTCGTACATATTAATAAAATGATCGTTATCGCATATTGTAAAGTTAGTAGAAATATAAAAAGGGCCCCTGCTGTGTTTGCTTTTTAAAAAAAATAAGTATAATACTAATAAGAATACCATTGAAGAAACTATTTACATTTTTTTGCCTTCCTTGCTCTTATTATACTAGAGCCACATGTTATTTCAGCCGTATGAAATTAAAATTCGCACAACTCTGTTTTTATATGTACATATATATAATGTGTTTTCATATGTAAAGACTGTGCTTTTATATGAGTATCGCCTTCTGCGTTTAAATAATACAACCGGAAGCATATTTGTATGACAAAGGCTTAATTCGAAACTATTTTTATTTCCAACCGTTGTCATAAGTGAATCACATCCATGCTTCTAAATTTGTTATTATTTGACTAGTGTGCATTGCATAATATATAAAGTGTTGGAAAATATCATTTCCATGATGATAGTGAGCTCGTCAATGTAAACGAATTATTTTTGAACTTGTCTTCGTCTAGTCGTCATCATGACATTGGAACTTGGAATCTGTTTCTACAATTTCAACAGACGTCGCACTTTGGGATCTTGTTAATGATATTTCAATTGTGCAACGATATTGGACTGTATGGCTTTTGAACACCCAAAACTAATTAACAATAACAATAAAGTAACATTTGTATTTTATTTTGCTTATTAATTTATAGAATTAAAAATAACAAACACAAAAAAAAGTCAAAATATATAAAAAAAAATAATTAGGTGTGGTCACCACACGACTTTCTTATATGTATGAGAGTTTCAAAGTATAGAATTTTAAGAATTTTTTATATAAAAATCATTCAAAATTCTATTATAAATACTTCTATTTTCTTAATGAATCTCTATAGAATGCATACTTTGCGAGATACTCGCTAAGAGTAAAAGTGTTACTTCCGGTCCGAATTTTGAAATTTCATTTATACAAAAGTATTCCAAATCCAACTTTTGTATTCTTGGTAAATATATAAAGAATGCTCAATTTACGACATTTAGCAAAAAATCGCTATTTGATCAGAGTAAAAGTGTTAGTTCCGGTCCGAATCGAAAATTTTTTTTATACAAAAGGTATTGAAAATTAAGTTCTAAATACTTTTATACACTCGTAACGTACCTGTCTAAAAAGCATGACTTGCAAAATATATAGTAACTGTTACTACTGACTATGTATGCAGTGCACACGAAATGTGACATATAGTTAATTAAACTAATTTTTGTGAAAAAGGTGTTTTATTTTATTATTATTTTTATATTTCACAAGTGCTCAACATATATTACTATCTTTTACATCTTTATACTATTAAATAATAATTCTATTTATATAAATGAAGAATACTTTTAAATCAATACTATTTAGTTAAATTTTAGTTTATAGTCTTTAAATGTTATGCATTTTAAACAGTACAATATATTACTTTTTTTTCTTTAAATTCTTTGGTCCGTGGCGACCACTTCACTCGCCTCATGGATAAGATGCTAATTTACTGGCGAGTCTTGTAGCAGTTTTGTTTGTTTACGCCCGGTTTCATAATACATGTGTCAAAGTTCCTTTAACCAAAGTCTACTTTGAGTTAAAGCTGACTTCAAGGTGGACTTAAAGTAAATGCGTTTCATAATGGTATTGGGATGTCACTTTAGCTAAAGTTAATTTCCATGTAATGTTTCTGCGTTCGTTGCAATGTATTATAGTTTCTTTTTCAATTTTACGAATTTATATTGGCTTTCCTGATAGTTTTACGCGCCTTTTATGTTGACAATATTGTCTAGCTTCAATTCGCTTTCGATATTTATATTTTCGATTTTTATATAGGGTATCATTTAAAAAAATTAAGTTCCGTGCATTTCCGGTGAGACCGGAAGCGCGCCAGAGCTTAAAGTATTTTTACAATATGCGCCACAAGCAATCATGGATCCTCCACTAATTGCTTTTTCTTTTATTTAAAACACAAAAGAGCAATCGAAGAAGCGGCAACTAATGACTCACCCTGTATGAAGAAGAAAATAAATGTACATATTACAAGTTATTAAAATGTTTACAATTAACAAACGCTCATTCCTAGCCTTCCGTTAAAATTATTAACAACTGCCTCTATGTTATCTGCTTTATGCACATTTAAATCAGCCTCCCATTCATCTGGTATTTCCTCTTGCATCTCAATTGCAATATTGTGTAGTATGACTATATGCATTCTCCACTAAAATATATCATTTATTAGTAGTGATACAATAACTCCATGATAATACCTCCTAATTTGTAGGAAGTGAAATTAAATGTTCGATTCTTAGTTAGTCTGAATCTATTGAAAAATTAATTGTCATTGAATTTATTCAAACCGTTCTCCCTATTTCTAAAGGGTCGTCCAATAAGAGGTTTCATTTTGATATGTTAATAAAACGAGTATTTTTTAGCGAAATCAGCGGATGTTTATTTAATTGTAAAGAGGAGGGTATGCCACTAATAATGGAAAACAATATCAGCCAAATGGCCGCTACGGCTACGATGGCAGGACTATATTCGTTTCATGAAATTTTCCATCACCAATTCGCACATTTGCGGCTGTATGTCCTCGATAACTTCACGAATTCCATCTTTGAGGTCTTGAATCGTTTGTGGGTTATTGGCATAGACCTTATCTTTCATGTAGCCCCAAAGAAAAAAGTCTAAGGGTGTTAGATCACAAGATCTCGGTGGCCAATTGCGATCGCCTCTTCGAGAAATCACACAGCCGGGAAACTTTTCACGCAAAAGAGCGATTGTATCGTTACTTGTGTGACACGTAGCGCCGTCTTGTTGAAAATAAACGTCGTCGACATCAATATCGTCCAATTCCGGCCATAGAAAATCATTAATCATCGTTCGATAGCGCAATCCATTCACCGTAACAGTTTCTCCAGCCTCGTTTTCGAAAAAGTAAGGTCCAATGACCCCGCCGGATCAAAAACCACACCAAACAGTCACACGTTGAGGATGAATAGGCTTTTCAATGATCTTTCTTGGGTTTTCCGAGTCCCAAATGCGACAGTTCTGCTTGTTTACGTGGCCTCCGAGATTAAAATGGGCCTCATCACTCATGATTATTTTTTGATGAAATTCCTGATTAATTTGATGCATTTCAATGACCCATTCAGCAAAGACACGACGTTGTTGATGGTCGGTAGGCATGAGTTGTTGTGTTAACTGAACTTTGTAGGCCTTAAGACCTAAGTCTTTATGCAAAATAGGGTGTAATGTCGTTCGTGGAATGCCCAATTCCAAAGATCGACGGGAAATGGACAAATCTGGGTTCTCCTCAACACTATGGGCTACAACAGCAATATTCTCATCTGTTCTTAAGCGACGTGCACGAGTTCGCTTTTTCACATCACTAACTTGTCCCAACAGCTCAAATTTTTCCACCAGTTTCACTATTGCTGGCCGAGAAGGTGCTACACGACGACCGAATAATGCTTTAGTTCTACGAAATGTGACCGCGAAATTTTCACCATATTTGTAGTGAATTTTAATAATTTCAATGCGTTGTTGAAGCGTGTATCGTTCCATTTTTATTAATGGCGTGACTTTTACTTCTCATCTGTCAAGTAATTACCGGTTGAGTCATAACAACTGTTACAATGGCGGGCTATTCAAAATGAAACGTCTTAATGGAAGACCCTATATAAACTTTACGTCGCGTCGGTCGTCTTACGACTACGTCAACCTCATCTTCTGATGAGGAACTAGAACTCGTTTGCAATATGTATTGGTTCATTTTATTAGATAGTATTCGAAATAAATACCAGTGTATATCTATTTCCAAATTTAACAAAGTATTCGTCAACAACACAAGTATATTATGATTATATGTGAGGTTATACCGTACTTGTCGCTAAAGTAAATAGTTAAAGTTGGTTAAAGCGGGAAAATCGTGACTTTGGCTTAAAGTGACTTTGTCGTTCACTTTAAAGTTAAAGTGAAATTATGAAACCGAAATTGAGATCTAACGTCAACTATGAAATTTAAAGTTTCTTTAACTTGATTATGAAACCGGCCGTTAGTTATATAACCTTTTTGTTTTGTTTGTATACTTCTTTGAGAAGGATATTAAATTACTAGAAGTAATTTATTTGTAATAATAATAAAACATATTCATGATAATTTTCCCTAATATGATTTGGCCTTTCTGCTATACTCCTCTTGCTAAAAAACGAAGTATGTATAACGGCATTTAACGCCACACTTTGTACACAACTTACTAAGTAATTAGTATCATGTGATGGCAGTATTATTTTGGAACTTCTAAGAAATAATTATTTCTATCTAAAATGTAGAATATAAAATGCATAAGTTCATATAAGCCACCTTATTGTATAACTTTTATGCCCACCACTTTATTTTTATTATCCTACATAAATATAACTCACGGCGTGATTAAAGACAGAATAACCGAAAAAAAAAAAAAAGAAAACACTGACTATTTGGCTTTTCAAGAGAGGATCAGGTAGGCTGTTAGACAGGGATATGCCCACCTACCTGTCGCATCTCGAAACATCCACCCAGGTACACAGACTCCGTCAGAATTCGGAGCATTCTTCTAATTGTGGCATGTTGAATCATGTTTTGGTCCAGTGACTTACACTTATTTGTCGATTAGAACGAATATAAGCGTTCAATACTAAAGCTGGGGAACATGCAATAAAATACATAGTGCATGTTAATATACCTGCATGTACTTTTCCTGTCTAGGAATCGAATAAGTTTACACGGATAATGGGAACTGATTTAAATAGAAAATTTAAAGTCCTTTCTTTTTCTCATATTTATTTAGTTTTTATATACGCATGTTTTTTTTTCTTATTTGTATCCCAAATGTACAGATATCCCACTTAAAGTTGCTTTTTCTATAATCTGTTGTTATAAAAATTATTAAATAAAAATGTTTTAGATAGAAGTTGTATCATATAATAATTTTTGATAATTTAAAATTATTTTGAATTATTTCACCGCGATTTATTTCGTCTGTCATAAACTCAGGCTTTTTTAAATATAATGTCCTGCATTAAGTTTCATTTTCGAATCTGATCGTTTAGGTAAAATATTTCAATGTTCAATTTGGACAGAAGTTATATATATTCTGTTGCGGCTGAAAAACTAATGCTAGATACAAAATAGGCAAAATGACAAAATGTCCCTATACATGCTATAAGAACATATAATTTTAAAGTGGTTGGATGTAACTTTTATTTGAAATTTTTTCTTTTTTTTTTTTGATATTTAACTACAAAAAACCGTTGCTTCCATTATTTTATTCATCGATTGCAAACAAGTCTAAGACTCAGAGCGAAATTGTATACAGAAATGACACAATTGGGAGTCCAATGGGGGAAAAACAGAAAGCCCGGGAGACGGCAAAGAAAAACATTGCAGTAAATGGACAGAGAAGCGAAAGACAGCGATAGGCATTGGAAACAAAAAAGGAAAAAAGAAATTATGGGTATGTACACACAGCCAATGCTAATCCAACAAAAATTACCACAGCGGTGATTTGGCCACACGTATAAAACGCCGGCACACAGATACTTATTAATTCGTGAGAAATATGGGACCGCAAAATGGAAAATAGTTGTGAAGAAAATTAAAATTGGCATAAATCTGTAAACGACGCTCATCTCCTACTGGGATTCGTGACCAATTTTTCCGAACTTGATGGTACTCGTGTCCAATTCTCTTGAAAGGTGTCCAGGTGGGAGGGATGTTGAAGCCTCTCTCACTCGCAACATTTCTGTAGTAAGCAATATTTGTATCCAATTCACCCAATCTTCGGCTCTCTCTATCCTTCGTGTCACTCCAAACCAGTCATGTTTCCTGTTGCTTCGTCCATGCATCTTAACATTGACCAACCTATTCCTCTTCGTCACTCTGTTCTTCTATGCATCACTTTTTTAGCGCCTTAATAAGCTGTTGTATATAGGCTGTTCCAAAAAAATACCGACAAATGTTACGGGTCGGGTGGGGATATCAAAACAAACATTTTTTGTTCAATAAACATATGTCCGCAAATGAGCCATATTACCATAAAATAAGAAAAATTGTTTTGGTATTATTTAAAAAAAAAAATAACAAATAAGTTTTTATTTATGTTAGTTAGCCTTTGTTTTATTGGCAAATAAATTATGTTTTACAAACATTGTTGAAAATATCAGCCATTAACTTCAATACAAAGATTGCACCAAAAAAAAACATAGGCTAACATGAACAAAAACTGATTTATTAATGCCCTTCTAAACTTTTTTTGTGAAATAATTCCAAAACAATTTTTCCTACTTTATGCTAATATGGCTCAATTGGGGACATATGTTTATTGAACAAAAAATGTTTGTTTTGACGTCCCCAGCCGACCCTTAAAGTTTGTCGGTATGGTTTTGGAACGCACTGTATACACACCTATAAAATTTTATAATAATATGAAAAATAATATTCAAAAATTATAGGAGTAAATATTAATTATAATCCTGTCAGGATAGCTTTTTTAAAAAGGTATGAGAGAGAGAGAGTGAGAGAGAGAGAGAGAGAGAGAGAGAGAATATAATTTTCTTGCCTTAAATTTGTATTAAATTATAAAAAAAATATGGAGACTTACAAAATTTTATTTGAAAATCCCTAAATAAAAAGAGAAATTGTAATTTATTGAATTCCATTTATATGCTCATAAATAGAATATAATCGTACTTAATCAAATTACATGAGAACAAGCAGAGAAGAAAGATTTAAACCAGTGGTTCTCAACCTTTTTTCGCCTAGCGCCCACTTACTGGATTTTGTATAGATCCCAGCGCCCACTGCAGAAAATCGCGAAGGGACACGTCATGGACTACGACTATGGATTATGGACTAGTTAACCTGGGCACAGTAATTAAAACAAGAAGTAATAAATTCTACCTCTAAATTTATTTAAAAATATTAATTAATACAAACAAAAATTATTATTGAAATATTGAATTTTATTTAACAAAATTAAATTAATAAATTTGTGAGCCCAACCCATGCAGTCTTCACTAATGCGATCCTTGAGGTTGGTGCTTGCTCACCAGCTCTTTCACGCGAGGAGTCAGCAGAGACAAATAAAGCCGCAAGTCCCCTCTGTTGACCATGTCCAGCCTTTTCCTCTTGTCTGAGTGCAGAAATGTAGTCGCACTAAATCCGGTTTCCACTAAATATGAAGTCGGAAACGTGAAAAGAAGCTTGTGAACAATTCCCCACATTGTAGGGAATAGTCCTGTCATGCTGTGGTTCTGCCAGAGTTTCTTGAAGCCTGTTTTGATTCGGACTTTGCAATCCTCGTTGTTGCGAAGTTCCACCAACTCCTCCTGCAATTTAACGTCAACGTCTTCCAGCACGACTCCAAACGGGTCAGTGATCCAGGCAGGTACATCCAGTTCGATGAGGTCTTGGAAGCACGATGTAAGGTCCTCTTTTCGTTGCTGAAGATGAGCCCCATATCGAAGAAGATCTTCATATGTGGGTGTCTCTGTCATTTGATTAATTTCACTAAATTGGTAAAGTTCTTTCCTAACGATATTACTGCGGAGAAGGGCCAGCTTGTCGATAAAGGTGGTCACTGCGCTCTTACAGTCGATGAGTGTCACCAGTTTACCTTGAATCTGGAGAGACAACTCGTTGAGTTTCCCGAAGATTGTAGCCAAGTAGAAAATGTCGAATTTGTGTTTCTTCAGCTCACCGGCCAACTTCTCATGTTTGACTTGCAGGAAAGTGACAACTAAATCGAACATTTCACAGAATCGAGCCAAGCAGTTGCCCGTAGAGAGCCATCTCACCTCGGTGTGAAGCAGCAGCCGATTGTAGATCTCGTCATTTTCCTGGCAGAGGTTGCGGAATAGTCGATCGCTTTTGCATTTGTTTTTATTACGTTCACGGCCGTGATCACGAGATTGAGAGAGTCATGAAGGCTGGGGGTCAGCCGTTTCGCTGCAAGATGCTCTCTGTGCGCTACGCAATGTATGCAGATGATATCTGGATGCTCCTTCTTGAGAAGAGCAAGGAACCCCTTGTATCGCCCAACCATTGCTGGTGGTCCATCTGTTGCGCAGGAGTGAATGTTGATTAGCGGGATTTCCTTTTCTTCAAAGTACTTCTTGACAGCAGCAAAGATGGATGTACCAGTTGTGTCAAGGGGTAAGGACTCTGCAAACAACATGTCCTCTTTTGTTACCCTAGTTTCGTCGAAGTACCTCACGTAAGACATGAGAAGGGCAGTGTTATCACTCAAAGTCGATTCATCAAGCTGGATGGAAAAGTTGGTCTTCTTGAGAATGTCCACCAACTGGATTTCGACATCACTTGCCATCTCATCTATTCTTCTGGAGACCGTGTCGTTGCTAAGGGGGATAGCCTTCACTATTTCTGTCGCATTCCTATGTAAGACAGTCAAAATCACCTCTTTCACGGCAGGCAGAATCAGTGTTTCCCCCACAGTGTGCGGCTTGCCAGCCTTTGCAATCATATATGCAATGTTATACGATGCCAGCAGGCCATCACGCTGAATCTCTGTCACCTTGGCAAAAGCAGACGAAATGGACGGGGTAGTTTTCTCCCTGTCATCACGCAGTTTCTTGAAGTATTCTGCGGGCTTGTCCTTTTTGTCCGAATGCATCTTTTCTAGATGGTCACGCATACGAGAGGGTTTCATACCTTCATTTGAGAAGACATTGGAACAAATGAGGCACATCGGTCTTGTGCGATCCGCTGGGCTTGGTACGAAACCGAAGGCTATATAGTCGACCGAATACTGGCGTACCACCTTCTGCTTTTTGCCTGGAGGGGCCATTGCTGTCGTGTAAAAAAGACCGATGTTAAACAACGTTAAACAATTTTGGTTGGAGCAATATAATTAAAGTAGTTTGTATAAGTTAGATTTCTAAAATAATTTGAGTTATTAAAAACATTACCAACATCAATAAATGATTATTACTTGTAATAAACGGTTTTCGATTATAAAAATTGCTCTACCTAGTTTTAATTCAGCTCAAATATATATTGTTTATTTTATAACAGAACCGTGTGTGCTAAATGTACAATATTTTTGATTAACACTCTGTTAATTAATCACACAACTATCGCACACTGAATATTTGTCTCTGTTCGAACGTTATCGCTGACTATCGTAAATAGAATGAATCATGCGAATAATGACTTCGCTATATATACCGCACTGCATGGAATTCTCTGGAAGTCGAACTCTCTCGACCTTGGAACATTCGAGATGCGGTCAACTATACTCACGTTGACTCACAGAGTCTGCGCGTTGCGTCATACATACAATAACATAGTTAAGCACAGAAATAGAAACAGCATGTACGTAACCATAGCAACGATGGGGTTAACAATGCATAATAGGAACATTGGTGAGCGCGGATATTAAACATTTTGCATTTTTGTATAATTTTACTAATTTTTTACTGTGTAGTGTAGCTTTACCTTTACACCGTACAGCGCCCACCCAAAATCCTCCAGCGCCCACTGGTGGGCGCTACCGCCCACGTTGAGAACCACTGATTTAAACCATACACCTAGACGGTGTACGGTTTAGTTTTTCCCAGGCGAGAATCCCTGTAAACCGAACATCTCTTCCAGCATTCTATGAACAAAATTTCCTTGTTTTGTAAGGAACTCCTGATTAAGTTGCTTGGGTGATAGTTTAAAACTAGTGTCGCGATTGTGTTGAAACTTCTTAGTTGTACTAATAATGAGTCACTGAACACCTTACGACTCGAAAGATCTCTCCAACTACTATCCAACTCTTGCATTCCGGGAATTTAGAAACGCTCCCTCGTCATTAAAAGAATATTTAGTTAAAATCCAGACTAAATTAGAGCTAACTTGACCATAGTCCTTTTATTAAAATAAGTGCTTCTATATTTTCTATAAAAAGTAATATGTCATTTTATGGCAAAACTCGAAGATGAAATTTGTTGGTCGTGAAATTTTTTAAGACTTTCATATTTTCTAATTTCAATAAAATAAAAATTGCGTCACTTAAAGGCATACTTGTATTTTTTTTCTTTTAAAAATGCTTTATATAGTATTTAGACAATAAATTTTTTTGGTATAATTTCTTAAAACAATTATTTTCTTTCTTGTAGAATTAATTTCTACCAGCAGAAACCACCATAACTCCTACCATACTAGAGCCTTATCTTGTATCATAAGAACTATCATTTATTTTGTCATCTTCAGAGTGGCTGAAGAGGGAACCAGCTTAAAAACTAGGTTAAATTAATCAAATTTAACATATTATATGGAATTTAAAGTTATGGATTATTAATACCTTTTCATCATATTGGCAATGTTAAACTCGCATGATAATATGATTATAAAATGATGTTTATATTTAAAATAAAATATTTAGGTGCGACTCTGAAGGTAGATAAAATGAAGGAAAGCTTGTTCAAGTTGCCAGCTTAGGAACGTGGAAATTTCAAAATCGCAATGGGTGAATTAATAATTAAATATTTAATAACTTCGCAATTCATAGTCGCTAGATTTATTGAAAATGTATATAGGGTAATAGTTATTTACATAGAAGTCGAGAAACTGATACTGTACCTGACAAGGTGAAATTTGAAGTAGGAGGCTGCGTAATGGCCGAGTACTTGAGCCTCTGAGTAGTAAAGACACTTTCCTGGTGATTTTAGACTATATTCCATCGAACATAAGTTCAGCTGCCATTGCTGCGACAGAAGATGTACTGCCAAACAAATCTAAAGGCAGATATTAGAAAGCTAATTCAATATTTGAAGATTGATGTTAATGGAGAAGATTACCTTAATATTGTTCTATACAGAATGTACTCGGAGCTACGATCAGCTCAAATCACACACCTGTATTTGTGAACTACAGACAAAGCATGTAGGTCTTCACGCATTTGGAAGAATTCCGAGTAAAGGTCGTTCAGCAACATTGCTGATTCGTGCTGAAGGGCTGTAACCAATTGGAAGAGACACGGAGCGTGGAAGTCTAGAAGTGTAGCGAAAGGTTACACTGCAGTTTCACTTAAAAATATACTTCAAACTGCTTATCAAATACCAAGAAATAAAACTACCGATTTTGGTAGTGTTTCTGGTTCAGGGCTTGAAATTAATATTTCCGAAATGAGTGTTTCATCATATTCTATACAGTTTCCAAATGATTACCTAATATAAATATTTGAAATGTTAAATTTCGCATTTTGATATTTTTTTCAAGAATTACATAAAATGACGTTGCAGTAAAATCATACTAATCATACTAGTCTGGTTTTTAATATCGTGGGTCAGGGAAATTCTACTTTTCTGATCTAAAAATGTTCAGTAAGTGAAAAGACGATTTCAGAAAAAATAGATTATAACTAAGAATATAAGATAAAATTTTTAATAAATTTACACTAAAAAAGAAGAAGTATAATAAAGTACCTATATGTAGGAATGCTAATATTAATTACTAAACCTTCAAGTTATGAAGAATTTTAATACCTATAAAAACAAATTATGAAAATTATTTTTGAAATTATTATTATTAAGAAAGTATTTCAGTATTACGTATTACATATCATATGACTGTATGTATTTCCATATATGCATACATTCTTCCATTGTGAAATTGTGGCGCCAAAACAACTGTTGCAGTTGATTTTGTTCAAAGAAGAAAACAAGCGAAAACAAGTTTTCGGTTCAAGGTTATCGTAAATTCACTCACTGTCAGTCAAGCGTTATAAAAGCTGCTAATAATGGATACGACTCCTTTGTTCGCAGATCATTATACTCTAGCGTATGTATATTTTTAACTGATCACGCACATCAATATTTTGTGTTAAGTAAATTATATAAACTGCATCTTTGTACATATATAGAGGAAGATAAAATTATTGAAATATATGAACGTAAATATATATTATTTATTGCCTATATAATGTGTATAAGTGTGTACCGCAAATTCCTAGTTTAAAACCGGTCGTTCTGTCTTTTGGTCATCACAGTTACTCTGTTGGAGCTGTTCATTTCAAAACTTTCCCCCCTAAATTTCTGGAAATCTACGAATCTCCTAAGAAGTGTTATCGTGGGGGCGATTTCTTGATGCAAAAATTGACTCGTCACTTAACCCCCTGCCCCCGGGAGCGACCCCCTTAAAAATCTAAAATGAAAATGGGCTTCCAGTAATATGCCATTTTAAAGGTTTTTTTGAAACAGTACATTTCGGCGCTAAGCTTTTTTAAAATTGATTGATTCGTTTTGAAGATTTTTAAAAAAATCTTTTGGTTTGTTCAATTTTTTGTTTTTTGTTTTAGGCTTAGTAGGCTTTCTGTAGTAAGCAATATTTGTCTCCAATTCACCCAATCTTCTCTCTATCCTTCGTGTCACTCCAAACCAGTCATGTTTGATGTTGCTTCGTCCATGCAGCTCAACATTGACCAACCTCTTCCTCTTCGTCACTCTGTTCTTCTATACATCACTTTTTGGCCCCCTTAGCTGTTGTATACAGGCTGTTCCAAAAAAATTCCGACAAACTTTACGGGTCGGGTGGGGATATCAAAACAAACATTTTTTGTTCAATAAACATATGTCCGCAAATGAGCCATATTAGCATAAAATAGGAAAAATTGTTTTGGTATTTACTATTTCACAAAAAAAAGTTTAGAAGGACATTAATAAATAAGTTTTTGTTTATGTTAGTTAGCCTTTGTTTTATTGGCAAATAAAGTATGGTTTACAAAAATTGTTGAAAACGTCAGCCATTAACTTCAATACAAAGACTGCACCAAAAAAAACATAGGCTAACATGAACAAAAACTGATTTATTAATGCCCTTTTAAACTTCTTTTGTGAAATAATGCCAAAACAATTTTTTTTATGCTAATATGGAAGAATGCTATTACTCAAACAGTCTTTAACTGATTAAAATGTTATTTTAGAATTCAAATATTCTTTTGCAGAAAAATTCAATCCAATAATTGTTAAAAATGTTGTCCGTTGATCGGCTAAAGAATGGTATAGCCGCTGGTCAAAACTGCGGCGTTTTCAAAAACATTTCTTTGAATTACAGGGCATGTTGCATTAATCCTCTGACGAAGTTCTTTTAAATTTTGAGGTAAAAAGGTAAATACATCAGACTTTAAATAACCCCGTAGAAAAAAGACTAGTTAGTGGTTTAAAATCAGGCGATATGGCTGGCCATTCTATGGGTCCTTTTCGTCTTATCCATTTATTTAGAAGTGACCCAACACTTCCAATTGAGCGCCTTTATTTAAAACTCTTGGCTGATTATGTTTTACATTTGCAAACTTGTCAATAAGATTTAGGACATATCTATGAGATGTGATCTTATCCGGATGCCTTTCGTTAAATGTCGCGCCATCTCGTCTAGCACATTGATTTTCGCCTCCATAAATTAATACAATTTCAACTCTTTCTTGCAAAATGTAAACCATTATTGTTATTTTATTTAAATAAATTTGGGTTGTAACACTAAATAACAATTTATACTAAAGCAACATACAACGTATTTCCAAACGAGGGGCACCGGAACGAAAATGATTTATCCGCTTTTTATGCTACTGCCTGTTTTTGGTTTAGAACATTATTTTATTGTACTCTTACAAAAATTGTATCAATAAACGCAAAATCGGTATAAAAACGTTCCTAAAACATGCATTTTTGTTTAATAAAGTATCTACAAAAAGAAGGAAAGGTATTCTGCAATAAACATAACTAAAAAGTTAAAGAGCCATAAGATTATTTATTTTCCACGTCTTTGAAAATTTTATAAAAATTTTTAATACTGGCTTTGGTTCCGATGCTGCTAAAATAGATTGACTAGCTAGAAATACAAAACAAAACGAACCAAATGATTTTTTTAAAAATCAAAATGAATCGATAAATTTTAAAGAACGTCAACCCCAAAATGTACTGTTTCGAGAGACCTTTAAAATGACGGATTACTCGATAGCCCTTCCCATTTAAGATTTTTGAGTGGATAGCTCCATAGGGCAGGAGATCAAAGTGGCTGAGTCAATTTTTGCATCAAGAGATAGTACCCAGGATAATACTTCTTACGTATTTCAGGGAATTTTTCATAGACTTCCAGATTAGCATAAATTTAGGGTGGGAAGTTTTTAAATAGACACTGTTGATTCTTCCTGTTTTGAAAGACTTGTATCGTTTTTCTTTCACTTGGATCTTATTGTTTTAGAAGTAGTATAGAATAACGCCTCACTGAATTTACGTTTATACGTGGTTATTCACAAATGAAATAACACTACACTGTTATATATAACTTTATTTACAATTAAATAAAATGACAATGCGAATAAATGTAGGCTCTTGCATTGGGCAAGTTGAACCGTACATGATAGCTAACTGCTAACAAGTTGAGTTTCGTTCATAAACTGATTTCAATTTTCTGTTACAAATAAATTGAGTATTTAGAGTGAGGTGGTAAGTTTACAAAACCGTACCTCCTCTATTGTTGTCTGGAAAACCGAACATTAATGGGTTGTAAGTTTCATTAAAGGTTCTCGGAAGGAGAAAATAGCAATACATTTATCTAATATAAATATATGAGCCCTGCTGTGCGTTTACGGGTTTCTTCAATTACAAAATATCTATAATTCTGAAATCCGGCAAAAGTTTATAAATTTTTAAGTACTGCAACGACATTATGTTAATAAAAGAAAGAAAATAAATGGTAATTTAGACAAAGCATTTTACCGATTTTCTAGAACGGACAATAGAGCAGTTTCTAAGAAAGATATTACATTAGGAGACGTATTTCCCTCTTGGTCTTTCCAGATTTAATTTTAAATATACATTATTTGAGGAATATGAAGTATTAAAATGACTGTAAGCACTTATACAGAGAAATATAGATTGTTCTAATTAATTGTACCTTTGTAAAATAAAGCAAATGGAGATTAAAACTAAACATATACACGTTTTACATAGAACAGAGAATATTACTTTATAAAAAAGGAATAAAAGAAAAATTAAAATAATAAACGTCCTTAACTCTGTATAATATGTTCTGTGTTACAACTTCTAGTAGTAACTACATTAAACCATGCGGCAAGGGAAGCATATAAACATAAATCGCAGCAAGGGACATTCAAAAGACCCATTCAAATTTTATGCATATGCAACAGCATTACCTCGCTCAAAAGTTCGTACTTATATGCATATGTGCATATGTATAAATACACAACAACACATGTAGGTATCCACACTTCTATATACCTATATAATATACCCGTATATACCCGTCAAATATGTATTGTAAGAGTGAGTGCAACAAAGTGGGCAGACAACTTCCCTTCTCGTTCATTTGCATTAGAACCCGTTCGCCGAACACCTACGCTGACACTTTAGTGAATGAAACCACTCCATTACACTCACAAATCCATACATAAACATAAAAAATAAAATATCAGTATGCGGATGGCGAAGGCAAAATTGAAAAATATTCATTGTAAAATGCAACTTGCAAAATGAAAGTGTTCGAGTTTCAGTTTGTTCTGCTCGTTACGGTCTGATTTAATTACTGACTTGCCCTGTGGCGAGGATCCATAATTTTCAATATTTTACAGGCGAACGGTTTTGTATTTATTCATGTAGCATTGCGAAAGATAACTGGATTAATATATGAAATGTGTTTCATTTAAAGCAATCTACTATATTAAATATACTCATCTTCAAAATAAAATAAAAAAGGGGAGGAACCCCTTTTTTTTGGTCTGTAGAAAAAACAGGTTGATGACAATGATTTTTTTTAAACAGCGGTACAATTCTTTAGTTAATATGATGATACCTCGTTTTAATTCTTCGCAATTCTATTCCGAATATCTTGCTGTAAATAATATCTTGCTTAATGTCTCTGATAGTAGATCTTTTCTTGTTTTAACTGTTGAAAGTAATCCAGCTTTCCCGTATGCGCCGTACACTTTACATAACTCCATTAAAAAAGCGTGAGCTGTTGAAACATGAGATCTGACATGACATTTAACTGCACCTTCTGGACCAATCCATCGATTATGAATGTAAAAAAGGTATGGTTCCATTATAGTAATAGCTTGTAGTTATTTTATATAATAAGAGAGGCATTTTTTTAAATAGGGTCTGTTTGTGAATAAGAGTGAGATAACGCGGACACCGCAGTACGCACGCGCGTCTGCTACTAACATGCTTCGCGTGGGTTTAAACGCCATTTGCAGCGGTATCGTCTGTCTGTGTGTTGAGCTGTAGAAGTTTATAATGTTTAAGAAAATTGAGTCGCCTGCCGACTGTGAAATAAGATCTGTAATTCAAAATTATGAAAAATAACGCGACATGACTCGGTTTATGCGACTAAGGCAAATATGCGCCTAAAATGTTTACCACTATTTCACAGAAGGTGGCGCTACATGGGGCTGCCAATATTTGTTTTCTATCATTACCGGAACATGGTCAGGCCGAAAATATCTGGCGCTTACCTTGTAACTCCTGAGTCTAAGTAACAGTCAATGGGATGAAGGCACACATCATAGCCAAACAGACAGTTTCAGCACGAAAGGTTTCGGCAATCGTGTATTGGTATAATATGCTCCTTTTAGTGGATTTTATGACGAAAGGCACAACAATCGATTCTAATGCGTATAAATTATTAACATCAAAAACGCATGCTAGTTTAATCAATTTGATAAGATTAATAATGGCACACACTTTACTTAGATCACCTGTATATAATTCGTTATTATTTTAAAACTAACAATTAATCATGGTATTAAGGCAAAATAATGTCCTAATTTTTGAGTGCAGTGTATATATCTGACTTGTAAGTTATCTCCTCTTGTACCTTGTACTTTCATGTCTTTTCGGCATCAGATAATAACGCTAGGCTCATATTAGATACTATCCCTTGAGAACAGACAAGAAAAAGCAAGTCTTTATGTCACTGTACATTATCGGAGCGAGTTTTACTATATAACGGGGTCAGCGACAGGATTAAAAGCGACACCAATATGATACTAATCTATCTCTACTTCCTTAATATTACATATCGATATTATAACAAGAAATGTTAGTACCTTGAAACTGACTTAAAACTGGAAATTCGCTATTCGCAATTCGTCATATTGACATATTAGAAATGTCATAAGTGTTTTCCACAAATACAAATTTAATTAATTATCAGCCTTTTATAGGGCTACTCTAAATACGGTAGACGGAAAGTCCGCCGAAAGGTCGGTTTTCTTTCAAAATCCAAACAATGGAAATAGTATATGTGACATATCAAAATATTATAAAATTGTACGTGATTGGTTTTTTAAATTATTTTTAATAATTTATAAATTTTATATTTATAAACAGAAACAAACTCTTCTGCCCAGACTTTCTTATACAGGGACTTTAACCACCTTGCTACCAGAGTCACATCATCAACAGCGACATTACTGACAATATATTTATTTATATATATATATTTATCTGCTTTTCTGGCGGTATATGTGTAGAGGTGGGCGACACGCACTTTTCTGATCACCATTATCAGCTTATGTTCGTTGAGGGAGAATCTCAGCCGTGGTCAAATATTATGTTTTCTGAGAGCCGTGTGTACAGTGACGAAAAAATTTGAAATTTCCAATCGTGGTTGTTGAGAGCCTTTACTAAAGTATATGAACGAATCTTAAATTTTAGATTGGCAAATTTTTTTGCTGATAACGACATTTTGGGCCCTACCCAATTTGGCTTTGTTTCGAGTAAATCAACCAAAAATGCAATTTATAACATTTTGAATTTTATTTATAACAATCTAGATAATAACAATATGGTATCTGGAATTTTCTTCGACTTAACTAAAGCTTTCCACGTCATATGCTACGACATTCTTTTTGACCAGATGACGTGGCGTGTTATGGTGTGGCGTTAGGTGTATTTAACGGTGCGGTCTTCGATGCCTTACCCTAACCGGGGTCCATAGATGGAGCTGTGATTGCATATGGATTTTTTGCAGTTTTTATTATAACCCTTGATCAATTGAGAGACAAACAGAGAAATATTTATAATAAAGATAGTAATACAACAAAAATTAATACAGAAAGTGTTCCTAAATTCGAATTAAAACACCCATCTAATGGATTTTTTCGGTACCATTTTAGGCTAAACTAAAAATCAAAATTCAATTTATTTTTCGGATTCGACATCAGCATAGTGCCTTTTATAAATTGAGTTCATTTCGTTCTGTTTCTTCCAAATTTACTAATTTTATGATTTTTTTGTTGAAAAAACTAAGGGCACTAGGATTTTCAAAATAACTCAACCTGATTATTGTGTTTTAACATTTACTGTGTGAAAATTTTCATTGTTCTTGATTTACAACTTTTCATTAAAATGGTACCGATATTCCTTATGGACATATAACACGGGCGAACCCCAGCCTTAAGTCGTATCTATCTGAAAGGTCCCCTGTTACTTGGGTGAGAGGCACCACGGGTGATAGGTGTGGGGGTTATGTCTCAGGACGTGCAGAAATAAACAATGGTGTGCCCTGGGGCCCAATTCTTGGTCCTACCTTGTTTCTAATATATATCAATGACCTACAGTCTCCTCTGTCGAATTGTGTTATCAGTTCCGACGAAATATAAAATTAGTTATTACTATTTTATTTTATTTTAAACGTATGACTTAATCTTTAAAAGAGCTTAAAACTTATTTTTAAAACTAATTCTGAGTTTGTTCAATAACTATTTTACCACATTGTATCTCAAAATATCTTAGATATGATTCTACCTAATTTCATCGTACTTAAACATAATTAGGTGCGAGATTTGTGAACTGCAAACACCTAAAAGTTGAGTTATGTATTTTTACCGGCAAAATTACTTATAAGAATTATGTGCTCAGTCTAAAATTACTTATAAGAATATTATGAAACTCATTTCAGGGTGTTATGGTTCTTAGTTTGTGGAAAATTACCTTCGTATAAAGAAACAACGGTGAACAATAGTAAATAAATATATTGAAAATTAAGTACACTGACCTACATAAATTAGGTTATAATCAAATCATCATTCTACAACTAAACTGTTAGTGAAAATGTTAATTATTTGAATTGTTTACAAATAAACAAGAGGAACAAATAATAATAAAGGTATGTATACACACATTCAAAGTATCAATGATTTACTACTAATAAATTACCTATAAGAATCTTTAAATATATAAATCTCAGACAAGATAATTGAATTTAATTGAAAAGGTACTTTAAATACTAAGTGTGAAAACTCCTATATAACACTATTATTTATATTAAATTGTGATGAACGTTAAAATAGAATAATTCTTACAATTATGAACATCCTTAAAGTTAAATAAACTATAGTAATTGTCTTGCAATTATGGTTTTTAATAATTCTGATTCTTAAATTCTCGATATTAATATATATATATATATATGTAATTACTTAACTCGAGTTTTATATTTTTGCTTGTTTGTTTTGTGGCCAATTCTTTCTGAGTTGTATCTGGTACATTCCTGTCCTCTTGTGAGTTTCTTCGTCCGGGAACTGGTATCTTGGTGTGAATTTTTCAATTTGGACAGCTTATCCCTCAAGTACGACGTTTTGATTTTATTTATTCAGGTAAATAAATTAATTTTAATACTTCAATTCAAATATTTAATTTTCTTGTTTCCTTGCAGGTAGTGGAGTTCAGTTTATTCGATGAAAAATCCTCTATTTTAACACTCTTGGACTATTTTGTTTATAATTCTCGTATAAAAATCGTAGTAGATTTATATAAGCACACAGGTATTTAATAATTTTCTTAATTAATCTGTATTTTTACTTAACATTATAAGAGCGTCCTTTTCGACGTTTTTTTCTGTGGAAAACTTCTTTTATTCTCCCATTTGTTTTTTTTCTTGACCATCAATGATTATTGTGATTTTTTCTTTAAAATTGATTTCTATATTAAGTTGCCTAATCTTTTGAGTGACTAACTAAAATATTTTCTAGTATCCTTTACATGTTGATATTATTCAATTTTCCCTTTTAGGTATTTATTAACTTCTGAATTCTTTTATAATTTCTTATATATTCAAATATATTTACTAAGTTGAATTATTCTATTAATCTTTGTATCTTAAGTTACATAGTTTTTAGTTTACTCTAAATTAAATTTATAAATATTGATACTATCTTTTATTCTTATACACATGACTTTAATATATAAATACCATTATAATATATATGTATATATATGTGATGTCAGCGTATTGCTCCGATAACCGGCTAGTAGTAAATAGGGATAAGGCTAGGTTTATGAAATTTTATAATTCTAATTTCAGCTTGTACGTGAAGTCTGATAATAATTCAATGCCAGAGTCCTCTCACTGCAATTTTTTGGACCTAACGCTGGACTGCTTGCCTGTAGTGGGAGAGACATTGCGCTGAGCTGGCCAAGTACGTCGTTGTATGTCATCAGCGTCTTGAGGAGAACCGAGACAATATTTTCACTGAAATGTTTCTATTACGTCTATGTAGAATCCAGGCTGCGTTATGCACTGATTTCTTAGGGACTCTGTCCTCTTTGGGAATATTTTTAAGCTCCAGATACGGATAATTCGGGCCTTGTATGGCGTGCCATATAATACTCCGTGCAAACCCATTTTCCGGGATTTGAGGATTTTGACCTTACCCGGTTTGTACATACAGGGTTAGTAAAAAGTCCCGGAACGGTCGAATAACTTTGTTATTTGAAAATTATGATTTCTGAAATTTGGTATGGGGGTATAGTTAATATAAATGCATTTTATGCAACACAGTTAATATTTTTCTTACTTCCGGTTTAATCGGCAATACGTCCAAATTTTTTTTTTAAATGGAACGCCCAGATTTTCTTAACACTTTTGAATGCAAAATAAAAAACTACGTTCAGGAAGTATTAAGATGTTTATTTTTATTCACAAGAAAACAGCTAAAAAATTAAAAAAGTGTCCTAATACAGAAAAATCAAGATACCTGTCTATTCAGGTTGCGATTACAATAATTGTTCAAAATGCTCACCATTTACAATTTGACAAAAATGTAAACGGTCAGTAAAATTTCTTATTGAATTTTGTATTTGTTCTGGAGTGATGCAATTGGCTTCTTGAACTATTCTCTCTTCCAATTGTTCAAGATTATGGGGACGATTTTTGTACACTTGACATTTCAAGTGCCACCAAAAGAAAAAATCTAATGGCGAGAGATCTGGCGAACGTGTTGACCATTCGATTGCTCCTCTACGTCCGATCCAACGTCCCGGAAAATTTTCATTCAAATAATCGCGGACATTATGGGCAAAATGGGGGGGAGCTCCATCTAGTTGAAACCAAAAATGTGCATTAGGGTGATCACCTATGTTTGCATTTGGAAAGAGGGCCGCAAGTGCTGGAACAACCTCATCTCGCAATAAATTTAAGTAGTCGTTGCCAGTTAAATTTCCTCTTATAAAAAATGGTCCTATGATGTTGTTTCCAACAAGACCAGCCCAGACATTCACCTTTTGAGGACGATGTGTATGGACTTCTTCAATCCAATGCGGATTTTCAATTGACCAGTAGCGACAATTATGTCTGTTCACAGTGCCGTTGAGACAAAACGTTGCCTCATCTGAAAAAATGATGTGATCTAAAACATTAGGCTGCTGCTCGATCAATTCCGTCATTGCTTCGCAAAATTGTAGTCTACGATCTGGATCATCTTCAGTTAACTCATGGACGGGATACATTTTATAGGCTTTCATTCTTGCTGATTTAAGAATATTATGAGCAGATTTTTGAGAGATCTCATGAATTTGACCTAATTCTGTTGTGGACACGTGATGATTTTCTTCCACTGTTAGTAACACATTCAAACTAGTTTCTTCATCTGTTGCTGTTAATGGACGTCCCCTTCTAGGTAAATCCTTCACCTGACGAAAGACTTCGAACTTTTGAATTGTTCGGCATACCGTACTTTTACTAATGTGACGATCCGGATAAACAGTATTAAACAAAATACGAACCTCTTCAAAAGAACGTTGACGATCACCGTACCCACGCATCATTTATATCTCAATTCGTTCTGATTCAGTAAGTTTTACTGCCATTTTCAAATGTGTCAATGTCTAAAAGAAGTAAATTTATAGCGATGCAAAAGTTAAAACGCTTTTAAAATTGTCAAATGTGACGGCAAAAAGAATGCAAACACTAAACAACAACTTTTTTCAAAGGTACCTTGATTTTTCTGTATTAGGACACTTTTTTAATTTTTTAACTGTTTTCTTGTGAATAAAAATAAACATCTTAATACTTCCTGAACGTAGTTTTTTATTTTGCATTCAAAAGTGTTAAAAAAATCTGGGCGTTCCATTTAAAAAAAAAAGTTGGACGTATTGCCGATTAAACCGGAAGTGAAAAAAATAGTAACTGTATTGCATAAAATGCATTTATATTAACTATACCCCCATACCAAATTTCAGAAATCATAATTTTCAAATAACAAAGTTATTCGACCGTTCTGGGACTTTTTACTAACGCTGTATATGAACTTGTTATGTTTCTCATTGAGAATGACACCCTCTTTACACGCAATAGCGAAATTTATGATAACATGAGAACTTGACAATACAATGATTTCTATATTTCAGCTCACCCTTCGGATTTCTTTAAGCGGGGATAGCACTATACGGCTATAGGGGTTTTCAATGGACTACCTCAGGGTCTCAAGAAAATTTCAAATGCTGGCAAAACACGGTTTAACGTGGAATTAAAGAGATTTTTGGTGGAGCCAGCCGTCTATAGTGTTAGGGAATTCCTAGGCTAGACGTACTACTCCTGTATGTCTTATGAAATATAAATAAATAAATGAATACTTTAAATGAGTTTTGTAATTTTTTATTGATTGTTGTTGTTTATGTATTTGTATTTACTGTATGACAATGCTTGTGTTCAGTTGGATTTACAGCAATAAAGATTATTATTATTAAATCAAACAACGAAAAGGCAGAACAAGCTGCCGAGCCAGCTGGTATATATATATAAAAAATGTATGAAAGTAATTACTTTTAATACATTTCTTGTATATTTCGGCAAAAGAATTTTAATATATTTATATATAAGACAATTTATTCATGGCATATCAACTCTTTTTATAAGAGTAGTTCCTCAATACGTTTACTAAAGAAATTTGGTTCTCCATACAGCATACACATTTACTGTATCAGCACATTAAGTATCCAAGACGTTAAATGCAATCTTACGCGAATAATTTTTCTGCGAATTTCCCATCAATGAATAATAAAAGAATAAAAAAACAGATTCGATCATAATGGCAGAGTAATGAAATGTGATTATTACGATAGCATGTGTTGATAAAGGCGGACCAATGACGCTTTCGCTCCGGTGAAACCTCCGGAAGAATCGAATCGTGACTCCAGTGCATCGAAGATGGGCGTTCCGACTCGACAAACATGCATTTGGTGTGTCTGCATGTTGCCGTTGTTGTCGTTCTTCGTTGCTGGCCGTTTGGTATTAAAGCTAGATATAGTGGAATAAACTCATTTTTATATAACCGTTCTTCCAAAGTTGATTCTTCCTCTTCATTCAGGTGGGTTTCACCGGCGAGGTGAGATAAACGTAAATTTATTTTTAATTGTCTCCTTTTATTCTTCTTTATTCAGCTCCTTCAGAGATACGATATTACGTGTTATATAGCCAGTTATTTTGCGGAATGTACATCCTTTCTTTATGAGGATCGGGCGATATTGTCAGAGCAAAGGTTAATGAAAAGTGGAAGTTAATAATATGTTAGTTCTATCCTGAATCGTAAAATGAAATCCGCGAGCAATTTACTAAACAAGTAGGGTAGAAAGGTTTCGCAAGTTATCGTATAAGTTTGAGGTTGGGAATAGGGTTACTAGCGATCAGATAAAATTTATTCTAATTCTACATTCAAAGTTATTAAAATATTTCGTGTGCCTACCGTCATATCATCACCACAAACACTGTTCTGTCTATAGTAACTTGTGGTTGATAAGTATAGTAGTTAATGTACGCAAACGTATTTGTTAAATGTGTATAATATATAGAGTTAAAAAAATATATTGTAGATTTTATTGATAGTACTCCTGATTTTCATTTTATTATAAAAATCCAAAACATCTTTCTGTACAGGACTAAATTACGTCAAACAGTAACTGAGGTTCTAGTGAAACAATAATAGATTATATTATGACTAACAATTAAAACATTAGATACAATGTTCAAACAACACCACAATAAAGTGATCACTCCATGCTAAAAATAAATGTTAATAATTATGTGCCTAGAATCGAAGAAGTTAATGTTCGGTTAATGATAGAAATGGTGATAATTTGTATGGATTAATACAATAGAAAATGATTATATATAGGAATGTGTCAAAATATTAGGAAAAGAGTATCTTACAATAGTGTGAAGAATAGATGGAAGAACATGCAAATTATAGTAAATGAAGAAGTTGAAGTAAAAAGCTATATGGAAATTATAAATTTCCAATTGTTTTTGGGTAATGATAACTGAACAGAGGTCTTTGAGTCTGGTGACTCTAATGTCTGCTTTGTTTGGTTCTCCAGAATACTTTTTTACTACTTCGATACTTGTTTTCATCTTAGACAAAAGCGTGTTGAGGCTGATAACTGGGTCCCATGGTACACTGGTGATCTGGTTAGGGCTGCTACAAATTTAAAGAATTTGTATAATATCTGCTAGATTATCTGTGATCCGAATCTTTGTAAAAAGGCAGGAATTTTTATGTCATGGATGAGAGTGGACAGCCTATCACTGATACGGCCTTACTTAGTGATTTATTTAATGACTTTTTCTAGAAATTAGGCCCTTGTGCGAACGACAGACCTGGTGTTACAAGCGCGGTTAAAATAAATCCTAATGCCCTTTTTTGGTTGGTTGTCTGGTATTGATGACATACTATATTTCATTCTAAAATGTGTCAGTGTTTTTATATCTGCACCGTTAGCATATGCAGTGAATTTGTCAATAAGCAGTGGCGTATTTTATGACAATCCAACAATTGCAAAAATAATTAACTTGTTTGAAGAAGGCGAAATGTCCAGCTTTGTGTAAGTATAGACCCTTATCGTTGTTGATAGCGTTTAGTAAAGCATATGGAAGGATCTTCAATTCTAAATTGGTAAATTTTTTGGTTGGTAATGACGTTTTGGGCTCTACTCGGTTTGGCTTTGTTTCGGTTAAATCCCCAAAAAATGCAATTTATAACATCTCGAATTTCATTTATAATAATCTAGATACTAGCAATGTGACAGCTGCAATTTTCTTCGACTTGACTAAGGGCTTTGACGTCATATGCTACGACCTTCTTTTTGACAAGTCTTTAAGACGTATCCGTCTGGAAGGTTTCATGTTACTTCGGTGAGGGGCACCACGGGTCATAGGTGTGGGGATTCAGGACTTGCAGAAATAAGCAAGGGTGTGCCGCAGCGCTAAATTCTTAGTCTTTGATATATATAAATGACCTACAACCGTCTTTGTCGAATTGTATTACATCACAGTATACTGATGGGTGAGTGGTATTAGCTCTGAAGGTATTTGAGTTACCGCATAGAGTGAGTGGACTCAGCAGAGATATGTCGGCGTATTGCTCCGATAACCAGCTAGTAGCAAATAGCGATAAGACTAGGTTAATGCATTTCACAAAAAGTAATAATTCTAACTTCAGTTTGCAAATCAACCCTAATAATGAATCAATGCCAGAGTCCTTTCGCTCCAATTTTTTGGGCCTAACGCTAGATTGCTGCCTGCCATGGGAAAGACATTGCGCTGAATTGGCCCCAGAACTGATTACGTCGTTGTATGCCTTTAGCGTCTTGAGGAAAAGCGTGACATGTTTTCATTAAAATAATTCAATGACGTCTATGTGCAATCGAGACTGAATTATGTGGTGATTTTTTGAGGGAGCTCTATCCTCTAGGGCATAGGTTCCCAAAGTGGGCGATAACGCCCCCTTGTGGGCGCTGCAGGTCTAAAGGGGGGCGGTAAGAGACCCAGAAAAAAAATGGGGGCGTTGTGTAAAGGCTTAGGGGGCGATTTGTAATTTCATCTAGAATCTAGGAGGACTCTTAGACACCGACTGAGCTCTCGACTCTCGACTAGGGATGGGCGATAAACATCGATGTTCATTGAACATCGATATTTTAGGATCGATGTTCGATGTTTTTGCATCGATGTTTGCAATTTAGATTTATCGATAAACTATCGATGTTAGAAGAAATATAGTGAACATCGAACTTTTAAGCTTGACAAAATGTATTTGCACTAATCACAAAATAAAACAGCGTCCTCTGTTGACAAATACAAAAATATTTCCAAATTAACAGCTCACATACAGGCTACGAGGATGTAAAATTGTCTACGAATAAAAGAAGTATTTAAATTTCACAGTGCTATATCATATAAATTCGAATATTTCATTTTAGGCTCTTTTAAATATTACTCAGTATAAATATTTAAATAATATATAATTAAATACATACATTTATAGTACTTTTAATGTGCAGAATAAAAGTTAAATTATGTATGCATGCAGAATAAGTGAAGGAGGTAAACGTATTTTCATAGAAAAAGAAGGGAGATAGACATTACCGATGTATACTTCTTCGGGAAATTCCCTAGTGCGTACAATCATACACGACGATACACGTATTAAATGCAAGATGACACATCAGAAATATAAAACCATATCCATATGTATCTCGGTATTTGCCAGCGTAGTCAAAAAAAAATGCAAGACTATAAAATCCCAAATAAAAATCGTTCTCTTAAAAAGCTTTGATACACGTAAATGTATATATTTTTTAAGTATCAGACGATTTAAGTCATGTGGTTGTTTCATGCGTAATTGCATAATATTGTTTTTTTATATAGTTTTTTTTGAGTAGTTTCTAAAGTTAACTACATATTATAAATGTATATATTTCTTTTATTATTTTTTTTGAATAGTGATATCTTTTATATCATTTTGTTAAGGACGTAAATTAATTAAGTTATAATAAAGTTTTTGTTAAACTGCCAAAAAATAAATCTATAAATATAATTATCGATGTTTAAAAACATCGATGTTTGGTAGTCGATATTTTGCAACCATCGATGTTGATCAACGATGTTAACATCGATGTTTGATATCGATGTTTACCCACCGATGTCCCATCCCTACTCTCGACTACAGCTTGTGAACATCAACTAATATTAATTAAGAGATTGCTCAAACCAACTCGGTTCGATATTTCTCTCCGAGTAGTTCATATATCTGTCCTGTTTTATTGAATAAATAAAATAAAAAACATATCAATCGGTCGCTCCGTTTCGAAACGAAAAGAGACACAAACAAACAAATAAAAAGGCAACTGTATCAATCGGCTGGTTCATAGAATACTTGTTCTTACTTGTTGAGTACGATTGAGCGTCGAATGAGATAAACGAGTTTATGCATGTTTGTCTTATTCCTGTCGGTGCGTGCTGCTTATGCAATCCTATATAAACAACGTAATATTTATTTTATTTTCATTTGCGGTTTCGCGCGTAATAGATAAGCAGTACTTAAGTTCAACACTTATACTTATGTATTTCTCAAAACAAAACAATGTCGGAAGTAAAAAAGAAGAGACGGCAATACTGTGCGGAATATATTAAATTCGGATTCATTGAAAATCCTACAAACCCATCGTCGCCTTTGTGCCTTCTATGCCTAAAAACATTTTCGAATGAAGCAATGAAGCCTTCAAGACTTCAAGATCATTTGAATAAAATGCATCCAGATAAGAAAGACAAGAATGTAGCATATTTTCAAGACCTAGAGAAGAAGCATAATACTCGGCCAAGTGTAGCAAAACTCTTTTCGGCGGCTGCTAAGCAAGATGACGACGGACTTCGAGCTTCGTACAACATCTCTTTGTTAATTGCTCAAAAAGGCAAACCACACGACATCGGAGAAGTGGTAATTTTGCCAGCAATAAAGGAAGTAATAACTACTGTGCTTCATAAACCGGCCGCAGATATTATCGGAAAAAATCCTTTGAGTAATAATTCTGTGCAAAGACGAATTGATGAAATGGCCGGAAACATAGAAGAATCATTGTGCAATCATCTGAGGACTAGTCAATTCTCAATTTAGCTCGATGAGTCCACTTTACCAACTAATGAAGCATTGTTGCTGTCTTACGTGAGGTTTATTAAAGATGAGAAAATATGTGAAGAACTATTGTTTGCTAGAAATTTAGAGACCGATACAAAAGGCGAAACCATATTCAATACATTGGAAAAGTTTTGTGATGAGAAAGAGATTCCCTTGAAAAATATTATATCAGTTGCTACGGATGGCGCTCCGGCTATGACAGGGTGCCATAAAGGCTTCATAGCGTACGTAAAAAATAAAATTCCAGATGTCCTTGCTGTACATTGCGTTATTCATAGACAACATTTGGTTGCTAGAAATTTAAGTGAACGACTATTTCAATCACTGCAATATGTCATCAAAGCAGTCAATAAAATCCGTAACTGCTCTTTGAATGATAGATTATTTCATCAGCTTTGTGTTACTAATGACGAAGATTTCAACCGTTTGTTGTTTCATACCGAAGTTCGTTGGCTATCAAGAGGCAATTGTCTGACTCGATTTTACAACCTGTTTGACTCTGTGATAGAGTTTTTGGAAACTAAAGATACAGAATTGCGCAACAAGCTCATTACATCAAAAAATGATATAGCTTACATGACAGACCTGTATAAATTGTTCAACAACATGAATCTCCAACTGCAAGGCGATGAACTAAATTTAATTAAAACAAAAAATGTCGTTGCTGCTTTCGCAGCCAAACTGCTTCTACACAAAAAGAATATGGGCAGACGTGAGTTTCATAATTTTCCGAATTTATCAGTATCCTGCAGTAACGACGACTTGTTTGCCTACTGCCAACATTTGGAAAAGCTCCACATTGACTTCACCGAACGATACCAGGATATTTTGAACTTGGAAATACCAGACTGGGTGTTGGATCCGTTTTCAAATGTCAACACAGCAATATCACCACATCTGGAAGAAGAACTTATAGAATTGACAACGAACGAGGAAATAAAAATCAAGTTCAAAAATGGCTACCAAGAATTTTGGCTACAAAAACCGATCCCGCAATTGTACCCTGGATTGTGGTCAATCATTCAACGATTCTTGATAGCATTCCCATCGTCATATTTGTGTGAACGTGGATTTAGTGCTGTAGCAACGCTGCTTACTAAAAAGAGAAATCGTTTGCATGTTACCGAACGTGGTGACTTGCGGCTGTTCTTGAGTAAATTGGAACCTGATATCAACAAACTTATTAAACAGCATCAGATTCATCCTTCACATTAGTTTTTATATTAGAATCGATTATGTTTGTTTTATTTTGAATTTTGAATAAAAGATACTTTGTCTGAATACTATAAAGTTGCGTTTCAATAATCATTCTCATTGGCAGGTGTAGCCCGTAAAAGTTAACTTGAGACCTGAGCGCCGTTGTGTACTACCTACTACGCTCAGGTCTCAAGTTAACTCATTCATTCTAAACGAGACTTTTACTATAACCCATAGTAAAAGTCTCGTTTAGAATGAATGTTTAATCTCCGCTAATATAGCTCACAATAATTAATTTAATTTGAAGTTATAGTGGTTTTTGAGTAGGTGAAAAAATGGGGGCGCTAAAAAATAATTTATTCTCAAAGTGGGCAGTAGGCAAAATAAGTTTGGGAACCACTGCTCTAGGGCAATATTTTTGGCTCCAGAAACGGATAATTCGGTCATTGTACGGCGTGTCATATAATACTCAGTGTAGACCAACTTCTCAAGAGTTGAAGGTTGTTATGTTTCTCATTGAGACTGACACTTCCTTTACCCGTAACGACAAAATTTACGATAACATGAGAAGTCGACAATGCGAATTCTGAATTCCAACTCACTCTTCGGCTCTCTTTAAGCGAGGGCCACAATATATGTAGACACACTACTCTTCTGTGTCTTAAGAAATAAAAAGTTATCATTATAAAGATTCTTATGGTTTTGTAGTTGTTGTTATTTATGTTTGTTTCTACTAAAAAAATAAATCTTGTACGGGGTAGGGCAAAAGTCCCGCTACCATTTTGATTGTGCGCCATCTTGGTTATGTGACGTTTAGCTCAGTTTAGCTTTAACCATTGTGTTGTGTAGACGTCCAAATTTTATAATGGATAAATATACACCACAAGAACGAGCAGAAATAGTGACAATATTTATTGAAAATAATCGTTACATTATTGCTACTCAGCGGAAATTGCGTCAAAAATATCCTAATAGTCCAGTGCCTCACAAAACCACAATTTATCGTTTACATGCGAATTTTCGACAGTACGGTACGACAGCAAACAGACCTCGTTCTGGAAGACAACGGACGTCTCGTAACGCTGAAAATGTGGCTCTGGTGCGCGATAGTGTTGCAGTGTCTCCAGAAACATCAATTCGGAGACGTAGTTCCCAGTTACACATTTCTGCACGCAGTTTAAGGCGAATTTTGAAAACTGATTTGAAAATGTTCCCGTACAAAATTCAATTAGTCCAAAAATTGCTACCGAGAGATCCTGATCAACGAGTTGAGTACAGTAATGCAATCCTAAGGCTATCTGGTGAAATTAAAGATTTTTCGTCTAAATTGATAATGAGCGATGAGCCCATTTTCTTCTCAGTGGCCACGTCAATAAACAGAACAGTCGGTTTTGGGGAACACAGAATCCTGAATTAATCCATGAAACATCATTGCATCCACTAAAAACAACTGTATGGTGTGGTATTCATGCTGGAAACATCATTGGTCCCTATTTTTTTGAAAATGACCAAGGTGTTGGAGTTACTGTTACTGCTGAACGGTACCAAGACATGATTCGAAATTTTCTTGTGCCTGAAATGGAAGAGCATGGACTAGAGGACATGTGGTTTCAGCAAGATGGGGCCACAGCACACACACCTCGTTCAACAATTCAATTATTGAATGACGTTTTTCCACGAAGACTAATTTCGCGAAATGGCGATTTAGCATGGCTAGCCAGATCTCCGGATTTGACAGCACCAGACTTTTTCTTATGGGGTTTCTTAAAATCAAAAGTGTATGTGAATAGTCCCCAAACGATTCGACATCTTAAAGACAATATTCGTCACGAAATTGAAGAAATTTAGCCTGAGATGTTGCAGGATGTCATGAAAAATGCCTTAAAAAGAGCCGAAAGTTGCATAGCGAATCGCGGTCACCATTTAGCCGATATAATTTTCCAATCATAACGAGAAAATGTAAAGACCAAATAAACTTCTTATGAAAACCAAACTTACTTATCTTTTCTTTGAACAAAGTTATAGGCAATCAAAATGGTAGCGGGACTTTTGCCCCACCCCGTACTTTACCATTTAAGATTTTTTCCTTTTTTTCTCTTATATTTGTTATATTCTTTGCATGTATTTACTGACTCTGTCAATGTTTTTACTGTGAAATTTTATGACAATAAAGCTTTGTTTATTTATTTAAAATTTAATAAATATTTTATTGAAAGAATGGATAAAGTACTGTTAATCGAATATCTAAAAAAAAAAGTGATTTATTTCAGTCTTTGCCTCAAATTAAATAAATGCGCTTTAAATGAGTTGCAATGTATAATAATATCGTCATTAAATAAAACTTATGCAATAGTTACTGTTTTTGCTACAATAAAAGTCTATATAATCATTATATTGAATATACTGTTAAGCATTAAAAAGGAATAATAATTGATTTATTACATTATATTCCATCAAAATTTTTTTTTGTATATAATTTTCAATCTGTAGATCTGATTACATTAAGTTATACGTTTAATTTACAACATTTCGTTTTTTTTATTGTATCTATATTATCGAATACGAATTCATCAGTGCTAAAGCACAAATTAACTTTTGGCGCCTCAAGAGCAATAACATTTACGAAAAATAAAATGTACACGAATGACATACATATGGGTACATATTTGGAAACGTTCAGCAGGATTCATACTACAATCACTTCTGATTCATGTCCATAGTCGACAACATTATTCCAAGCATTAATTTAGACTACATTACGATAGTGGACCGGTTTTACAGTTGTTTCCTCGCCCGTAACTGGTCGAGAGATTATTCGACTTGGTCCAATGGACGCTATGGTAATACACGAGTTTAGATATATTCGTTACATACTTACTATTTTCAATTCATCTCGTGTTTAATGACACACAAAACTGCACAGTCACAATGAAATTCGATATATTCCCTAAAATATCCGACACTGGTATGTCATTACACACAAGTAATTGTTTTTTATATATTTTAAATTTAATATAAGAAGTGTTATATAAAAAACAGCAGTGGTAAGATTCCTGAAATGAACACTTTTTCTATTCTGAGCACAGGATATAGTGCTTTGGCCAATACAGTGCTATCAGTCAACCTATGGCAGATTTCTTAAAATCCGTCATAAACATTAATATTGTTTATGTACAACTATACGTGTAATGTTGGTTTTCTGACTTTCTGGAATTGTCGCTTTGTTCACATTTATATATTGCCCGCCCAGATGCCGATCTGAAGAAATAGTAGTTTCCTTTTTCTTCATTCGAGCTAAGGCATCTGGATTGCTACAAGAGGACTTTTTCTCTCAGTTCCGGTGGAGTCCAGATCTTGAAGTTTTTACTACTCAACATTCCTTCTAAAATCCTTTCACCGAAAAAGCTGACGTTTATTTATTTGTCGTTTACGGTATAACATCACAAAACTGTCAATATCGATGTGTCAAAAGCTTTACCAGAATATTTATCACTTATAACGAGAGCTTTCTTTTTTCCGGACAAATTAATACAGTAGTATACAAACCTATGAGAAAAGTTTTATTTCTGCCTCGAGATAAAGTTCGCTTCGCGTCTCAGTTAATTACTTACAGTACTGAAACTCTTCACCTCTATACTATTTCTTTGACGTTCTTCTTCTTCAATAGTTTCATTAGTTAAAGTAGTAGCATCATATGCACAAAATTTGTGGTAATGCATTTTATCACCCATTATCCAACTATACTAGCATTCCCATCTAAAAAGTTACAGGTCAGAATGACATGCCATAATTCCACACTCATCATTTCTAGACTGCTTAACTGCAATAATATCTCCAAATGCTTTGCTAAATTTTTCTGACTTAAAAGCCATCGTCTTGGAGTAAAAAAAACTCTTTGAATCAAGAGAGCATTTGTTTGTGTATCAACCAAATATTTCTCTGCTAATAATAAAATTAAAACAGTTGTTTTTAATTCTAATGCAAACTTAATTGATCCACAGAAGTAATTTACCGCGTGGTCAGCCTCTACTTCTCAAATAATAGATCATCAGCATAATTGGAGGATAAATATATTGAGAGGCATTTTTGGCGATTGGATGATAGACCCGCTTTTCTTTGGAAGTAGTAGAATAACGGACAAGCTTATGAGTAATATCCATCAAGCAATTTGGGGAAATAATTGTAAGATGTTCTGGTAAATTTACTAAGAGATCTAGATACAATAAGACGACGAATCCCCACATTTTATGCTACGAGCACGAAATATTTTAGATGAAATATTTCCAGGGAAGCGGTTAGCACGTTGGGCTCTATTGACTATTCTGCTGGGTCTTCGGACATCACAAAATTAGTTTCCTTTTTATGGGAATCCGTAAAAGAACAAATATACAGTATACATGTAACAACAACAAAAGTTTCGACAAATATTTAGAAATATAAGTACTCAACGCCTTATTAATGTCGATTTATTATTTCAGAAGCATGTTCAAAAACGTTTATAAGCGAATTTGAACATTATTAATTTTTACATATTTTAATGTTCATATTTATAGTTATTTTATAATTGTTGTTCAATTACTCGTCCATTCACGTACGAGTTCTTGTTTATACACCTATTTGAATCAAGTTATTAATTTGTTTGGTTTTAAAATTTGTTTATTGTGCCAAATTCTACATATCTTTTGAATTATATTGCTGGTATGGAGTGTATTATAAATAAGATATATCCAATTTTTTTGTCATTACCCCAATATATACAAAAATCATACTTCTAAGCTCATGTTTGGAAAAATTCATTATAAAGTCATGCTTTTCAACTGACAAGCAACTTATTAAATGTCATCCATTCAATTGTCAATTTCGCGGCAAATATCATGGCTCACTATACCATATTCATACAAAAAGTTTACAAAAGTACATATATCAAAAAACGAGAATAGCTCAGTAATGGTCACTTTTAAAATAATAACGTTTTACATGTTTTTGGTGCGAATTTACTAAGAAATTCAAAAATGAACCAATGTATAGAGTGTTCCATTTTAAAAATTCACTTTTAAACAAAAATGTGTCATTTAACTAATCCAGTTTTCTGCGAATTCAATTAGTAATTGCAAAAAAAATAAAACATGTTTAAATTACGACCTTTTATTATGAACAACGCTACTAAGAAATTTGTCTATCTAATACGTCAATTTAGAGGAATATAATTTTATGAAAACATTGAATTTTTCAGAACCTTAAATTTTAGGCCTATATTATATTATCAATTTTTGACTTAGAATTATACCAGGAATACAAAAATGTAATAATATACATAGAGTTTTATTTAAAAAACTATAGCGAAGGTTAGCCACTAAGTTATGGAACACTCTGTATAATAAAAAAATAAATTTTAAAAGATGCACCTACTAATGGCTATCACAGACAGTTTATATTATGGGAAAACTGAAATCGTATTGTATACTAATTGCAACTAAAGAATCGTGAAATAAAAAATGATTCCGACAAAGAAAAAATTATTATCACAATGCAACTTTAATAAACAATACTCTCAATTAATTAAGTATTCGAATCGTAACAGTTATTTACGAACCCAGTGCGGGAAAACTATTTTCTCGCATGAGCGCACTTTGAAAGCACGAGCGACCGCAGGAAGCGAGTGCTTTTAATTGCGCGAATGCGTGGAAGATATCTTCACGCAAGTGGTTTGTATAATATTTTTTGTACGGACATGAAATTAAAAAAATATTATTGATTAATGTCATGAGTACCATACCTAACCTAAAATAGATTACCTAATTAATTTAAGCATTTCATGTACGTAACTATTACTCACCTTTCCCTAAAATTAAGTTATTATATTCTAACACATGGCAAACATGTGGTATTTATTCTTATATTTATAAATTTATAGTACATTTATTGAGTTTTTTGGTTTAATTACAATTTATTATAAACTGCCTATATGAATGTCGATGTGGTCAAATAGATGACACTTGAATGTCGCTTAAGATGTCAAATAGATGGCGCCACAAATTTATTGGAAGAATTTTTAATTATTACTCCTATTTCCCCAACTTTTAGTGAAGAATAGTCGAGGGAAGTAGTATTTTCTAGACTAAATTTTATTACCATCAAGTTAGATTTTTTTTTAAATGTTCCAAAAAGCCAGTGTTTTTTTCAATTTTTACAGTCGCCTCAACCGGGAAGTACTCTTTCCTGGTCGAGCGACACATGCGCCAAATGTCACTTTACAGACGGTGAGTACAACAAGTAATTGACATAGCCACAGACATTCCTGTCATATCAACAGTTAATAAAACTAAAATGGATCCATTTAATTTTAACTGCCACTACCGCTTTTTAGGTATATTGCGCGCATGGAGGAGTCAGAGATTTGGCGTACTTAAAGTTCATATGGAAAAGGAGTACATAAAGGTAAAATTTATGTATAAGTGCTACAAATACATTAAATTAATAAAATAAAAAGGTCGAATTTCGTCGACCACTATTATTTATAAATATATCTTTAAACGAAATGACTGAAATTTCTAGAGTGTAATCTATGCTGACAATAGATAAAATTTAAAATTAATGTTTTCTAATATTGTCTGAGTTTCTAAGTAAAAATTAAGATTTCATATATAAATATACCTGTATTTAATTATTGATTAATATTTATCATTAGTTGCAGTTACTATGAAACCAGTTTTGTATACAAACGTCTCTTATAATAAATTTTAAAATAGCAACAGTTGCGAACACTGTCTTGTATTGCAGTAAATCTGAGGTTACGCATAATTAAAAAGCAATAATTTCGCTTATTACATTCAACACGTTCTCCCTAGATTCAAAATATTTAAATTTCAATCACTAAATATTGTACAATATGCAAATACCGTGTTTAGGTAATTTTCATTGACCTCAACTCTCTCTTCGTACATAGTTTTGTATGCTAGCTACACATGTCAAAATGGGTGAGTCACAAGACGTGGACTGGCAGTCGATGAGTCTGGGTCTCTGGTAGCCCCTGGCGACGACACCGCTTACTAGTTACTACCTTAAACGGAGAACATCGCCAATCGCAACTGAAACATACGCATAAGAATAGACGCAGATGACATCTGATGTTACATGGTCATGGTCTCAGATGCCTACCGATCGAGAAAAATTCTAGTGGCAGCGGTTGAAGTAGTGACGGCGGAAATAAATAATTCCAAATTGTTATAAATTTGATGAAATATTTAGAGAAGTTTGAGTCAGAGTAGTATAAAAAATAATGTGTTATTTTTTATACTACGACTTCTTATACGTATCAGCGTTTCAAATTATAGAATTTAAAGAATTTTTTATACAAAAAATATTCAAATCCTATTCCAAGTAATATTCTCATAATAAATCTCTATAGAATGCATACTTTGCAAGATATTCGAAAAAAAGTGCTACTCGCTAAGAGTAAAAGTGTTACTTTCGGTCCGAATTTTGAAATTTCATGTATACAAAAAACATTGCAAATGCAGCTCTAAATACTTTTGTACTTTTGATAAATATATGTAGAATGCATAATTTACGACATATTTGCAATAAATCGCTATTCGATAAGAGACCGATTTTTGATTTTTTTTGTACAAAAGGTATTGAAAATTATGTTCTAAATACTTTTGTGCTCGTAATGTACCAGCGTAGAAAGCATGACTTGCGAGATATTCGCAAAAAATGATTGTTGATAAGAGTAAAAGACCTACTTCCAAAAAAAAAAAAAAATTTAATAAAATTCTTCTCGTAGTTAATTTTGAGTACATATGAACTCTTTAGAAATTTGTTTAAACCTAGTAGTTGACATATTATCTCTATTATTTTCCTTTCCATTTACAACTAACTCCAACTTCGAATCTTGTACCACTTCGTGTCACTGAAATACCTTCACTCACAACGCAACTGTGTCGCATTTAAGTTGACAACACATGTAGAGCCTACTATATCGAGGGTTTCGCTTTAGTCAAATTCAATTACATGAAATGTGCCAGGTAACTGATAGTTCGGTGTCAAAATAAATTTGACGGTCACCTACAATTGTATCGGTTTACATTATATCCAGATATGTATCTGACAATCTCTTTGCCAGACAGAGAGCTTTTTAATTTCAAATAAAATGCTCGTTACCGTTACAAAAAGATACGAATCTGATAATTAAACTTGTTAACAAGAACATAAATTGTATACCTTACGTAATATGTAAATCATGTTATATCCGCAACACTTATAATTTCGGAACGAAAGACAAACAGTGTGAAGATCATTCTGTAATTAATACATTCGTGAAAACTATTCTGCGATAGAAAAAATATATAATTTGATGTTACTTGTGAAAACGGACGTACGGTACAACTTGGCTTAGCAGATCTAGGCCATAACGGAGTTATATTTTTTTAATTATGAATTCCCAATAAATATTTCACATAAGATTGTTAAAAATAGAAAAAATGAGGTGTGGCCGCCACACGACTTCTTATACGTATGAGCGTTTCAAATCATAAAATTTTAAAAATTATTTTATACAAAAAGTATTCAAAATCCTATTCTAAGTACTTCTAGTCTCTTAATAAATCTCTACAGGATGTATACTTTGTGAGATATTTGCAAAAAATGCTACTCGCTAAGAGTAAAAGTATTACTTCCGGTCCGAATTTTGAATTTTCATTTATACAAAAAATATTCCCATCCAACTCTAAATACTTTTGTACTCTTGACAAATATATATATATAATGCATAATTTACGAAATATTTACAAAAATCGCTATTCCATAAGAGTAAAAGTGTTACTTCCGGTCCGAATTTTGAAATTTCATTTATACAAAAAATATTTCAAATCCAACTCTAAATACTTTTGTACTCTTGACAAATATATATATATATAATGCATAATTTACGAAATATTTACAAAAATCGCTATTCCATAAGAGTAAAAGTGTTACTTCCGGTCCGAATTTTGAAATTTCATTTATACAAAAAAAATATAACAAATCCAGCTCTAAATGCTTTTGTACTCTTGACAAATATATATAGAATGCTCGCTAAACATAGCGGTTTTACAGTCGCTTCTTATGTTTTCTAAAGGAGCTTGCCTCGAAGCAAAAAAGTATTTCATTTTTTGGACGTCGACTTTTATAAGACTCAGAAGCAGTGGCGGCAATAACAAGTGAAGCAATGTCGGCAAAATCCATCTGCCCCTTCCTTCTTAGAAAAATTAATGTAAATAGTCTGACTCAGACGCAGACTGAACGAGTGAAGCAACGTACCGTGTTGCTTCACTGGGATGACGTAATGCGATCCCCTCTTGCTTACGCCCTACGTACGGTTGTCATAGCAAACGCATAAACAGGGCAATCAAGTTGCGGCGAATTGTGAATCTATTCACTTTGTCCAGTTTGTCGTTTTGATTAAATGGAGGAGCGTTCCACTCTCGTTTAAAATATGAAAATATTACAATTTGAAAATATGAACATATTAGTAATAGCTTTAACTTATTTTCCGAACGAAAAATTTAAGAAATATGAATAAAATATTCACTAATTAAAAAAAAAAACTTAAGGTGAATCAGTGCTTCACTCGATTCATCAAGAAAGCCTCCAGAAGTACAGTAAATACTTGAGAATGAACGCATGTTGTATTAACTATGTTTCGGACGCATAAAGTGGTTCCTGGAAGTCTTTGACGTCTTTCATCTTTAAAGAAAGGCACTAGAATGCGGCTGTTTTGTATCCACAATCAGAATATTTCAGTAAAGATAATGGAGAATATCTGTAAAAGTGCATATTTTAATAACAAGCCAAGTAGATGTTTATATTGTCTTCAATAATAATTATTTATTCAGATCTCTCCAGTATTGTGTAAAAATCAAAATAAATGGTTATATTTGCAGTGTTGCCTTTCTGTTTTTTTATCCAGCGTGACAGAGGAAAGACATTCGTCCATGAACAGCATCACTTTAGATGAATCAATTAATACAAAAAATGTTTCTTTTTACAGCACGTCGTGTTATTTTACCTGACAGTGAAACCGAAACCAACTAAGAGTGGAGATTTCCGGATTTGTTACTCCAGAACATATTTCAGATATGTTCTACCAAAATATATATTACCGACTTTGATACAAACAAATTATATAAGGTAATAGATCTTAAAAAACGATTTTTTAATCTATCTAACTCACTTTTCCCACTTCTTTTAAGTTTTCACATATTTTGACAGCAATCATGAAAATAACCTCACTTAACATAATAACACCAAGTATGCATATTAGTTCCGCTTCTTTCTATTTAGTAAATAAACGCAATTTACGCAATTAAGTCTGAAATATGTTTAAATACAACAGTTAAGGAAGTCAGTGCTTTGTTATTATTTCAATTCAATCGGATCTCAGCGGAATTTTTATTTATACTGTTCGGTATAATGATCGGCTTACCTACTCGGAGAAGTAGATACAATAAATCTTTTAATTGCCTGAGATACTGTGAAAGGTTTAATAGGAATAATTGCCCGAATCAATAACTTATCTTGCTCCTGTAAAATACAGTTAATTATTTAATGGCTGAAGTCAATTAAGTGGCAGTAAATATACCGCGATCTTTAGGAAGAAAGGCAAAGACAAAAAAAAAGTCAGAATGTTAAGAAAGACCCACATACACACACATGCATACACATAGATACATTGTTACATTGTTCGCAGGGCACCGTTAGAAATAAGCAGGTGGAATATTTGTGAAATATTTAAATGTCTGGCATTTAACAACTCGAGTATATACGTCGATTTCACAATTTATAGTATGTATATAGAGAATTAGTCAAGCGAGTAAATGGAAAATCGACTCGATTTGTAAAGTAGGGAATACATTTTTTTCGTAATCTGAATTTTACTTGAAGCCTTTACGTAAAGGCTGACTATTATTTGTTGGTTAAATGAAAGATGATAAAAAGAAATTGTCTCTGTTTATTTGAAAGTTTGCTTTATTGCATTCCTTGATGCGTGAATGCATAGCGTTTACTTGTATATTTTCAATAGACTATATGTAATAGTCTTTTCGATAATAGAACATTGAAGAATGTGATGTGATTTTTTTTGTTGTTAATTGTACCGAACACTCGACAACCTCTTAAAAATATAATCATCAGCTTATTCAAAAAATATTTTAATGGCTTTTATAGTCTGATTATTTCTTACTTATCTTCTTAAATAAATATGCAATATAGTTTGGATAAACTTACAATAACTGTAATGCGCGTATTTGTTAAATGATGTACTGATAGTTTAAAATAAAACGAACATGGGTGGAAATTTATAAATATGGAATGAAGACAATAAAGTTTGGAAACAATAATTGCGCCACCGAAAACGAATCAGATTGAATATCTTTCAGCAAAAATTTTTTGTGAAAAAACGCAAAAACTGGTAAGTTTTTAATACAACTTCCATCATATCTTAGTTTGGAATTATAGGCACGTAGCTGACGTCACTGCTGTTATGACGATATCATTTAACGTGCCCTGAAATCTGAAATTAAAAGCACGTGGATAAAAATCGGGGAAAATATGCATTTTCTAGTTTGTGGTGCGGATTTCTGTTAGTTTTAGTGGATTACTGCAGTTGATAACGACATAAACTATTAAATATGGACAGTCTAACAGGTAAACGCTGTATTTAATAATTTCTATTTAATAATAGTTAAATCACTAAACAGAGCGTACTCTGATTTTGTATTATGCACACATAATGCTAAAATTGTTTTGACTTCTGTAATAATTTTCAGCACGCTACGCTTAGGATGTATTGCGAATTTCAAACTACGTATTTGTCCAGCAGGCCAATATTTAAAAGTATATAGTTGTAATAGAACATACAAAACATGAACTTTCGATTGTAAGCAAGTGGTTTTATTTTCTAGAAAGTTTTTGATCATTTCCCTCAAAATCGTATATTAAATGAAACAGACTCTAATAGGCTGCGAGAAGTTGAATATTTCTAAAGAGGATCGAGATTTATCTTTAGAATACATACCTTCACAAATTAGTCTTTTGTAAGAATGAGGCTGAATATGATATCATATATACTCAATTTAAGGAATGCGTTCCTCAAAGCGTATGTGATTATTTTGATAAAAATTGGCATACTATTCGGAATGAATGGCTTGTATGTAACATAACAAAAGGCAATTTAAATAATACAACAAATAACCGTATGGACTCAATTAACCATAAAATCAAACAAGTAGTACCTAACAATTCAACTTTAACCGACTTTGTTAAATATTTTTTCATTGTTTTAGATAGCCATAATCAATCGATAATCGACAATCAAGCAGCTAAACACATTTTGAAGCGACCACTGCACCGATTTCAAAACCATGAAAAAGATTTATTGCAGTGTGTGAATATATTAACAGGTTACAATTTCAAGTACATATATCCAGAAACGGATAGATTTAATCACTAAAGTAAAAATATTAAAGGAATATAATGACGGTATGTTTCAAACTACTTGTGTCACATACGATGGACAAAAAATTATTATTTATCAAAACATAGAATTGCATCAACCAAGTCAGATATTGTGGCAAAAGCAAAACATGTAGTAAGCGAAAAGCCTAACGTGATGACGTTAACCGAAAAACGAAAATCAGCCACTTTAATTACGAATTCTTTAATCAACTTAATTAGCATTTCCAGTAATAGTGAATTCAACTATAGATTAGATTTATTGAAGAAAATGGAACACTACTGGAGAACTATAGAAACGAAGTGGCAATTATTAAGTGGGAATTATATTACAACAGGTGAGGCAAATTGTGATCTGATCGATACAAAAACAAGTACTGAGGCATACGATAATAATTAAGAAACGATCTCACAACAAAATAGTGTTAGAATAGTATTGTCTGATGGAAATATTAGTGAATTGACAGATAATACAAGTAATTTAGCAAACATGCCACACATTACATTTGTTGATGAACCCTTTGGTGATAATGAAGATAACAGTAATAACAATAATAATAATGAAAATATTGAAACTGATTTATTAAAATCATTAGTGTTGCCCTCAAAAATTAAGAAAAGGGGCGACCCGAGGGACATGATTCTACGACAGTAATAAATCTTAATAAACGCAATAAAAATAGTAAAAGCAAGACATTCTCACATTTATTTTAAATAATCAACTAGACGCTATAAGCAAAGCATCCTTTGATACAGAATGTTCTACTAAAACTTTCCAATAATATTTTACTTATCCTTTGTAAGAGTTTTGTTAATTTGATGTTTTGAATTTTGTAATAAAAAGACTTATTTTGACTCTAATTGTTATTTATTCCTTAAAAAAAATTAATAATGAAAACTATTATTAATTATTCTCATAACTTATAGATTGGCGCAGAATAAACTAATGATTTGACGTACCTCTAATTTCAAATTTATGTGCACGTTAAATGATAATGTCATAACAGCAGTGACGTCAGCCACGTGCCTATAATTCCAAATTAATCGGCACGCTCGCGTGCCCCTAGCCACAGCGAACTGTTATACATAATTTCTCTCCCCTCCATAACTCTAATCATTACAATTTAAATAGCGAAATTACTTAGTATGATACATCATTATTAATGTATTTTTATGGAGAATTCAGCAATATGATTGCAGGTTGCGCTACTTTTGATTTTAGCGCCCTCTAGCGTGATAAAAAACAGTTACGTATTCCAAAATGTAGCACGTCATTTGAAAGCCAATTTTTTAGCAATTACCTACAATTACATACGTAATACTTTTGACATTTAATTGTCAGCATTGTCAAGTACATACTGTTATTATAATTAAATCATATTTTCATAAATAAAATATAAAATGGTTTACACTATTCAGGAGAGAGAGTAGAAATAGTAACGCTGTATTTTAAAAATAACGCATGTGCCAACAGAACCACTGAAATATTCAATGAACAACATCCTAACAAACATCTAAATCGTAAGTATGTTTCGGAAATAATTTCGAAATTTCGCGAAACGGGGTCCGTACAAAATAAAAAAACGCAACTTAAAGACCCTAGTAAGGAACGAAGCGACAGAAGTAGCCGCTTTAGGACAAGTTGTTGCGGATCCAACTCTAAGTACAAGAATAAGTCAAAGTAGCGTCGGTCGAATTATGGAAAAATACAAATTCCATCCTTATAAAATTCATCTGGTTCAGAAAATTAATGAAGATGATTTTGTCCGTCGTTTACAATTTTGTGAAATTTTGAGTGAACGTGTTAGAGATCCGAATTTTTTGTTTAATATTTGTTTTTCTGATGAATGCTCTTTTACTTTCTTATGTATTGTGTTAAGGTTATTGGTATTAAGTAGTATTGTGATGATGAAAATTTTCGACCTCGAGACTTTTGCAGATGTCCACGTTTTGAACTCCCCTGATACCGACAAAGTGGTTTTTAAAAAAATGTGTGTGTGTGACCACGATAGCGGTCAAACCACTACAGCTATCAATTCCAAATTTTGTATTTACGTAGTTTACTTCAGTAAAAAAATGAGGTGTGGCCACCACACGACTTTCTTATACGTATGAAAGTGTTACTTCCGGTCCGAATTTTGAAATTTCATTTATATAAAAAATATTTCAAATCCAACTTTAAATACTTTTATACTCTTCATAAATATATATAGAATGCATAATTTACGACATATTTGCAAAAAACCGATTTTCGATAAGAGTAAAAAACCTACTTCCGGTAGGAATTTCGAAAAATTTTTTTAATAAAATTCTTTTCAAATTAATTTTAAGTACATATGAATTCTTTATAAATTCGTCTAAACTTAGTAGTTGACGAAATATTAGCAAAATTCGAGTTTTTCACTGAAGTAAACTACTACTTCCGGTCAGCCGAATTTGCTGAAAATATAATCCGTTCTCAAGAGGGAGATTGTACACGTAAATGCAAAATTTGGAATTGATATCTCTAGCGGTTTGACCGCTATCGTGGTCACAGACAGACAGGCAGACAGGCAGACAGACAGACACACAGACAGACAGACACAGACATTTTTTAAAAACCACTTTTTCGGTATCAGGGGACCTCAAAACGTGGACATCTGCAAAAATCTCGAGGTCGAAAATTTTTATCATCACAATACTTCCTTATACTACGTATAAGAAAGAAAAAATCGAATTTTTCCAATATTTCGTCAACTACTAATTTTTAGGACCGGAAGTACGAGTTTTACTCCAACTGAATAGCGATTTTTTGCAAATATGTGGTAAATTATGCATTCTATATATATTTATCAACAGTACAAAAGTATTAAGAGCCGGATTTGCAATATCCTTTGTATACATGAAATTTTAAAATTCGGACCGGAAGTACCACATTTACTCTTAGCGAGTAGCACTTTTTTTCGACTATCTTGCAAAATATGCATTCTATAGAGATTAATTAAGGCAATGGTAGTACTTAGAATAGGATTTTGAACAACTTCTGTATAAAAGGTTTTTGAAAATTGTATAGTTTGAAACGCTCATACGTATAAGAAAGTCGTGTGGTGGCCACACCTCACTTTTTTTTATTATTTATTATTTCTATTTTTTTATTTTATATTTTATTTATTATTTATTTCTTCTATACTCTTAATAAATCTTTATAGAATGCTTACTTTGCAAGATATTCGAAACAAAATGCACTCGAGTAAGTGTCCGAATTTTGAAAACATTTTTATACAAAAGGTATTGAAAATTACGTTTTAAACTTACTTTTATACTCATAATGTACATGTCTCATAAGCATGATTTGCAAAATATTCGCAAGAAACTACTTTTCGATAAGAGTAAAAGACCTACTTCCGGTAGGAATTTCGAAAAAGTTTTTTAATACAATTTTCTCAAATTTAATTTTGAGTACATTTGAATTCTTTATAAATTTGTTTAAACTTAGTAATTGTCGAAATATTGGCAAAATTCGAGCTTTTACTGAAGTAAACTACTACTTCCGGTCTACCGATTTTACTGAAAAACTAATCGAATCTCAAGAGAGAGATTATACGAGTAAATACAAAATTTGGAATTGATGTCTACAGCAGTTTGACCGCTATCGTGGTCAAACGCATACACACACACACATACACTGACACACACACAGACATTATTTAAAAACCACTTTTTCGGTATTAGATGACTTCAAAACGTGGATATCTGCAAAAATCTCCAGGTCGAAAATTTTCATCATCACAATATTTCCTTATACTACGAAAGTAAAAGAAATAGGTCCATTAAAAATAGGGATCGAAGTTACGAACAAACGCGTAAGGAAAAAATCAATTTAACATTTATGTTTAGACAATAAATAAACATTTTAATGGAATTAGTCATTTGCTATTTAAAATCTCTTTTAATGACGAGCATACATTTTCAATATATTTATTCCAAACGATATTTTTGATTTTAGCTAAGAATTAATTTATTTTATGTGGCGTGGATCTATGTTATTAACATAATTAGTAAATACCATATTGCTTTCGCTTTTTAATTAAGTGGGTGTGTTCTTCCCTTCATATTAATAAGCCGATATAGAAAAATGTAATTTATGAATTTATATAGGTTACCAAATCTTCTAATTATAATTATTTGTTCCCGAACACATTTTTCTTCTGTTCCTAATGCAAGCCGGTAAATATCTATTTGATGATTATCTCAATTTAATTATATATAAATTACACGGGTATGCTACGTATTTCTTAATTTAAGTTCCAACTCTATCGTTTATGGTACACGGAATTAAAACACTTACCAGTTTAGATCACACCTGATAAAATGAATGATGAAATTAGTATCATTTTATGTAGTAATAATATACAAAACTATATATTTAGTTATTTATGAACGCTAATGCAAAAAACAATAACAGTAATTAAAATGAAAAGGAATGAAATTTGGATTTTATTTTCGGGATTTATCAGCAAAAATTTTGCAATACAAATGTCTAGAAATAAACAAGGCTACAGGAATTGTCCACTTAATAAATGCAAGTTTCATTTCATGAATATTATAGATTACTATCCAGATAATGATATGACACAAATAAGATTACATGATTTCATTCATTTTAGGTATTGTATGTACATTTCATGAAGTTACAGTCAGTATGATTTGTGTGATGAGATTAGATATTCGTCTAAGATAAATCTGGACCGTCTTATCAACCTGCATGAATAGTATGCGACAGCTCTACTCCTAATTTTTGCAATTACTCTTTCAGTTACGCAATTTGCACCGGTATTGTTTGTGTAGTGGAATTGAATGTTGTCTAAGAAGAACCTAGATCTTTTAATGAAACTAAATTTGTGTTAGTGTTATATGCTTAGTAGTTTACAATGTTACTTTTGATTATACATTTTGCGTTGCATCTTTTTGTTAGTCACTAAACACAGAGATCGGATTTGTTGCGTTGTAATGTTATTGGATGTCGTTTTTGATAAATCAAAGGTTTTCCAATGATTCTATTCAATTGATTTGCTTTCCTAATAGTCAGTTTTTGTTGTTGATTGCTTTCCTATTGTCATTTTTGTTATTGATTACTAGCAAATAATGTATGCCACTACGTCAAGATGACTGATTAATTTAAATACATTTCTTTATTTTGGCAAAGAATTTTAATATACAGGCTGTTTTTTAATAACATGCAAATATTTAAGGGGGTTATTCTTGCGTCCATTTTATGAAAAGAACTTCATATGAACATATATTTTAAATGTCTTTTGAACTGTAGGGTGCTAAAGTTTAAAAAAAAATTAATCACGTGCATCTCGCTAGACCACTTATGAGAAGAAACTATTTATGTAACTTTGAACAACAATTTATATAAGAGAATAACGTAATCTATATATATATATATAGTCCGGTTATAACGAGCACGCACGGGAGTGCGGGATTATCTCGTTATAAGCGGACTTCGTTAAAAACGGTTACTTCAAAAAATACGTTTTATTGAAAAGGTAACTACATGGTGATTATATAATGTATTAGAAAATAATATTATGATATAAATTAACCAAAATAATCTGTGATTTTCAATTGCTTCTGATTTAACACTGACACATCAATTAAATTTTCCAATTTTGATAAGTAGTTGAAAGATTGTTTAGCACTGTCTAAAGTAGCTTCGGATTCGAAAGTAGATTCTAAAGTAGCTTCGGATTCGAAAAAAGTTCGCAAGTTCGACAGACACCTCCTAGCATCTAGACGTGAGATTTTTTCTGGTAATAAGACTGGTTCTTCATCCTCAGATTCAGCAGTGTCAAGTGCACGTTGATTGTGTTTTTTATAAGCATCATCAACTAGCTCATCATCGGTAGGAATTCCACAGGTCCATACAGAATTATCAACCTGAACAAACTCTTGAAAGTTTATTTGTTCAGTGTTTAATGAGACACAAAGTTCACTTAGGGGTACTTCGTCATCCCATTGCCATCCTTCTTCAGATGCCGTAACTTCCCCTACGAAACCAGCGTGCTTAAAACAATTTTTTATTGTAGCTTGCGTAACATTATGCCAGGCTCGGTCCACAAAGCGAATGGCGTCTAAGAGTGTTATACTGCTTTCTGTCTCTTTTTCAATGACATCTATCAAGTGTAGCACAAGTGTTTTTCGGAAATGAAATTTTATGAAGAGTATTACTCCTTGGTCCATCGGTTGTAGCACTGAAGTTGTGTTTGGAGGTAAAAATGCCAATTTTATATTCTTCAAATTAGGTACGTTTGGGTGTGCTGCACAGGTGTCGACAACGAGGAGGATTTTTCTATTTTTCTTAATGAGTTGTGAGTCCCAGTCAAATAGTTCCTCAGTAAAAATGTCGGATGTCATCCACGCATTTTTATTTGCACGATATTTCACAGGTAAAGACTTTATGTGTTTAAAACAACGTGGTTTCTTGGCCTTACCAATTATCAGTAGCTTTCGTTTCTCGGAACCATCTGCATTTGCACAAATTAAGACTGTTACCCGTTCTTTCGATAGTTTACCCCCAGAGCACTTTTCATCTTTGAATTTAAGAGTCTTATCGGGTGTTAATTTATAAAAAAGGCCGGTTTCATCGGCATTAAAAATGTCAGAATCAGCATAACCATGTTTTAGGTGAGGCCACGTGTTAGATAACCATTCTTCAGTAACAGTGCGGTCCACAGATTTTGCTTCCCCAACAACTCTCCCTGCATTTATGTTGTGTCTTTGTTTAGATCGGTTTATCCAACTCATCGAACATTCAAAATCGGCTCCATAACCTAACGAAATGCCAAATTGGGTTGCCTTTTGTTTCAAAATAGGCCCACTAAGTGGAATGTTTGCACTTCTTTGAATGCGGTACCAATTCAGAAGGGCTTCATCTAGGTCCATTTTCTCCGTTGTTCTCTGTTTTTTTCTGTTGGTGTTTTGAATAGAAGAATGATTTAACTTTGCTTCATTTTTTAAAAAGGTTGACAAGGTCGAACTGGACAAATCATACTCTCTACACACTTGTGCTTTGGTAACACCATCATGAACTTTTTGTAAAATTTCTTTTTTTTGGCTAACGGTAAATTGCTTCCGTTTTAATTTACTGGAAGACGATATGCTTCGTCAAGAGTTCTAAAGCGACTGATATTTTTCCGATTACTCCCTCCTGACCTCCTGTTCGGATTTCTCAAGGAGCGCGATCGATATCCTCGTTATAACAGGTTTTTTCTAAAATATCCATATCTTATAACCGGAATATCGTTATATCCGGTCTCGCTATATACGGAAATTTTTATACAGGGGCTTGCATTCAAAACAAAATTTTATGTCCATGTGCTCGTTACAACCGGTATCTCGCTATATCCAGTATTCGTTAAAAGCGGATTATACTGTACATTTTGAAATGGTAACAGCAAATTATTCTGAACGCATACAGAAATAAATTAAATTAGATGTTGGAAATAACATAACATCGTGCACATGAATGAATTTTATTTTTTGATGCAAAAACCGTACGTCAAACAAAAACCAAGAGACCACATTTGCTCAGAAACAAATGGAGATTTAAAAAAAAAAGTACTTTAAGAAAATCAATGGCGTAACATATTGCTGTGACTCTTACAAATTTATATATAAATGAAATAAATTTAATTTATTTAATCAATGTGCAATTGAGAGTCAAGCACGCATCCCAGTGCTAGGCCTTATGCTAGACTAAGATACAATGAATTTTCTGCTGAAAAGTAGGTTAAGCAAAACTTTTACATACAACTAGCTCAGTTTAAAATAAATAATTCTCTCAGGGGCAGAAAATATGAATAGATTCTCCAATCGATTCTCCTGCTCTTTAATTATCTCCAGGTCAGGTAAAGAAAAGAAAATGCAAAATAAATCTTAACATCTAATTTATTAAAAATAAATTTAAATGAATTCAAAAATTTTAATATACAAATATTTACATACAAAGAATCAATATCTCAAACATCATTCAAATCTATACATCATAATTAATAAAAAAATATTATAAGAAATAAAATAAATGAAGTCATAACGTCGTGAAAAGCTTATGTCTTAAAATGTGAACGTGATTATTATGAATTATATTTGTCATAGATACATGTAAACAATCAACATCTTTAAATAAAATAAAATAAATTACACATGATGAATTGTACTGGAATATAAATAACCAAAAGATTCACGCGATTTACTGTTTGCGAACAAAATATAAACATTAAGGATATGGCTTTGCCCTAATTAGTCGTGTCCGGCGCCTTTTCTCGCTCCCAACACAGTACCATCAGATAGCAAATTCACACAGATGAGTACCCCAAAGTTCCACCCTACGAGTATGTCTTTTCAACTCGTCGGACACAACCCGAACATACATCACAATGTGCTCACTCCTTAAGGAATATATATATATATATAAATAAATTTTATATAAATAAAATGAAATAAAATAATGTCTTTGCGTATTCAATAGATTAACTCAGCCCTGATTAGTTCTGCCTGGTGCCTTTTCTCGCTCCCAAACGCAGTACCACCAAGACCAATTCGTGTCTTTCAAATTCACCAGGACTCCATGCTATGAATTAAATAACGACTTAATTCATTTCACACATTCCTGATGTATTATTCAACACGTTAACATTGAACACCCAAATACAACAAAATATACTTGATATACATATAAGAAGAAATAATATATACATTAAAAATAAACTTTACCTTCTCGTGAAATTCCAATACAAAACACCACTACAAACAAAGAATTTGGTACACCACTATACACACATTTATAACAAATATTATCTAATCACCTTAACTCTTCGTACATGATTTCAAACTCATCCATGATAAATTTCAAAAAACTTGTTCACTTATATATATCCTATATACACATAAAACAAAATTATTAATTTCAAATCCCTTTTGTATGATAAATAAAATTGAAAAGAAAAAGTAAATTATACAAAAATAAAATGATTATGCTATCCAAAGCAGTCATTACAATCACTAGAATGTTTTGTCATAATGTATGGCATAGTACCCCTACATGCAAAACAAAACACTCTAGAAAAAGAAAATAAAAATGAATTTAAATAAATTCAAAATCCGAATTCATAAATAAAATTATCTCATACATAAATAATTGTTCAAGAATAACTACAAATCTCAATGTAATACACGTTGCATGTTATCAGAGAAAATATTACAAGTGTTGAATCTTGTTAAAAATTTTATAAGTGTCGAAAATCTCAAAAATTATTCTAAGTCCGGATTTAAGAGTAATCCTTTTTAAAAGAGGAGGGAGTGGTTTATCACCTACTTTTAGACTATTTAAAGATAGCGGTTTGCACCAGCTGTCCCGGAAATTTTATCCGTCCATCCTTTTATGCCTAAATTTCTTTATAAAAACGTACGGTAACTCTCGGCTTATACCGATACCACCTCCAAAACTGCACATCGACGGTGCTGCTCTTATCGGTCACTTAAGAAAACAGCGCATTAACAATCCTTGAAAAAGGTAAACAAACATGTGAATATAAATTTGTCTACACGTTTATGACTCATCCATGCATCTGGCGAACAATATTGTTTTCACCGGCCATACAGTCGCAGTATTCTTCATGCGGGAAACACTTTCTCGTTATTGAAAACGTAGCATTTGATGCGTAACTTAATATTATGACTTTATAAAAATTTTACTAAGATTCTTTTATTGTTTTACTTAAATAAAAATAAAATTTTTGCAAATTATTGATATAGTGAATGTTTACATACTCATCATGATAAAAATAAATGAAATAAAAATTAATTTAAATAAAATCTTGAAGTGATCTTGATTATACTTATTTATAATTTACAACCCAACTCAAGATCACTGCAATATGTTTCAAATTAAAAAAAAACCCGTTCAGGCACCATAAGTAAAAATTATAAAATTGATTATACATCAGAAAATGCATCTTGATGCATAAAAGGCGTATACAAAATTTCAAAATATCTAGGGTAATACGAAATAAAGAAAAAAAATTTTTTTTTTAACTTTAGCACCCTGCTGTTCAAAAGTTAAGACATTTAGGACATATGTCCATAAGATGTTTTTTTCACAAAATGGACCCAAAAATAACTCCCTTAAATATTAGTATGTTATTAAGAAACATGTGATATATAAATAATTTATAAGGAAAAGGATAATGCGCAAATTTCGCCATAGAGCAACCGCAGACATGTGTTTCAGACTCGTTGGTTCTTCTCTTGTACAATTCATTTTTTTATTATTCAATTTTCTGAATTTTTCGGATGTCACGTGGGTTGGCTATGTCTGCCTCGCAGCGGATGTCGGATATTGTACTCAGACCTGAGTATCTTCTAACTTGTAGCTGCAAATGGTGGTCGATCATCCTGATGGTCTTCTGTTTATTGCTTCTATCTCTAAGGATGTCCCACCATATTCCTTGGCTACACATTACTGACGATGACCAACGAGCCTAAAACTCGTGTCTGCGGTTGCTTCTACAGTCCAATTTACCCATTATCCTTCTCTCTGTATTTCATGTATTTGCGATAATTAATTTTTTTATTATAATTTATAATATTTTTATAGGTACTTTCTCTTAGGCATTGTAATACGAAATAAGTGACAAATATTTTTCTCAAAATCTGAAAACTTTCAAACAATTAATATGACCAAGTGCTTATATTGAACCCACATTATTTACCAAATGATAGATATAAATTTTGTGGCATTATTAACGTAGAATCCTTTTTTTACCAGAAACAACAATCTAGATATGTATATATATATGGAAGTGTATTGAAATCTACCACAAACATACGACGCTGTATCAAAGAAGTGAATCTTCAAGCAATTAGCGCTTACTGGTGTTTTCTAATTAGAAGCCATACAATGTGGACAGCGTTGGAGAAACCTTTTATCAATTCTTCGGTGCTAATTATATCGGTTTACATGATCTGCTTCTTGGAATATGTGCACGCTGTAGCTTTAATTGTCTTAAATTAAATAATTATGAAAGTTAAGAAAAATTCAAAAGGGAAGACTTAAAATGTAAATAATTTCAGTATAACAATATATTAATTATTATTCTATGGACATGCATAGAATATACAACTACGCAATTACTTCCTATTTCAAGCTTCAATTGATAGTTTTAGTTTACAGAAGTTGATATGTTCCTTAAAGTCAAGGTTCTGATAGTTGTTGCACTTTATTCTAGCTATCCCAACCTTTGTTTAAATATTTCTGACTTATATTTTCTATCGAAAATCCATTAGTTCACACTTATCTCATCTGTTTTGCACGAAGTCCTTGCGGTTGGTCTAGATTATTCTAGATTTGTTCTATATACGTTTAGATCATAGGTTCCCAAAGTGGGCGATAACGCCCCCTTGTGGGCGCTGCAGGTCTAAAGGGGGGCGGTAAGAGACCCAGAAAAAAATGGGGGCGTTGTGTAAAGGCTTAGGGGGCGATTTGTAATTTCATCTAGAATCTAGGAGGACTCTTAGACACCGACTGAGCTCTCGACTCTCGACAGTCTCGACTACAGCTTGTGAACATCAACTAATATTAATTAAGAGATTGCTCAAACCAACTCGGTTCGATATTTCTCTCCGAGTAGTTCATATATCTGTCCTGTTTTATTGAATAAATAAAATAAAAAACATATCAATCGGTCGCTCCGTTTCGAAACGAAAAGAGACACAAACAAACAAATAAAAAGGCAACTGTATCAATCGGCTGGTTCATAGAATACTTGTTCTTACTTGTTGAGTACGATTGAGCGTCGAATGAGATAAACGAGTTTATGCATGTTTGTCTTATTCCTGTCGGTGCGTGCTGCTTATGCAATCCTATATAAACAACGTAATATTTATTTTATTTTCATTTGCGGTTTCGCGCGTAATAGATAAGCAGTACTTAAGTTCAACACTTATACTTACGTATTTCTCAAAACAAAACAATGTCGGAAGTAAAAAAGAAGAGACGGCAATACTGTGCGGAATATATTAAATTCGGATTCATTGAAAATCCTACAAACCCATCGTCGCCTTTGTGCCTTCTATGCCTAAAAACATTTTCGAATGAAGCAATGAAGCCTTCAAGACTTCAAGATCATTTGAATAAAATGCATCCAGATAAGAAAGACAAGAATGTAGCATATTTTCAAGACCTAGAGAAGAAGCATAATACTCGGCCAAGTGTAGCAAAACTCTTTTCGGCGGCTGCTAAGCAAGATGACGACGGACTTCGAGCTTCGTACAACATCTCTTTGTTAATTGCTCAAAAAGGCAAACCACACAACATCGGAGAAGTGTTAATTTTGCCAGCAATAAAGGAAGTAATAACTACTGTGCTTCATAAACCGGCCGCAGATATTATCGGAAAAATTCCTTTGAGTAATAATTCTGTGCAAAGACGAATTGATGAAATGGCCGGAAACATAGAAGAATCATTGTGCAATCATCTGAGGACTAGTCAATTCTCAATTCAGCTCGATGAGTCCACTTTACCAACTAATGAAGCATTGTTGCTGTCTTACGTGAGGTTTATTAAAGATGAGAAAATATGTGAAGAACTATTGTTTGCTAGAAATTTAGAGACCGATACAAAAGGCGAAACCATATTCAATACATTGGAAAAGTTTTGTGATGAGAAAGAGATTCCCTTGAAAAATATTATATCAGTTGCTACGGATGGCGCTCCGGCTATGACAGGGTGCCATAAAGGCTTCATAGCGTACGTAAAAAATAAAATTCCAGATGTCCTTGCTGTACATTGCGTTATTCATAGACAACATTTGGTTGCTAGAAATTTAAGTGAACGACTATTTCAATCACTGCAATATGTCATCAAAGCAGTCAATAAAATCCGTAACTGCTCTTTGAATGATAGATTATTTCATCAGCTTTGTGTTACTAATGACGAAGATTTCAACCGTTTGTTGTTTCATACCGAAGTTCGTTGGCTATCAAGAGGCAATTGTCTGACTCGATTTTACAACCTGTTTGACTCTGTGATAGAGTTTTTGGAAACTAAAGATACAGAATTGCGCAACAAGCTCATTACATCAAAAAATGATATAGCTTACATGACAGACCTGTATAAATTGTTCAACAACATGAATCTCCAACTGGAAGGCGATGAACTAAATTTAATTAAAACAAAAAATGTCGTTGCTGCTTTCGCAGCCAAACTGCTTCTACACAAAAAGAATATGGGCAGACGTGAGTTTCATAATTTTCCGAATTTATCAGTATCCTGCAGTAACGACGACTTGTTTGCCTACTGCCAACATTTGGAAAAGCTCCACATTGACTTCACCGAACGATACCAGGATATTTTGAACTTGGAAATACCAGACTGGGTGTTGGATCCGTTTTCAAATGCCAACACAGCAATATCACCACATCTGGAAGAAGAACTTATAGAATTGACAACGAACGAGGAAATAAAAATCAAGTTCAAAAATGGCTACCAAGAATTTTGGCTACAAAAACCGATCCCGCAATTGTACCCTGGATTGTGGTCAATCATTCAACGATTCTTGATAGCATTCCCATCGTCATATTTGTGTGAACGTGGATTTAGTGCTGTAGCAACGCTGCTTACTAAAAAGAGAAATCGTTTGCATGTTACCGAACGTGGTGACTTGCGGCTGTTCTTGAGTAAATTGGAACCTGATATCAACAAACTTATTAAACAGCATCAGATTCATCCTTCACATTAGTTTTTATATTAGAATCGATTATGTTTGTTTTATTTTGAATTTTGAATAAAAGATACTTTGTCTGAATACTATAAAGTTGCGTTTCAATAATCATTCTCATTGGCAGGTGTAGCCCGTAAAAGTTAACTTGAGACCTGAGCGCCGTTGTGTACTACCTACTACGCTCAGGTCTCAAGTTAACTCATTCATTCTAAACGAGACTTTTACTATAACCCATAGTAAAAGTCTCGTTTAGAATGAATGTTTAATCTCCGCTAATATAGCTCACAATAATTAATTTAATTTGAAGTTATAGTGGTTTTTGAGTAGGTGAAAAAATGGGGGCGCTAAAAAATAATTTATTCTCAAAGTGGGCAGTAGGCAAAATAAGTTTGGGAACCACTGGTTTAGATCAAGAGATATAGCAAAATATTTTGGAACAATGTAGAACAAATCGAAAACAATTTGGCCTAACCTTCAGAGTTTCTATTTTCGCTAAAAATATTATGAACTCTGACTTCGTGACATCCATCAACTATCTTTATTGATTAGTGTAATTAATAACTTACATGTGTCGCTTCGTTAAAGTATTTTAAAATGTAACATTTTTCAGTATTTACTTTATATTTGTAATGTATGAATATTATGCAATTGCGATGTTAAAGGATATATATATGTATATATGTGCATCGTTAAATGACAAAGTCGTAAATATTAATTTCTCGGTACTGGTATTAATGGGTTATCAAACGCAATGATTTTTACTTCAACTTCCTGTTATGTGTCTGCACGAGAGTCACGCAATGAAAATTATGAATGAGGTAATAAAATCTCATTGTTGTACGGCAATTGAAGATAATGCATTTGCAATTCCACAAAAAAGTTTAAATTACATTTATTAGTATCGGCAAATATATATACGAGGTGAGTTTTTATGTTATCTGCGTAGCTATGAATGAAATGAGTTAGAACATGAATAAAATTTTAGTTTTCAACGTAAGAACCATTAACACAAACACACTTATTTCAACGGTTCTTTAACCTTTCCGGTCACAATTTTTTTCTACTGGGTCGCAAATTTTGCTTTCCATCCTTGCTTAATTTTTTTGAAATTTTCGGGGGCAGTTGCTATGCTCCACCAATCCCCCTTAGGGAGTTAGAGTATGTAGTCAAATGACAACACTATAACTCAATAGTAATTTAACAGGTATATTATATTATCTTTAAGGTAGTATGTTTAGTATATAATTAGTTATTACTATTTTATTTTATTTAAAATGTATGATTTAATCTTTAAAAGAGTTTAAACTTATATTCAAAATTAATTCTGAGTTTGTTCAATAACTATTTTACTCTCAAAATTATTTCTCAAAATATCTGGGTTATGATTCTACCTAATTTCATTGTACTTAAACAGAATTAGATGGGAAATTTGTGTACTGCAAACACCTAAAAGCTGGGTTATATATTTTTACCGGCAAAATTACTTATAAGAATATTATGTGCTCAGTCTAAAATTATTTATAAGAATCTTATAAATCATCTCAGGATGTTATGGTTCTTATTTTGTGGAAAATTACCTTCGTATAAAGAAACAAACTGTGAACGATCGTAAATAAATATATTGGAAATTAAGTACACTGATCTACATAAATTAGGTTATAATCAAAACATCATCCTATAACTAAAAATGTTAGTTAAAATGTTAATTATTGGAATTGTTTACACATAAACAACAGGAACAAATAATCATAGAAGGTATGAATATAAATCTTAAATAAATACATTTCAGTTCAGACAATTGACATTAATTGAAAAGATTCTTTAAATACTAGGTGTGAAAAAACTTCTATATGAAACTTCAATTTATATTATATTGTGATGAAATTAAAATAAAATAATTCTTACAATTATGAATATATTTAATGTTAAATTAACTATTCTCAATAATTAACATATATGTAATTACTTAACTCGAGTTTTATAATTTTGTTTGTTTGCTGAGTGGCCAATTCGTTCCAATTCTTCTGAGTTTCTTCGTTCTGGAACTGGTATCCTGGTGTGATTTTCCAACCCTGGACTGATTATCCCTCGAGTACTACGTTTTGGTTTTCTTTATTCAGGTGATAATTAATTTTAACACTACAATTTGGAGTACAGTTGATTCGATGAAACTCCTCCAATTTCACACTCTTGTACTATTGTTGCTTATAATTCTCGTAGAAAATCGTAGTAAATTTATATAATCACAAGTGTATTTAATAATTTTCTTAATTAATATGTGTTTTAACTTAAATTGTAAGAGCGTCCTTTTTCGGCGTTTTTTCTCTGTGAAAATTCATCCCATTTGTTTTTTTCACTTGCCCACTAATGGTTATTGTGATTTTTTTTCTTTAAAAAATTGATTTGTATATTAAGTTGCCTAATTTTTTTGAGTGACTAATAAAATATTTTTTTAGTATTGTTTACATGTTGATATTATGCAATTTTCCCTTAATTTTGGGAATTTATTAACTTCTCAATTCTTTTATAATTTCTTATATATTCAAATATATTTACTAAGATTGAATTATGCTATATTAATCTTTGTTCCTTAAGTTGCATAGTTTCGAGTTTACTCTAAATTAAATATATAAATATCGTTATAATATATATATATATATATATATATATATATATATTCGTATGAAACTCCATTACAGGTACAAGAAATATATATATATATATATAAATTATATTACAAAAGTAGAAATATATTTAAAAGAGCCATAACTGCCGGGGCCCTGTAAAACACTGCACCATTTAGTCTAGGATGTTGGAAAAATCTGCAAAATAAAAGATCTCCATCACAGCGCTACAACACTAAAGGTCTTTACTTGTTAAGATCCAAGCAATGGCCTCTAGCGTTAAATTATGTGAATCTATGTATCGAAATTCAAACTTAACTAGAGGACCTTCTTCAACAATATGTTTAACTGTTACAATCTCAGCTCCGCAATCACAAGCTGGACTCGCAATCACACTTCACTTGAATAACATACTATTGCACCTTCCATGACCCGTCCTAAGGCGATTCAACTTGCACCAAATTTTTCTTGGTTGTGTAAAGTCAGTCAATTTAAACAAAGGATCATCTATTAATTGTTTATTAAACACTTCACATTCTAACAAAGTTGATTTCCAGAGGTCAATAATCTAAAATTGTTGAGTTAGGAAATCCTCCTTCCAAAATTGGACTACTTGATTTCAATGTATAAGGTGGTAAGTTCTGAAGATCTTGAATAATTGTATATAAATTAGGAAACTTTTGATATTTATCAATCAACGTTTTAAAGCATTGTTCTTAACTGATAAGGATAAATGTTAGCCAGGACGTTCAGCCAAGGAGGTGGAGTAGATTTTACTTTGCTCGTAATAATTCGAAGTGTAAAACTTAATTGAATATCAACTTTACAAACATGTATGCTATTCATCCAAACTGCACTACAATATTCAGCAGCAGAATACACCAATGCAAGAGCGGACGTACGTAAAATGTTTACCTGAGCTCCTCAATTTGAACCAGCCAACTTCTGTAAGATATTATTTCATGTTTTAATCTTCATACGCAATTTATCAATATGTTGTTTATATGTCAACGATGTATCCAAAGTAACTCCTAGATATATTGGATTAAAATTATGTCTTAGAACAGTACCATTAAAAGATGCTACAAGTTTTTAGTGTTTTTCGTTACTCTTAAGATGGAAACAAGAAATTTCTCACTTAGATGGATTAGGACATAGCCTCCATTTTCTAAAATAATAACTCAGAATCAATAGGTCTTCGTTTAAATTAACTTCAAGTTGATTGAAATTATTTTGTTGATTAGCAATTGCCATATCATCAGCGTAGATAAATCTTTTAGAAGTCGTATCTGGTAAATCACTTGTATATAGATTAAAGAGAAGAGGAGATAATACCGAACCTTGAGGTTAATAATATTTTAAATTTACTACTTTCTGTTACATCAATGAAACTAATTCCTGTTTTCAAATTCTTTTGAAAACCATTTTCTATATACTGTATTAAAGGTAATACGTGATCACAGCATTTACGATTTGGTCTAAAACCAGCTTGCTCTTTGGGAAAGATATTTTCCATATTTGGAGAAATTCTATGATATAATAATTTCTGTTAGATCCTGTAACATACTGATAATAATGAAATTGGTCTATAACTAGAAGCAACATCCTGGCTTCAAAACAGCTACAACTTTTACTTTTTTAAATTCAGTAGGAACAATACCATTATTTAAAATATTATTATGGAAACATAAAAGCCAATTCAGGATAAATTCCATCAAAATCAGCAGCTTTACGAATCATTAAAAATTCTATCACTATATCCAATTCTTCCATAGAAAAGGGTTTTGCACGATCATCATTTTTAGTATTCATAGATTTTCTTTTCTTGCGCGATCATTTCTTCATATTTTTGATTTCTACTTTACTTAACTTTGTCATATTTGAGACGTCCACTAATCTTGAAGCTATGGTCTTAGCGCTGATTTTTGATTCTACAATACTAGTTTGAATTTTATATGTAGAGGTGAGCGACAGAGAAATAAATCAAAAAAAGAAAAGAAAATCTTCATATTAGGTATTACATTATATTATTATTACCTACATTACTTTGAATGAATGTTTAAAAGAAAATTGCTGTTTTTGCAAGGCAAAGATGAACTTTGCACTTGTTGCACATAATTCTAGAAAAATCTTTAGAATTAGTATTTTTACAGAGAGGCAAAACTTTTGTTGTCGTGGATGGGCCAGTGCCCAGTATTATCATATCGGATGTCACTGATGCACTGAACTTCATCGAGCTCTCGTCTGCGGTTTGAAGTTGTAGTTCATCATCGGGTCCCATTTTTTTCTGATGACATAACAAATTTAGAGTTATGTATTGCAGTTCTTTTCTCAAAACAATTCTATTTTGTGTTGTCAAGTACTGTTTTCCTATATAATCCCTGACGGCTTGTTTGCTTGGGGCTGCTGGTCTTACATGGCTTGGGCCAGGTTGTGGTTCTGTAATAATTGCTTCGGAAACATGGTCAGGTTCAGACACATGAGATTTGTTTCCCTTTTGTTCCAGTCTGCCTCGTATTGGGCATCTGACTCGGCAATTACCAAATAATAAATATTATTTCAAAAAAAGCCTCTTGAAATGTGCTACGTACTTTTGAAACCCCTGCTTCAAACTCTTCATATAAGTCATCTCCATCGTCGCCAGTGAAGTCCTCGATGTCGGACAAATTTTCCGCCAAATTTACGTTTGTCTGTGGACGGTGACGATTAAATATTTTTTAAAATTAATAGATAATATTGTTTTTTTTTTAGTGTTAGGTTATGTTTTTCTTACGTGTTGAAACCGTTGAGTGACGAAGTAACCAAATGGTTACACTGGTTTTAAAGAATTAGAAACTGATAAAATCAAAACGATATTTTTTTTATTATTGCACTCGCACAGTCAAACTTTCTTTCCAACGTTTTGAACGTTTCCAAATTCGTGTTTAGTGACAGTTATTATAAGAGGTCTTACAGCGTGCTGTAATGCAATATGGCCAGTAATATAAACTTCTTTATGGAAAGTATTTTACAGCTTTTAAATACTAGGTGTCACCATTCGGACTAATCTAGTAAAATGGCGTATAAACAATTGACTATGGTGTGAACAAACCGATTCTAACGTCTAGAACTTTTGGAGAAAAATATTAATTTTGATGTAGTCACTTGATTACAAGATTACCGAAAGGGTTAATAAAGCTATGCCTTCGAAAAGGGATTCTTTTGGCAATTCCACAAAAACCCTCTCAAGGGTTTTTTGAGTTTTGGAAGAAGATAATAGTCCCAGCGGTCGAGAATGTTGTAATAATAAAGCCGTATTCATTGATTATTTCTTGAACAATTCGTAACTTATGCACTTTGCAGAAGCAGAGTTTTCTGAGTAAAATTGTGGGGTCTTTTCTCACGGACAGCCCTGTTTAATTTCTTAATTGTTTTTTGGTAGACTTTCCTGTTTCTGTCCTGCGTCTCAGAAAACTGTGGCCATCAATTCTACCGCATAAAATTGCGTGTCTGCGAGTCCTTATCAACCCATTGCATGGACTTTTGTTTCGTGGGAAGGTCTCACTGGTGCATACAAGTTTCATCCTCACAAAAATAAAAGAGTCAAATTCTCTTTTGTCGTCTACACAATTTTTGTTCAGAACTGAACAGACTGGGAATCCATCTTGTCGACACTTTGCTCATTCCCAAAGCTAGTATAACATAAAGACTCACCTGTTATAAGCGCTTAACTAAAAGTTTATTTTCTAGAAAATTTATGGGATATACATACTAGTTATTTTAAATAATTGTTGCTTACTATTGTTTACGTGAAGAAAGGTATTGATTTTTAAACTAACATACATTCTAATCAACTATATTTTATATAACTAATTTTCGATAATCATGAAATTTCAACCAACTAAGTAACATCCACATAAAGTATATTTAATTGTAACCGATAATATTTATAACCTTTTTAGCATTTTATATGGCCCAATGTACATGTTGCAACCCAACGCAACCCGATGAATATGCAGTAGCACTTCTACTTGTAATTTGATGTAATACCTATGTTTCGCTGTTTGTAAGTGCATTACGAGAAGTATATATCTCACTAATACTGTTAATATCTCCAAAAAAAGCGTATTTAGTAGCAAATAAACCTTTCTCATATGATCAAAAGTTTTATATATCTTTCAAAATTAAAACATCAATTTGAACATATTCAAATTTCACTTCTTTATTTTCACTCCTTCATTTTACCTTTGTATTATGTGCATTCCTCTTCCTCTTATGGACATTTTCAGTAATTTGGGAATATTTAAAATTTTATTTATTTTACTTTCACTGCAATGTTATTTTATTTTTGGTCCTTTTCATTCTTTAATTAAAGATTATATCTTTTTTCTTTTGTGTTTATATCTTCGCAAATTTAGGCTTTCAAGATCCTCAAAGAATGAAATATGAATTTGGAAAAGTTTAATCGTTTATTTTTGGCTTATACAAATTTACTTTACGTTTATATCTCTAGTATCATCTAGTTTCAAATGATTGCTATGTTCAGTTTCTTTCTTTTTTGATAAAATTATCACAAATTTAAGTTTTTAAGATCCACAATGACTTTTTACTTTTACTACATCACTGTGTTTAGTTCTTTCACATTATTTATTTCAAAATTACTACCATAACGTTCTTGCTCTTGGAATTAAATTATCAAAAATTTAAGTTTTCAAAATTTTCAAGGATTCAGATATGAATTTGATAATTAAGGTATAAAAATGAAATACTTAGATGACCCTATTCAAATATAAATACTTCACTTTAAAAGCGTAGGGTGGCTGAACGGACTCAAGTGAGTCGAAACGCGTCCACATCTTGCTAAATAGCAATGGCAATATATTTTTTTAAATTAATTTAACGGCAGTAGTCGTATGTCGAAAAAATTGTTTTAACTGAGAAATGAAAATATATCGAGATGTGTAATTAAAGGTTTTTTGAAATTACGGAATACCTCATACACATAACCATACCACTTCACTTTATTTTTGCTTCCATTATATTATTTATTTACAATTTATCATCATATTCTAATCTGTTTCTCGTCTGATTAATTTTTCACAAAGTTGCTTAGGATCCCCAAATATTGAAATATTAATTTTAGAACTCTTAAAACTTCAACTTTTTGACTTTTATTACTTTCCTTTACGTTTGGTCCTTCTACATTATTTATTTTTGCTATTAAAAATCATAGTTATTATTACAATTCCCATTTTTTATTTTACAGATGCTGTACCTTACGTTTAAATAATTCCTGTATTCAGTTCTGAATTTCTTTAAGATATCCTTAACTTTACTGCCCAATAATGATAACAGTAATACTGTTAGCTGTACGTACACGAGTACGTTGAAAGAATTACTATCATCTTTAAGCCGTTTAGGAGGAACTCGTCTTAACAAACCGGTATCAATTCTGAAGAACCTGATTCCACATTTCAAGACGCGTCGTCAAAATAGTTACATTTCTGGAGGGCAAACTGCAAAGCGGAAAATATATGCACGGGTACGTGTTTCTAAAATAGGAACGCCTTGTTTTTCTTTACATGCATTCTTACGAACCCCTCATGAATACTGAGTGATGTATACAGGGCTGTTGTTCACAGTTGGCAATACAAATAATATCCGATTATAATGCAAGTTGTCTAAAAGGCCTGTCCAGTTATGTGTAAAATAAACAATTTATTTGCAAATAGTAATTCTTTAATAATTACCTATTACAAATAATAAAGGAAAGTACAATTATACAGTTTCTTTTGATGTCAATACAGGGATTTCGAGTTTTATATGATGATTACAAAAAATTCTTTGGGTTTACAATGAGAATTGTATTACTGGATATTAAATTACAAATATAGCATCGATCTTACATCCTATTACATTTATATCTTATTCCATTCTGGTTATAATATAGAGGCTGAACCATTTAAAACTCCCAGGTCAAATATCTCGAAAACGAATAAAGATATTTGAATTTTGTAAAAGCAGTTACTAAAGAATTTGATCAACTCTAATTTGCTCTCACAATTGCGTTTTATTATGTGAATATATACAGGGTGAGTCATCTAAACGAGTAAGGCCGATTATGTCTTTATGAGTAAAGATATTTCGAAGCGGTTTTTTCCTTGTGATAGCTGTTCATTAGGAGCATATTTTAAAAATATTTTGTATTATACAGAGTGTTCCATAACTTGGTGGCTAACCATAGTTATAATTTTTTAAATGGAACACCTATATATTATTGCATTTTTGTATTCCCCGTATAATTTTTAGTCAAAAAGTAATAAGTTGGTATAGGCCTAAAGTGTAAAGTTTTTGACTTATTCACATTTTTCTGAAAAATTCAATGTTTGTATAAAATTATATATATACATATTATATTATAAAACGACGTATTAGATGGACAAAAATTTCTGCAGTATTGTTTACAATAACAGGTCCTAAGAGAAGCATGTTTTATTTTTGTACAGTTACTCCCTATACAGGGTGTTTAAAAAAGATGCGGCAATATTAAAGGGGTTGATTGTCCAGATCATTTTATACAAAAAAGTTTATAATAAACAAGGTCCGCAAACGCTTCGTTACCGATCTACAGCGTGTTGAAGTTTAATTAAAAGAAACAGTAAAAATTAGATTTCTCCAAGACGGCATTAAAGATCATAATGAAATTTTAGGCGTGTTATTTTTCAAGAAAAAAATAGGACGCCGCTAATTTCTCTAAAAATAAAAATATGTTTCTATTCTTTGTTCAATTGTGAAGAAAAAAGCTCTCTTAACTTTCTATCATACGACGTACCGTTTTTTAGTAAAAAAAAAACACATTTTAGTGCATGTACATTTATTACAGAAATTTTTTTTTAAATAACAAGGGTTTTATTAAAGGGCAAAAACATATATTTTATTATACCAACAATTTTAGCAAGCAAAAATTACAATAACTGTGCAAAGTGACCACCTCGAGCTCGGATGCAAGAATCCAATCTTCTCCTCATTGACTGGCGAACTCTCTCAAAAACAACACGATCGGTTTCAATTGAGTTGCACCCAGCAATGATTCGATTTCTTAAGTCTTCTACGTTTTCCAATGGAGTAGCGTACACCAATGACTTCAAATGGCCCCACAGGAAAAAATCCAGGGGATTTAAGTCCGGGGATCGTGCAGGCCATAAGTGTGGTCCACCTCGGCCAATCCAGCGATTTCCGTATGCTTGTGTTAAGAAATCACAAGTTACTTGACTAAAGTGGACTGGTGCGCCATCGTGCATATACCACATTGCATCTCTAACTGCTAATGGTACGTCCTCCAGAAATCCAGGGAGCGTGTTTTCCAAAAAGTTGCGATACACCTCTCCGGTTAGTCTTCTTGGTAAAAACACCGGTCCAATTAGGCAGTCACCCACAATCCCAAGCCAAACGTTCAAAGAAAACTGATGTTGAAAACGATTTTCAACAATTTCATGTGGATTTTCGTCACACCATACATGGTTATTATGGAAATTGCGTATTGCATTTCTTGAAAAATTCGTTTCATCGGTGAACAGAATCAACATCAGGAATTGAGGGATTTGAACCATTTTCTGCAAAAGCCATTGACAGAATGCAATGCGAGGAGGAAAATCAGCAGGAAGTAATGCTTGTAACGCGTTGTATATGGAATGGGTACAACAAATTTTCCTTCAGAATGTGCCAAATAGTCCCATTATTTACATCCAAAGCGTCAGCAATTTTTCGAGTAAAAGTACCTCGATCTTCTTCAATCATGTCTAGCACATCCTCTTCCAGCTCTACCGTTCTTGCTGTCCTTGGCCTTCCTGCTCCTCCATTTCGTCTTAATATGCCTGTTTCATAAAGACGTCGATAAATACTTTCGAAAGTTTTCCTATCAGGAGCAATACGGCCAGGAAATCTTTCAGTATACAACCGCCTAGCTTCTAATGCATTTCCATCAGCAAGTCCATAAATGTAGTGCATGTCGGTCATCTCTGCATTTGTATAGCGATTCATGATAAGGAAATTCAACAAATTCGACACATACAAAATTATTAATCATATGTCATTCAATATGTCAGTGAATAAAACAGGACTGTTTAAAAATATTTTTGTAAGCATGATAAATGTACATGCACTAAATTGTCTTTTTTTTTTTACTAAAAAACGTTACGTCGTACGATAAAAAGTTAAGAGAGCTTTTTTCTTCACAATTGAACAAAGAATAGAAACATATTTTTATTTTTAGAGAAATCAGCGGCGTTCTATTTTTTCTTGAAAAATAACACGCCTAAAATTTCATTATGATCTTTAATGCCGTCTTGGAGAAATCTAATTTTTACTGTTTCTTTTAATTAAACTTCAATACGCTGTAGATCGGTAACGAAGCGTTTGCGGACCTTGTTTATTATAAACTTGTTTGTATAAAATGACCTGGACAATCAACCCCTTTATTATTGCCGCATATTTTTTAAACACCCTGTATAGATGGCGCTGCAATAAAAAGAATTTTTTGATCGCCATAATCTTCATTGGTTTTGTATTTGAAAGAGTATTAAAATCAATGTACAAAATAAATACTTTCCGTATAAAGTTCATTTAGTGCACCTTTTAAGAATAGGATATAATCAAGGCAGATTCGATTTTCTGGCAGAATTTTCTGTAATGTTAGCGGAAAACAATAACTTTATAAATCAGGTCATGTGGAGTGACGAATGTCGTTTACATTGCAATGGTACTTTCATTAAGCATAATGCTCGATTTTAGTCACAAGATAATCCTAGGTGGATAAGGCAAAGAAGAAATCAAACAGTTTTTGGCATTAACGTTTGGTATGGAATTTTAAACGAATATATCTTAGGCTCCCACTTTTAACAAGAAACATTAACTGGTGTGCATTACTTTCAATTCCTGCAAAATGAGTTACCACTACTTTTGGAAGATGTACCAATCGAGCTGCGAAATAATCTGTGATTACATCAAGACGGGAGGGCACCTGCTCATAATGCCAATATAGTTACTGACTATTCTAATCAAACGTTACCACGTCGTTGAATTGGTACTAATTGCGTCTTCAGGTGGCCGGCTCGTGCGCCGGTTCAAACTCCGTTAGATTTTTTCTTGAGGGGATACTTGAAAGCTGAAATTTACAAGGAACCCCTAACAGATATGGGCGATCTTTATAATAAAATTTGCGCAAGTGTTCCAAAAATTAGTAGAAATACATTGTTAAATGTTTGCTGAAGAGAACTAATAAGGCGATATAAGTTATGTAGCAGTCAAGAAGGCAACATCTTTGTTAGTTATATTTGATCCGTTTAAATATTTAAACAAAATAAAGATAAAAATTTAAATTATTCATACTTTCTATAAACACGAATATCTATGAAACCGTTAAATTTTGGAAACACAAATAATAAAATTTTCATTAATTTTAATACTCTTTCAAATAAAAAACAAATGAAGATTACGGCGATCTAAAAGATTCCTTACATCGCAGTGCCATCTATATATTCACATAATAAAACACAATTATTAGAGCAAACTAGAGTCGATCACATTCTTTAGTAACTGCTTTTTACAAAATTCAAAAATCTTTATCCGTTTCCGAGATATTTGACTTGGGAGTTTTAAGTGGTACACCCTATATATTATTACAATACAGTATTTACGACAGTATATAACTGAATATTAATTTTGAAACTTACAATTTTATTTATCCAATTATCAATATTTCTTCATACCATTGCCATTTTAAAAGCCAGACAGCAACGTTTGAAAAATCATTTGTTGCTATTTACGCTTGCTGTTATAGACGCTATCGTAGCACTTGCATGAAGAAGTGATATGATAGCGTCTATAACAGGAAGCGAAACACTAAATTGAATATACAACTTTCGAGAAACGCGAATGGTCATTTTGGTAGTTGATATAAAATCGGATGTTAAAAATAATTCTTTACTTATATAACAGATATTTATTTTACAAAAGTTTATTCACTATTATAAACATCAATAACTTTTTTTGGTATTGATCATAAAATACTATGTTCGTATTCACTATATATGTATATTGTACCTTACTTTACCTGAACAATAAATGTGTGTTTGATTAATAATAATAAAAAAATCAACTCAAGGATAATATATTGCATTTAACTGTTACACATAAAAACATATAAACATATTAAACCATTTCAACAATATCCATAGATATATATAATTATAGGCGGCGCTTTAATGGAACAATACAAAAAGTACTAACTCAACATTATGTTGCCTTTCCAACATTCAATTGTTCAATTTATTTTATTCTGATCTCACTTTTGCCTTGAAACTTCTTTCTACGTCCCATAATGCTTTTTTATAATTACCATGAATAAGACAAAAAGATTTTAATTTCATCGTATATGTAATTATAAAGCTGCATAGTAATCGACCTACCTTTATATACTTTTTCTGTTATTATTAATCTAGAATGCACTTTAGATACGCTCTACTTCCATACGGATTACTTTACATCAGTGTCTGCATTTTTATCATTTCAGTGTCTTGTGATTAAATAATCGTGCCTCTTATGCATATTATTAGTAGTATTGTATGTAAAAATAAATATTCACGTAAAAATAGTTTCAAATAATTCTTATTTTTCACCAGAATATTATTTCACAAAACAGAGTAATGTTTACAAAACGACTACAGTGTTGTATATTTTACATAAGTGTAGGGATTCAAAGAGAGGCTGCTATACCGGGTGACCCAAGCTCCATGTTCGCGGTGGCGTGAACCACCGCCAAAATGGAGCTTAATTATAAAGAAAAAAAGATCAAATTTTGTGTAAAGGTATTTTGAAATGTAGACTACATACTTAATAAAAAAAAACTCTGCAAAATGTTTAAAATGTGTCAGTGGCGGTCAAAAAAAACAAACATTTTCTTTTTTGTAATATACTTTTTTTTTTCATTATTATGATATTTTTTGAAACGTATTCATCTAAATTAAAATCAAAAATGTAGCTTAGTTTTCCTTAAATTTGAAGTTAAGTGGAAGGCATTTAAATTCCATTTATAATTTATAACCTTCCTGAACTAATCGTCCCTGCACAACTGGCGCGTAGCTTGCCATATTCTTTCAAAATATTAGAGCATGCAATAAATTCGGGATTGGAAGTTCATCTGCATAACCATGGTTGCCTAAATTTATGGAGGTGAAATAATTTTAATTTAATTGAGGCAAGTGCCAATATGTGTACCTATCGATACAGTCACTCACAAGATATAAAAAAATCCTTTTTATAAATAAGGGTTATTTTACCAGTGGCGGTAAAACTTGTGTTGCGGCCGAATGTCGGCGCGGCTCGTTGAGGTTGTAGTGCGCGGGAGGTGCCGGTATCTCTCCCAAAGATTTTGACCATTTTGCAAAGAATATTTGTTAATAAACGACCATAAATAACCGAACTTTACTCTGTCTATTAGTGCAGACAGGCTGTGAATTATAAGTGGAATTTAGATGCTTTCCACTAAACTGCAAATTTAAGGGAAACTAACTCAAATTTTTAATTTCAATTTAAATGAGTATGTTTCAAAAAATATCTGCATCATAATAATGTAAACAAAGTCCATTCGAAAAATGAACATTTTTGTTAATGTTTGGTTGTTTTGGCTACCACTGACACATTTAAATGTTTTGCATTTTTTTTTCTATTAAGTACCTATGTAGTGTATATTTCAATGTAACTTTACACAATTTTTTTTTTGCTGTATAAATAAAAGATCCATTGTACTCTTTCACTTTTATAAATAAACTATGGCGGAAGCTTGGGTCAGACTTAATTTTGTTTGTTCATTATTTTTGAAACAAACCAAAAAATTAAATGCATTTACTAAATAAGAGGGTGTTTGCTTATTTCCTTTTCAGTATGGTTCATAAAAAATTCTGCGATTGGAGGAATTTTCTATTGCTAGACCCGAAGTTTTTACTAATTTATTTGGAGATTTAGAAACTAAAAGATACAGACAAATAGGTCTGACAGTGAATTAACAAAGAAAATCAAATTACTCCCTTCTACTGTCTTTCTAAAGGTGTAATAACACCTCCTCTTTCAACCCCTACACTTATGTAATAGTTATTTACGTATCAAGTGAGTAAAGTAATATTTTACAGTCGAGACATGGATATTACTTTGCCCCGGTGTTGCGTACAACATCTTTTGCCCTTGTCATCATTTTTACGTACAAAAAAATTACAAAAGGAATGATATCAAGTAATTACAAAATGTATTATTCACAACTTTTTAATTTTTGACAGTCACTGATGTTTTGTTAACTGTCAAATTGGATGTAAGCAGCCGTGATGAATGCGTATTTGTAATTGTGTTGAATATGCAACACAATATACACCACAGCGGTTATTATTGTTTTTCTTTCCCTCTGTATAGAAATTTTGTATCTATCTGTCATTGTTTTAGCACGGGCATGTAATGTATTTGATTAACTAAGGTTAGGTCTTCGATAGTGACTCAGTTACGTTCTCTTTATATAGTGAAGGGCGAAAAAATATATAACGCAGTTTTCATTTTACAAACATTACTTCGCCATCGCCTGCTGAAGCCAAAGTGTGGTGAAACAATAAACATGATTTGAAATTATTTTTACGTTATTATTATTCTAACATAAAGTTTCAGCAAAAAACATTCCGTTAAATTAGATATTTTATGTACATAATTTAACATTTGGTGATCTCCGATTATAATTATTCAATGTGGTTTTTTGCATATTTTAATTAATCAATTCGTACAGCATGTTACCACAAACATAAACATATAGTTGTTCAAAGCTAAATTTCTCTGATTTTGGCATTTCTCACGGAACAAGATCTTCATGTTTGATAAGAATACAAATGTAACCACCACCTCGACGCCTAACGGCAAAAGAGGATACAGATAAATGAATGAATGACAAATGTAACCACCCAAAGGGCAAGAAGCATAACATTAAATCAATGCCGTCGGGGTTACACAATAGAAGGACAATGTGCGATTCAGATTCGGACTTCGATAACGACAATGATTGGTGAACTACTACAAAAATTACTATGCCCATGGTTCAGTGTTGCTGTTAGTGAAATTGATAGAGCACTACTAAGGGCGGTTGTCCTTCTATGGTACAAAATATTACTAAAATAAACGTCTTATTCCGATTGAATCGCCTTATATAAAGAGAACTAGTTATATTGTTCTAATTTACGTATACCTATATGTCGACAATATATACATAGGGAGTTTTGAATGCAGAAAAAATGCTTAAATTTTTATTCATCAATTTATTTTTATAAAAATGTATCACTTTATTTTCAAATTTACAAGAACAATAATTTAAACACCTCATATATGGCGTTTAAAATAAGTGTTTTTTACATAGTTACTATATATTGAAAGTTGACTGTCTTTCACGAAAAAATCTTGATAAAAGCAAAATATTTTTGACTATATTTTGTACGCTATTTTTACATACTGATGATATCTAAAAGGAGTTATTGTGGAAATATTTGGTTACATTTAAAAATTGTGTCTGTTCCGAATCTTCAATTTCAAAGATTCGGAAAAAACATTTGCACAACTCGTATGAATTTTTTTTTTATTCGTTTGATAGATTTCGCCTGTGCAGACGTGGGTCAAACTTCAAACTCATTGAAATAGTATTGCTCCCGTTATGGATTTACAAATAACTAACTGTGTTTCACTGTTCTTGCCTTTTTAAATTTACTTTTTACAACATATTTTGATGAGTTTAAAGGAGCTTAAATGGTGTTTAAAGAAACTGTAATTAACATTTCTATTCTGAACCTAAGTGGTTCCTTGTCGACTTTTAGCTAGCAATTCTTCTCTATTTCCAAAAGTGCTTTCTGAACACTGATTATCACTGGTCAACAGTGAAATTGCTTCTTAGGTGAAAGTACCCAATCCTGAATGAATTCAACGTGCTGAACACGAATATCACATTGAAAAAAGTTGATTGGCTCACGTTCAAGAGATATTGACGTTTTGTCCATTGTATAGATGCTATTGCATAATGTAATGCAATTTAGTGAGAAATTACGAAATTTTGCGTCATATTGCATCACCCCTTCATGCAAAGAAGTTAATGCAGCATTTACTGTAAGTTTCCATTGAGAGTGTTGCGAAATTGATTGCGCAATATCAAGCAATAGCTAATTATAGTTTATTTATAAATGGCCGACGTGACAGTTAACTCGTGCAATGTCCGTTCATTCGCGCATATTTTTCGAAGCACATAAGTGATTGCTATAGTGTAAAGTAACTAAACAGTATCAATGCTTCGTAACTGTGTTAATAGTGCAAATAACTTCTGTTATATTTGCGGAGAAGTGACATTTGCTGCACAGAAAAAGAACATCAGTGCAACAGTTAAGAAAGCGTATCATTTGTATTTTGGTTGCCAGATAGGCGACCAGGACAAAGACTGGGCCCCACACGTATGCTGCCGCACTTGTGCCGTAAATCTTTCACAGTGGCTTAATGGAAAAAGAAAGGCAATGCCATTTGCTGTGCCCATGATTTGGAGGGAGCCCACCAATCACGTTGACGACTGTTATTTCTGTATGGTACGACCAGCTTCTGGAGGCATCACCAAGAAGAAGAAGTGGACAGTTGAATACCCTAACATACCATCTGCTTTGCGACCTGTCTCTCATGGCGAAGGACTCCCAATTCCAGAACCTCCTACAGATTTTTCTATCAGTTCAGACGATGAGGATGGCCATGCGTCGGCGAGTTCTCCTCAACGTGGCAGTAAGGATGATGACTTTTTGTGCTTTGACGAAACATCTGCACCACATAAAATTACCCAGGATGAAATGAACGATCTTGTTCGCGATTTGGATCTGTCGAAAAGCAAAGCGGAGATACTGGCCTCAAGACTTCGCCAGTGGAATCTTCTGGAACAGAATGTCCGAGTGACTTCATTTCGCACTCGCCATCAGCTCTTCGAATCTTTCTTTAAGGAAGAAGAAAGCCTTGTGTTCTGCTGCGATATTGATGGTCTACTACAAGCTCTCGGTATTGCACATGAATTGTTGAATAATGGGAAGCAGCTTCCATCCATACCTATTGCACATGCGGTCTACATGAAGGAGACTTACGGCCATCTAAAGCAGCTACTGGAGACGATTAACTACAGCAAGTATGGCTGGCAGATATGTTCTGACCTGAAGGTAGTATCTCTGTTGATGGGTTTGCAGCAGGGATATACAAAGTACTGCTGTTTTCTTTGTCTGTGGGACAGCAGAGCAATCGATTTGCACTACATCAAGAAAGACTGGCCTCCGAGAGCATTTTTTAAGCCTGGAGAAACCAATGTACAGCACCCACCATTGGCACAGCCACACAAAATCATCATTCCTCCTTTACACATCAAACTCGGTCTTGTCAAAAACTTGGTAAAAGCCATGGATAAGAATGGACCAGCATTCAAGTACCTGCATGACAAATTCCCTCGACTCAGTGAAGCCAAAATTAAAGAGGGCATCTTTGTGGGGCCTCAAATTAGACAGCTCTTCCGAGACCCCAAGTTTGAGGAACTTCTTCAAGGTAAAGAAAAACAGGTTTGGGATGCATTCTATCAAGTGGCAGCAAACTTCCTGGGGAATGACAAGGCAGAAAATTACAAGTGTCTGGTTGAGGATATGTTGGCTTTGTTTCATGAATTCGGCTGCAATATGTCCTTAAAGATCCACTTGCTTGATTCCCACTTAGATTTCTTTCCTGATAACTGCGGGCAGGTCAGCGATGAGCACGGCGAACGCTTTCATCAGGACATTGCCACCATGGAGCAACGGTACCAAGGCAAATGGTCTACGTCAATGCTAGCTGACTATTGTTGGACAATCAGTAGAGATGCTCCACAAGTCCACTACAAACGGCAGGCCAAAAGAAGTCGAAAGCCGGAAGCAGACTAATGTTTTCTTACCATGTATTATAATATTGACATAAGTACACTTTTTCTAAAATATGCGTAAATGTTTTCTTACCATGTATTATAATATTGACATAAGTACACTTTTTCTGAAATATGCGTAAATGTTTTCTTACCATGTATTATAATATTGACAGAAGTACACTTTTTCTGAAATATGCGTACATATTACAGAAAACCCGTAGCCAATTCAGCTTTTTCTTAGTCATTTTCGTGTTCAGCACATTGAATTCATTAAGAAATGACTATTTTTAGCTTGGAAGCATGAACTTTTCGAAAATTTGTTGCCCAGTGTTATCGTTAATTTTTCATACATTCCTGTTAGCCAGTTACTTTTTAACATCATTTCCATTTTCGACTACTATCGGTGGCGAAGAATCACTGGTATTTTGTACTATATCAGGAACTACTGCTGAAATTAAACATTGTTCCGTGTTTCGCAGATTTCCAATTTGCACATAATTTTGACATTGCATCATTTTTTGCATTCTGGATTTTTGTTTGCGTTGAAAATTACCAGGGCGCTTGATTTTTTTCCGTTTCGAAATATCCATATTCAAAAACAAACAAACTACTTTTTGATGAATAAACCGCAAAGCTAGAAGCAAATGAATGAACTTACTTTGCTTATGTCACAGTGTCGTGTTCCAAATCTTAGCTATAACAGACTTTAAAATTATAACGACGAAGAATCGATATAATATAATAATATATAATAATAATATATTTTGGTATATACAAGTTAATACTAATTGTAACTTTTATTAATAAGATTTTTGTTGTTCTACTGTAACAGTCATGAACAATGTGAAAATTAAAAATTTTTTTCTGTTTTTATAATTGAAAGGTATTGAAAATTCCGGCATTTTATTCCTTATATATTTTCTTTTACTTTTTACTATCTAGTTAAATAAAGTGGTGGGGTCAATTCAATTGGTTTTTTAAATAAACTACAATTATACTCCGGTTTGGCATAATCGATTTTAACAAGCTTGGTCTTATTTAAAAGAACTTTGTTTTCGCTACAAAACGTGTTTTTGTTTTTTATCTCCTTTTTAGATAATTGGCCAATGTTAAGAATTAATGAAGTTCAAATTCTTGCAAGTTTTAAACTTCAAAACTGGTATTTCTTTACTATTTAGATTTTTTTTTGCAAATTGAGATAATAACTTCAATAACAATGATCTTGGAGCAATGTGTTATTAGAATGCTAGGAAAATATTTCGCTAGGATCACTAATTTAAGAGATCAGGAAAAATCATTATAAAACATAAATGTATTTTACTTTTGGTACAAAAGTGCTTTTATCACTGTTTAATGAAACCATAATATAAGAATGTTCTATTAATTTAATTAAAAGTGCTTATAAAACGTTTAAAAGGTGAACTCACTTATAAGAATCAATAAAGTGCTACAAGAGTCCATTTTTCAGTCTTCACTAGAACCTCAAAAATTATTTATAAAATACACATTTTAATATTGCAATATTGCTTCCGAAAGCCAAATCGTAAAAGGTGTCTCTTTAATATAATAGAACAGGGAATTTTAATACAAAAAAAAAGAACTTTGAAACAATAATAATGTGCAAAATTATTGTTAGTTAGTAGAATATTACACCATGTTTATTATTTCACATGTTATGAAATAATAATAATAATAATAAAGGTCTTTATTTCAGGTGAAGTCCAGCATATGCGGTTCAACTCAACCTCTAATCGCACAGGAAAATCGTCTTTTCAAAATCCCATAACAAAACAATCAAGCTTTGTAGAACAGATGTGCATACATGGTATAGTGTTACTGATACAACCCACATCCACCATATTCAATAATAACTACACATAAAGTGAATCACACGGTGTATTTCTTTTAATTATCATTCCGGAAACCGATGCAATAAGAATTCATCTGCTTAAATCAGGCAATGCTGCATATGTTATGTGTTGCCAGGACTTTGCGTGGGTTTCTCCATTGTACATAAATGTGGTTGTCGCTTTTAATGCGACGTTACCACGCAAAATGCTTGCGAGAGTTGGCTAGCTTGCTCTGGGTTTTATGAATTAAGAAGGACGGACGATGCATCCGTACGTAATTAGTTCAGACAACGGCCCACTTGCTACTTGCCTTTTGTAACACATATATTTTAATAATAAGCGGGCAAGATGTGGCGTCCACCATGATTTCCAGTTTGGGCGGCGATATCCGTTCCCTGTACTGTTTGCTTGCGAAACTTGTACTACCATTTTGATACACGTATATATACATAGGGTCTTTGAGAAGTCAAAGTGACGTATTAACTTTTCAAATGATTGTGAAAGTGATCAAAGGTGTCATGGTCTCCTAACCGTTTCAGTTGAAATTTTGTACACTTATAGACTTCGTCAAGACCAGTGGTGGCGTACTTTTTTATAAGCGCCTGCCAAATATTACAATTATTCTTTTGTCCAACTTCTGGCGTGCCCCATATTTCTAAGTAAAAAATGAGGTGTGCCCACCACACGACTTTCTTATACGTATGAAAGTGTTACTTCCGGTCCGAATTTTGAAATTTCATTTATACAAAAAATATTCCAAATCCAACTCTAAATACTTTTGTACTCTTCATAAATATATATAGAATGCATAATTTACGACATATTTGCAAAAAATCGCTATTCGATAAGAGTAAAAGTGGTACTTCCGGTCTGAATTTTGAATTTTTTTTTATACAAAAGATATTTAAAAGTATGTTCTAAATACTTTTATACTCGTAATGTACCTGCCTAGAAAGCATGACTTGCGAGATATTCGCAAAAAACTGATTTTCGATAAGAGTAAAAGACCTACTTCCGGTAGGAATTTCGAAAAACTTTATTAAAACAATTTTTCTCAAATTTAATTTTGAGTACATTTGAATTCTTTATAAATTTGTTTAAACTTAGTAATTGACAAAATATTTGCAAAATTCGATTTTTTCACTGAAGTAAACTACTACTTCCGGTCTGCCGATTTTGCTCAAAATCTAATCAGTTCTCAAGAGGGAGATTATATTCGTAAATACAAAATTTGCAATTGATATCTACAGCGGTTTGACCGCTATCGTGGTCACACACACACAGACACACAGACACACACACACACACACACACAGACACACAGACACACAGACATTTTTTAAAAACCACTTTTTTGGTATCAGGGGACCTCAAAACGTGGATATCTGCAAAAATCTCGAGGTCGAAAATTTTCATCATCACAATACTTCCTTATACTACGTATAAGAAAGTAAAAATAAACAGTAAAATTTCATTGTTATAAAACTTTATCAAAATAAATTAAAGAGTATATATTTTGCCGTATAATAATAATAATAATAATAATAATAATAATAATAATAATAGAATAATAATAAATTGCCCCTATTATGAAGGTAAATAATCACGTTGATGAAGCCTGGCGAAGTCTAGCTATAGCCACTTATACTCAACCAGAGTTCATCAACAAATACAAGAATTAAAAATAGTAATAAAAACTAATGAAAAGAATGCACAAATACCACAATTACATAACACGTACATCAAAACGTATGAACTGTGCTACTGCAATGACAATAAATAAAATTTAAGTGCACTACTGAACTCCGCGCGGCCACTGAGGCTCTTAAGGGGAAGTGCTCACCACCTCAATCCGTTTCTTCCAAATCCTGACTTTATTTTTTAAAATATTTAGACAATTATTTTTTTGAATTACTTAAAAAGATAAAAGAAATATCATAGCATAGTCCTTTTTCCGAAAATATATGTAGAAAAAAAAATAAAAACTGAAATTTGAAAAATATCTTGTCTAAACAGATTTAACAACGGTGACAAATTAGTCTAATTTATCATTTAATAATAATTCTGAATGTATTAGTTTGTTAATTTAATTTGTTAATATATCTTTTTTTGTTATTTTTTACATTCTTATACGTAGTATAAGTATTGTGATGACAAAATTTTTCTACCTCGAGATTTTTGCAGATGTTTTGAAGTCCCCTAATACAAAGAAAAAGTGTTTTTAAAATAATGCCTCTGTGTGTGTCTCTCTCTGTGTGTGTGACCACGATAGCGGCCAAGCCACTGTAGATATCAATTCCAAATTTTGTATTTACGTGTATAATCTCCCTCTTGAGATCTGATTAGTTTTTCAGTAAAATCGGTAACCCGGAAGTAGTAGTTTACTTCAGTGAATAAATCGAATTTTGGCAATATTTCGTCAACTACTAAGTTTAAACAAATTTATATAGAATTTATATGTACTTAAAATTAAGTTTGACACAAATTATCTTAAAAAAGTTTTTCAAAATTCCAACCGGAAGTAGGTCTTTTACTCTTATCGAAAATCAGTTCTTTGCGAATATCTCGCAAGTCATGCTTTTTAGACAAGTACGTTACGAATATAAAAGTATTTAGAACATAATTTTCAATATCTTTTGTATAAAAAAAATTTAAAAATTCAGACCGGAAGTACCACTTTTACACTTATCGAATAGCGATTTTTTGCAAATATGTCATAAGTTATGCATTCTATATATATTTATCAAGAGTACAAAAGTATTTAGAACTGAATTTGCAATATTTTTTGTATATATGAAATTTCAAAATTCGGACCGGAAGTAGCACTTTTACTCTTAGCCAGTAGCACTTCTTTTCGAATATCCTGCAAAGTATGCATTCTATAGCGATATATTTGAATAAGTTTTGTATAAACAATTCTTAAAATTGTATAGTTTGAAACATTCATACGTATAAGAAAGTCGTGTGGTAGCCACACCTCATTTTTTGTATCTGTAGTCAGTTTATTAAAACACGGAGATCCTATATAGTCTGTTCTACATTGTGATATGCACAGTCGCTGAAAAGCCGGTCTTAAAAACTCACTGCCCCTAGTATTGCAGGAATGATAGTTTTTGTTTAATGACATTGGATGTAACTCCGAAATTGCGTTGCGATATTCCACAAAATAGTATCTATTGGTTAAGTAAGATTTTAAAACATCGGATATCTAATGCGGAAATACTTTCTTGAGTTTGTAACACCTACCAGACTTTCTCAAATGCCTGTGTAAAATTATTAAAGACAATGGAGTGTATAGTAAGTCTGCACATTGGGTATTGTGGGGAGTCCATCAGGCCCTTGGGAATGAGTGTCAAAATTTATTTCATTCAAATCCTCACTTGGTTCTATTTCAAACCATGCCATGGACATTTGATTGTGGTTCCAATTGAATGAGACCCTTACCCGCATTTTTGCCTAGGCTTCCAAAGAAGTCGTTCATTCTGTTAAATATTGGTATAGTCGTTTCATTTTAGTGATGGGATAATTGTTTATTAGATACGAATTACAATATGCAACCAATTTTTTATGTTATATATCTGTGAATATCTATGTGACACATAATTTTTATTTTTGATTTATATTTATTCCCTTTTATAATATAAATGTAAATGATATTTAATAAATAACTTATAGACTAGAACATAAATATTTTTAGTTTAAATTGCAAGCTTAATAAACTTATTTACAGTATTAATTCATTTTATATTTTTAACATGCGTTTACTATTGTATAAAATATTATTAAATGATAATTTAAATTACATTACAAGTTTTAAAGTTTAAAATGCATTTGTCTACAGGCATTGTCCTCTATTTTAGCAATATGTATAATTTGAATTTCCTTAGCAACATAACTGTGCAATTATATAATTGTAGAAGTAGGACAAGAAATAATATACAGATGACCCTAGTTTAACAAATTTATTCCGACATTAACGATGTGAAATGATAACAACTTCATTTTAAATTGTGTTTTCCTTATTAGTTAATGTTACTATGTAAGAGTAGGCAAAAATGGATAAATATATTGAGACATTTTAAGTACTAATTTTCTGCATAGAAGAAACAATAAACTAGTAAATTGCTGATTGAACAAAACAATGAGAGCAAAAAAGTTAAGAAACGTGACTGACTGTTGATGCCTGTTTATTCTGGGAAAGGCACGCGCTTTCAGTGGGAATAAAAGAATCAGGACGTATAAAAGTAAGTACATAGAATAAAAGTGGTAAAAAGGAAGATTTTAGATTCTGGAATAAAAAAATATTGTAAAGAAATTATATTAATCAAAAGGACATTTTATTTCCACCGTTTCATATTAAGTAAGGTCTCAATGCATTTGTTGAGACATTGCCAAAACGTGAAGAATTGGTAGGTTCATCATAAAGGAATGGAAGCAAGAGGAAAACCCCTTCTTTGAGTAACCATCTATCTTGGAATCAAAGCGACTCAAATTATATTCTATTAGAACATTTTAGTACATCACATTCATTCATGCTTGGACTGATTTTCTAATAATTTGGGTGCAGTCAGAATGATTTCACAAAGACATGAATGGTTTCCTATTTTCTAGACTTAGTGACAGTCTTTAAGGACTTAATGGGTGCCTGTAATTTTTCATTATGATTCTCCCTTTATTAGCCGTTTAGAGAGCGTTGTTTGGAACGTTTTTTTTAAATAAAATTGCAAAGTACGACAAGTGACGTTTATTATTTTCGTTTATTTGAAATTTTTGAAAAAAATTGCTGAACTCAACGATATTCTGGAAGAAATAGAGTCAATTAAAAATGACATGAATATAGTTCTGCAAGTAATAAATATTTAATAAGGGTTGATATAAAATCACAGTCAAATAGAGCAGTGGACGTTAATTCTGAATTGCAGTTGTTAATTATTACACTTAGGTTTTATTGAAAATGGTGTTTCCAACTAGAACATGGTAGATTCAGAAATATCTTTTTGCTTGTTAAACCAATCTTCTTTTGATGACAGGAAATTTACACGGCTTCACACAATCATTAGTTAGTAGGATTGTATTGAGAATATCTTTAACCCTTGCAAGTTAATACGATTTGGGCATTGGCTGAATCGTCTTCTTCGTCTATAACATTCCAAAGAAATTTTAAAAATGTGTTGAAATATTTCATAAAAAAACGACCAAGGTACCCTGTGGCATGTCTTCTTCGAAATCGACTGGACATATATCTACAATTGCCCAGTCTAATTCTCGTGGCTGGACCAGAGCCACCTCGATTTTTTTTTAATTTCTCTTTTATGTGCCTACTACAGATTTGGCTTATTCCTTGAATCTGTATAAACACTTCTAAAATTGTTGCCATCACTTTGACCAACAATGATCTATCATCAACTATCCCTTCCCACAATTCTTTCTTTTTTTGTTAATTTTTGATCTGAACTTTTTGATTCCAAAATATGTTTATATTCTTTGACAAAATCAAATTTGTTACATTTTCTCTTTTATTCCTGGAAAAAGTTCTGTTGATATTTTGTGGCACAATTAACAAGTAAGTACTCACATTATTATATTACTGATGTGGAAACACCTAAAGCACAGTAAACACATTCGTAACTGTTTAAAATCAAAATTCAATTAACTGACAGCGCATGCAAATTAAATAATGTATTAATTGCAGCATTGCCTAACATTTTTTGTTTAACGACGTCAATTAGTTAACGAATCTCTTAAACAGAAGAATCAAAATCCATAAAATCAATTATTTAGAGACATACGCGTGAAAAAACAGACGATCCCTTGAAAAAGAAAAGTCACTACTATAAGAATTTGTAAAGTTGATTTAGAAATCTAATGATAATCAGATATTTAAAAAAAAAAAGACACAAACTGCTTCTCAGCAGAAGAGATATTGAGCATCTTCGAGTTACTAGTACATTTTCTCGAGTAACATCTGTACTATGTTATTGAAAACTTGGTTGCATAGGAAAGATTTCACAAAGTTATACAGATGTGTAAACACAAAATATGTGAGTGAAGGATGACAAATGTCAAAAGGAGGTGATGCCGGAAACTCTACTTGAGGAAAAGCGGAAACATTAAGGACGTTACCTTAAAGATTTGAAACTTTTTTCATATAATCATTTTTTATTGTAATCATGGCAATGATGCAAATGTTAAAATACCTATTTCTGAAGTGAAGAAAAATTAAGAAAATAAGAATATCCAATATTCTATTCTATTCTATTCTATCATTTTGTAAAATATGCAGTCAACTTGTGAAGAAACCGTTCCTACGTGATAGTAAAATATGTGTATCAGTTTTGGTATCAGGACTAAAAATAACATAAAATTCAGTAACAAATCTTTTTAACATTTTAAAACTACTTTTATTGTACAGTATGCCCCCCCCCCCGATTGAGATTACAAGAGGAAAAATTCTTATTTTTGGTTTTACAATAAAATGATAAAGGAATTAAATTTCATTTCAAATGACCAAATTTGTAATATAATTACGAAACTGTCAAACCCCTATTTAGAATTGCAAATTTTGATTTTCTTTTTTTTTTAGTCACAACACTAAAAGAAACAATGATAAAGCCGCAACAATGCGCGAACCGTGGGCTGCACAACCATCATGTAAAAAATACATCCTCTGCGGAGACGCAAGTGGGAGTTCGCTTAAACCATCCCAGAAAAAGTTGCTTAACATTTGCAAATAATTGTGCTGATTTATATTAGCATCAAAAAAATATGGGCCTATTATTCCATGGTAAAAAAAACAGCACACCACACGTTTCCCTTAACAAAATATTGACGTTTTGATGTAATTCTAAAGTGAGGATTAGTATCACTCCAATAACGAACATGTTGTGACGAAACGGTATCATTTCTAGTAAAAGTTGCTTCATCGGAAAATACAATGCTTTTATGAAAATGTTTGTTTTCTATTAATTTATCTCCCATGCACATGCAAAAACAAAGACGCTTTTCATCATCACCCGAATCTAACGTATGATTAAAAATAGGCTTATAGGGCTATAATTTACGTTCCTTCAAAACTCTTTAAATATGGGGCTTGCTCATATTTAGTTGAAGCGCCCGTCTCCGTAATGAAAGTTTATCGTCTCCGTAATGAAAGTTTATCTTCCACTGAATCCAAAATTAAAACCGTAAAAGCATCATTTTCATCACCATTTTTCTTTAAATTCAGAACAGAACCAGTTTTCAAAAATTCTTTCACCATTTTCCTTATTCTCATACGGGAAACAGTTACTTCGGGAAATTTTTCATTAAATTCTTCCGCAACGCGACGATAGCTCTTTTCCCCAATACCATAACATTGCATTAAATATATTTTTTGTGATAACATTAACATTTTCAGCAAAAATTACAGAATTACAGTTTGAAATTATTTTTGACATATATTACATATATTACAGGCCCATCATTATTCTGCCTGCAATTTCCAAAATTTTAGAAAGGTTGATAGTAGACCGTCTATTAGAATACTTTGAACGAAAAAAACTATATATCTAATGAACAGCATGGATACAGGAAAAACAAATCCACAGTGACTGGAATACTGGAGGTAATGGAGACTGTAATTGACGCCTACGATAATAAAGAACGATGTGAACTGACATGTTGTGACCTCAGTAAGGCTTGCGATATGGTAAATCACCAAATTCTACTACAGAAACTATACTATTATGGTATTAGAGGTACAGAACATGATCAACTTGCCTCTTATTTGAGGGAAAGATGCCAGAGAGTGGAATTAAATGGAGAAATATCAAATACCAGACCAATTCATAATGGGGTACCACAAGGATCGATATTGGGACCAATTTTATTTGTGATGTACGTTAATGATCTCCCAAAAAATATAACACCTAAACAAAGCTGTCTCTATGCTGATGATACATCCTACGTAGTAACTGGAAAGTCAATTGACGAAATTGGAAAAGAGAGCAAACGGGTAATGGAAGAAATCACAAAACGGTTCCAAGATAATGAAGTAAAATTAAATGAAGAGAAAATACAGCATTTCTGTTTGCCAGCAAGAAATGAACAGTCATCCCACGCCATTCGACATCTGGGGCTCACGATTGACAATAAACTCACTTGGGACATGCACATATCAGAATTAGCTTACTCGCTAACGATAGCTATATATACTATAAGCAGACTGAAGACTATTGCTACCTATGCCGCTTCAAAATCTGCCTATTTTGCGAACTTTCACAGTAGGATAAGCTACGGAATTTTGTTTTGGGGCACATCACTTGCAGCAGCAAAAATCTTCTGCTTGCGAAAAAAGCGATTAGAGCTCTTTGTAATCTGAAATACACGGATGGTTGTAAGGAACATTTTAAGCAAGAAAGAATACTGACCTTACCTTACCTATTTATACTTACATGTATAAAAAAAACCAAAAAAATGTATATATTGAATGGAGGGCATCATAACTACGAAACCCGCCACAGAAAAGAGTTCCAAATCCCATATCACCGCCTGCAAACGACACAACGCTACGTAGACTATTAGGGGCCCAAACTGTAAAACAAAATCAAGAACCATATTGAAGAGAGGGACAAATTATTCATAAAAAAAGTGGAGGATATTTTAAGTTATCACAGTTTTTATTCAATGAAAGAGTTCTTAAAGTGTGACTTAGAACATTAATGACTTTTAAATACATTAATGCATTAAATGAAAGAATAAGAAATTATTGCGGATACATAAAATATCAGAAAAAGAAAAATATTGGGTATAATCCGCTGTAGAGCAACCGTAGACACGTGTTTCTGACTAATTGGTCGTCATCAGTACGGTGTAGCCAAGGAATTAGGTGGGGTAACCTTGGAGATGTAAGCTAAACGGAAGACCATCAGGTGACAGACCACCATTTGCAGCTTCAGCTAGAAGATCCTCGGTTCTGAGGACAACAACTAACGTCGCCACGAGGAAGACAATGTCAACCTGCGTGCCATCGTTAGTTGTTGTCCTCAGAACCGAGGATCTTCTAGCTGAAGCTGCAAATGGTGATCTGTCACCTGATGGTCTTCCGTTTAGCTTACATCTCCAAGGTTATCCCACCTAATTCCTTGGCTACACCGTACTGATGACGACCAATTAGTCAGAAACACGTGTCTACGGTTGCTCTACAGCGGATTATACCCAATATTTTTCTTTTTCTGACATTAATGCATTATATACACATTATTGTTTTGTTGTTATTGTTTGTTTTATTGTTATATACAGCTAACTGTGCATTTTAAAATAATTTACTGACTTTCTTGTAATGTTAATTACAACGAATAACCTATTATTATTATTATTATTATTATTATTATTATTATATAAATTACTGGTTGACGTTTGAAGTCAAAGCCTTCCACCACAAAAAATAGTATATGAAATGCGATGAAAGAAATAAAAACTAAATTTTTGGAACATACATAAATGCAATTAAAACTCTAATTACAGATTTGATTATTTGAAATGAAGCATAAAATTTAATTCCCTAAGCATTATTTTATTGTAAAATCAAAAATAAGAATTTTTTCCCTCCTGTAAACTCAATCCGGAGACATACTGTATAATGGCTTTTACTTTCTTATACGTAGTATAAGGAAGTATTGTGATGATGGAAATTTTCGACTTCGAGCTTTTTGCATATGTCCACGTTTTCAAGTCCCCTGATACCGAAAAAGTGGTTTTTAAAAAATGTCTCTATATGTGTCTGTGTGTGACCACGATAGCGGTCAAACTGCTGTAAATATCAATTCCAAATTTTGTATTTACGTGTATAATCTCCCTCTTGAGATCTGATTAGTTTTTCAGTAAAATCGGTAGACCGGAAGTAGCAGTCTACTTCAGTGAAAAAATCGAATTTTGCTAATATTTCGTCAACTACTAAGTTTAAACAATTTTATAAAGAATTCATATGTACTTGAATTAAAATTGAGAACAATTTTATTTAAAAAGTTTTTCGAAATTCCTACCGGAAGTAGGTCTTTTACTCCTATCGAAGATCAGTTTTTTGCGAATATTTCGCAAATCATGCTTTTAGACAGGTATGTTACGGGTATAAAAGTATTTAGAACATAATTTTCAATATCTTTTGTAGAAAATAAATTTCAAAATTCAGACCGGAAATACCACTTTTACTCTTATCGAATAGCGATTTTTTGCAAATATGTCGTAAGTTATGCATTCTATATTTATTTATCAAGAGTACAAAAGTATTTAGTGCTAGATTTGCAATATTTTTGGTATATATGAAGTTTCGAAATTCGACCCGGAAGTAATACTTTTACTCTCAGGGAGTAGCACTTTTTTCGAATATCTAGCAAAGTATGTATTCTTCAGCGATTTATTAAGAGAATAAAAGTACATAGAATAGGATTTTGAATAATTTTTGTGTAAAAAAATTCTTAAAATTGTATAGTTTGAAACGCTCATACGTATAAGAATGTCGTGTGGTGGCCACCCCCACATTTTTTTGGATAGGCTAATTTTTGTTTGAAGTGGGTTACTTTTTCACATAAAATTAACATTTAAAATTTTATATTCCTAAGTTGTATAACCACTTTCTAAAAAATTCAAATGCTATTACGAAGCTACTTTACATCATTTGTTGCTGTTTTGTCTAAGATAATGTTCTAAGTTTCTTATATTTTGACAAAGTCTTTTATGAGAGGCATAAGGAATTGATTACAGTGTACATGGAAACCAACTCTATACATGAATTTTATAGTGAAATAAACATTGATGAAACATATATGTTTATTTCTAAAAATATATTATTTAAAAGAATGTTATTTATCTCTAGGACTAAAACAGATAGATCCATTATATAAATAAATATAAAACTAAATAGGTACGATAATTAAAAATATAAATAAACATCGTTTCGAGATATACATTCATTATGTTTGTACATACGTACCTGGGTACTTATATCACTTTACTTTAAAAATTCCAAGTATTTTTCTGAATTTAAAGGAATTACTCTCTGCAATATACAACGTCCTCGTTAACTTTTATCGTGTAGTTAAGATTATTTAAAATTTATTTTGAACATTTCTTGGAAACAACAATTAATTATCAATAGTGAAACACGGACTTTTTTAATGGTATACTTTTAACACTTCACGTACACAGACACTCAAACTGCAAGAAAAAATGCAAGGCGTATGTCGAGTTCTCGCAAAACGTGATCATGCAATTTATTGAGGTCACTTCTTGCATAAAGATTTCACAAAATACTTTTTCATATTGTGCATTACCACCGTAATAATCCATACTTCCCCATTTTTATTCGACACATTTCGAATCCGTTATTCATTATAATGGATGACTTAAGTATTTTATAACAATAAAGTATGTTATCATTGTTAAAAATCCCTACATGAAAGAAAATTGGAATTAGCATATTTCTCTTCTTATTGTACACTGTAAGAAAACTGGGCCGCTTGAAATATTTTACAAATGTTTTATGATTAATTATGAAATTAGTTCGTGTAGAGCTATTGTACAAAATTTTATATCAAACTGAAATCTCCAAACCCAATTTAGAGTTAAATAATGATATATCTCTTGCAAAATTTGTTGTTTCTCCTAGCAGTTTGCCACTTCTCTTAAAAATAAACTCTTCCAAAATGAAATATGTATTTTCCCCAGATCAGAGAAAAAACGAGATTAAGCTCTAAAAGGACAAAATCTATATTTATGAATATAATGTGTGTATATTGTATAGGTGTGTAAAGTTGTCTCCCCCTTTTACGAAAACCGAAAGTCGATTCCTTCAGGCTGTTCTGGGTTTGTTCTAAATTGTTCAAAAGCATTTACAAGAAAAGTCAATATTAGCCTAGATAATTAAAAGAAAACCCAGCCCCCCCTTTGAAAATTTAAATTCTGATGGTTGTTCTAGGTTGTTATAATTGTTCTAAATTGCTCCAATGAATTTCGAAAAAAATTGAAACTCACCGAAAAAATCGGAAAACACGTTTTTCTCTTTGAAAATCTTTTTTTTGAAAATCGAAATTCTGACGATTCTTCTAGATTTTTTCTAAATTTTTCAAAAGTATTTAGAATAAAAATCATATTTTTTTCTGCAATATATTTTGGTCTATAAGAGATGCGGCTTTATGTATTAAAACAATGATCAGAACAAACTTAGAACAACCTGGAACATGTGTCAATATTTTAATTTTTGCAAAAAGCGGGTCTGATTTTATACTTTTGGATTTTGTTCTTCCTCATTTTCCTGAGTCATGACTCATTTGAATTTTTTTGTTTATAATACCTTATAATAATTTAGAACACGCCTATACCAACCTAGAACAATCACCAAAATTCGATTTTCAAAAAAGGAGGGTTAGAAAAACTCGTTCTTTCTGATTGTCTCGGTCAATTTTGAGGTTTTTTTCGAGTTTCTTTAGAACAATGCTTAGAACAACTAGAACAACCTGGAACGAGCTTCAGAATTTTAATTTTTGAAAAAAAAAGGGTGAGTAGGTGCAAAAGTCGTTTCTTGCAATTATCTTTGCCAATTTTGACTATTTTTTGGAAATATTTTGAAACAATTTAGAACAAATATGACAACCTGAAGCAATCGTCAGATTTTTGATTTTCGTAACAAGGGGGCTAACTTTACACAAACAATGTATACCGCTTACTCGTTCAAAGAACTTAATGGTCTAAATCTCAATATTTCGCAATTAATCCATTGTTTCCTCAGGATATATTAATAAAGGAATTTTTTTTTAAAATATATTTTTAATTGATACCTTTGTAGTACTTCTTGCAGAAAAATAAAATTAATTGCCAGATATTGAGATTTAAGCGAATGAGTTTAAAGAAAACCGATGAGTTTCATATATTAACCTTATAGGATATTTGGTAGCACGTATTTATCAATAATAATCTTGTATTATCACTTGATAAAGCAATAAATCAGTTTTCGTAAAACACATTTGCTTTAAATTACAATGTTTTGCAATTAATTTATTGTTTCATCAGGACTTTCAATACATGCATTTACTATGCCTGCTTTTTTATAAAATGAGGCATTTTGTCCGTATAAAAGAATTATTTATTCACAATTAACACTCATACTATTAGTTATCAAAATTTAATTATAAATACAAATTTTGCCTCCGTATTTAATTTATAATAGAATTCCTTCCGCTGTAAATAAAAATCTTAAAGAGAGAACTTTTTAAGTCTGATATGAAATCATAAAAAAAAAGTATTTTGATGAAGCTATACGCAACTATGACTTTTATCCTAGATAATATATGGTTGTTATACATATTCAGAATACAAAGAAATTCTAGTTTTATAAACACGTATTAATTATCATTTTCATATTTTTCTATCTGAAGTATTTCTGAAGATATATGGCGTTGATAATTTTGAAATTTCAAAATTGTCAATATCCTTTATATCTCAAAAACTTAAGATGCATACAAATTTGGAAACGTTTATATTTATTGCTCAGGTTTTATAGCAAACTTTGCTCATTTAACACATGCAGTATCTAACTGCAATCGATTGATATTCGAGGAAGAAACACCTGTATATATGGCAAAAAATGAATTTTATTATGACTATATAGTTCTATTAGTTTTGCGCTTATATAATTGCTTTTATTGATGTTATCTTGAAAATAGCAAAATATCTCTTGTAGAAACGTTGGTTGCTATCTTTTATACACCTGACTGGAAGAGTCCCAATAACAGCTTATTATCTTGTGCGGCCCTGGTTTACCTATTGATTCAAAGAAATTCAAACAAATCCCCAATGTGTTGGTAATAATTCAAGTAAAAATTCATATACCTACGCAATAAGCCACATCCGAAACAGAACTGAACAATGAATTAAACCGAAATTTACTTAGGAATTTTCTTAAGCTTAACAGTATAGAGAACACGGCATTGTACTTTTGACGGTGCATCAAATTGTTATTTTATAAAGTATTATCTGACACATTAATTATTCTCGCCGCGACTATAGCCTAAGCTCACTTTCCAAACACTTCCTAATTCATCCCCAGAATAACGCCGCCGTTGTCTTGGCATAATTTCAAGAACAACAAGCCGTTAAAATATTTTTTGTTGGTCCTACATTGATGTCTCCTCATCTAGGTATTTATAAATTTTAACTCGAACATTCTTTATTTTTACGGAACTCTGAGTAGAGCTCGAAGAAGAGTAGTTGACTCTTTGGGATTACTTCGGATTTTGTAAGAGATGGAACATTCATTACCTGATCAATTAAGAAATTTTTCTTTTCTCGATCTATGTAACGAAATGTTAAATGTATTTATATCGATACTATAAAATTTGTACCACTAATAGAACAAAATACAATATAATAAAATCAGAGATACAATAGTGCAGATTCAATTTTTATTAATTCAACACAGTTTTTACTAAAACGAAATCTGACAATTTAATCCCAACATAAATAATTTAAATTCTTTTCCTAAAAATAATAATTATATAGTTATTTGAGATGGCAGTTACGTGAATATTTAAAAATAATGAGGAGCAAAAATAGTAGTAGTAGTTTATTTCAGTAAAAAAATTCAAATTTTCCAATATTTTTTCAGCTACTCGGTTTAAACCAATTTATAAAGAATTCAAATGTACTCAGAAGTGAATTAGAGAAAAATTTTTTTAAAAAAGTTTTTTTAAATAATATCTCTTTTACTCTTAGAAGCCCAGTTTTTTGAGAATATCTCGCAAGGCATGCTCTCTAAGCAAATACATCATGAGTTAAAAGCATTTAAAGCTCGATTTTCAATACTTTTTGTATAAAAAATATTTCAAAATTCGGACCGAAAGTCCACCGAAAGCGCTTTTTGCAAATATATCGTAACTTATGCATTCTACGTATAATAATTTATCAAGAGTATAAAAGTAGTTAGAGCTACATTTGAAATAACTTTAAAATAAATTTCAAAATTTGGACCGGAAATAACACTTTTACTCTTATCAAGTGACATTTTTTTGGAAATATCTTGCAACAAAGTATGCATTCTTATATACTTATTAAGAGAACAAAAGTACCGCGCGATCATTTAAATTCTAAATTAGAGCAGGCTGTGAAATTTAAATTAAGTTGGTATATAAGTACTAATTTACAATTTGAATTGTCAAAGTGACGTTTCAAAATGTTAATTAATCAATAATTGACATTCTGGACAACCTAATAAAAAAATCCCGCCTGCTATAATTTAGAATTTAAATGATCGCGTGGTATTTATAGTAGGTTTTTGAATAATTTTTGTAAAATTCCGACCGAAAGTGACACATATACTCACATGTTAATTTTTTTCAGAAGATAAAAGTATTTAAAACTTTATTTAGAACAACTTCTGCATAATTTGAAACGCACATGCGTATAAGAAGGTCGTGTGGAGATTTTTGCAGATTACCAGGTTTTCAATCCCCTGATACCGAAAAACTGATGTTTGCACACAATCTTGATCTTGAGCTCAGATTAGAATTTCAGTAAAATCGGTAGACCGGAAAAAATAGTTTACTTCAGTAAAAAAAATTAAAACCTACTAATATCTTCGCAACTACTAAGTTTAGACAAATCGCTAAACAATACAAATGTATTAAAAAGTGAATTTTAGAAATTATTAATAAAAAACAGTTTTTCGAAATTTTTACCGTAAATAGATTTTTTTGTCTTATCGAAAAACGGTTTTTTGCTCATATCTTATTATGCATTCTATGCAGATGTATCTAGAATACAAAAGTATTTAGAGCTTGAGTTAAAACAATTTTGGTATATATTTCATCAACATGTGCAAACAAAAATACTACTTTTTAAAATATTAATATTTTAGTATTCTCAAAATAATAAGACTTATTTGATACATTTACACAATGAAAATGTTAAGTTCTTTATTCTTACGTAATAAAAACAGGTTTTTCTCTGCCAAAAAAAGTTTGTTGTAAATAATATAATTTTAACTTTGTGTTATACTAATAAAAGACTAATTGTTTGTTTCATTTAATGTACAAAGAAAATGCACCAATACATGATTGCTCTTCGTCATGTGGGTTGGGTGATGTTAGAATTGAATTGGGTTGGGTTGGGCTGAGTTTGGTGATAGTAGATCAATAAATTTGTTATCTTTTAAGACTACAAATCCCAATCAGTAGCCAATTTCATGTTCACTTGCTATCAAACGATTTTAGAGATATAACATAAATGATTGCGCTTGTAATTTGTAAAAATAAAAAAGCAAACTGCACGATATTGTCATGTCTTTATAGGAAAATCCTCATTAACTACAAACAAGCTGATGCAAAGGCATAATATTAGTCGTCGTGTCGTAGGAAGCATGTTAGTAGAGCAAAATACCATCCCGCACAGAGATAAATCTATATAGTAATTTTTACACTTTACTGTTTGACGGAAATTGTAGTAAAATTTGCAACTATTGCGCGAAGTTTTACAACAACGTCGTTGTGTTTTCCTATAACGTAGTTTCATAAAACGCAATAAAATTGTTAGAAAATGTTGTATGAAAATTCGCCACAAATTGTAGTGAAATTCCTTACAATATTTTACAACTAGTAAATATAGTATATTGCATGTGATGAAGTGAAATAGGTTATAGGGAGTTATGCATATTTTGACAATACACCTGTTGTATTTATTTTCCTAAGTGTGATCGGCATTCATTCGGCAGCAGATGTTCATATATGTACTTATATAAAATGTGTATACAGTGGCCTTGAAGTTTGGAGTAGGGATTTTGCAAGTTTGTGCGGGCATCCTGATCAGATCCTGATACATGGCTGTGTATAGGTATGTATATAGATACATATTTGTGTTGTGTCAGTGTGCTGGGTTTCAGGAATTAAAAATGTAAGTATTTAAATTATGATTTTGCTTCAATATATCTTATAATTTGTGTAGCAGTATGGATGAGTATGTAGAAAATAAATTAAGAAGCTTCGGGCTATGGGCAGACCTGGGCGAAATTTTTCAAAGTACAGTTAATGCCTAAAACAACAGCCATGCTGTTTGTTATTATAGTTATTACGTACTTATCTATACAATAAACTTAGACACATTTTTCTCTGAAATATTTTATTTTTAAAATACTTTTTAATATTAATATATCTTTGTTTTGTATCTTATACTAAAGGGGTCCACAGACTGCGTTTTTGTTCAACAGTTTTGTTCGAACAAAAACGACGCAAAACCGAAGTGTGTGGGTTGAAAACCGTCGTTGATGTTGGCGTACAAAGCTGCTGAAAATAATCTGGTTCGGCCTGTTTACGTCCGTCGAACAAAACAGTCGAACAGATCTGAAGTGTGTGGGGTAAACAGTTTTAAAAGACGACGATTTTTTGCAGTGGTGTAGTTCTATGTAATTAATCAAAAGAACATTAGGAGCTATGTCGTTCAAAAAAAAATATATATAATTCCTTTTGTTATATACTTATACGAATACATATTTGATATACACATTATATGTATTCTATATTTCTTTGTAAAAAAATTTCAAATACGCACATAATGTAAGTATTACATAAGTATGTAATTATTTAATACTATTTTTAAAATAAATTTAGTATTGTTTATTTTGTTATATTTAACTCAGGGTTCAGAAAAATACGCACACTGTATAAAATACTCGTACATAAATGTAAACACACACAGCTCGAAGCAAGCAACACATATTTTTATTTTCCTTACAATTATGTGCGTCTTTAAAATTCGTACGGCACCGAACACAGACATGTACGTGTACATATTTTTATTTTCATTACAATTATGTGCGTCTTTAAAATTCGTACGGCACCGAACACAGACATGTACGTGTTTTATTTTTATATTTGGTTCCGTACACGGACATGTACTGTACACGTATTGTTCGAACACAGACATGTACGTGTTTTATTTTTATATTTGGTTCCGTACACGGACATGTACTGTACACGTATTGTTCGATTCGAACACACTTAAAGCGTACATGTCGACGTGTACCTATACTTTAAGTTCGTGTACGCGTACGTGTACGCTAAAAAATAGATACATGAACGATAGACATGTTCGAGTGTGTTTCCATATTTATTAACAGCATTATGCAGAATGAAAACCAGGCATGAAGTTAGCAAAATTTATGGTTTGCAACGTGTAGTTGCTGTGTATGCCTTTGTTGTTGCTTTAATTGTATTGGATATTTCCATATAAAAAATACCTGCGTGCTACAAAAAGGTCAAGTTTTTCGGGTGAAATGCAGAAATTCCCCTCATTAAATTGCCGCTAATACTAATTGCGGGAATTCCAGGTGGTTCTACCTAAATCAATAACTATCACTAATTCTTAGCGAGGCTTTGAAATTTCAATTCATCACTTTACATTAACAAGATTATTGCAATAATTTTTCAATATGACAACGTATTAGTGAAAATGCAAAAGAAATGAATTTTTTGATATGTATACATAAAAAAAATTACAGCAATTGTTTCAACCAAATTTATTTAAAAGAATTTAAATACATAATTAAATAAATAAGAAATAACCCAAAAAATAAAATAAAATAACAAAACAAAACAAAAATAGTTGACAAAAAAACATATGAATTTCTCTATGCGGCTAAAATTTATCTGTTGTTGTTCACTGTTTTCAGGTGTTTTCTATTTTAAGAGCTGCACAGTCGAGCAAGTCAAAGTTTAATTTTGTTATTAAAATATTAGAAAGAGACTTCTTTGAGAGCTTGGATCTTAACTTGGTTAGTACTGTACATGGCTGTGTTCGGTGCCGTACGAATTTTAAAGACACACATAATTGTAATGAAAATAAAAATATGTGTTGGTTGCTTCGAGCTGTGTTTGTTTACATTTATGTACGAGTATTTTATACAGTGTGCGTATTTTTCTGAACTTTGAATAATGCTGTTAATAAATATGGAAACACACTCGAACATGTCTATCGTTCATGTATCTATTTTTTAGCGTACACGTACGCGTACACGAACTTAAAGTATAGGTACACGTCGACATGTACGCTTTAAGTGTGTTCGAATCGAACAATACGTGTACAGTACATGTCCGTGTACGGAACCAAATATAAAAATAAAACACGTACATGTCTGTGTTCGAACAATACGTGTACAGTACATGTCCGTGTACGGAACCAAATATAAAAATAAAACACGTACATGTCTGTGTTCGGTGCCGTACGAATTTTAAAGACGCACATAATTGTAATGAAAATAAAAATATGTACACGTACATGTCTGTGTTCGGTGCCGTACGAATTTTAAAGACGCACATAATTGTAATGAAAATAAAAATATGTGTTGGTTGATTTTGAACAGAACATTGTGTGTATAATGTGTGTATTTTCTGAACCCTGTAACGTTAAAAATGCCTCTATCTTTAAAAAATTAACTGTACTTGTCTTTAGTTTGAAAATGATGAAAAATATATTTCTGTAGGTATATGGAATCTTTTTAAATGACCTTCAAATTCGATATATAGAGGTTTGATTGTACATGTATACATAGTCCCTAACAAGTACGATTATGCAAAAAAAAATAATTCTTTTTTCAATTCTATTAGTGCCGCCGCTGCACACACATATATTGCCTTCATATTATTAAACTGCTGAACAAAACTATAGTCTGTGGGCAACTCATGTTCGTCGTTTTTGTTCGAACAGACTTGTTCGTCGAACAAAACTGTCGAACAAAAACGCAGTCTGTGGGCCCCTTAATACTAATTGACGTATAGTGTAATATATTATACCTACAGATTGGTGTAAAATAATTGCTCCCTATTAAAGGGGGCTTACGCATAGAGGTGACGGCTAACTGCAGGAAGGTAGGACGTAAGGGGGTGGCGCCATATGCGCTAATGTAAATTCTGGACTTTACAAGGTTTCGTTAAAACAATAGTATGGCTTTTATTTACGAAATATCAAAACGAAATTTAAAACACAAATAAACAAAGGCTCAGTGCATGCTTGACTGGAATTAGTTTTTAAAATAAAGTTTCTGAAACTGTGTTTTGGTGTTGTAAATTTTACCAATTTTAAGATTCAAATGTAGGAGTAAATAATTTGAATTATAAGAAAGTACTCCAAACGAAGCCTTAATTAATCCTTTGTATTCAATTTAATGCAAAAACATAATAAGAAAAAAAAGATTTCTGCTGTTTGTTTTATTTTAACGAATACCTTACATCGGCGGAATTTACATTAGCGCATATGCCACTACCCCCTTACGTCCTACCTCACGGCAGTTAGTCGGCACCTCTGCGTAAGCCCCCTCAAGTTAGGAAGCAGCTTAAATTAGGCAGGTGGTATTCTTAACGTTGGTTACTTTGCAGTTGATAAAAAAAAGAAATAACGTATTTTCCTTAATACCTGTTTTGCTTTTTTAATGGAAATTCAGTTTACAATAATTAAAGCTTATGATATCAATTCATACAAAAGTTTTATAGCGCATTTTCCATAAAAAAAATGCTACAAAAAGGGCATTATTGGAAATATCTCGCTTATTATTTATTTGGAAGCATATAGGTTTTTACATAACTTAAAAGTTAGGTGTCAGTTACTATTTTAAGTTTATCCTCCAGTAGAAAATAAATTGAAGGAGTCAGAAGCAAAATGGTATAAGTGATAATTTGAAAAAGATAAGTTGAGTGCGATTCTAGACTTCTCTATCCTATTTTGTCCAGTAGTAAATGAAGTTTAAGCCTTGTACTACCATCTACTACTAGATTTAAAGATTACGTTAAGGGATTTCAGTTATACCATTTTGCTTCTAATTCATTCAATTGTTATTTTCATATATCCTAAATCTAATTTTTATCCATGTCAGTTGAAGGTACAGGATTTTGTCTGATACGTCAAGCGCTGCTATTGAGCAATGAAATACTTATTCAAATTGGAACAACCTACATATTTTCTAAAAAAGAATGAACCTTGATTTTCTGATTGCATATATAGGTATACAATGTTCTTTAAAGTAACACATAAATTCAATTTTAGATACACAAACAATTTGAACGAAAGCGCCAAAGCAGCTCGATTTTTTATTTTAATTTACTGTTTTTTTTTACATATTCTGTATACAGAGTGAATCATCTTCTAGTGATGACGTCATCGGAAGTTTTTTTAAATTAAACTTACTATATTTTCACCAATTTTTTGAGCATCTATTGCTAAGCTGATTCAAGAAAATGTGATACATTATTAACTCATCAAGGAATGCCTAAGAAATGAAGAAAATATAGAATATTCCATTAAGAAAAAAATCCATGGTGTGATTACTATAAGATGCCTCACCTTGTATATCGAATTAATATATGAAAATACTATAAAACCGTTGTTTCTTTACCTAAAAATGAATTTATACGTTCGTTTATAGACGCATTGCGATATGTATATAGGGGATTAGTCTGAAATAATTTTAATAGAGTTAACAGGCATATTAAGAGATATACAGGGTGAGTCATCTAAGCGGGTAAGGCCGATTATGCCTTTATGAGTAAAGATATTTCGAAGCGGCTTTTTCCTTGTGATAGTAGTTAAAAACAACTCTACCAAAAATTGTATTCATCTAATTTTCGTTTTCGAGAAATCTAATTTTATAGATACATTGAATCTTTCAGAAAAATGGTAATAAGTCAAAAACCTTAGATTTTAGGCCTATACTAATCTTATAAATTTTTGCCTAAAAATTATGCGGGAAATACAATAATCTAATAATATATAGGTTGTTCCATTTAAAAAACTATAACTATGGTCAGCCACCAAGTTATGGAACAATCTGTATAATACAAAATATTTTTAAAATGTGCTCCTAATGAACAGCTATCACAAGGAAAAAACCGCTTCGAAATATCTTTACACAAGAAAGGCATAATCGGCCTTACCCGCTTAGATGACTCACCCTGTATACAGCTAAAATTGCTAATAGTAAATTATCCCTGCAAAATATAAAAAAAACTTAAACATTTTAAAAGACGACAGTATTCAACTACATTGCAGTTAGATATAGATTTCCCGCACTAACGTTTTCAGAGTCACCTGTACACAATATCGAAATTTACCTCAACTATGGTACAATATTTACAAGCATAGAAATTCGGAAAATAGCCTTTTTATTAAAGTTTTGTTCTATAGCTAGTGAAACGGTTCAGATAAAGTTCTATACAACTTCTGACGCATTTTTTTTCCATAAACACGTTTACATGTTGTTTTAGACGAACATATTGATGAAGAAGTTTTTGAGATATTAACTTACGAAGATTTAGAGAAGATTATTCCGCAATCAGGTATAAGAAAAAAATTTTGGAGGAGATATACAGCCGTTAGTAAGGTAATTTAATAGCATACAGTTACATGAAAATGGCAAATTGATGGCAATCGACATAAATTGTTTTAGGAAAGTGAAGTAAAGAATTCAGACAGCGAAGACACTGTAAGCATATCGGATGTTTCCAATGTATCTGCTTCCACGTCGACTGGAAGCGTCTCGTTACTTACTGCGGAAGATAATACAGAAGGTAGTGTGTTTTTGTGTTTCAAAGATTTGATTAGTAACCACCTACATTTTGCTGTAGTTGTTTTAGATCCCGACCTCATACCTGTTCGTAGCAATTATTCCAGCTTATCTTCCGTTGGTGTTCCATATACGTCGTCTCCTTTTCCCCATATAGGACAGAAGGGAACAGTAAAAAAATTGCTCGATAGTAGCGAAGAGGGTAAACTAATATATGGTAGCTATGGAAAGAACAAAACGTTTTTGCGAAATAAACTATCGGAATTGATCATTAAAAACGAAATCAGGAAGAGACCAGATAGAAGGTGAGTATAGTAAATGCACTTGAACAAAGAAAAATTGCACATCTGTTTTCAGAATCGCAACCAGCAAATTTCTTGAGCTAGCCCAAGAGATAGTGGAAATATTTCCCCACGAATTAGTAGAAGCGTATTATATACCGTACATTAACAAACACACCCGCAAGCCTCAAGCAGCAAGAGGCAAATTGTGGAATACGTATATCTATCTGAGACGCTGTTACAAAAAGTATGAAGTATTACCGGAACATATAACTGAAAAATTGAATGAGGAAACAGACGAAAGTACAGCCGAAAAACTGCTGTGGTTACGAAACAATCGTGATCCTTTTGCGACATGCCTTGATTATTGGAAAGAGACAATTCCGCAAAGATTGAGGGAAATTTCTGAAACAATTATTTGTGAATACTATAAAGAATATCCGATTTTAAAACATCCGTTAGGATATTTACTTGTAAGTCAACTAATTTTGTCTAACTACGTACAGTAAAAGGATATCATCGTCGAAACGAATATGCATAAAGTTCCTTTCCTTAAGCATTTATTGTATTAATTTAGAATGACAATTCAATCTAAATCCTATATAAAAAATAAGCACTTTTTCTGTACTCTGAATTTAATAGATTTAGTAAGATACATCCCATTCTAGTTAGAGGAAGATTTCAATTGGAAATATACTTCTGCCGGCAACAAATTATTAACAAAGTGGCCCTTGCTTTATAATAACATATTACAAATATGCAGCAAAAGGAACGACGAATATCTTAAACGACTTATAATAGAATTTGATGAAAGAAATCAGGAGCCTGTTGATGGTAAGAAAGAATGCTAATATCTGGTCCTACTTTGTATGAGAAAATATATAATTTTTTTTAGAGAGACTGCAATGGTTTGTATTAACTCTCTTGCCCCTATTATTTCATTCACCTCATGTTGGTTGTAATAGAAAAGGACAGAAGTATTGGCGACCTTCCAAATTAGAAAATCAACATGGATTTATACTGCATATTGAGGTAAAAACAGTCAATTAAATGTTTAATCAGAAAACAATAGCTAATTTATGAGCAATTTATTGCACATTGAGCTTCGTTTTGGTCATTCTATTTTTGCCTTTTTTTGAATACCTATGTGGACATATTCAAACTAGGTCTAGGGTGGTTTATTCAAACCTTGTAAAGTTCAAACTTTCTTTTGAAATTTATAAGTAAAGATACGAAGGTGTTTATCCAAATGTACTTAATATTTCAGTAATATGTATACATAAGATTGTTGTTTCAGAATGTGGATGAGTTAGAGACTAAATTAAAACAACGCGACGAAAATTACGAAAAGTATAAATTAACAAGTCAGCCGCTTCCTGTCATAGTTGGCGATTGGAACAACATATCTGCTTGCTTTGTTTGCGTAGATGATATTCGGTACCGGTTAGAAAATCCTATACGCTGTGTCGATGCTTGCTTCAAAATATATCATGCACTGGATGCGCGCTATCCACCTGAAGCCGAAACTACCTGGATATTTGTACAAAAGTATATATATGACATTACTACTAGCTGCGAAAAAGAACCTGTGTCAGTTAATACATTAATAGCCGAAATAAATCAACTTAACAAATAAACATTTCTGTTAACAGTTATGTATAGTTATTTTGTTGTTGTTGATTTTTGCGCTAGTTGCCTTTGTAACCTGTAAAATGTATCCTTGCAATTATTGTCCAACTGTGTTGCATTCCTCAAAAGCATTTATTTTTCATTTAAGGCAAGTGCATGAATTGCAAAGTAAAAATAATTATACATGCACATGGTCACATTGTTATAGACAATTTAATGACATTAACTCTATTCGGAAACATTTTAAAATTCATGAAAGAGATTGCTCTGAAATTAGTAAATTTCAGTCTAACGTAAATTCTGATGGTAATGTTCTGCCTAAAATAGTATCAGACAGTAATGATAGGTTTCCATTAAATTTGAATGATACAATGCATATCGATTCAGAAATGGACCCGCCTTTAAACATAAGTGAGAATGTATTAGATAAAATTATCGAATTAGTAAAAAACGCACAAAATGATGTGAAACCAGATATTGCAGTTTTTGTGTCAAGCATGTTCAACAACTCTTTAGTACCACGCAAAGTTGTACTCGATGTAATACAGAAAATTCAAAATATTTTTCAAAAAAGTGTTGAAATTATGAGGGCTATTTTTTCATTGTTTAAAAATTTACTTGATGAGGATATACTGAAAACACTTGCGGATTTTTTTGATGACTTTGCCAACATATTTCAGGAACATCGATCCGAATATAAGTGTATTAATTTCTTTGAAAATAAGGGTTATTTTATTAGGCCGCAAGCGTATACTTTTGGAGAAGAAATGAAAACCAAATCTGAAAACAGTCATATTATTTTACAACCTGTACCGGTGGAAGGACTAGTTATTCCGTTGAGGTTTGTTTTCCAAAAATTACATATTTGAAAATCCAGATTTTTTTAATTTAATGATTACCAATTTAAGAAACCTGAATGCATCCCACAATAACATTATTAATAATTTTGTTCAAGGCACGTTGTGGAAAAGTAAATTAAAAAAATATAACGCCGACTTTATATTCCCCCTATTTTTATTCTACGATGACTTTGAAATTGGCTGCCCTCTAGGATCAAGAGCAGGGCGTAATAAATTGGGTGCATTGTATACAAGTTTGCCAACAATGCCCACAGAATTTTTATCTTCTTTAGATAATATATTTTTATTTAGTATTTTTCATTCAAATAACCGGAAAAAATTTGGGAACAAAGAAACATTTTCAGCTGCTTTAAATGAATTAAATTATTTACAAACCGAGGGTATTGTTGTTAACATTAATGGTTCTTCGAAAAAAAAATATTTTGTTTTTGGATTAATACTTGGAGACAATTTAGGAATACATTCATGTTTGGGATTTGTCGAAAGTTTTTCAGCAGCTTATAGCTGTAGGTTTTGCAAGATGCATAAATCAGAAACTAAATCTGCATGTGTAGAAAAGGTAGATCTTTTGCGAAATGTAAATAATTACAAATTGGACTTAGGTGAAGAACCATCATTAACGGGTATTAAGGAGGAATCAGCGTGGCATACTTTGACAAATTTTCACGTAACAGAAAATTTCACAGTTGATATTATGCATGACCTCTTTGAGGGTGTGTGCGCATATGATATCACTTTCCTATTACGTCGTTTAATTTTTGACTATAAACTTTTTACAGTGAGCGTTTTGAATGACAGAATACAGTGTTTCAATTATGGGGAATTAGAATGCCGTAACAGGCCAGGTCGCATAATCGAAGAAAAACTCAAAAAAAGTTGATCAATTTCAGTGCCAGTGAGATGCTATGTTTAACCAGGTATCTTGGTTTATTAATTGGAGATCTCAGTCCTCCGGGGTTAGAAATTTGGAACCTATGCATTTGTCTTCGAGAAATAATAGACGTAACAACATCGCCTTCATTACAAGTATCTGAATTTAGCAGACTAGAAATTTTAATAATGGAACATCATAATCTATACATACAGTATTTCGGAGAATTAAAACCCAAACATCATCATATGATACATTATCCCGCCATACTGCGTAATTCAGGTCCTTTGGTTCATATGTCCAGTATGCGTTTTGAACAGAAACATAGGGAGTTGAAGATGACCTCCAACATCAGCGGTAATTTTAAAGGTATACTTAAAACACTGGGAACAAAAGCTCAACTAAAACTTTGCTATAGACTATTACGCGTTAACTTACCAAATAGACAGTACCAACTAGCACCTACAAGTAACCGTTTAAAGGAATACTTTCCAGATAAAGAGATTTTTGAAGCTAAGTGGGTTAAATATAAAGGAACTAAATATAAACCAGGCATGGTGTTAATTATCAGCTACAAAAACTATCCAGATTTTGGAATTATAACACATGTTGCTTTATTAGATGATAAAATTTACTTTATTTATAGAATTCTACGAACTATAACTTTCAACCGACATTATTACGCATTTGAAGTGTTTGAAGGTGAAGAAACTTCTATGATTTACATTGAAAATCTTCATAATTACATGCCATGTTTAATGGTAAAACGAAATAATCAAACATTTGTTTCTCACAGGTATACCTTGTAATATTATATCACGCTACATATTATTAAGTACTCTATTTTTTTATAGTTTTAATACTATATTAAATACTATTTCGAAAATATATTTTCTAGAATATTCGTATTTTCAAATATGTATTAATAATTACTTTTTAACAGTGAGGAAAGCACCATATTATTATTAGAGAAATGAATTAAAATTGTGAATTCGCGGCATTTGTATCAAAATCAAGGCCCTGTATACATTGAAGCCCTTGTATTTATACGCTTCGACATATATTGTTGGAAAACATTGTTTTATTTAGGATTTGAATCTTTTTCCTTTACGAACCATTACAATTTACATCATTTTTTATAGGATCTTTACCAGAACCCCTAATCCTGAGAAAACAAAATACACAGCTTTTACAATACGTCCTTAAATTGTCTAAACAATATTATGTTTCATTGAATGTATGATATATATTATAGTGTGTTAATATTGTGTTTAATGCTTGGAAATTTTTGAATTGCATTATAATAAAACATTTGAAAACTAATATAAAGTACATTTTATCTTTTATCCATTGTAAAATACTTTCTGTTAAATTTTTGCAAAAATTATGCACTCATAAAGTTAATGCATAATTACATAATTCTTTCATATAGTTTCTAACGGTCCAAAAAATACGGTGGATGGGCGAACGATCTAATTTGTGCTGTTTAGATCTAATCTATTACGCTCTACAGCCAATTTTAATAAAAGTTTGTCTTTTTATAATATTTAATATTAGATTGTTTAAGTTCAACAAATGTGTCCGTTTGTCCAGCAGTATAGGATAATTCTATTCTTTTCATATGTTATACACAGGGAAAAAAATGTTGTAAATTTTCAAACAATTGTAAACTTTATTACAACAAATTGTTTGACATATACGGACGAGAACAACTTTTATTAAAATTTGCAACAGCGTAGTAGAACTATAGGCAAAATCCTACTGAAGAAATTACTACAGGGTATTGTAATTATAACAAGAATACTGTTGAAGATTTCTTCACAATTAGTTGAAACTATTACGACAGGTAAGTGTACTATTTGCAACAAGCGACTTGCAATCTTTACAGTATTATTATGTAGATTATGTCAACAACATTGTGTTAATTATTGCAACAGCATAGTTGAACTATTCTCAACATCTTGTTTGAAAATTCACTACAGGGACTTGTAATAATAACAACAATTTTGCGATAAATTTTATAACTAGTAGTTGAAATTATTACCACTCGCCAATAGTACTATTTGCAACAAGCGACTTGCAATCTTTCCAGTATTATTATGTAGATTATGTCAACAACATTGTGTTAATTATTGCAACAGCATAGTTGAACTGCTCTCAACATCTTGTTTGAAAATTCACTACAGGGACTTGTAATAGTAACAACAATTTTGCGATAAATTTTATAACTAGTAGTTGAAATTATTACCACTCGCCAATAGTACTATTTGCAACAGGTGTCCTGTACTTTATGCAACTGTAATATTGAAGTTATTACAACATAAATTGTATAACGAAATTATACATTTTGTCGTAAAAAATACAATATTTTTTTTCAACAATTTTGTAGTAAAATTTAATAAATGTTGTTCTCGTCCGTATATGTCAAACAATTTGTTGTAATAAAGTTTACAATTGTTTGAAAATTTACAACAATTTTTTCTCTGTGCGATAACATTTGCCTAGTGAAAAATTATGATGAATATTTTGAAAGAGAGCAACAATTTTGTAAAAGAATGATAACTATTTGTAATACTGCTACTGTTAAGATAGTATTTTATAATGAGGTATCTTTTTGTATGAATGTTACTATTCATAAGTGTCGCTATTCTGGACATATTAATCCTCAATGTATTCAAATGGCGCATACGAAACCTCCTAAGCTTAACTTTCGCGCTGGTATTGGTCTAAACGACGAAGGATATCTAAAACATTTAAATAACAAGAGTTGGAGGACAATAGTCAACTTGCACAAACTGTCGTATTTCGTCCCATTAACTTACATATTTGAAGATGCTTCAAATTATGGCTTATCATCGCTAATTTTAACGTCTATAACTTTATTTCAATGTCCTTTTAAATTTGTCAGATATCTAAATGGTTCCACATTTTCGCTTTATCAATGAATATCATTCCCAAATATTTAGTAATATATTTATAAAACTAAAACATCAATATTTATGCGTAAAGCACATTTAATCACGAAAAGAATTGCGTTTTTTAATACAATACTTAACTACTTAGAAAAGAAACGAAACATTTAACCTCTCTCTTAAATAAATACCTCATTTCACTTTTTGTTTCTGCTTTCTACGTAAATCGCCCGAAAGAATTTCAGCGAATAACTATCCAACCATTTTTACCGAGACGGTTGCTTGCTCCACAAAAAAAAGATCCGCAAAGAATCGGGTGTGCAGGAGCAGTAATAAAACAGAGCGCCGAACAGGTAAAGAAATATACTATAGAAGGAACTGGCTTGATCGCGAAAAAAAGCGCATGATGACTCACCATCTGTGGTATCCTCATCGTCTACGACTACACGATCTTCTTCGCTGTTGTCATTATTAGCGCAAAAAGATAGTGCACCAGTTGGCATGTTCACAGCGCTACACTCAATAAATCTATGTTTGTACAGAAGTAGAATAAAAATCACCAAACACTATAGAACGAAATAGAAAATGATAATTCACTTTAAAAGTTATATAATACACATTTATAATTAACCATAAGGTAACTTCTAATTAAAACATGCTTTTTATATTGTAAATTTTCTGTTTTAAAAGTAAATATTCCAGCACTAATACTCCAGACGCACTAATTATTATCATTTTTTTCTTAATTCTACAACATGATAGTAATGACCGTATGGGAATTATAACTTGCAGTTTGGTCTGCATACAACCTGGTTACTGGTGCACCTACGGCAGAAGTAGCGGGTACAACTCAAGAAACCAACCGTGTGTGTGCCTTGATTTGCCGTCCTTCTCGTGGGGGGAATGCAGTCTACAAATATAATTATCCGACTATTCGTCTGGGACTCTATGCACGTCCTCTTCTGGCCGATGTGCTTTTTAGTTCTTCCAACGCATGCCTCCGTGTCTTTCTGTGTCTTTTGTGGGATACTGATGAGGGGAAAAAGAATTATATCGTCGGCGTGTGGGTGTTTTCTGCTATGTAATCTATTTGTGGAGCATCCTGGTCTGTCGACGCTGAAGAAAAGGGAAAAAAACGAGAGGAACAGAAGGAGATATCTGTACTAGACGTTTCGGTTATAATTGTTATGTGATAATTTAATGCCTCTGAAGCCTTCTCTCTTTAGTCGAGTGGCTAAAAGGGATTACTTTTGTCTTAAAGTATTGTAATTTGATATCCCTAATGTTGAAAATGCATAAATTGTTTGCCTAGGTTTAGGAAGAGCGTATCACTATGTCTCTTCATATTTTTATTTTTGCTTGAACTTTGAAATGCAGTTTTATATTTGACGATGCGACCACCCTCTTATTGACTAGATGTTTTGGTCCAATAAAAGGGATGTCACTTTAATATGTCAATAAACTTGCTCAATAATTAAAGCAAAAATCAAGGACGATGCCCCTGTAACTCGTTAGTCGATGCAAAAGGGTCGTCTATAAGCGCCACATGCTTTTTAAATACACAAAAACATGAAAACTAGGATTAGGACTTATAGCAATAGCAATCAAACACACAAGATCTAATTTAACTGTATAATTAATAATAAATATATATATATGAATGAAAACACATCGATTGTATAATACACACACAAAGACTATCAACAGGTAGTCAATTAATGCACACGGTTCTCAATAATCTTAAATAAACATGATCTGATTCGTAACAGCTGTTCGATATCTCTCTTTCGATTCAACATTAGGTGATATAATGCGCTTAATGCTTAAGACTAATACAATTAACTACAAAGCTTCCAAAATACAACCATGCCCTATCTGACAACGATGCTAAAGATAGGTTAATTCGGAGTTCTTACGAAGAATCTCCGAACAACAAGGCTAAACGTTCTTAATTAGTTACAGTATCTTGGAGTGTTTGCATTCAATAAATAAACTACAGTTAAAACTACTTAGCTTATACAATCTGCCCAAGTGAAGGTCTCATTGAATCATGTAGGTTGAAGTCTGTTATTCTGCTTCACACTGTTTCACAACTGCAACCAGTCGATGGTCTTGCACGAGTAAACAATGGCCTTATAGAGGTTATAATATTTCTTAGCTGCGCCTTGCTTTTCTGTTCGCTAACATATGTAATTGTAGGGTTATAATATGTCTCAGCTACGCCTGGCCTCTCTATTCACTGTACAAACTGCACACTGTCGCACATATTGAGATGTTGTCGCCAATTTTATAATACATCATATGACTGCATCGTCTATCTAACAGCTTGCCACTTTGTTTTTGAGAACACGTTCCATAGTGTATTTCACTTCTAGAGGTTCATTTGCCGGTTACATATATTCTGCTGATATTGTTACTTGCACTGCATTGTCTTAAATGGTATCAAGGATTTCCATACAATCCAAATAACGAAGTTCCTCCTTACAACAAGGATCTCCTTACTAAAATAATCTCCTTGCACAAAAATGCCTACATGTCGAAGTAACAAATTAACATGTGCTTTTGAGGTTACAAATACATGCGTTAGAGATAGCGCGTGTGAAATTACAAAACAATAATCAACAGGTGCATTACTTACTATCATCACGAAGCATGATGATTTGAGATTTTAATTAAATGATATTATTAACAATTGAGCTTACCTTAGTGTCTTATTAGGCTTTACCATTTAAAAGGACTAAAATTTGCCCGGCATCGTTTATATGTGCCTGTCAAATGACAAAAAAGAAGCGCATGAATGTAGCCGCCTCAAAACCTCCGTGATTGCACATGCTATTTGTCACATCCCGACAATGATTGTTACTGAACCATAATAACAGGTCTTATAACTGTTACAACGCATTTGTGTGGTGGAAATCGTACACAGTTTTCAGATATGGGATTACTGTGTGGGATAGCAGTAGTGATATTTAACGTACTTTTTATAGAAAATATTACTACATATATAACGAGCAATTATTGCCGCTTCTCGCATCCTAAACACCATTTATTTTTGTCGTTCATGTAGGCCTTAGACTTCTCTTTCTCATTTCACTTTATATGTTGTTTATCGATTCCTTTCGAGGTCTTCCTCCAATTGTGCTGGAATCCAATTTCATATTCGTATTCTTTAGTAGTCTTTTTTCCCTCATTCTACGAAATGTCCGTACCATCTCAAATTCCTTTCATTTATGGCATTTGTAATAGTGTATTTCACATGTAGCATCGTCACCAATATGTCATTTTCGACGAGAATAATCTTTGTTTAATTTTTTGTCGATCACCTATATCTCAGACCCGTATGTCTTTACTGGTTCTATTATTGCTTTGATTATATTTATTAATTATTGTCGGGGTTTTAATCTACAGTTCTGGAAGTAGTGCGTTTGTCATATTCTTTCCTTTGCCTATTTTCTTCATTATGTCTTTGTCGTTTCTTTCATCTTCACATATTGCGACCTTCAGGTATTTGTACTGGCTAACATTTTTTATTTTTCCGCTGTTCTTTTCCTCCAATGACCATATATTCTCCGTATTAACTTCTACGACCCACTTATTGTATTTCTCTATAAGTTTATTCAGCATCTATATGATGCCTTCTGCAGTCACTGTTTGATCGTCTGCAAAGAGGATCCTGCATATCGGGCTCCCACTCAGCCATGTTACCTATCGGGCTACATTTCCTAGTGTAATGTTTCAAGGCTGCCTTTAGATAAATATTAAAAAGAGTAGGGGCAAGGCAACAGCCTTGATTCACTCCCTTCGAAGGTGTGTATGGTAAGGAGATTTGAGTTTCAGCTTCTATGACATTTTAATGCGTTTATTGCATTTATCTACGTGTTATTTATATTAGCTTGTTCTAAAGTAATCTATAGCTTTTGAAGGAGAACGGTGTCGAATGCTTTCTTTAGATCTATAAACCTAACATGTAGTTCTCTTTCTTTTGTCTGATTTTTCTCTGCTAGGTTCCTTAGCTTAAACATCTCTTCCCGGACTAAAGCCGCTTTGTTCTTCTAAAAATTCCATATCTTTTTCTCTATTCTAGCTTTGAGGACTCTTCCATATAGTCTTCCCACCGAAGACGTAACGCCTATTCCTCTATGATTCATGCTTCCACATCCTTTTATGTAAATCGAGTATACGAGACATTTTCTAATCTGTCGCTATGTCTTTCTCTCTTAGGCATTTATTAAATATGTCGCAGCTTGTTTCTAGTGTTCCCCTTGTTTCAGTAACTCGCTAGGCAGGTTGCCTGATCCTGTCGCTTTATTGTTTTTCATTTTCTGTAGAGCTTTCATTACCTCTTTTGCCATGATCGTACATTTTCCTCTACTTCTTCTTTATATAATCTTGTAGAAGTCTTTATTCGCATATTAATGCACACGATTACACCACAAGGTTTAGTAACAACCAGCTGTAGATTTATGGTGTAACTACACTTATATAGATTTCCGTCGTTTTTTGTGCATAACCGTGGATTTCCACGAATTTCCGTGGATGTTCATGGATTTATATGGATGCCCTTGGCTTTATATGATGTTTTTTTTATGGCGAAGTAGCAAGTGTGCATGCGCGAAAGTTGTTGGAACCATGGAAGGAACCATGGAAGCATTCCTAAAAGAATTCTTTCTGAACAAACGAACTAAAATTGTGCTAGTGCATTAAAAAGTGTTCTTGGCTCAATTTAGCGAGTACGAATATAAATGAAATAGCTTGTGAACTGGTAACTAAGTAAACATGGAAATACTATTGTAGAATATAAAATTACCAAAAAAAAAAAAGGGAAGAAGCATAACTATATTAAATTCTAACCCAAGATCTAATGTGAAAATGCCCTATACTCAGCCCTATATTACTTCTAGACTTTCAGGAAGCATCAGAATTACAGTTGGTATTTTCAGTCAATTAACATATTTATCTTGTATTTGATGTGTCCAATTTACATGTTTCGTTTTTATTTGGAATGAACCTCAAGCCTGACATTGAAAAAAGTGCTTATCTAAAGTTGAAGAGACTCTCAAGATTTCCATACCGATTTCCCTGAAGAATGTGTTGAAAATAAACGATTGGCATGACCTTGCAATATTATGCGATATTTCTGAGGAAGATTTTGAATATAATTCATGGCATCAGAAACAGCTCAAGATGTATTCCCTAAAAGCAAATATGAAAATTTTACGGCATTGTTTACACGAATCCAAATAAAATTTTTTTTTCTTGGTCATAAGAAACTGCTGTTGTTAGTTTCAATTTCTTTAAGGAAAAAATTCAAAAAGGCATCGCTGAATCTGAGACTGAACAATGGTGGTTAAAAAATCTGAATACAGATTTTCAAACCCGAGTGTTCATTTATAATTTTAGCTCCAAACTTGACCAACCAAAATAAACAAGTGCCTTAAACGTTTTCAATAAATTTTCAAATTTTTTCAAAGCTTTATTGTGTGGGTTTTCATTGATATTGTCTCTAACTTCTTTAAATCCTATCAGTAATCGTTGGAAAGGGTGTAAACATCATCTTTCTTGTTTGCGCTTTTAATTTCTTTAGTGTTCATTTCCAAGCATTTTGCCAGTTGCCCACAATCTTTGTGGTCACCCAGTTTGTGTACGTCACAACTTTCTCTAATCAGGCGTACCACTCATATAATATTGTTGTTCTTTGATGTTATACGCAGTAAAGCTAGTCACAGTTTAACTATCAAAAGTATACATATATACATTTATACAAAACCGTATATGCACTTATGCACATATGTACGTGTTGAGATACACAACATACATTTAGGTGTCATTACCAACAGCGGACGCACAAACACGTGTTTCAGCCTTTGAGGCCTCTTGAGTGCACGTGGTGCTGTTGGTAATGATCCACAACTAAAATCGTGTCTTATGTCCGTTGAACCGCAAAGTGCCGATGAGAATATCTCAGCGACATCTGCCATCCAAGCGCGACACCGAACACGACAGTTTCATCTTTGCACACTGTGCATAAGACAAAACCTGTATGCTAAATGTGTATCTCCGCATAAAAGGCCAATAGGTGGCACCACCATATCACAAATAAATAGGATCCTATTTATTAGTCACAGTTTCTCGTTTATTTTCTCGTTTTCGTTATTAAATTTTCGAACAATTCCTTCACACTTGGACAAGCAGTACGTGCGTGTTTATACATGCTTACATTTGTATACAAATTTGTCCACAAAACACATCACATATGGACAATATCGGCAACACTCCCCTATGTTCATACAAACTTTGACTAATGAAAATTATTAGAGTTAAGTACAAAGAGTATATTTTAAGCAGGAATTAAATAATCCATAAGTGAATAAATAAAAAGTATTAATAATAAAATATATGCCCAACCCAATTTGAAGTATGTATTCGAAAATATTACCTATGTAAGAGAAAGTTTTCTTGTCATAATTGTCTTGTAAAGTAAGAAAGTAATTAGTGATGTCAAGTGATATTGTAAGTAATTTTAATGTATGTGAAATATGGTATCAATTACTTTCCGTTATCTCGAAATAAGTATACAAGCCAAATCCATTAGTTAACAATTTACTAACAGTATCAAAAGGCCTTGATAAGAAGATTTACATTTAATGTGAAACTAGGCAATAATGCATTGATTTGCTTACATACTTGTATGAGAGCATTTGTGCGTTAATTCTATCGCTACCAAGAGTTTCATTAAATTCAGTTACCTGTTCGCGCGGAGAGTAATAATGTAAAGTTGCGCCTGTTCACATGTGAACATGTTTATTTTGAATCGAAATGGTCGGCTTCTGTATAGCCAGCAGGCTGTAATCACTTCGCCATTCCAGACACTCTGATTACCTCAATTACTGAACAAATACTCGAGTCTCGCTAAAGTGGTAAAATGCCGTTTTACGAAAAAGGATAATCAAAGTTAATAACTGCCCTCTGTAATAATACCATACTCGTCTTGAAAGTCAGAGTAATTAGCTTTTCTATTGTTATTTAAGTTTTTTAAATGTTAAAATTTTAAATTTCAGGATTTACGGACAGGGTCTGTTTAGCTAAATTATTTAATTAGAGTCATTATGAAAACGACTTTCTTTTATACATATATCTATTATTTAATAGAGGAACCATAGTAATAATTTTATAAAGGCGGCTACAACTTATGAAAAAAAAAAAAGTCATGCAACAATAATATATGTATATACAGGCCTGATTCATTTTCGGCTCTCAGCGTAAGGATTTCGCTTATTAGTAGAGTGTAGGTTTAAATTTGGCTAAGTTATTAAATTTTGTGTTCGCTATGAATCCGTAAAGAAAAAGGATCTGTGACAAATGACCTTCGTTTTTCAAAAATAAAACGCAAAATTCCATTTTGGACTTTTAGAGAATAAAAGCAATTCTTAAGGTCACTTTTAAACCTTTATCCAATGGTGGTGGTTTCGTTTGTCTCTGGCCATCATCAACTATCTAATTTCTTATAGGTGCTATATGGAATTTCACCTTCAGAAAGAGCTTTTTTTTCTAATTTTAACCATGTACAATGTACATGTTGACAAAAGTTCTTGTATATTATACTTTAATTGAAAGAATAAATTTTAAGATTAAATTAGGGTGCCACGAAATTTCAATCCGTCAAACATTTCATTTATCGTTCATTAGTAACACAAAAATGTCATACACCAACGAAAAGAAACGAGATATGTTAAGTATTTTTTATTCTTCGAACCGAAATTCAACAGTAGCGAGTACAAGAGATTTACAATTATATCCAGAACGACAACAGCCTCATCGTACCATTTTTCTAGATCTTGATGGAAATTTGGTCGAAAATGGGTCGTTTACTAAGCCGCGTAATGTTCATGTCAATAGGAATTTTAATGAAAATCTGCAGGATATTTTACAAATAATAAATTTAAGGCGTGTTTTTGCAAAGTGAAATTAAAATTAAATCTAAAATAATATATTCATATTGCTGTGACTCTTGCAAATTATCAGTTATGTAAATTTATTTAAATTATTTAAATAATTAAATTAGGGCAGAATCAAGCATATATCCTAGTGCTAGGCTTTATGCTAGACTAGGATCTCATAGTTTCTGCAGAAAAGTCGGTTAAGCAATTTCACACTTCACTAGCTCAGTATATGGTTTCACTAATGATATTTTCTCTCAGGGGCAGAAAATTAATAACAATATTCCTTCTCCAAAGTGAATGCTCTTAAGTTATCTCCAGGTCAGATAAAATAAATGAAAATACAGAAATATCTTATAACATAATTTATTAAGATATTAAATTAAAACAAAACAGATCTATTTACAAACAAAAGAAATTTTATGTACAAAAATCAAACTCTTGCATATTATGATAATGCGATAAAAAAATAATACAGTAATTATGATCAAAACAATAATATCAATCAAATCAGAGAATACTCCACTAAACACATTCGTTACATATTAATTCACGAAGGTTTAAGTTAAAACATTCAACACTCCGTTCTACGAGTACATCTTTCGACTCGTTGTACACATCCCTAGCGTACACAACTACGTGTCCAGCCTCAACGTAATATATTAATTAAATTATTACTACGTGCTTAAATTGTGTTTTAAAATATTGACTTTGTTCTGATTAGTACTGCCTAGCGCCTTTTCTCACTTCCAAACAGTACCACCAAAACCAATTCGTGTTTTTAGGATTAATTAAGGATCCATACTATGAATTAATCACCTACTTAATTCATTGTACACATCCCTCATCGATTACCCAACACGTCAGATTTTAATACACAAGCACAAAAAAAATATGAATTGTGAAAGTATATACATAAATTAAAGAAAAATAAACTGTTACAATTACTAAAATGTTTCACCGTAACGCATAGTGTTATACCATCGCGTCTTAAAATAAGACATCCTAGTTTCTAAAAAAATATTTATGTCGCTAAAAATATTCATAAATTTTATTTAAGCGAAATTATTCTAACTTCAAATAAAATTAATTCATAAAAATATCGCAAGTCCCAAGTTGTTACTAAATACTTCGGAAAAAAGTCCTGATTTATCAAAAATTATTCTAAGTTTTATTTAATTCTTTATAAGTATAGGCACCCCGTATTTATATTTTTAAAAGCAGTTCACACCTGCTTCGAAAGGTCTCTAAATTCTTGCGTTCTGCCCTTATATTAACGTTTATCTTAATAAAAAACTTAGACATGCTCTATACCTATTTTTTCCACTTCCAAAAATGCGTAACTATAGTGCTGCACCTTTCGGTCAAGTGATGTATTACTCACTTTAAAAATGTAAACAAACATCTATTTTAATGTTGATTTGTTTACGACAAATTGTAATGTACAAAAATTTTTAAAGACATCAATATGTAAATGTTACAAATAGTTATTACGTTATTTACAATATATAATCTAAGTATTTATTGCCATTTATGTATTACACGTTCGTTATTGTTGATAGCATATATCGAATATACATCGGGTCAATCCATCGAACGGTCTCCCAAATCATATCGTTTTCCCGCTGAAGTTACGGAAAACACTGTCATGAATATTTACTTGATTTATACGTCTTATTCTGATATTAATTTTTTGAATAAAAACCATAATGACATTCTTACACTATTTTAATTAATTTAATTGAGATTTTCTGAAATGTTAACTTAATAAATATCTATATACAAAGGAGATAGTTTAATAGTTTTATTTAGGACTTTTATAAATTAAATAAAACTAAATTTAATTATATTAAATCTAAAAGCGATCTGGAGAAAACTTGTTTCCAATTCAATTCCAGACTCAAGATCACTACAATATGTATTTAAATAGTTTTTACATTGCATTGTTATGTTATGGTTCTTCTAGGAACTGCATCAAAGATATTCTGAAGTCTATCTCGTAATTTTTCAATGTTTTGTGAGGCATCTACTTTATAAATATTGTAACGTTTTCGGGTTCCAATAAACAACTCGTGCAATTATTTATTTAAAACAGTCTGTATATTTATATACTTAAAATTATATAACAATATAAAAATATAAAAACTAACGTAACACACTTAAACTACTACAATTTAATTATCACAGGTATTTATTTATTTCCATTACTAATATCTCTGTCCGTATTTATGTAACAGTTCTATTTATATAAGACGGCACTACTATATTTATTTATTTGGCTACCACTATTTATTCCTTCGCACTCGATCCCGCAATGAATCCCGTAATGAATGAATCCCGCCGCCTTATATACACATGCGAAGATTACTAGAACATACCAGCACAGTCCCGCTTTTTCTCCACATGTACGAGAAACGTTCTCGTCCCTTTCGCTATGCAAGCCATACGGCGTGGAGATGAGTCATCGACTTGTTCACCCGTCGCGCCGAATATGATTTATTGCTCGCCCGGTCTGCCTCTTTTTTTGCGTGTGACAATTTCGTTTTTATCGCGCCGAGAGATCTGATTCTTTTATTTAATGTAACTGAATTCGTCTGCTGGTTTCGTTACAATATTATTTTTAACATATCCTTATAAAAAATAATCTAGCGGACTTAAATCAGGTTATCTCGCAGGCCATTCAACAACTCCTCTATTTCCAATCCAACGGTTTGGAAACTCTTGATTCAAGTATTTCCTAACAACTGTCGCATTGTGTGCTGGTGCGACGTCTTTTTGCCATTGCTTTAAGAGGATATTGTTGTCAAGGTAGTCAGATACGTATGTACGTAAAAGGTTGGTCTTTATCCATTTAAATGTTCTTCATACATAACTGGCACCCATCCAGACGTTTATTCCAAAACGATGTTTTCGCGTCCTTGCCATGTTTTATCGGGGCTTTTGTAGTGCCCAGTAACACTCCGTATTTCTGTTGAACATTTCAGAATTTGTAAGTTTAGTTTCATCTGACCAGCTAATTTTGTTTAAATTTTTTTGTCATTTTCTATCGTTTCCATTAATCAATTACAGTATTCTGGTCTTCTTAAATTATCTTCAGGTAGTAAACTGTGACTAACATGGACCTTGTATGGTTTAAACCTACTTTGATGTATAAGTTTTCCAGGCTCTAGAATGGGACAAATTTAATTCTGACGCCACTTCGCGCGTAAAAGTTGAACATTACGCGGCTTAATAAACGATCAATTCTCCACCAAATTTCTATCAAGATCTAGAAAAATGGTACGATAAGGCTGTTTTCGTTCTGCATACAATTGTAAATATCTTGTATTCGCTACTGTTGAATTTCAGTTCGAAGAATAAAAAATACTATACATATCTAGTTTCTTCTCGTTGGTTTATGACATTTTCGTATTACTAATGAAAGATAAGGAAATAGTTAATTGATGAGGCTGATACATGTTGAAACTCCATATTTAACTGAATAAATAAAATACGTAAACTTGGTTTCAAACATTATTTAATAATATCACTACAATATCGTTTCGCCAAACTTTGGCTTCATCAGGTGATGCGTAACTGAATATACAAAATTATTACAACAAAATATATAGTGTCACAAAAACATGGGATATGAGTGGGGGTATTTTATAAACTATAGCATTGTAACAACGGGGAATAATTGAACGATCAGACTCAGTTCAATTATTCCCCGTTGTTACAATGCTATAGTTTATAAAATACCCCCACTCATATCCCATGCTTTTGTGACACTATATATTATGTTGTAATAATTTTGTATATTCAGTTACTCATCACCTGATGAAGCCAAAGTTTGGCGAAACGGTATTGTAGTGATATTATTAAATAATTTTTGAAACCAAATTTACGTATTTTATTTATTCAGATAAAGGAAATGTTTAACAGATCGAAATTTCATGGCTACCTAATTAAATCTTATAATTTATTCTTTCATTTTAAAGTATAATAACAAAAAATTTTGTCAACATGTAGTACACTCAACTGTAGTAACTCTTTCTGAAGATGTCTAAATCCAATATGGCGCCTATAAGAAATATATGGTTGAAAATGTCTAAAATACAATTTAGAACTTTGACACCTTTTGCCAAACATGAAATAAAATTATCAAAATAATATCACATTGTCTGACAAAATAATTGTTGACTTATAGAAGCTGTAAGTATTTAGCTTTGAGCCATGGTATACTCAATGTTCTTAACTTTTTTATATTTATTATTATTCCACTTCAATACAAAATAGTATTTATTTACGTATTTACAAGTATATAAAATTAATATAATTACTTTATTAGTGTTGTGTCTGACGATCGTAGCGTAACAACCGATTACGTTACGCCACTGAATAAATTTTACCACGGAGGTAATGCCGCGGCTGGTGTGCTAGCTGATGTTTGTTTTGTTGTTGTCGGTTCGATAATCTCCCGGGCAATCTAGTTATAAATAATACTCTCGCCCTTTTTTCATTATAAATTACGAGATAAGTATCTTCCTGTGTGCCTCTTTCATCCATAGTGCAGAGACGAGATGTGTGGAATTTTACGTCAAATTAAATATCTGTCTCCCCGTCTCTAATTAGCCTCTTATTATTAGAATGATTGATACACAATTTAGATGGCTGGTTCGCCATTGGTCAGTGATCAAAGCCAAGGCTGTGCCGTGCAGATTAGATTACAGGTTTTCTTGTGAAGCAACTGCAGCTACGCAACAGTAACAATACCATTCGTTGTTCTACTCCAGTGAGAGTACATTACACTGCTATAAATAGAAGAGATGCGGTCGTTGATGGAATTAAGAAAAAAATATATATAAAAATAAAAACCACAATCTTGTTATGTATTTCAATCAAGTAATGTTTGGAGATTTTTTTACGACTTCGATTGCATAAGGGTAGAGGGAGTGAACAATAAAAGAGATTTAATCTGAAATGGTAAATGCTCAAATAAGTTATTCAGATAGCTCATACAATACGATTATGAGAATTATGCTCTTGCATAACTACCAAGGTTAAGTTTTCAATATTCAATTCAGAGATTCTTGCGAGTAGAGAAGTATATAAGTGGTCTTAAATAAATGTTGATACAAGATGTGACAATTAAATAACGAGAATTTTTCCCTTAGTATTTATTACGTAAAATTACAAGGCATCCCTTCGCAATAGTTTCCCTCTAGTGTGATGCACTTGTTCCAGCGGTTTTCCCATTGCTGGAAGTATTGCAGAAAATTATCTGAAGTAAACCCCTTCAAAGCCTCCATCGTGCCTCTTTGGATATCTGCAATCGTATCAAAACGGTGGCCTTTCAGCAGAATTTTCATATTGCGAAATATGAAAAAGTCTGCAAGAACCAGATCCGAGCTATAGAGGCGGTGGGAGAGCACTGGATAATTTTTTCGCTAACAATTTGCTACACGACCAAAGCAGTATGGTTAGAGGTATTATCATGATGCATGCTCCATCAATTCTTGGCTAATTCTCATCTCACCCAAGCAACACTGCCATACGAAACCTGTAGGACATCAAGGTAGAAGGCTTTGTTAACAGTCCTACCCTGTGGCAGGAACACTTTATGGATCACGTCACTAATGTCAAAAAAGAAAACAAATGACCATTATTTTGATTTTAGACCGTGTCATTCTGGCTCTTGTCGGACGATTTTTTCCCTCCTGTACCCACTGCTTATTCCGTCACCGAGTTTTGGGGTCATACTGAAACACCTAACTTTCATCTCCCGTGGCAATAGCTGTTATCAAAGTTCGTCTTTCGTTTTGGGTGCGTTCAACGATATTCTGGCAAATCGAATTTATTATTTTTTTTGCTCGGCTGTAAGTGTCTTCGGAACGAGTTTAGCAAACAATTTCGGTATCAAATCATTGTCTAACATCAAGCGCACCGTTTCCTTGTTTATGCCTAGTTCTGCATACATTCGAATGGTTAGTACACGATCGGAACACCCTACACTTGCAAAGATTTGATGTTTTGATCTGTGTGCAGTCTGACTGGTGCCCCTTGTCTTTCGTAGTCTTCCACGTATTTAATACCGGTTGCCTACTTGCAAGCACGAGCTTGTGCATTTTTCAATTTAGCTAACATTTCCGACGGTGTTTTTCCTGATTTTACTAAGAATTTGATGCGCACAAACTATGGAATTTTATTACACAGTCATAACGAAGTCGTCAGCGTTTGCCCATGGCATTCTTTGCACGAATTCTCGTTATTTAATTGCCACACGTCGTATATATATATATATGTACGTGGGGATATTAGAAAATAAAACATTTGTTCTTTATTTTTTCCTAATCTATATTTTAAGAAATGGTCTAGACTGTTTATTAGCTTTTGATAGGTTTTCTAATTTATGGGAGGAGTACGAGGAAAAGATATTGTAAACGCCCAGCTGATTTTTAAGACCTCTGGAATGTGAATCATTAATTCGGTCTGGATATTTTCAAAGTTAATAGTACTCAAGACCAAATCTGGATACTTGCCAGAATTCATGACAGAAGATTTAGCGAATAATGTAATAATAGTAAATTGTAACTTCACATACCTAATATTATTTTATTTCATAAGTTATTAAATAATTGTTTTGCTTCTAATTATTTTGATTTAGCGGAATCGGAATTTTAAAGCTTTTCCTGACCAATTAATAAAGCATGATAAGTTTAACATGACAGATTCTGACATTTTATATTTATCCTATTTCCTATGCTAAACAAAACAAAAACGTTAGTATGTGTATTAGAAAAAACAGTCTACAATAAGGACTCTTATACTTTAACTTTATAACCCTTTGTGGGTGTACTGCATATACTATTTATAATTCAATTATATTTCTTGTTATTAATTACGATTAAATACTCAATTTGAATTTTTGCTATTAAATTGTTGAATAGTATACAGGGCAACCCTAAATTTTGGGATCATTTATTATTCAATTCATATCACCTTCTAGCTGTAGATTATATTTATTTATATGGGAATTTAAATTTATATAGAACTTATATTACAGCAAGCCGTATTTTATTATTTGATTTTGAGTAATTGGACCTTCACAGGTTTTTTTTTTTAATATTTGTAAAAAATCTTGTTGATATTTTGTTGCTGATTGTGGTTGAACACCATGAATCACCTTGACAGGTAGCGCCATTTTCAATCGTCATTATAGGGTATACGCTTGACCCACACCCTTCACCGCAACGAGCATAGCGGCGACGTGCTATTTTGTTTTACAAACCATCAATAGTGTTCCCACAAAGAGACTTCAGTAGCTGCACAGGTAAAGTATATAGAGATCGTGGCACAAAAAGTTTGAATAAAAGACGATCGATTTGCGCAACACCATACTAGATATAGATAATAATTTCAATGAAAAATGATTATATAAAAAAAGGCTAAAAATCCGCATGTTAAGATTTTTATTTTCCTAAAAACTACTTTCAACGCTTTTAATCATGAGAAGTTAACAACATTAACATACGGCTCTAATCTGCTATCATGCTGATATGTCATCTTCCTTAATATCGCTTTTCCATTTTCTTTGCTTGGTGAAATTTTGTACCTTAGTTTTCACTGACTCCATCTAACTTTCGTGAAAATAGTCTAAGTAAATGGAGGTAAATGTACTTTTAAAGTCATATTACACTCAAGTATAGTATTGAAAGTTTGTCAAGATCTCTTTCACCAGATATATATATGTATAGTTCTAGTCAAAACTTTAATTCTTTTCCAGTTTTCTGCTATCGGATCCTACAACTATCTTCAGGTGTGCTTGAAAAAGAACCTGGATCTATTCACAAGGTTATTCTTAATCTTTTAGGAATATCTGACGAGATAGCTTTCTTGGCCTTAATTTTGTACGACTAAGATCGATCAAAGATCAAGATCAAAATTAAGCATAAACGTACTGGAAGTACAAAAAAAACGAATTAAAAGTCTACAAACACAGAATACCAAAGGTAGCGCTCATTGAAAACTAGTGGTGTTGGATCCAGTTACTTTTTAGTACTTGTAGCTATTCGTTACTTTCGAATTCAATATCCGTTACTTTTTATTCGTTACCGAGCACTCGTTCCAATGTGCGGTGCGGGAATATGTATAGTTAATATATGGTAGAAGCAAAATGTTCACTTATACCTATACTAATTTTAATATACAAGGTGTCTCTAAAAGGTCTTTAAACAACTCTACCACGTATTTTTCGGACCAAAATAAACAGATTTAGCAAAACTTGGCTTAGTCAAAGTTGCTTAGTTTGTGCGCAATACGGTCCTGAAGTTGCAGTTGGAAAATTGTTTTTTTGTTATAAATTTGAAACGGCTGGAGCGATTGCGCTAAATTTTGTCACGTTTACATAGTTTTATGAGTCAAGAAATTCTGTATCAAAATTGTGATAGTAATCAATCCATAGGCGGAGAACCTGCGTTTATAAATATTAAAACATTTCCATTTTCTACGCCAATGGATAAAAAAGAGTTTGTATATAAAATTTAGATTAAGTGTCTTAAGTACAAGAAAAAAGGTACTCTTGGTAATACTCGAAAAATTGCATCGTTTTCTCAAAAATCGCATTTTAAGATTTGAGAACATTAACTAGAGGACGGCAGCGCATACTGTGTGCTCCATGTACATGTATCTTTAAGCCCTGTACACGTGTCTTAGGCCGTTTAGACGTCTCTTTAAACTATGTACACGTCTTTTGACGACGTTTTTGGATTGATAATTTTTTTTGTAAAATGTTTTCTTTTTTAAAAAATACAGAACGGCCAATACCAGATAGGTTAAAACAAAAAGGCACTGGTTTACAAAAAAGATATTCTATTTATCTCGACAATTGATGCAAAAAATGCTATTTTTTTGATGTTTTTTTTTTGTTTTAAGAATTCCACTTGTGCCCTGCGTTTTGTAAAATACATATGTTTGTATTATATGGTTTACAAAAAAGATATTCTATTTATCTCGACAATTGATGCAAAAAATGCTATTTTTTTGATGTTTTTTTTTGTTTTAAGAATTCCACTTGTGCCCTGCGTTTTGTAAAATACATATGTTTGTATTTAGTTGTTATTGTTGGTTTCCATAGTTATGACTATTTGAATATTTGACAACGACTTTTCTGGATTTTCAAAAGTATTTTCCATCATTACTTTTATTTTCGTTTTGTCATGGCTGTTCAATACACCAACGAAGAATATACCGATATGTTATTAGTATATGGATATTGTCAAGGCAATTGTGCCGAGTGCCGAGTGTTAGAGTATATTCGGAACGGTTTCCAAATCGTCGTGTTCCAAGTCATCCAACGTTTGCCGCAGTAGAGAGACGCCTTCGAGAAACCGGTCGCTTAGCTCCTGTAACAGCAAACTATGGCAGGCAGCGCTTTGTGAGGCAACCTGAAGTAGAAGAAGAAATTTTAGACCGTGTTCAAGAAGATCCGGAACTGAGCGTTAGACGAATAGCTAGAGAAATTGCAGATGTGGTCAATAGAGTAATTAGAGAACAATTATTACATCCATACCATAAGATTCGAGTTCAAGACCTCTTACTTCAAGATCCTGAAAGGCGCCTAAATTTTTGCCGGTTTATTGAACATAAAAGAGCAAGAAATTTAAACTTTTGCAAAGAAATCTTATTTACCGACGAAGCTTGTTTTACAAGAAGAGGGATAACGAACTTTCATAATGAACATGTTTATGCAGAGGAAAATCCACATGCCATTAAAATTAACCATTTTCAACATGAATTTAAAATGAATGTATGGGCTGGAATAATCGGAAATTTTATTATTGGACCTGTCAGACTACCGCAAAGATTAACTGGAGAAGCCTATTTGATTTTTTTACAACATACTCTTCCGGACTTGTTAGATGATATACCGCTAGATATTCGACAGAATATGTGGTTTCGGTGATGTCGAGTAGCGTCCCAGCTAATACCTTACCTGGAAAAGATTGTCGAATAGCGTCCGAGAGATTCTTCAATAGCGTCCCGAGGTTATGTACTGTAATGTTTATTATAGGCGATTACCAGATTTACTTAACGAATTCAGGTGTACACAATAATTAAACATCCAAGAAACATAAACTTGTTTATTTGGTTATATTGGAATTGTCTGACAATTTTTGGTAGTACAAATATTCATTGGAAAAACAGCATTCCTGCAAGTAATTTATTACACAATGTATACGTACACAATAATTTATACAAACAATACAATCTAATATTTACACAAGAGACCTCTTTACTTTATTAAAAAAATATATATTATTTATAAAAAAAATAATTATATATTATATTATATAATATTAAAATATAATAAAAATGCCTGAAAGTATTTGTGCTTATAAAATCGATTTCCCATTAATTGTACAAATTCCAGTGTGGTTATTTTGTTATTCTCTAATTCCCATATTCTTTGGTTTACGAATTTCTTATTTTCATTTGTTTGTGACGAGTATGTTTTTTTAATATTATTTTGAATACTTCTAATTTTGATGTACGTGTCACTTTGAAAGTCTAATAACACTCGAATAAATTGAAAAATATGAGGGTGTGTATGATAAAATGACGAATTATAACGCGAATGGAAGCTTTCGCAAGCATTTGTAGTTCTCTTTGTGCTACTTGATTGTTCGGCCCATACATGTGGAGGATACCTAGATGACTCGGAAATGTAATTATCAACAAGGTAGTCGCTAAACTGTACCACTCTTGCATCTGCAGGCTGGATGGCACCCAAGTCAATAGCGAAACAGTCCCCAACATCTGATGGGCGTAAATACTGCAAACCAAAACAGTATCTTAAATATTTTCCTACGTCCGACTTCTTATCTTTATAAATACTTGACAATCCTAATTCCTGGATCTTTCGCCACCTATAAGAAAATGTTCCTTCGTCAGCGCCAGTGAATTATACAGAATCACAATAAAAAAAAAATACTTTGAAATACTTACCAAGATTGTCCAAGGTGGAAACGACATCCAATTAAATCAGCATTTGTCCAAGTCTTCAGTACACTTTTTTGTATTGCTTCTTCAAAATCTGATACAACTTTTGTAGGGACCAATTTCTTTCCATATTTTTCTATTTCTTCATTCAAATATTGTAGTGCCAGAAGATACGTTGATTCGCGTTTATTTAATAAAAGAAAAAATACTAGCGGTACGTAATGATCATTTTTAAGCCCATGTACAGTGAATAATTGCGTATAAAATTTTGGACAAAAATCGAAAGTTCCATCTAAGTATATTGTTTTTAAACTTGCCAAAAATTCTAAATTGGTTCGACTCGAAAACATTATAATATTGTTATCTGAATCGTTAACGGTCAAAAAATTCTCTTCTTTATTTGTCGTCATTGGATATAGTTTTAAGACTTCGTGTACTTCCGCTAAATTTTTAGGAAGTCTAGGGAAATGTGTCCGACGAGCATGGTCATAATTGCTTCGGATACATTGAATATCAGCAGTTGTTAATGTGTTGAAATCTCCTTTTCTTAATTCCGCGTGTATTACTTTCATCGGTTTTTCATTCAAATCTTCTGTGGCTTTTCGTTTTACAGAATTGCTGAACACATTTCTGTTAATAATTCGTTCGGAAAGTGGCTCATGGTTGTGGTTGTCAACAAGTGCGACAAGAACATTGGAGTTGCCTTCTGTTTTCAAATATGCCGGACATTTCTGTCGCGAAGATGTGGAACAACTCCACCGTTTCACATCACCAGTTAGTTTTTTATGGAAACGATATTTATAATTATCCAAAATTATTAATTCTTTACCACGTTCACTCAACACAAACTTTAAAGAACTCATACTTGTCGCACTGCTTTGTTTAAAGTCACAACAGAAACTAATTATTTGCAAAATTGTTTGGGACTTAACAAATAAATTTATACTTGTCGCACTGATTTGTTTAAAGTCAAAACAGAAACTAATTATTTGCAAAGTTGTTTGGGACTTAACAAATAAATTTTTAGGGGGTGTAAACAAATAAATTAGCCAATGAGAATTACGACGAAAAACCCCACTACATAAGAGCATTTCTAAACAAGTAAGAATTTGCAAAATTTTAATAACAAGGTACTTAACATTAGTTCATTTTATTAGTCTAATTCTACTTAAAGTGGTATCCCGCAGCGGATCGTCATCTAGAGGGATTATCTAACCCGGGACGCTATTGAACTATCTATAATTTGTAATATCCCCTTAACGCAGGTATACGGGACTCTACTCGGTATTGCCCTGTGGTTTATGCACGATGGTGCACCACCACATTTCTCGATGAACGTACGACACTACTTAAACCATCACTTTCCAAATAGATGGATCGGTAGAGGTAATGACCCTCCTGTACAATGGGTACCTCGAAGTCCAGATCTGAATCCTCTGGATTATTTTTTTTGGGGCCACCAGAAATCCATTGTTTACAATACACCTGTAAATAATGAAGAAGAATTGTGGCAACGTATTCAAGAAGCAACCAATAATCTCAGAGGTGATGTAGAAGTTTTGCAAAGAGTTCAATTTAATTTCCTCCGGCGAATAGACCTTTGTATTCACGAAAATGGTAGACATTTTGAACACCATTTATAATATCTTTTCTTTTTTTTTTTAAAAATCATTGTTTCATTTTCATTATTTCATTGTTTAATTGTTAATAATTCTCTGTTGTCCACCAACCAGAACACAATTGGAATTTATATGAAAAAACATTATTAAAAAAATAGCATCTTTGTATTAATTGACGAAATAAACAGAATATCTTTTTTATTAACTAGTGCCTATTTGTTTTGACCTATTTGGTATTGGTCGTTCCGTATTTATTAAAAAAGAAAACATATAAAAAAATTGTTAACAATTCTTAAAATGCGATTTTTGAGAAAAGGATGCAATTTTTCGAGTCTTACCAAGAGTACCTTTTTTCTTGTACTTAAGACACTTAATCTAAAATTTTATAGACAAACTCTTTTTTATCCATTGGCGTAGAAAATGGAAATGTTTTAATATTTATAAACGCAGGTTCTCCGCCTATGGATTCATTACTATCACACTTTTGATACAGAGTTTCTTGACTTATAAAACTATGTAAACGTGACAAAATTTAGCGCAATCGCTCCAGCCATTTCAAATTTATAACAAAAAAACAATTTTCCAACTGCAACTTCAGGACCCTATTGCGCACAAACTAAGCAACTTTCACTAAGCCAAGTTTTGCTAAATCGGTTTATTTTGGTCCGAAAAATACGTGGTAGAGTTGTTTAAAGACCTTTTCGAGACACCCTGTATATTACGTTAAATAAATAAAATTCGTTAAAAGTGTCACACAAAACACACCAACTTAAAATTAAAAGTAAAATGCCAAAGCCTAAAGTATTTTTTAAGGAGTCCCCATTCTCTTTGCGATAGGTGACATATTCTATCATAAAACCATGGTACAAATATATAAGGTATATTCTGGTTTAGCTTGTTAATTTACGGGTAATAAATTACTTATTTTATTGCTATATTTAATGTTTTTCTTGCTAATTTTCTTTCTTGTTAATATTTTTTTATTTATCTCTTTGTTACGTATATATTGTTCATACTCTGATATATGCTTGTACAACTTTTTCCAGAAAGTTCATTTAATATTTTTCACCAAACGTTTTAATATGTTGGTTTTCTTATTTATAGAAAACCCACAATTCCAATCTTGTCGTTTCCTTAACGTTGACAAGCCTGCCAGTGGATATTGTCTAGTACTTCTTAAATATCTAATAAAAGTATATACATTTAGAGTTTATAGCCTATTAAAAATAATTATTATGCACCATAATCTTAATCAACCGAGTCTACAATATTGTAACGAAATGTGTTTGATAAAATAAATAAAAGAATCAGATCTCTCGGCGCGATAAAAACGAAATTGTCACACGCACAAAAAGAGACCATAAATCATCTCGGCCCGACGTATAAAAACGCTCTTATTTACACACCACCATAAATCAATCTCCACGCTGTACAGCATAGTCCAGCGGAGACAGAATGTCTAGGAATATTCTACAGACATTCGAGAGGGAGATGGAGTTTACGAGAATGCTTCGAGATGTTTTCACATACGTATATAAGGCGGATTGATTCATTACGGGATTCATTGCGGGATCGAGTGCGAAGAAATAAATAGTGGTAGCCAAATAAATAAATATAGTAGTGCCGTGTGATATAAATAGAAGTGTTATGTATATAAATACGGACATATTAGTAGTAGTAAATAAATACCTGTGATAATTAAATTGTAGTAGTTTAAGTGTGTTACGTTAGTTTTTTTTATATTTTTATATTGTTATATAATTTTAAGTATATAAATATACAGACTGTTTGAAATAAATAATTGCACGAGTTGTTTATTGGAACCCGAAAACGTTACAATTGGTGTCAGTGTGCGATAAACATAAGTGCAAATAAATCAATAAATAAATAAATGGCTACCAAACGTTTGGAAGAATTAAAGGTCTCCGAGTTAAGGGCAGAATTGGAAGAAAGGGACGCAGATGCGTCTGGAAAAAAAACAATTCTCCAGGACCGGCTTCGTGACCTTTTAATAAATGAAGGTAAGGATCCCGAGAAATATTTGTTTTAAATACAGGCTGATCCAAGCTTAATAATCTTAAAAGATGAGATATTAACTGAAATGGCAAAACAATTCGAGACTCTAAGAGATGCAGTTGCAAAACAATTCGAGACTGATATGAAGACTATAAAAGAACATTTCAAGACTCTAAATGATGAAATTGCAAATAATTCAAAAGCTTCAAGAAATGAAATTGCAAGTAATTCAAAACAACTTGAAGAAGACATTCAGAAGAATTCATCGAATGGGAGACAGGAATTTTCTGGGGCCATCGAAGCCGTTGAGGAGCGCGTGTTCGGAATGGGGGACGAGTTTGGGGTTCAGCTTCAGTTGGCAGCGATGAACAACTGCGGTCCCCGTGACATCTCAAGCGGAAGCCTGGAGATTTTCCGAACAGCGAAGGCAAAGGCAAAACCTCCCACCTTCGATGGGAAGACGTCATGGTTGACGTACCGGAAACAATTCGAAGCCGCTGCAGGAGCAAATGGGTGGACGTCCCCGAAGAAAGCTACTGGTCTGATTGTGTCATTAAGAGGACAGGCCAGTGATGTTCTGCAGACCTTACTTCCAGAAGAGTGTCAAGACTACCTTAAATTGTTCAAGCGTCTTGAGATGAAGTATGGGCATGCGCACCTGGGACAGGTAGCCCGACGATTGGTGAATAAGGTGCAACCTAAGAGAAGAACGCTCCGATGTTGGAATTGGAAATGGAAATGGAGATGGAAATGGGCCATGCGCATAGTAAATGCGCGAAGAAGCCCAAGAAAACCATAGCGGAGCAGCGAAAAATGAAACGGGTCGATGAGAAGACGCAATCGTCGACTCAGTATCGAAGAGCCTCAAAATAAATAGCGCGAAGTGCATCTGTGCAACACCAAAACGCTGATGCTGTTGCAGGAAGACCACGTCCAGGAGACTGCAGGCATAGCAACCGCCTAGAAGAAAAATCGGCCAACACATTCGGAACAATCGTGGTTGACGATCTGTGGCATCCTGACAATTTGCGGATTGGTCAAGAAGCTGGTGAAGACCTTGGTTCATTGATGGTTTGGAAGGGAATTGGTCGCGGACCGGCTTGGCAAGAAGTGGCTCCTCGTTCACAGGGACTGGAATTCTACTGGGCTCAATGGGACTCTCTGAAGGTAGAGGATGATCTACTCAAGTGCGTTGTGGAGAACCCAAATGGAGAAGACTGCGCCAGTGGATCCTGGCGAAGGTTGAAGGATGTCCACGAGCGAGTACGCCATCACACTCAGGATGCCAGCGACAGGACGAAGAATCGTTACCACGTGCAAGCCGAGAGAGGTGGTTACGGAAAAGGAGACCATGTTTGGTTGTATGATCCTCAACGTCGCCGATGCCTGTCCCCAAAACTCCAAGAATACTGGGAGGGACCATACGAAATACTAGAGCAAATAGATGACGCCGTTTAGCGCATGAGACTAACACCCCATAGTGAGCCAGAGATGGTGTGTTTCAACCAATTGCCCCATACCATGGACGTGACAGCGGTGAAGTGGCGGATGTGTGACAAATTGCCGGAAAACCTCGAGAGCCAGCTTATGGGAATCCCTTGTCGATCTACGAGGACGTGCACACGAGCAGAATGTGGGGAGGCTGACAATTCCGAGGCTGGGCTGCGGATTAGACCGTTTGGTATGGAAAATCGCAGGAAACATGCTGGAGGTGGTGTTTCGGCGTGCTGGTATGGAAATGGTCGTGTGCGGCTGTCGGCCCAGTCAGCCCGTTGTGCAGCCTGAGACGGTGGATTGCCATTTCCATAAGACGGCTGGGTGCACCCGTGGGTCCCGGTGTGGATTTCGTCATCCGCCAGCGACAAGCACATGGAATAGTGTGTTTCTGGACAAAACGCAGTTTTTAAGAAGGGGGCAATGTAACGAAATGTGTTTACATTAAATAAAATAATCAGATCTCTCGGCGCGATAAAAACGAAATTGTCACACGCACAAAAAGAGACCATAAATCATCTCGGCCCGATGTATAAAAACGCTCTTATTTACACACCACCATAAATCAATCTCCACGCTGTGCGGCATAGTCCAGCGGAGACAGAATGTCTAGGAATATTCTACAGACATTCGAGAGGGAGATGGAGTTTACGAGAATGCTTCGAGATGTTTTCACATACGTATATAAGGCGGATTGATTCATTACGGGATTCATTGCGGGATCGAGTGCGAAGAAATAAATAGTGGTAGCCAAATAAATAAATATAGTAGTGCCGTGTGATATAAATAGAAGTGTTATGTAAATAAATACGGACATATTAGTAGTAGTAAATAAATACCTGTGATAATTAAATTGTAGTAGTTTAAGTGTGTTACGTTAGTTTTTTTTATATTTTTATATTGTTATATAATTTTAAGTATATAAATATACAGACTGTTTTAAATAAATAATTGCACGAGTTGTTTCTTTCGAACCCGAAAACGTTACAATATTATTACTTCAATTACCTGCTGAGATAGGTTTTGATCACTAGGAAAGCGAAAATATCTAATAATTAGGGAGCGGAATCGAGCGAGCTAAACTACCACGGAGCCACAGCCGTGAAAAGAAATAATGTGCGCGTGTTGTTTACATTAGATCTGAATAGCACTAATTCATCGGCGAACTGTAACATCTGTTTACTCCAGAGAATCAGAGAAAAAACTGCAATAAAATAAGGAATTTTATGAATAAAATCCTTTCTTCATCGGCGTAGGTACAAGGGTGACGAGTTTTTAAAATTTATTATATTTACCTTATATTTCGCAATATAATATGTATGTTTCAATAACATACGCATACATTTTTAGTTATCATTTATTTAGATCTAGAACGTTGTTTATGTTACTTTTTCTGAGATAAAAATTAATTGTCAGTGATTCCGAAATTTATTGCAAAGTCTGTAAAATATCGTCACTTAGCTTTGCTAGAACATACACAGAAATAGTTTTCATGAAGAGAATTTCGATAGTTTACAAAATTTCGTTACATGTTTAAATGACGATGCTCGATGTATTTCTGAGTGCAAGGAACTAACACAAATCCCAAATTCAAAAAATCAGTTGTTATTCCTTCAGGAACACTTTGGAAATTTGCCTAAACTAATGACATATTTTGAAAATCGAATCTCAAATTAAAAAATGAGGTGTGGCCACCACATGACTTTCTTATACGTATGAGCGTTTCAAACTATACTATATTTTTTTTACACAAAAATTATTCAAAATCCTATTCTAAGTATTTCTGTTCTCTTAATAAATCGCTATAGAACGCATACTTAGCAAGATATACTCCCTAAGAGTAAAAGTGTTACTTCCGGTCCGAATTTTGAAATTTCATATATTCAAAAAATATTGCAAATCTAGCACTAAATACTTTTGTATTCTTGATAAATACATATAGAATGCATAATTTACGACATATTCGCAAAAAATCGCTATTCGATAAGAGTAAAAGTGGTAATTCCGGTCTGAATTTTGAAATTGTTTTTATGCACAAGATATTGAAAATTACGTTTTAAATACTTTTATACCCGTAACGTAACTGGCTAAAAAGCATGACATGCGAAATATTCGCAAAAAACTGATTTTCGATAGGAGTAAAAGACCTACTTCCGGTAGCAGCTTCGAAAAACTTTTTAAATAAAATTGTTCTCAATTTTAATTTCAAGTACATATGAATTCTTTATAAATTTGTTTAAATTTAGTAGTTGACGAAATATTGGCAAAATTTAATTTTTTCACTGAAGTAAACTGCTACTTCCGGTCTACCGATTTTACTGAAAAACTACTCAGATCTCAAGAGGGAGATTAGACACGTAACTACAAAATTTGGAATTGATATCTACAGCGGTTATCGTGGTCACATAGAGACACACAGACATTTTTTAAAAACATCTTTTTCGGTATCAGGGGACTTCAAAACGTGGACATCTGCAAAAATCTCGAAGTCGAAAATTTCACATTACTTCCTTATACTACTTATAAGAAAGTAAAAATGGATTAACCACATTAGATGTGGCTATTAATAATTTCAAGTAACTTAGACGCAGTTTTTAATAGAAATCGAGGTTTAATAACATTGCTGCAATTGTGTATGCTAATGTAGAAGGGACGTTTTCTATCTACAAGGACGTACTTAATTCAAAGAGAACAAGTCTTACAGAAGAGAAAATGAACAAATAGTAGGGTATTTTGTATTTTATAATCACCAGCCACTTGTTATTCAATTATATAAATAAAATTAAAACCTCTCTAAAAATACAACATTTCAATAGCGCGCCCATGGGCGATGAGTCATGACTCGCTCGATTCCGCTCCTACTAATAATCCTTCCTCGAGTGTTTTCTGGCCTGCTTTTACATTTCAAGAGACAGCAGCTTACCATATTAGATGAGCTAAAGGTAGTGGCAAATCTATACAATATTTAATAAACTCATTACCTTCTATGTTAATGTTCTTCTTAAGTTCTTTTACACATAATTAAATTAAAAGTTTTTGGCTTAACAAAAATATTTACAAAACTTAATAACTGCACCAAGTACATGAAATAATAACTATAACTACAAAAAATACAAACATATGATGGATGACGCAGGACATTGATGACGTAGGTAGTGCAGCGCGATATATAGGAATTTGAGTCAAAGTTGTAGCATACCTTATAGATTTGTACTATGCATATGCATAAAACCATAAAAATCCCCGCTTCCGATATAAAATCATACAAAGAAATATAGAATATACGAGTACATGGCACAAAATTTATTTTACATTGCATCAATACAGTAAGTTCAAACAAAACTTTTACAATGAAATCGACCTACGCAAATACAAGTAATACTAATAATTGGTTAAATTCAAATATTTTGAACAAAGTTATTCACTCTAAGTTATACTTTTTAATAAAATATTTAAGACAAGAATGTATTCTAAAAGTTATATATTATGAGAGTACCTAACTGTTTGAAAAAGTAACGATTACATGAAACCAGTATTCGTTACTTCGGATCTTATCGAGTAACGAATACATAATTAGTTACATTTGCTAACACCACTACTGAAAACAATATGAAGATTATCGAGAATATGATAAAAAAATAATTTCCTTAAATCCGAATCAGAAATAACCAAGATTTCTAGCAATAAACATAACACACTGAATAAGTGAAGAAACAAACAAACTAATGAAGAAATATTTTGCTCCCTGGTGGACAGTGAAATACAAGAAAAAAGGAAACCAATGCAAAAAATATATATTCGTATATAACAAAGTTTAATCAGAACTTCATAAAACAAATAGAAGAAACGAAAGCATCGAAGTTCTAAGAAGTAGAAAAAAAAATAGAAACAGCAGCATGATCAATAAACTACTGGAAAACAAAATATGAAATAACATAAAAATAAAAAAAAACTACTAGTTACGACAGAATACCATCAAAACTTGTACATATCAAAGAAAGAGAAACCACAAAAAGCAGAGATAAGTACAATAGCTAATGCAGAGTCAGAAAATATCCCGAATCCATTGGTTTGTTTTTTTTGTCGTTTAATGCGATATTTAAAGCTTTTCTTTACATTCTACATTGTTTGGGTGGTGCAGCTTACGTAGAGCTTGTTTTGTGCCAATGTTTCAGCGCCATAAGTTAGTACACGTGTTCTAGAACGCGGGCCTATTTCTTAGGATGTAGTTTAGTCTTGCAAATGAGCTCCCAAGTCTGTGCAATGCTTGTTTTATGTTTCTATCCAAAGTTATTGTTTACCCCAGTTAAATAAACATATCAATTCCGTTAGTTAATTTTATTATTAATGTTGCTTTTTTCGTATTTATCGATAGTCCAATTTCTTCTGACTTTTCTTGGAAAATAATTGTATGTATCATATTATTATTTAATAAAATCTGTAATAGTATATTATACTATAAGGCAGAGAAATGCGTTATTTTGGTAGAGGTGCAATTTGAAGCCCGAGGGCTACAATGCACCGTGGACAAAATAGCATCTCTCCCGAATGGTATATACTATTTTTTCCACGGTCTCATTAACTTAAAAACACATATTTTGTCATTATGAAGTAAGTAGCACCAGAATTATTGTATTCGGATTTGAGCATTTATTTAGTAGTCGTTGAGTTATTGTCATAACTACAAAATAAACAAACAAAAAGAATTGTCAAATTAAGGTGCTAGTTTGGTTTAGTTTAAAGTTCGTTTAGTGCACAATGAATAATTGTGAGTCGGAAGAGATTGTGGAGGCTGCAAATATTGCAATAAGCAATTTGCTGCCTACGAAGTCAAGATCTTTATACGATATAGCCTACAATCGGTTCCAAAAGCGGTGCGCCGAGAAAAATGTTCAAGTATAGAGCGAGAATGTTTTGTTGGCATACTTCAGTGAAAATGCAAAGAATTACAAGTCTTCCACATTATGGGTGCAATATTCTATGGTTAAGTCATGCTTGATAATTTACGACAACATAGATATAAGCAATTTCCCCAAGCTGATCGTATTTTTGAAAAGAACCGGTGACGGATATCAAGCGAAAAAATCGAAAATATTGACAAAGGGTCAAATCGACCGTTTTCTATCAAGTGTAGATGACAAAGAATTCTTAATGATTAAGGTAAGATTACTTTTGTTGTTAGGTATTTCAATTATTAAGTATTTTGATTTTTTATAGGTTGGATTAATTCTGGGGATTGCCGGAGCTTGTCGAACTGATGAACTAGTCATTTAACTGTAGATGATATTGAGGATGTAGGCTCTTCCTTGGTTGTAAAAATTCCAAACACTAAGACAAAGATTCCACGAACCTTTGTGGTTACCGATGTGGAAAATATGCTTGAATTGTTTCGAAAATACCTGTCCCTTCGTCCTCCCCACGTCAAGCATAAGCGCTTTTTACTTTCTTATACGTAGTATAAGGAAGTATTTTTTTTTGTACTACAAAGCAGGAAAATGTAGTTCGCAGCCAGTTGGCAAGAATACCATGGGAAAAGTTCCGAGTGTAGTAGCTTCGTATTTAAAATTACCTGATGCTGCATGTTATACTGGTCACTGCTTACGAAGATCTTCAGCGACATTACTGGCAGATGCTGGTGTGGATATCACGACAATAAAGCGTCATGCTGGTTGGAAATCAACGACAGTCGCTGAGGGTTATGTCGAGAACTCCATTGAAAATAAGATCAAAATTGCTAATCAGGTTTTAGTAGGTACCACTACTAGGGCAATCACAAAAACTGTAAATGCAAGCGAAAGTAATATTCCTTCTAATATTAATTTTGAAAATTGTACAAATGTAACATTTAATTTAAATGTCAATAAATAATTTCAATGTCATCTTTTTTTTGCATAAATCACAAACGTTCTGCATAATGTAAACTCCCTTGGGAGCATTATACTCCCTTGGGAATAATCGACTACTTCTGTTTTAATTTTGATGTCATAGAAACTGATTTCTACTCTCCGATCGTGGAAAAACACCTTTAATAAATTCATTCAAATAATATTATCTAAACATACAAATTTCGCACAAATTTTGCTTGTAAAATTTTATAAAACTATATATATGATTGTATTATTTTTCCAGTAATCAACATTCAAAAAATTATAAAACAATAATTATTTTTAAGATAATTTCTTCTTTGCAAAACTCTGTTAATAAAATTAAAATTGGCAATTAAGAATATCAAAACAAAACATCTAATTCAGCTATGTACCGAATAAACTTATTATGTGTATTAATGTAGCCTAAGTAACATCAGTATTTTTTTTATGTTGAAAGGTTAGAAGAATTACTTACCTTCATGCCAAACAACTTCTTGATCTGCAATTATAGTCTCATCATCTGACCAGAGAATCTCGTCTGTTGAGGCTGCTAGACTCTCACTTTCCATGAAGCTGTCGAAATCCATACTACCCCTATGAGACATTTTGTCTTCACCCTACAAAAAAGTAATTATTTTCAACATTTAAAGTAACATACACATGAAATTGCAGTTCTCACTCATGTAAAAAATTTAAGTACAAATAGATACATAGGTTGAACGCAGATTTCTCGATAATAGAAACATATTGTATTCTACTAATAACCAAGGTATGAAATAATAATCTGAAAATTATACAATTTTGTAGCAAGGATTTTCTTATTGCAAAAGTTATCCTTGAGAATAATATACTGACTACAATTCATTATATCGTGTCGACCTTTCTTAACACAACATAATATTCTAAAGACCTGCATACTTTATGCATTTATGTCTTGTTTACAAACACTTCAATCAATTCAAGTGCTCTACTGTCAATCATAGTCATTATTACAAAAGGTATAATATTTATTTCACTGCCTTGTGTATAAACAATATATGTGTTTGTTGACAGAATCTTAAATGTATTTGTTAGTTGCAAATTGTTTTGTATGCTGATGTACCAGGAAATAAAAAAAAATATTGATAAACAGAGCAATTCGGTTTTATAAGTATTGGTATTCCTTAAGCAGCTTTTGCATTATAAGTTTTACATTTAATTTTATTACCTATCGTATTATTCTTTCATGTAACATATATACTACAGACGCATTACACATACAAAAACTCCCGTAAATAAATATTCACTCTTCAGATAAAATAATTGCGGAAACACTGTAGATACATATATTATACAATGTATTGTAAAAGAAAAGCATTTTCTTTTAAGCAAATATTTTGTGGTAGATATCGGTAGATCCGTTTACAGACAAATGCATTTTTATATATCGTTATTGACAGGTATTTTGAATAAAAGAGTTTTGTATTTCAAAAAACGCTTTATATATCACTGAAAATTTTCAAAATGTTTGTAGCGTTTGCAGTTTAACAAAGGCGAATGCGATGATCAAAACTATCATGTTTTCAATTGGGCCTTGTTCAGAACCAGTTCTCACATACATTGTTGTAATCAACCTGAGAGTGGTGCTATATATAATAGCAATAACTAGGTTCAATAGGTAAACGAATAATATACATGAAATGTCAAAATAATAATTATCAGATATACAGGGTGAGTCATTAGTAGCCGCTTCTTCGATTGCTGTTTTGTGTTTTAAGTAAAGGAAAAAACAATTAGTGGAAGATCCATGGTTGCTTGTGGCGCATATTGTAAAAATACTTTAAGCTCTGACGCACTTCCGGTTTTACCGGAAATGCGAATTCTTTTAGACGGCTCACCCTATATGTTTTTGGATTTCCTTGTACTGCTTTAAATTGTCTGTTCAACTGTTTTTTCTTTTTCAAAATTGACCCAATAGTTTTTGAGTTATTAGTTTTTTTTGAAAATATTTAACCAAAACGTATTCAAGAAAAGATCATTTTCACATTGTTTTTAAAAGTAAAAACATTAATTTTGGTGCTGCATGTAGCAAAGAAAATCCAGCAACATTTGGTAAAGTTGCACTCGACAATACCTCAAAACACTCTGTTTCTTCAAAGCCTACTTCCTGAAATTTTCACATACCAAAAACTTATTTTTTTTAAATGAAACACCCAGTATTTTATTGAGACATTTTCTTCCTTTTTTTATTCTCTTTCATTTTTGTTAACAATGTCCTATACCTATCTTTAGTAGTTTTTGAGATAATCACTATAGGAGCAATTAGCGGTCAATTAAAGAACTACGGGCGCTGTTCTATGCACCCAAATATTTGTCCAATAATGGCTGGAATACGGCTGACTGTCTGAGCCAACTGTTAAAGAATGTCGGTATACATTTATGTCAAACTTATAAAAGCATCACTATTAGTTATCATACAAATGAATCATTCTTATGAAGAGTTAAAAGATATGATTGACGTTTTGGGTGAATCTGAAAAAAACTCTTTGCTAGCATCCAGACTTTATGCATAGCGATCCCTGGTAGAAATCAACCGAAGCCAGAAACCTTCGAAAGTATAAAGGGGCGGTTTGAGTGAACAGAAACTATTGAATATGAAAGAAAGAGCGAAAAAAGCAATAACTGATGAGAATAAGATGTTTATGGTACTTGCGAGTGTAGTCGAACACCCCCATACTAGTACTACGAGAAATAGTCGTTAGTTAGATGTAAATCAAATTTGAGAATCCAGAATAATTAGGAAATATGAAATTCACCCGTAGCATATTCATACATAGGGTTAGATGAAAGAAATTTTCAGAATCGCTTACATTTTTGTCAATTGGCAGCAGATACATTTTTCCTGGCTTTCTCAATTTTTTGTTGTTTACCAACGAAGCCGCATTCTATTAAAGTGAATACGTTCATCGTCATTTCCATTATCATAACATATAAAACTCCCCACTTTATCATACCTGTAAACTTTCAAAACCGTTGGTCATTAAAACTGTGAGTAGGAATAGTGGGTAGTTACATAATTGGACCTTATTTCTTTGATGAAAATGTTTATGAAGGAGAGTAGGTTCGCTATCTACAGACGGATTTTCAAAACTTTTTGACGACATCTTCAAATATGTCAGTAAACATAACCTATATTTTATTTCGATGTTAACCAATAGTGTCAAAAATGGAATACTGCAACTGGACATTGCCGGAATTAAAAAATTGAAATGCGATGCTCTTAATTCTGTAAAATTATTACTTTTGGGATAGTTGGATTTAACATTTACTTTGTTTGACAGTTGACTAAGGAAGTCGGGTGCCATTCCTGCCTTCCATTGGTTGAACAAATATTTTGGTGCATAGAACAACAGCGCTCGTAGTTCTTTAATTGGCCGCTAATTGCTGCTATAGTGATTATCTCAGAAATTACAAAACATAGGTATAGGATATTGTTAACAAAAACGAAAGAGAATAAAAAAAGGAACAAAATGCTTCAATAAAATACTGGGTGTTCCATTTAAAAAAAATAAGTTTTTGATATATGAAAATATCAGGAAGTAGGCTTTGAAAAAACAACGTTTTTTGAGGTATTGTCAAGTGCAACTTTACCAGATAATGCAGAATTTTCTTGGCTACAAGCACCATCAAAGTTAATGTTTTTACTTTTAAAAACAATGTGAAAATGATTTTTTTCTGAACACGTGTTTTGGTAAAATATTTTCAAAAAAAAAATAATAACTCAAAAACGATTGACTCAATTTTGAAAAAGAGAAACAGTTGAACAGACAATTTAAAGAAGCACAAGAAAATCCGAAAATATAGAAGGCGAGTCATTTAAGAACATTAAGTTCCGTGCATTTCTGGTGAAACCGGAAGTACGTCAGAGCTTAAAGTATTTTTACAATATGCGCCACAAGCAACCATGGATCTATCACTAATTGTTTTTTCTTATATTTAAAACACAAAGGAGCAATCGAAGAAGCGGCTACTAATGACTCACCCTGTATATGGGTATATATACAAAGACATTTATGGAAAATAACCATTTCATAGGGTACTGTATTAAAAAGGAGACACTTCTTCGCCATCAAAGTATGGGTGGCAATTTTAGTAGAGTCCTCAAGAATTTAAATTAAATAGTGGAAAATTACCACAATTCATTTATAAAAGTGTTGTGAAGTGCCCTATTGTTAATGGAGGATGGAGATGATTTTGTAGCATGCATTGTCAGCGCTACGAGGGAGCATTTTTAAGTTTGCTGAATGGAGGAAAAGGAGTAAAAATAAAAATAGAAAATTTGTATAAACAGCCATAAGCGAATACATCCATGGAAAATAACCAAATCATAGGGTATTATATAAAAAAGGAAACGCTCCTTCGCCATTTAAGCGTGGGTGGCAATTTTAGTAGGGTCCTCAAAAATTTAAATTAAACAGTGGAAAATTACCACCGCCGTTTGAGGTTATTTTGTTGAATATCCGTCTAAGATTGCCAGTAAAAAAATGAGGTGTGGCCACCACACGACTTTCTTATACGTATGAAAGTGTTACTTCCGGTCCGAATTTTGAAATTTCATTTATACAAAAAATATTCCAAATCCAACTCTAAATACTTTTGTACTCTTCATAAATATATATAGAATGCATAATTTACGACATATTTGCAAAAAATCGTTATTCGGTAAGAGTAAAAGTGTTACTTCCGGTCCGAATTTTGAAATTTTTTTTATACAAAAGATATTTAAAATTACGTTCTAAATACTTTTATACTGATAATGTACCTGCCTAGAAAGCATGACTTGCGAGATATTCGTAAAAAACTGATTTTCGATAAGAGTAAAAGACCTACTTCCGGTCGGAATTTCGGAAAACTTTATTAATACAATTTTTCTCAAATTTAATTTTAAGTACATTTGAATTCCTTATAAATTTGTTTAAACTTAGTAATTGACGAAATATTTGCAAAATTCGATTTTTTCACTGAAGTAAACTACTACTTCCGGTCTGCCGATTTTGCTCAAAATCTAATCAGTTCTCAAGAGGAAGATTATATTCGTAAATACAAAATTTGGAATTGATATCTCTAGCGGTTTGACCGCTATCGTGGTCACACACACACACAGAGACACACACACACACACACACACAGACACACACACACAGAGAGAGACATTTTTTAAAAACCACTTTTTTGGTATCAGGGGCCTCAAAACGTGGACATCTGCAAAAATCTCGAGGTCGAAAATTTTCATCATCACAATACTTCCTTATACTACGTATAAGAAAGTAAAAAGCGAATCTGCAATTAAACTTGAAAACAAGCATCAGTGTAATATAAAATTATCTATAAAATAAATTACCCATCCTGTAAGCAATCAGCTGAATCAAAAAATTCAAAAAGTTTTGGAAGAAATTAAAATTATAAAATTAGAAGCATTTCAATAGCAACAACGATTGCTATTCCAGTATCAAGTACGAGTGCCTGTATCATTACCCGAACATAGCCGACAGAACCATTTCATCGGAGACAGGGAAGATATCGGAACACGGCTTCCACTCATCTAAAACTAACCCGAACCTTTATTTATAACAGTATTTCTATCGAAATTATGTGATCATTTTAGTCACCAGTTTGAAATTTGAGAAAAAAATTATATTATAACATATTCTTTAAATATTTCATGTTAATTTAGCCAGGTAATTAATAAGTAGCATCGTAAATTGCAATCCAAAACATAATTCATTGTTGTTTATATTATTTCAAATGAAAGTTGCCAGCATTATTTTATTTAAAGAGATTACGATAATAAATACAGTTTATTTCACTAATGAATTCAAGATTATAATAATTCCTATATTTTTTATTTATTTACTCAAATATTTTGATCTATTTTCGAATTTATAGAAAGATGTAATATATTACTTACCTATTTGTTTACATTTTCATTTTTCATTTCCTCCAATATTAATATTCAACGTTAGTACCACAGAAAATAAATGACCCAGCGAAAATTAACACATTCAATTATTACTCATTTCAATCATTAATTTATTTTTTAATTATATTAATATATCTGTATTGTAATGATTTTGAATGTTATGGGGAAAAATAGAAGAATAATTTGATGTTTGGAGAAACCTGACATGACTTCAATGTCTCATAATTTAAAAGATTAATATCCAAAAGTTAATAGATTTATCTAATTTAAAATAAATATCATAATCCAGTCCGAGATATTTTAATATAGGAAGAAGAATACAGTAAATTATTGAATAATATTTGCTGACTGAACAAAAATTACAAAATTTAGTTTACCTAAGAGAAAAGTATATTGAATGTCCGTGTTGGAGGGTAAGTATTATTTATATATGGTAGAAAAGAAAGAAATTATTAGGATCTATTTATTTGGTATAATACAAACATAATTATCATGAGTTATAATTCGAATTTGTGTCACTTTCGGAGCGTTTTATGTCTGAGGCCGCTCCTCATTGTGAAGTTTTGCAAACGCTATTTACGTCACTGTTTGCTACTTATCTATGTACATACGTATGTATTTAAAACTATTAACAAAAAATAGGCAAATATTCTAGGAAAAGACAAGTGAAAATATTATCTTTAATTATAGTAAATTATTATATAGCATATTTTTCTTATAATACTTATGTACTTAAAAATAGTATGCACTTAAATTCTCAACGACTCATTTGTATTTGAAACAGTATTTTATAGATATATGTATGTATGTGCATATATATGGTATTCTATGTAGAATGGAATCCAGTTAATTCTAACATCGCCTCTATTTCTGCTTCAATTGTGGCGTTTATAACGCTTTATTACGGAGGATGTTAGCTTTATGCTTCTGCATTTATAACGTAGCTACTTTCCTGTTTCTTTTCTTTGCAGGTGTATCTGGCTAATATATGAGATTTTCCAGTCGGCTGGAATTCATTGCCTGCCATTTATAAACGTTATATTAATTACGTGTTGCTAAGAATTTCCATGACGCTGATATATTCATCACAAAAAGTTTATAATTATTCATTTTCCAATACAGCAGGTTCACTGTAAATAAATCAGAGGAACAACGTGCAACACACATATATACATATATGATTGTTAATGGAGGATGAAGATTTTATAACATTCATAGCCAACGCAAGGAAACAGCATTTTTAAGTTTGCTGAATGGGGGAAAATAGAAAAAATAAAAATAAATAATTATTTTTCTTTTTTAATATGTCCACCTGCAAATTTAATACACTTTTCAGATTCTCAACTAGCTTGTGTATTCATAAAATAATGAGGTGTGGTCACCATACTAATTTCTTATACGTATCAGCATTTCAAATTATACAAAAATGTTCTAAACTGTTTTAAATACTTTCATTATCTTAGGAAATTAAACCTGTGAGTAAATGAGTTACTTCGAGTCCAAATTTTAAGAATTTTTTGATATAAAAAATATTATAAATCCTATTCTAAGTTCTTCTATTCTCTTAATAAATCCCTATAGAAGCCATACTTTGCCAGATATTCGAAAAAAGGGCACTCGCTAAGAGTAAAAGTGTTACTTCCAGTCCAAATTTTGAAATTTCATTTATACAAAGAATATTTCAGATCCAGCTCTAAATACTTTTGTCTTTTCGATAAATATATATAGAATGCATAATTTACGACATATTTGCAAAAAATCTTTATTCGATAAGACTAAAAGTCCGGTCGAAATTTTGAATATTTTTTATATAAAAGGCACTGAAAATCAAGCTGTAAATACTTTTATTCTGGTAATGTACCTGCCTAACAAGCATGAATTGCGAAATATTTGCAAAAAAACTGGTAGGAATTTCGAAAAACCTTGTAAATAAAATTCTTCTCAGATTTACTTTTGAGTACATTTGAATTCTTTATAAATTTGTTTGAACTTAGTAGTTGATCAAATATTGGCAACATTTTTCAACACTTTCGGTTTATCGATTTTATTGAAAGTCTAGTCTGATTTTAAGAGGAATATTATACTCGTAAGTATAAGTTTTGGAATTGATAGCTATAGCTGTTTTATCGTTCGGTATCAAGGGACTTTAAAACATATATCTGCAAACATCTGAGGTTGAAAATTTTCGTCATTGTAATACTTCCTTATACTACATATAAGAAAGTAAAACTCTTTTTTGTACCAGTAGTAAAAAATCATAGCATTTTTACACATAACAAAGCGCCACGAAATGACATTTCTCGACCTCGAACTAATAACAAGTAAATAATGAGTCTATTATTGACCTAGGGAAATAATGAAAACAAATAAAATGAATGCCGCAACCATGCACTCATGCTTGTAGTAGTAGTAGTATGTCAACCGTCAAAATAAATAACTCTATTTTAGGCACAATTTTAGGTTAACAATACTAGAATGTAATGTACGTTTATTTAGCAATTGCTATTAATTTTATATTTTCTAACAATACTTTGTTGTTTACATGAAAAAATTTAACCTAGTAAAGAAAATACCAGTAAGCAGACTTATGGACTAATACTTACATTACATATATTACACAAGCATTTGTCTATTAATACATAAAATATGTATGATAGTATAATATGGAATCAATATATCACCTAACTATTACAGATGTAAATAATTATTTAATTCCTATTGAAAATTCCTGTATATATTGCAGGTGTGGTTGCATAAGTAAATGTAGGTAGATCTTGTAACATACATTCTATATTTTTTTTATTTACTAGGGAATCTTCGATATAACCTTTAGCTACAAAGTGGTTCCATTATTACAAACTTTTGAGACGTACCATTTTTGCTATTGTGGATGTGAATAATAATTAAATTATCTCTCATGATGACATCAGAAATTAATAAGTTACACACCTCATCCTTCGGCATGCACCAGCAACACCAATTACAAGAGCAGTCTACAGAGATATAAATTATCAATAATTTCAAAGTATTAATATATAAACATACTATCTTAGTTGCAATGTAACATGTGTCGGGTACCTCAGTAAAGAATTTTATAATTTCCTCGAGTAAATACTAATGATTTTTTGGGCTTATAATTTTCATTTTTTCTTTTTAAAAAGGCAACTAATTTAAAATATTTTGATATGTTAATATCCTCTTTTAGGCCAAGTGTAGCTTTCAACATTGAATATTGCGCCCATAAAGTCGAGGCTTTTTTATTTTTTGAATATTCATGAAAATAAGCCAGAAGTACGTTTTCAGAAGTTACTACTGTATATTTGGAATTATACCATTTTTAAATTCTGTATATGTTTTCATGTATAAGTGATTAGATTTATGCGGAAGCAAGTTCTCAGCTGCCTGTTCTGCAATCTCGCGCATTTCAGGTGGTGTACATCTAAACTCTTCAGACATTATAAATGGAATGAAAAATAATCTAAAAAATACTTGACTTTTAGTTTCAGCATTTATGTCAAAACTTATTTGTCAACATCAAAATATAGCCTACTTATTTGTTTACATGAAGTTTTATTACAAGAGCATTCTTACATATATGAGTAAATTTATTCATAATTATTAAGGTTTTAAGGTCCAATTAGACTACTGGTACAAAAAATAGTATACATACTACGGTTGAGAAGACTATTATTGCCCTTGTGGATTAAATTCCTCGGCGCTTTCAGTACTAGTAACAATTCGAGGTCCAAATACACACCTTAAACTTTTGGGTGGTAGTGCGCCTTTTTGATGCCATTTCATGGAACCTTGCTTGGACCAGGTTCATACTGATGAACCCAAGTTTCATTACTATTAAAAATTCGGAGTCCAAATACGCACGGGAATATTCCACGCATTGATGGTTTTGCATCAGTGTGGGCATTCTTGGCACCTATCTTGCGCTGACCTTAGTCATGCCAAGAAGATCATGACACATTTTAAAAATGATTCTATCTTATACTCCAGTTATTCCTGCAAGTTGTGTCTTCTTCATCCGAACATTTACTAATATTACTTTTTCGACTTTCTACTACTTTTGCAATATCTCTTGTTCTGCATACGTTACACTGGAATGGCAAAATCGACTGGTCGCTCCGACCTTGGGTCGTCTTCAACCGATTCCCTGCCTTGCAGAAAGCGACTGTACAACTTAAAACCCATAGTTTTTTCCTGTCAAGATTCGCTATGAACCGATGTGATCTCTTCCAGTATGGTATGAAAAGACTTTCCTTGGTTTGTAAGGAGCTTGATATTGTTGCAACCCTTGATTTTGTATATATTTCACATTTTCTTCCCAATTAGGTTGCTTCGTGGAAAATATGTAGTTTACTGAAGCGATTTTGTTCAAATTATATACTTTATAACTAACAATGAGATGTTACTACATCATCTTCCCACTACTATCCGACGATTCCATTCCGCGTACTTAAAAACGCTTCCTTGTATGATATAAAGTCAAGAAGGGCTTCCAAAAAATAACAACTTTGTTACTAATAAAACGTTGAAAGTACATATATGTAGGCTACTTTCGTGGTTGGTTTCTGTGTTAAATTTCTGTTTCTACTGCCGACGTTTCGTCCACTAATCTAAGGGGTATCCTCAGGGTTCCTACTGCTACGATAACCTGAAACAATCCTTATCAGGTTATCCTAGCAGCACTTTACAATACAATGTTCTAAACACTTTCTATAATATAAGATTTACAATTGAATAGTAAGGCAGTCTGACGAGTATTATAAATGGGAAACGGGTCGTTGGTTCGATATTATGCAAAAGTATTTTTTCAAAGTATTTTTACCACATGAGTAGATGATAACTTGAGGTGTTATTGGTACGGATAAATCAGTTCATAATGATTGCACATTATTTGATGATTTTCTTAACTAGAGGATATCTATACATTCAATGATTAAATGCATATTTAAATTCGGATTTCAGAAATTTTATGTATAATTTCCTTTTGTACCGGTAACCCAAGTTTTACTACCATCGCCAAAATAGATCTTATTTGTAAAGAAGAAAGAATCAAATTTTGTGTAAAGTTAGATTGAAATGTACACTACATACGTAATAAAAAGAACTCTGCAAAAGGTGTAAGTGGCAGCTGAAAAAACAAAACATTCACAATAGTTTTCATTTTGGAACAGACTTTTTTCATAATTGTGATGCAAATATTTTTTTTATATTCATATGAATTAAAATCAAAAATGTAGCTTAGTTTTCCTTAAACTTGAAGTTTAATAGAAAGCATCTAAATTTCATTTATAATGTACAACCAGACTGCACTAATCGACACAGCAATGTTAGGTTATTTATGGCCGTTTATTAACAAACATTCTAGATGAAATGGTTAAAATCTTTCCGGGAGACCACGGCATTCTCTACTATTACTCCAGCGAGCCACGCCCTAGGAGCTAAGCCGACATTTAGCTGGAACCCAAGTTTTACCGCCACAGGCAAAATAACCCTTGTTTATAAAATGAAATTTTTTATATTTCGTGAGTGATTGTATTCATAGGTACACTTCAGATATTGGCACTTACCTCAATCAAATTAAATTATATCACCTCCACGATCGAAGAATTTGATTAACAGTACCTATATACCTACTCAATTATTAACATGTTATTTACATTTAAATATTAAACAATTTGCAGATTTTTTATTCAGTATGTAGTGTACCTACATTTCTATCTAATTTTACACAAAATTTTATTTTTTTCTTTCTTGATAAATAAGATCACTTTTGGCGGTGGTGGTGAAACTTGGGTCACCTGGTACATACTAGTATTATGTGGTTTCTTCCATATTTTCAAACGTAATTCAATAACTCTTAGTAAGTTATTCTTGTTTACGTATCTTTTATTTTCTGTTATCTGAAAAGGTAAGTAACTTTACTCAGACTGCAATTTATTATTTTCCTTGACATCCTAAATACACAAATAAATTTTATTCCAACTACTTTACTCCACCGACAAAAAGAAAAAAAATATCTCAGAAATAACCGTAAACTCAATTACAATTAATTTCTTCTTTCGAATCTGTTACGCGCAATAATTTTTCGTTCTTTATTCCTTCTCGACTTATCAATAATTGTGTCGAATTGGTTGATGTCCCTTAAAAGTAATTTACCACAGGACTTAACCGGAGCACTGGAGCAACGACCCCGAGATTGCACAGTGTGAGTATACACGATCACTTGCAATTTTTTATTATCAATTATAAATTGCTTATAATTAGGGTAGCTGCGGAAAATACCAAATAAATTAAATATCTAAATTAAATAGCTAAACTAAATAGCTAAACTAATTTTCTAACTAAACATGTGATCATATACTACTGGTGTGAGACTAGGTTAAATTAACCAAAGTCATTTTGATTAGGATTGATGGGTTCATTTAAAGTTATTTTAGTTTACTAGAAATAAATGGGATGTTTCAGTAACTATACTGTTACGTTGTACTAAAATTCATATACTACAGGGGTATTACCATATATGCAAGAAACAGGATATCTTGAAGAAATTACATCCTTTGTTATAATGAAATTTTTGGGAGGAGATTTCGATTTCTGACAAAAGGGCAGACTTGACAGAGAATAGCGAGTCTTAAATTTTACATTTTGTACTATTCGAAAAATATATTCACCCACCGAAAACCATGGCCGGTAAGGCATCGTTGTTTTGCGTTTTACTTTCTTATACCGTAGTATAAGGAAGTATTGTGACGATGAAAATTTTCGACCTCGGGATTTTTGCAAATGTCCACGTTTTGAAGTGATACCGAAAAAGTGGTGTTTAAAAAATGTCTGTGTCTCTGTGTGACCACGATAGCGGTCAAACCGCTGTAGATATCAATTCCAAATTTTGTATTTACGTATATTATCTCCCTCTTGAGATCTGATTAGTTTTTCAGTAAAATCGGTAGCCCGGAAGTAGTAGTTTACTTCAGTGAATAAATCGAATTTTGGCAATATTTCGTCAACTACTAAGTTTAAACAAATTTATAAAGAATATATATGTACTTAAAATTAAGTTTGACGCAAATTATCTTAAAAAAGTTTTTCGAAATTCCAACCGGAAGTAGGTCTTTTACTCTTATCGAAAATCAGTTTTTTGCGAATACCTCGCAAGTCATGCTTTTTAGACAAGTACGTTATGAATATAAAAGTATTTAGAACATAATTTTCAATATCTTTTGTATAAAGAAAATTTCAAAATTCAGACCGGAAGTACCACTTTTACACTTATCGAATAGCGATTTTTTGCAAATGTCATAAGTTATGCATTCTATATATATTTATCAAGAGTACAAAAGTATTTAGAACTGAATTTGCAATATTTTTTGTATATATGAAATTTCAAAATTCGGACCGGAAGTAACACTTTTACTCTTAGGGAGTAGCACTTTTTTTTCGAATATCTTGCAAGTATGTATTCTATAGCGATTTATTAAGAGAATAAAGGTGCTTAGAATACGGTTTTGAATAATTTTTGTGTAAAAAAATTCTTAAAATTGTATAGTTTGAAACGCTCATACGTATAAGAAAGTTGTGTGGTGGCCACACCTCATTTTTTTTAAGTTATTTTATAATTTTAGAACCTCAAACTTGCTTCAACGATGCAGAAGGCATACATTTTTAATATCAAGTTCAGTTTTTGTGTTAATTTATTTTCTTAAGAAAGTTATGTGTTTTAGAAGTTGTTACAAAAATGCATGAATTGGATTATTGCTTACCAACTATGGCTGGTACATAGAAAAAAAATGAGGTGTGGCCACCACACGGCTTTCTTATATGTATGAGCGTTTCGAATTATAGAATATTTAGATTTTTTTTTATAAAAATTATTCAGAATCCTATTTTAAGTACTTCTATTCTCTTAATAAATCCCTATAGAATGCATACTTTGCAAGATATTATAAAAAAGTGCTACTCGCTAAGAGTAAAAGTGCTACTTCCGGTCCGTATTTTGAAATTTCATTTATACAAAAAACATTGCAAATCTAACTCTAAATACTTTTGCGCCCTTGATAAATATATACAAAATGCATAATTTACGACATATTTGCAAAAATTCGCTATTCGGTAACAGTAAAAGTGTTACTTCCGGTCTGAATTCTCAATCAGCCTTCTCCAGGGATATGACGCACCCTGTTTGTTCTATAAGAGAAAAAGCCATAAGGAAAATATTGCAACCTCCGTATATTCGCAGTCACCAGGTTGCCTGTGTTGGACTTTAGTAATTTTTGCCTGAGAATCATTAATTGGTTTTTAAGAGAAACTTTTTTTTATTTGTTTTTTAATATTATTATTAAGGCTCTTCTACTTTTGTATTTATAAGTAAATTTCAAATTCATTATTTTTAATTTTAATTATTTTTTTAAAAACTTACATCTTCACTGTTCTATATGTTCAGGTAAAATAATACCGCAATTACAGTTACTTTGCCCAACATTTTAAAATAAAGAAAAGAACATTTATTTTTTATATATTTTATAAATAACCTCTTTTTTAATTAATTAAAATAAAAGATATAACTATATTTTATTGTTGTTACATTTAGTTAATATTAATAATGACGTAAGACAAACTATTATTCTCATTCTAACATTCGAGCCCTAAAGCACCACCTAGTGTGAACAAGCAAAATGACGAATTGAAAGCGCTACTATTTTCCAGGTTTCTAAAGCATAACGCTCTTGATATGTAATTACAAGTAGGTCTTCAATTACATGCTGTGATTATTGTATATGATATTTAAAGAATTTCATTAAATTTTTTAATATAAATATTACATATGAAGATTACTCAATTTATTTGTATTTGTGGTTTTACAATTTTATTTTTTCCATTTACATATAGGTACAATAAATGCAAAATAGCAAAATTAGCAGTGCAGAATTGTATCGACTTTAGTTGTTACTCTGCTTCATTAACAATTAAAAGTCAAGCATTTAATAGCTTTTTCTTATAACCCATCTCTCTGTATGTATGAATAGATACCAGGAGCTTTGAAAAGTTTTTTTTTTCGATATATAAGAACAACGTTTTTGCACTATTAATATAAAAAAAAAGTGCGTCTAGAACTACATTCTACAAGTCCTCAATCAAGGAGTTACCTGGAAATTTAATTTTATTGAAACTACAAATAAAATATATTATTCTGTTTTATTTATGCACAATGGTTTTGTCAAGTTAGTCAATTGCAGAAATGACTGAAATGCATTTGTTGGTGTGTCATACTGAACACAAATATTAATTGAAGTAGTGTTGTTTCCGAGAATAATTTGATCATAATATTAATGATAACAACTAAATTATTGTTAATTTCTGTTAGGTACTAGATATGAAAGTTACAGCAGCTGTAGGTAAAGTGTCCAAACAATTTGAACTTATGGAGAAAATATAAGTATTTACCCGTTGATTTCGAATCGCTCGATAAATATATATATACAATATACAGAACGAGATGTAAAAGATACAGGTAGATCCAACGACAGACAGGATGATTAATAATATAATAACTGCTACACTACAAGTGCAATAAAACAAGAAGGGAAAAGGAGAAAACATGTATAAAAATAAGAATATCTAAATTAATAGGTGGACAAGGAATATCAAATGAAGAATAGATGATGGGGAGGGGGTGGGGGTGGCATTAAAAAGACAATATGTATAAAATTTTGACACATACATACTTAATGGTTATTACAAAAGTGATTGTGTGAATTGAGTGGCAGAGGTCATTTTTTGGGAAGAATAAAAAGCATGGAAAAGGGAAAGTGAAATAATTAAAAAGGATTAAATAAAGAAGATGAAATAACAGTAGACAAGAACGAGTATTAGATTATGGAAATTTTTTAGAAGACAAGAAGAAAAAAAAGAAAACGTAAAGAAAGTGGAATTAATATGGAGAATATAAGTATGGAGGAACTGAGAAAGACACTATCTAAGAAAAGATAAAAAAAGGAAATGATGCAAGGTCAAGTAAAAAATACTATAGAATGTATGGGACATAAAGGAAAATAATGTGTATTTAATGTATGTTCACAAGCATGGATTCAAGAATCAATACCCAAGGATTGGAAAAATAATCTTGTTCTTCTAATAGATACATGAAAAGAGGAAAACGCACTAATTGTGATGGCTGCACTGTAGCCATCACAATTAGTGCGTTACGTATATTTTCTATAGTCTATTCTATATGATTGAAAACATACACAAGGAATTATAGACAAATACTGAGGAAACAACTAACAAGCAAATTGGAAGATAAACAGGCGGTATATAGAGCACATAGAAAAAAGAGAAGAATGATGCATTGATTTAAGAGCAGCATTTAAGCAAGATAGAAAGACAAATAATGTGAGATGCAATGAAATCATCAGTCTTTAACCACCTTTTAAATATAGTGAAAAACATACCTATACCAGACTACAAAAGCAAGAGTGCAAATAAATGGACTGAGAATAGAAACATTCGAGTTTAATAGGGGAATGAAACATGGGGATAACCTAAGCCTTTTTCTCTTAAGTTGTAATGGATAGATTAAGGAAAGATACAACAAGTAAAATTAAAAAGAGACATTTGTTGGTTACAGAGACTTAGTATCTACCAAAGTCGAAAGTTAGTCTTGTGCAGACGATATTGTGCTTATTGTCAGAACACATAGATGTATAGAACAAATGGTAGATGTTTAGACAGAGGAAATTGTGGATGTAAAATGAAAATATCACTGAAACTAGAAAAAGACTATTGAACTAGCTTATTTACGTGATGACCACAATAGACCTACAAGAAAAATACTAGAAATAGCTGGGAAGAGCAAAAAGAGACTTGGTTGAAGAGAATTGATCAAATCAGAAACTAGCAAGGGAACGTGGGTAATGGAAGAAATGGGCACGTTTAGTAACTGAACGAACAGATCCGATGCGGCTAGGGGATAATAAGATTTTTGAGAAGAATCAAATATCTCGCAAAATATGTACACAGTTTTTAAAAATAAAAACAAGAATGAGTGTGCTTAAAACCACACGGCAGAAGTGAAAACTTCATCAAGGCGAGGTTAGTAATACGAAATACACGCGTATAATATTCAATAACGTATTAAATAAAACGTATTCGCACATTTACTACATTTACACATGTACACACGTAAACCTCAACCATCCTCGTATCTAAAATTTCACATTCATACGTCAATTTTCAAAAAATTCTTCCGCCATTTTGTTTTTTTTGACATTTTGACTTTGGATTCGTGATCGGCGATCTAAGACACCTCCGTATCTAAAATTTCACATTCATACGTCAATTTTCAAAAAATTCTTCCGCCATTTTGTTTTTTTGACGTTTTGACTTTGGAATTGTGATTGGCGACCCCCAAAACCCCGTATCTAAAATTTCATATCCATACGTCAATTTTCAAAAAACTCGTCCGTCATTGTGTTTTTTTTTGACATTTTGACTTTGGAATCGTGATCGGCGACCTAAGACACCCCCGTATCTAAAATTTCACATTCATACGTCAATTTTCAAAGAAGTCTTCCGCCATTTTTTTTTTTTTTTTAATTTTTGACTTTGGAATCGGGATCGTCGAGCCCCAAAACCCCCGTATCTAAAATTTCACATCCATACGCCAATTTTCAAAAAACTCTTCCGCCATTTCGTTTTTTTTGACATTTTGACTATGGATTGGTTGATCGGCGACCTAAGACACCGCCGTATCTAAAATTTCACTTTCATACGTCAATTTTCAATAATACGAAAAACACGAGTATAATATTCAGTAACGTATTAAATAAAACATATTCGCACATTTATTACATTTACGCGAGCGACCATTTCGTTTGGTCGGTTCGGACGTATATGTATGTATAAACAGACGATATAAATACCCGCTTACGGTCCCGCGCTTGGTCTGATGGTAACGTGTCATCTTCATACCCGTGCGGCTCGGGATCGAATCTGAAGTTTACACTTCAAAAAAAAGTGTTTAGAACTTGATTTAGAGAAGATTTTATAGAAAAGAATTTTTAAAATTTGGACAAAAACTAGCACTTTCAATGCAGATTTATTAAGACTATTACAGTATTAAGAACTTTTGAATGATTTTTTTTATAATAAAATCGATGTGGACGTGCGTAAAAGAAAGTTGTAATGTATCACCTCGATTTATTTGAGCTGGATTTGGTATAATTTCAGTATAAAATTTTTTTCAAAATTCGGGCCGGAAGTAACACTTTTACAGAGAGGTTTATTCTATTAAAAAGATACAGAATTAAAACTTAATTTGAAACAACTTTTGTATATAGATTTTTATGCGCAGATACGTATCAGAAAATCGTGTGGTGTCCACACCTCATTTTTTGGTTAGATTAACCGTTAGTTTCACATCTCATTGAGTATAATTTTCAATTGTATTTTTTCACATTATTAGTAGATTTTAACGTTGCCGATTGGTGCATCACATTATACACAATATTGTATGCGTATTTAAGTTAAACGCGCATCTTGTAAGGGTTCAAGGCACGCCGCCATGCAGACGGTTATAAATAACATGGGAATTCCTTTCGGGCGGCCAGTTTCTATCTATAGAAAAACCCCCTGCGAACTCAACACACGAGCGTCCGCCTAGTTCCCCCGTTCTTTCAGGAGAATATACATTTCACCCAACCGTAGGCACGCGTTCAAATACACCCCGTCTTCACATGTTGTGTACCGCACATATGTATGTAGGTATAAGTGGGTGCTATTCGTTCGTAAATTTTAAAGGCCTAACAATTTGCGTTTGTCTAATGCTCCTCTGTAGAAACGAGAGTTTGCTTTCTATTGTGAGTCATTATTATTATTAAATAAAGCTGTACTCCACACTCCATGGAGATCTGAAGTTGTTTTAGGATCTACGTAGAAATATTTTATTATACAGTGTTTGTTTGAATAAAGCACTATACACTTATACGCCTAAGCGATCTTCAAGAGAAAGCTCGGGAGATCTGAGTAGCTACATATAATTCAAAAGCATAACACTACCCGACAATTTTAATTTTTATAAAACAACTGTTGTAAAAATGGGTGTATAGTCCTTACAATCTTTAACTGAAGGCATAACCAAAAACTAAATCATTCCACCATGACGTCTAGTTTTAGAGTCGTAATCATACTCCGCGCTAATAGATAAACAATAATAGTTTATCTAGAAAATTTGTTATACAGAAGTTATCAAAATAAATAGGAAAGTACAAAAATCTTGACATTTTTCCAGTGTCTTGATGGAACCTTTGCTCCTATTCATCACTCGTCTTTCCTAAATCCAAATGTGAATGCAAAAAATGAACATTCAGCGACATTCGGCACTCTACATTTTTTAGTTTTATAGCAAATTGGCCATGATATCTTAGTAGTTTTGATTTCCCTTGTCCATGCTGACAGCTCTAAATCATTCATGGTATCTTCAAAATTTTCGTATTTGAACAACTTTCCAACTTGTGGACCAACGCGAACTTTCGCAATAGACAGCTTTGGAAACTTATCCCTTAAGTATTTAAAACAGTTGGCTTCTTTCTCTTGCGTTTTGACAAACTTTATATTCCTAGATTTAATGCATAGAGGGGATAGATTCACCAAATTAGAATCCACAAGCTTTTCTAAGAACACTGAACTGCTCTGCTATCCCACAGAAACGAAATACAAAAATATTTGGTAAATCCTCCTAGCAGTGCAAGTAATAAGTGAATAACCTTAAGGTCACAACAAATTTGACAAAGTTGACATGAATATTGAATAAGATTTAATATAGTTAACATACTCTCATATGTTTCTTTTGTGTTTGTACAATGAGCCATTGGAATTGGTGGTTTCGAGTTACCATTATAAAGCAAAACGGCTTTGGGACTTGTTTTCGACGATTCGATAAACAATCGCCATTCTACAGCGTTATATTCAGTACTCATTTCGTACAAAAGTTGATTTACATCAGTACAGTAACAGAATTTTTTTCAAACTTGTGAAATGAACTGATTTGTCCTGACCATTCTTCAATACAGAGATTCTTGCAATGGAATGTAAAAGATTCTATTCTTTTAATAGAGATCCCAAAATTTGTGATTTTTCTTTGGTTAAACCCAAATCCAGTATCAAATCATTCAGATCTGATTGAGTAATGACATGTGGTTCGTCAGAAGGAACATATGGCAGATCACTTGAAAATGACACGTTGTTTATATCTTCCTCGTCCGTGGAATTTGCAGTGTTCCAAGCTGGATGACGTATTGGAAATATATGAAAACATACCTATCAAATCAATTCAAATTTTGTACCTGATAGTAATTCGAAGTAAACTGTGCTTGAGAAATATTATCTTTGTCACTGGGTTTGTAGTTATCACTTGAGGAGACACTAAACGGTTCATTTTCCCCAAACATATTTTGCAATGGAACACATGGGCAAAATAATATAATTCCACTGCAAGTTTATGCGTCAAATAATGCGTTCCACGAGGGACAAGCTACAATTATTGAGAATAGAAAGATTAATACAAGTTTTCAGAATTTTTATTTTAAATATGTTCAAAATAATTACCATTTACAATAATGCACTTAACCATTCTCTCCTTCCGTAGTTTAAAAGCGTTCAACCAGCTGTCCTTAGGGATACTATCAAAAAAACACTTAAGGGCGATGTCAATCTCTTCTTCTGCCTGGAACCTTTTCCCTCTCAAATGTTTTTTGAGCTCAAAAAATAGCCAGAAGTCACACATCGCCAAATGCGGTGAGTAAGGAGGGTGCTCTATAATTTTGATTTTGTTTTCCGCTAAATACTGAACAGTTGTCCCTGCTGTATGGGACGATGCGATATCATGATGTAACATGATCCCCTTTCTGGGCACTTTACTAAACACACTTGGCAAACAATTTTCAACATACCATTTTGCGGTAACTGTCTTCTGATCTAATTTAAGATAAAAAATACTGCGTACATAACTTCATGTATCCAGATTCGGCTTTCTTGGCGAGTGAGAACATCAAAAAACGGTATGTAAGTTTCATCGCCAGTTACAATTTTAGAAATAATTTGATGGCGTCCAGCATTCAACATATCTAAAGTTTGTTGGCAAATTCTAACACGTTCTGCTTTTTGTAAATCTGTCAGATGATGGGGTACAAACCGAGATACAACCTTTTTCAAATGTAGTAAATGTTTGTGCAATATTGATCTCACTTGCGAGGATCCAATCTTCAGTTTGAACTCTATCATTGTATAAGTAATCTTCTTCACCGCAGCAATGTTTTCGGCGTTAACAGCCGTTAAAGGAGGGCCAGCTCCTTTTTTGTGTACCACTTACTTGCAACCTCGCTCAAATTCTTTATATCATCTATAAACAGTTGCCAATGATGGTGCGGGATCCCCAAATGCCAATTTTAAACCTTCCTCACACTCATACGCGCTCAAGCCTTTCTTGAAATTATAGTAAATCATTATCCGAAAGTTCTCTCGTGATATTTCCATCTTTCCGATAACAGAAGCTCATTCTATGGGCTATTTCTCAGACACTATTCAACCAAATGTCACAAACTAAACTGCAATTGACAGATAAAATAATGCACTATTTAATAAACAACAATTTGTTTTGCACAGGTAACTAGATTTTTCAATTCTTAATAATTGTAGTTTATCCCTCGTATTTGTAGGATAGGTATTGCTGCGCAGTTGTGGTAACTATAGTAGAATTACCGAACAGATGCAGTAGCAACAGCGCACGAGAAGCGTGTCACTCGAACGTCATACGTAAAATAACGCTTACTATTGGTTCGTTTGTGGCCGTCCTTGCAAACGAACCAATAGCAAGCGTTATTTTACGTATGACGTTCAAGTGACGCATTTCTCGTGCGTTGTTGCTACTGCATCTGTTCGGTAATTATACTATAGCTATTTGTCAAAAAGACGGGTGCATTTGGTTTAGTGCAAGAAGGGGACAACTTCTGGATGTGCATCCTTGTTGCATCAACCGAAAATAAGAGTATGTCCATTATACAGGTTAAACTGATGACTAATATGTATTAAGAGCAGCACCGTGCTGGCACCAATCCATGGAGATAACCTCAAATTCGATCAAAGTGGAGCTACCTCTTTGCATGTCCTCATTTGTATTATAGACACATTAGAGAGGCAACTAATTGGATTAATAAGTATTAGTAGTCGCCCAGTGGTCGAAATTCAACTTTAATTCATTCAATTTTTAAATTTGAACGTTGTTGAGGTTCTTTCGTCAAAGAGTATTAAAGAGGGGTAAAAAATTGTTTCTTAACGTATTAATTTTATTTAATTAATTTAGTGTATTTGTAACACATACTATGCATAAAATTTATCTTTCTGCACTCCTTCTCCATATGAACTTTAACTATGCCAAATCTCAAACTCCTATGTGCGGCTAATATGTTTAAAAAGAGGTACATAGTTTTCTCTTAATGTATTAATATATAGATTAATAAAACTTATTACAACTTTATTATATTTATCTATAATCCAGATTGTATTAAGACAGTTTTCGCTGTGTATTTTTGTTTTCGAATATTCGGGATTCTTTTGTCACTTTGGCAGGTCAAAAAGTTTCTTACCTTTGGTTGACCTGACATCAATTTATTTTCTTGTTATTTAATAAAATCAAAAATAAATGTCAAAGTTGACGCAACAGTAAGCTGTAAACTGTGTTTTTAATAAGAGTATTTTTAAATAATTACTATGCAATAAATGTTTTACCAATTTTTTACACATTTAGTAAATTATCTTGCCGAATTAAATTCGAGCTTCCTTTTCATTTCCGGATAAATTTTCCATTTTCATGCTCAAATTTAGTTACTAAATGGTAACTGAACTCAACAAATTGCCCCCTCGATAAAACGACGAGTCCGAAGGACGAGTCATTTTATCAAAGAGGCAATTTCTATCGTACAGTTACTCAGGAACTAAAATTTTCGTTAAAAAAGGAAACATCCGGAAAAAAGAAAGCTTTCGTATAATTATAAGTACCAATCAACTTTAATCCGGTCTAAGCATGTGATTAAAAAACATAGAAACTGTACATCTTTGTATGAATATCAACTTAAATAAAGAATAATGGTATGAAGCTGTTTTGATTCCAGTGGCTCTTCGTAAATTATTATCGTCACCTTGATATAAATGGATGTGGTTGGAATGGCTTTTGGTTCTAATAGTGCTCGGTTAATATTTTCCGGTGGCAAGATTCAAATCTTGGTATTCGCAATTACTCTTTGTGTTTCACTAATAGCCACTTAATTTTAATTAGAGGAATTTATTACGTCATTTAATTACGTTACGTAATTAGCATGTACAATATTTCGTTTAAGAAAACGTAATGAATGATTAACTGGCAATTAATTGTGTTAAATTAGTATGAACATCAACTAGGAACTTGTTTCAATTCATATTTAGTGGAAAATAATTGTCACTTTAGAATTACGTAGATGAATTTTAGAGAGTGGTGGGGAGGAAGAGAGAAAGAGAGTAGTTAAGTAAGTAAAATTACGTCTTCTTTATGAACAAATAGTATATTTTTATTGAAAGTAAATATATCCTACTAACTAAGCAAATAAACGTTTTCGCAGCTGAAAAATTTTGGGGGAATGTTAATGTTGCAGTAGTAAATGGACCGTGAGGGAAACTTTTCTGATTTAGATTAGGGTGCGCTGGCGTTGACAAATTTAGGTAAATTTCTTTCAACGCTGCAACTTATTTGAATCTTGATATGAAAGCACATTAACTGTGCAGCACCACATCTAAAGATAAAGTCGATAGTTCAAACATTTAAATCATAAAATGCGATTTAGTAAACGAAAACATTGTCACAGTGTATTCTACATGTTACTGTGATTGTTAAAATTTCTTAAATATCAATATAAATGCTGTGTTTTTGCTATATACTTAAGAGAACATTAGCTCCTTAGTGTTTCACTCTGAATTCAAATCTATTGACGCAATATCTCAGAGAGCTCATACATGCATCAAATAGCATAATCTTGAGAACATTATAAAACCTGGTCACATCATAATAGAAAATTCAAAGGCATTTTCTTGCGAATAAAGTAATCTTTTAAATTTTGTATATTTTTTTTAATTATACGAGGGTTGTCTATAAAATTTAGTGAAAGGTATAATAAAAGCACAAAAACAGGATGCACATTGACAATACCATCATTAGCTACCAGATAAAACACACCTTGATAACGTACGTATAGCATCTGCAAACTGTCGGAAAAGTTTTTTCTTGGACACGTTTTCAGGATAGCTATCGCACGCTCGTGAGAATCTCCTTGACGTCGGCAAAGCGTGATCTCTTCAAGGTCTCCTTAAGACGAAGGAATAAAATAGTCAGCAGGAGCAAGATATGGATAGCAGGTAGGTGTTGCAAAACAGTCAAGCCACACCGAGTTATAAATTGCCGTACAAGGGTGCTCGTATGCGATGGAGCATTGTCATGCAGTAATTACCTGCGGCCTAACGCGCCGGATGCGCTGCAGCAAACCTTTGAAAACCTCCCTGTAGAGTGCAGCATTTAGCTTTTGGCGAGCAGGGACGACCTCCTAGTGGATGACTTCTTTGTCAAAAATGCTATTAGGATAATCTTCACATTGGATTTTGGCAAATAGCTCTTTGTTTGTCGCGTGGAAGAAGGTGACGGCTATTCCATTGATTGTCTTTTTATTATGGGGTTGTACTGGTAACACCACGACTCGTCTCCTGTGACAATGAAAAGATCCCCGTAACAAATGTCGATTAAATCGTCGCTGGTATCAAAACGTTTTGCTTTTTGGTTGTCTGTTAGGATGTGTGGCACAAATCGTGAAAAAATCTTGCTTTTACTCAAATCATCATGGATAATGTTTCTTGTTTTATCAGCAGAGAGTTTTCATTGCTATAATCATAACTGAAGAAGCTATGCTTATGATTTTGATAGACCCAAATCCTACATCAAGCCATTTCATTCAAATTCCACAATTAAATATGGCTCGCGCGATGCAAGATCACATTTCTTTATCATTTGGCGGACGAGGAGCTAAATGTTCTTCATGTGGATAGGGTTTTTAAGTTGATACTGTCTCTACATGTTCTCGTTTCTTAAGGTGATGACTCCTGCTATCTTATTAACGCAAAATAGCAATATTCAACATGGTTCTTTTGTTCTCTCCAGCGCATAGGAATGGCAAAACTTAAAGAATGTCTAGATAACCAAATATAATTCAAATATCTGGCTCATATATTACATATAATGCATGAAACCCACCGTTTGTGAGTTTGATTTTTACTATCACACCGAAGTAAAGGACCGACATAAATTCAGAGTTTACTTTTCGCCTTTATTTAATGGAGTAAATTTACCAAATGCACAAAAAAGAACTAAATTAAAATCTCAATATAATTTTTAATACTGTTCCGTTATTTTAAAGGCTCATTAAACTCGTCAATACGACTCATCTCTTCTATAGCATCTCGTATATAGCAGGTGTCCTTAGAGCATAGCAAACAACCAGATTAGAATCATAATACAGATTCGTCGCTCATTGAGTGAACGAGTCATAACACGTCTGAAGTTTTGGAGCAAGTCTCAACCTACATACTTTCCGTAATCAGAGCTTAGCAAATACTAGTTCTTTTCGACTTATTTGTATTTTGTTTATATTGTTTAATTAGAGTAAAACTTTTGTTGACTAGCGTATTTATGATCACTCCCTACTTGGTATGAGGAGTGGTCTGTTACTAACTGTGCGATCTTGTTGTATGAATTATTATTAGGGAGTATTACGTAAATATGCATATGAAATTGATCCTATAGCCATAACACAAGGAGGAGTAAAACAGACACACACAAAAATGGAAACTTATGATTAAAAAGATAATGAAAAATTATCAAGCTATTGTCATATTATTTGGACATATACCTGATTATTAAGGTTATGCAATTTATAAATAAAAATCATAATATAGAAGTCAACTAACTTACAATTTGAATGAATCCTAACTTATAATATTTAAAAAAAATTAGGTGTGGCCACACGACTTTCTAATACGTAACAGCGTTTCAAACTATACAACTTTAAGAATTTTTTTATACAAAAAGTATTCAAAATCCTATTCTACGTACTTCTAATCTCTTAATAAATCGCTATAGAATAAATACTTTGCAAGATATTTGAAAAAAAAGTGCTACTACCTAAAAATAAAAGTATTACTTCCGGTCCGAATTTTGAAATTTCATATATACAAAAAATATTGCAAATCTAGTACTAAATACTTTTGTAATCTTGATAAATATATATAGAATCCATAACTTACGACATATTTGCAAAAAAGTCGCTATTCGATAAGAGTAAAAGTGGTACTTCCGGTTTGAATTTTGAATTTTTTTTATACAAAAGATATTGAAAATTATGTTTTAAATACTTTTATACCCGTAACGTACCTGTCCAAAAGGCATGACTTGCAAAATATTTGCAAAAAACTGATTTTCAATAAGAGTAGAAGGCCTACTTCCGGTAGGAATTTCGAAAAACTTTTTAAATAAAATGGTTCTCAATTTTAATTTTAAGTACATATAAATTCTTTATAAATTTGTTTAAACTTAGTAGTTGACGAAATATTGGCAAAATTCGAAATTTTCACTGAAGTAAACTGCTACTTCCGGTCAACCGATTCTACTGAAAAACTAATCAGATCTCAAGAGGGAGATTATACACCTAAATACAAAATTTTGAATTGATATCTACAGCGGTTTGACCGCTATCGTGGTCACACACAGACACACAGACATTTTTTAAAAACCCACTTTTTCAGTATCAGGGGACTTCAAAATGTGGACATCTGCAAAAATCTAGAGGTCGAAATTTTTTTACTACGTATACGAAAGTAAAAAGGAAAGCTGCAATAATAATAAAATGAAATAAAACAAAAGTAAAAGGTAATATGTTCTGCATTTCTAACTATCTACAATTGGCTTTGTTTCCAAACTAGTATAATTTTTTGAATCATATCTCACGGATCGTAGGAGTGTTACTTGTTTAGACCATGTAGGGGATATATTTGTGCCGTCGTCGGGTGTCCCTCGGGAAAGTAACGTGGGGCCCTTACTTTTCTTAATTTTTATTAATGATTTGTGTGAGCAAAGAGCAACTTTTCTCAATGCAACTGATTGCGAGAAGTTGCTCTTTGCAGACGATTTAAATTTTTTCTAAGAATAGACTCTGTGGAAAACTGCCAATTTCTGCAGTCACAGATTCAAATTATACAAAGTTGGTGTGACATTAATACACTGCAAATGATTATAACCAAATGCCAGATTTTGACTTTCACAAGAAAACATTATCCACTACATTACAAATACCGGCTTGGTGATCTGCCACTAAATAGATCTGATATTGTAATTGATCTGGGAGTAACTTTTCATTTCGAGGCTTCCCTTTTCAAGAAACATTTCGGTTAATACTTCCTCTGCATTGAAAATGCTGAGATTTGTTATAAGAAGTACACGAAATTTTACTTCGTCATATGCCATTTCACAAATTTACTTTTCCTTTGTGCGTTCTAAACTTGAGTATGCTTTCTTTGTTTGGTCTCCTATATATATATATTAATCAGATTCAAGCAGTTGAAATGGTGCATAGACGATTCTTAAAATATCTCTATTTTAAAGGGACCGGTTCCTATCCAGTTAGAGGCTTTTTACATTCTTATACGTAGTATAAGGAAGTATTGTGATGATGAAAATTTTCGACCTCGAGATTTTTGCAGATGTCCACGTTTTGAGGTCCCCTGATACCAAAAAAGTGGTTTTTAAAAAATGTCTGTGTGTCTGTCTGTCTGTCTGTCTGTCTGTCTGTCTGTGTGTGACCACGATAGCGGCCAAACCGCTGGAGATATCAATTCCAAATTTTGTATTTGCGTGTATAATCTCCCTCTTGAGATCTGATTAGTTTTTCAGTAAAATCGGTAGACCGGAAGTAGCAGTTTACTTCGGTGAAAAAATCGAATTTTGCCAATATTTCGTCAAATACTAAGTTTATACAAATTTATAAAGAATTCATATGTACTTAAAATTAAAATTGAGAACAATTTTATTTAAAAAGTTTTTCGAAATTCCTACCGGAAGTAGGTCTTTTACTCTTCTCGAAAATCGGTTTTTTGCGAATATTTCGCAAGTCAAGCTTTTTAGACAGGTGCGTTACGTGTATAAAAGTATTTAAAACATAGTTTTCAATATCTTTTGTATAAAAAAGATTTCAAAATTCGGACCGGAAGTAACACTTTTACGCTTACCGAATAGCGATTTTTGGCAAATATGTCGTAAATTATGCATTCTATATATATTTATTAAGAGTACAAAAGTATTTAGAGTTATATTTGCAATATTTTTTGTATATATGAAATTTCAAAATTCGGACCGGAAGTAGCACTTTTACTCTTAGCGAGTAGCACTTTTTTTCGAATATCTTGCAAAGTATGCATTCTATAGCGATTTATTAAGAGAATAAAAGTACTTAGAATAGGATTTTGAATAAGTTTTGTATAAAAAAATTCTTAAGATTGTATAGTTTGAAACGCTCATACGTATAAGAAAGTCGTGTGGTGGCCACACCTCATTTTTTCATGATCTTTTATTGCAGCTTTTTAGGATGGAACCTATAACAATACGCCGTTATCAGTCCAGCATTCGTTTTTTGTTTAATTTAGTTCATAATGGTATTGTTAAATTCACCTGCTTTTAGTTAAGTTTTTATTATTTTATTTCTTTTATTTCTTATTTCCCTTTTGAATTTTGTTGTCTATAAATACTAGATGGTTTTCTTTTTTAGATTTACGTTTAACATATGCTTGTTCATACATACGTTCTATGTAATTTTGTCCTGTAATTGGAGATATCTGTTGGGCAATAAATGATAATATAAATAATAAGATCAAAATTAATTTATTTTAAAAATACAAAAATGTGTCCTCCTTTGAAACATTTCGGATAAAATAAAAGAATCCTGACAAATATTTTTATTTCTTATATACAAAATCACATGATAAATTGAATCTATATTATATATTTCTATCGATTTAAAAAATGAATAGGGATAATAATTTATCAAAATAATGAATGAAAGTCTTCGAGCTGTTAGAAGTCAATTACACGTAGCTTCTCGGGACACTATACATTTACAGAGAGAGCAATTTATTGTGATATGTAAATTATACATTTCATGCTCATTGCATTTGTAAAAATCTTGAAAATGGGTTATAGTTCAATGACCTATTTCAGTACTCCAGTAAGATTTACAAACTGACCTAGTTTCATTTGAATTGGTGCTTGTGGTTTGAATTCCTACCCCTTTGAAGAACTTTTCATTATAATGTTAAATCAATAAATATTACTTTAATACGGGTAAGTGTCCCTCGATAGCTTTAAAGATAAGATACTTTTGCATATAAATTGCAAATTTAATAATTCACTATTATCTCGTAAGTGAATAATAATAATAATAACACTTTTCGAATAACATTTGTAGCTTCCTTCTTTATTAATCCTGTAAATATTAAGCTATTAAAACCTCCAGTGTTATTAAGCAATAATACTATGTATCAACTTCGAATTAGCACGTTCTGTTTAGTTTCCTTTTAATTTAGTAAAAATAAATAAAGAAAATTACATTCAAAACAACCTAATTTGTTGTTGTAGTGTGAATACAGAAGTAATCAAGCATGTAAGTAGGTACTTTGTTGGGGTTTTATATAGCTCTTATCAATAAGATTGCAAAAACAACTGCTCTACCACGGAGCGAACACATATATTTCGTATTTCAGAATAGTCTTTTTATAAATCTGCCAAATCTGTTATTTCGTTTGTTTTTCTTGTGTGAAACACATAAATCAGGTGTTATTTATGTGTTTCTTTCGTTTCTTTTTTTTATTAAAAATATTTTGACTGGTGTAGTTATTTATACCTTTAGTGCTTCTTTCGTCAAGATACTTTTTATTTTAAAACTATATACAGTGTAATTTCTAACTAGTGAAGAAGTTGATAGAAGATTTCATTTTGGATTAAAATAAAAGTATTTTTTGCAACAATTTAAGTTAATTTTTGATTTTTAAGATAGAAAACTAAAGTATTAATTTAATTGTACTTTATCTAGGCTAAGAATGGTGTAGGTAGATACTGGGACAATCTCGCACAATCTACTCACATAAATACAAAATTATATCTTGAAAATATAACGTATCCTTTACTGTCACTAGTGAGAGCGATTCCTGACCTGTCATAGTACATACGCCCTATATATATACAATATACTGATCAAATTTGTACTTTTACGCCTGTTTATTAATATATATATATTTAAAGGTGCTACTTGTGGTGGTTGAGATAGTGTGTCTTTGTAAGCTAGTGTGTTCTTAGATAAATTAACTAATTATCACGGTAATCGAAGAGCTCGTTTCGAATATTCAATACAGATGCCGGTGTGGGTGCCTACCCACGCGGCGAACACTATTTTCAATCAAAGCACCTATCTAACCCTCCACCAAATATTTCTATGCACAAAACCAAATTAGGCACTTCGTGCCGCGTTCATAATAATCTTCTTAATGATTATTTGATTTTAATTATGTATGTGTGTGGGGACCGATCTACTGCTGTTTGCGAGTAACTCAAATCGGAGATTGATTTTAAATATAAAATTTGAAAAATAATAAAAACCATTTACAATAACCCTTTTTTCCTACTTTTGCATGCCAATTATATGCGATCTGACTTGTATACATGTCTATTGGTAAAGTTTCCTTGTTTTATTAAAAAATCACTAAGCTTTCTTAACACTTGTTCGTAAACCTTGGCCAACAGAATGAATGATAATTATAATAAATAAAAATAATGCGTATGTTTATGAATACGAATATTGCGAGGCTAGCGATATAGACATGACTATACAAAATTTCCTAAATATTTCTTCTTCTAATTACTTCACTATCACTGATTATTCAGCAGTGCAATTATACAAAATTTAATTATGATTTATTAGTTAAACTATCGTTTTTAGATCCCAGTAAAAATACCCATCAGCCTAAACCAGCATTAATTTAAAAGATAAACTACATAGTCACATAGACATTTTTCTTTTATCTATAAGAGTAAACTAGGTACTCTAAATAAAAACGACCAGTTTGGCCCAGGCTGTACATGTATCGTATTATTATGACTCCAGCTGTAACTAGAAAGGGGAAGCTTTCGGCAAAGCCTACGTGCTCGTACGTATTGATGGGTAGATGACGCCTCTAAAACCTACATTAACACATCGCCGGCAGCTGCATATTTTTGAGGACATCGGGGTGAGTGACACGCGCTCTTCACGGGGAGGAAATGCCTCTATATATCCATATGTTTTAAGCGTTTTATTTTTGTGAATTTTTCTACTCGACTAATTTGACGTTTATATTGCCTTGTGTTGATGTTAATGCTAATTACTGTACAAGAGAATCATACAGAAACAATTTGAAATACATTTTATATAAGTATACTATTTTAATTTATGGAAGGAGTTTAATTAGCTGATTTTGTTGCGGCGAGTGCCCTAAAGAAGTCGTACGACCACATGCCATATGAATCAAGTTTTCTATAGGATTCTTGATTCCTTAACTTGAAGATAATATCTATTCGGAACCTACACAATTTAACTTTATTAATGTTTCAGCCAATTTTGAGCTACAATGTTTAAAATAAAAACTTCCTAAAATTTCTAAAACATAATTATTCACGTTTATACGAACAGATTTAGGTGTGTAAGAATCCATTCAGCTTTTATCGCCTTCACAGATTCCCTAATTTGAGAGAAGCAGACAGTTAGAAATAACTGAATAAATTTAATCCATTATAAGAAAAATAATACAGGGTGTCCCAGAAATAAAAAGACGGAGTAGCAGATATGTAAAGTCCGAACAGTAACAGACCCAAATATACCGCAATAACGAAGAAATTAAAAAATAATTTTTTATGTTGTTTTTTAGATAAAAAAAATACATTACGGACCTGGCACAGAATGTATGTTTATAAATACACGTAAGAATGCTCATTTGTAAATAGAAACGAACACACATTCAAGAAAAAACGCTTTTATTTGTATAAAACGGGAAAAAAACGTTAAATCGTACTTATTCATATTTTTGCCCGATGCGTATAGATAACGCAGCTATGTAGTTTGTTGTTGACCCAGATGGGCGACCCACTTTATTACAGAAAATAAAAGATTGTATTTATTTTTAAAATAGGAAGGTTGTTGCTCTTTAATGTGTTTGTAGTCGGAAACAGCTGATTATTATTATTTTAGAATATTCAATAAATCGTAGTTTTTCTAGCCTATATTACAGTAAATATCAAGAATGTAATTATTTTTTTCTAGCTGGTCTAAAATTAAAGTAATTAATGGTTTGATATTTATTATGAAGTATCTATTCCTCCTCTTTTTTTTTAACACAAGTAATATGGTGGTCCTGAAAAGGACCGATTGTGAAAGTCAAGCAGGTGGATATTTAGTCCAGGGCCGGCGTAAGGCCAATTGAATTATTTATTATTTTTTTCTGCCGTCTGCGCACGAATAAAGACTTGATATTTTGAGGGTACGTTTTTACACAATCTAACTTCCGATTTCTGCTACTCCGTCTTTTTATTTCTGGGACACCCTGTATTCCATCAATTTCAGGTTGTACATTATATTCTTCCAAGACAAACAACATACTTAGAAACACCAGTCACAAATACTGTGAAGTGATTTGTGGAACCGTTTGATTGCACCTTTGAATACATTAAAGCATTCTAAACGTTATCAATTGGCATTTAATAAACTCAAGGGCAATTAGCTCTACGAAAGTTGACAGGTAGACGATTGAATGGTAAAAAAATATGCAGGGACCTCATTAACTTGTAATTTGTGTATCTCGCAAGTAATGCAAAACAGGTAAAAAAAAATAAGGAAAAATGACTAACCATTTCATGTACTATCAACAGACGTTTGCACAACTTGATATTTTTGTCGTGATTTTTTCAAAGAAATTAACTCCTGAAAAATTGCAATTTTGGTCAAGTCACCAGTCTGAGAAGTATATGTATACGTTTTAAATGGTGCTGAAAAAGAATTTAGCATTCAAATATGGGTATTTGTTATGCATTCGCTTCTAGCACCCATAAACGTTGAAATAAGTGACCACTAATTTAAACTTAAGAAAACTTAATATCTCGAAATAGACAATTGCCTTGTGCAGCAAACTTACATGTTCGTATTCTACGGAATTACTATTTTGTGTACAATTAACAGACTTTTGCACAACTTAATATTTTCTGTCGTTTTTTTTTCAAAGGGGGTCATAAAAAATTGCAATTTTGGTCAAGTCTCCAGTTACCACGGAATAGTTATTTACGAACCAAGTGCGGGAAGACTATTGTTCCGCATGAGCGCACTTTGTAAGCACGAGCGACCGCAGGGAGCCAGTGCTTTTATTCCACATAGCCACAGCAACGCAATGCGGGGTATTGAATTGAATGAACCACAGCGAAGCGGGTTTTGTTAGTGTGTTATAAATATTTTACCACTATAATACATAAGCATGCAGGATATTTGTAATAAGTAGGTTTTTCAATATAGAAAAAAAAATTCCAGTGGATTTGTTCATCAACAATATAATATGAATGTTTTTACTATTTCGCGTATACATTGTAACGATAAAATTAAGAGATAAAGTGCAAAACATTTACCGGAATGGTGATTAACTATATATTGTAAAGTACCTAGTAGTAACTCAAATAAATCTCCAGGGATAAATCCCTCAAAAGCGGATTAAGGTATCAAAGTTTGTGCAAACGAGAAGCTTTCACATTGATAAATTGGTACCTACGTTTCCTGTATAATCAAAGGTATAGTCCGCATAGGCGTCACAATGTCAACGTAATTTTTTACTTTAATGAAATTTCCCTCTACCTTACCGTAACACAGTCCCTGGTAGCAATATCTTTTTAAAGAAAAATGTTATCGGAACATTTATTCTTGGCACCTTCCTTGTAGAAAGTAAAATACCGGAAATGTGCTTCTACCTACATCCACTTGGATTATATTATTATTGCTGCACGTAATTTTTCTTTACTGCGATTTTCTTTTAAGTCAGTATGCTTTAAACGTTACTCTTTATTTTCGGAAGTTACGATTATTGAACGCACACTTCTAATTTTATCCTTCTTGAAATTATTGATATTTTGAGTTAATGGTATGTAGTTATCTACATTGCAATTCTCATACCTGTTGCGGTTTGATTCAAAACTTGCGGGGCATTATTAAGATGAGATAACGTAATTCTTAATTTTCAATTAATTGTGAGATTTTGTGTTCACTAGTCTAAAATGTTAACAAAAGTTGATAGCTCTAAAAAGCATATTACTATACTCCATTCAGTCTAAGAATGGAGCATTGGGAAAGATAGGGCTTAAAATAAACGTTTGTGATTGGTTGAAATCGAGTGTGCATTTACACCGGCAAAATAATCGCATTTAGCTTGTTCTGTCAAAAATTTGTTTACTGACAGTTTTGTTCAAAGAGTTTGTCGATTTCCGTATTTTACATAGTTATTTGTTGTTAATATTCTTAAAAAATAGTTCTTCTTAGAACTCGCAAGTGAAATATTCATTTGTTAAGGTATTTTATCAATTTCTAGATATTGTAAATACGATAATAATTGAAATTCTGCTAATGGAAATAGTATCTAAAATTTATTGAATTTTAACATGAAATATTACCCTTTACACCTTTTACTCACATATTAATAATGATACCTACATTCTTGAATGTTGTAAAATGTAAGTGTTTTATTTACATGTAGACACAACGTGTTATTCAATGTTTTCCTTATATTTTAATATTTTTTTGTGTGAGCGATATTCTGTTTTGGAAAACTTATCAAATACTGATTAGCTGTTTGCCTTTTCATGTTTGTTAGTATGGTTATCATTTTAAAAGCAATGTAAGCTTTACTTAAATAAATGTCAATAAACACGTAAAAGTCAAAATATAATATCATATACAATGTATATCCCTGCTATCCATCTGACAGTAAACATATGTTTTATTTGTTTTCAAAATACAAAATTCATCGTGTGTAAACTGTGCTCATATTGTAGCGCCATCTACTCCATTCTTAGACTGAATGGAGTATAGTGATGTATTTGTTATTCATAACCCTTCTTTGGGCGCACTAGATATGTGCACACGTTCGGGGGCAGTGTATGCAACAAGATCTAATTTGATATACGCACTAGCTGGCCCGGTAGAAGTTGTTCTGCCCTTTACGGTAGGTGGCGCGATGAGGTTGATTTGACAAGGCCAACCGGATCTAGCTGGCCGTCACATGCTCATAACTAGATTTTCCGGATTCTGATAAACTTATAACCTCAAAATATCGATCCTTAAGTATCGCCATCTATCGAAAGCATTATAAACTACTTAGTAATCACTGAGCATTTTAAAAATCACGTGCAAAAGTATGCAGTATGATTGTTATAATATATTATTGACATTTGATTTATATGGCATTTATTTTGTCTATTCTTTTCTACTTAGATTCAAGTTACGGCATGTTCCAAAACAAACTGATCTCGTTTTTCCACGAAAAAAAAATTGCCGTTGTGGTCAAGGTACTTCGGAAAATGAGAATATTGATAATCCAAAATGTAGTATAAGAAAAATGCTTTGGTAAACAGCCATAAGTTTTTGAATTTTTAGGCTAAAATTAGAAATACTTATATATTTTAACATTGCCGGCATGAAGTAAAGCAGCATTGGTAGACGATATTTGGTCACTAATATTATCAATAAGTTAGAATATGTGAATTCTTAAGTGAGTTTATTATGAATATTTCAACATTTTTAATTTCTGTTCTGTAATTAGACTACCTATCTGTTGAATAAATAAAGATTCTATAGTACTTATTAAAATTCTGTAATTTTTACCAATAGTGCACCACCTTGTTATAAAGTTGAAAAATGTCAATAAGAAAGTGATTAGAGTTGAAGCAAATCTTGCTTTTTCTCGAAATGTGTGCATAGAAATAGAGTAAGATTTGGTACACGCAACATCAACTATAAGTAACAAAATTGTAATAGTGCCAAAGTGTAAAAATGCTCATCAAATATGTACCGAAATACAAAGAAGAAATGAGTTTAGAGAATATTATATTTTGTTATTTGGAAAGATTTTATATATCTTTTAAGAAGCGTACATGGATGTATATCAATTTATTGTAATATGTATTTGAGTATACTGCACAACAAAGTTATTGTTTTATTATTTCTTAACAAGATAATTTAGTTGCGATGTTGTAGAAGAAATGTTTCTAGGTTAGGTTTAAAGGAAGTGCAAATAATACTACCGATGCCAGAGTTTCAAAATCTACCAATACAGATGAAATCGTTGATTACTGTAGTACCGCAACATTTTCAAAATCCAAAACACTTTACAACGTAGTAAAACCCAATTAGTTATATCTTTTGAATTGTTAGAAAAAAAATAGAAATGTAAGTAAAATTGTTATTCTTGAAACTACCCAACAACTTAATTTTCAGCAACACCATTTTTTAGGTTTATTTCGTTCTATTTCATTATTTTAAAATTATCAATGTTAATTATTAGAAAGTAAATGTTTAAAGTGCTATTTTAAGGATTATTCCAATAATAATTGAGAAACTATTGTGTTTGGGTTTATTATTCTATTAATAGATGGCGTTACTTAAGTATCAATATTTTGAGGTTACCATAATCGAATTCATCAATACAGGTTGTCCCAGAAATAAAAAGACGGAGTAGCAGGTATGTAAAATCCGTACAGAAACAGGCCCAATTTTTTATGTTGGTTTTAGATAAAAAAATTACATTACAGACCTGGCACAGAATGTATGTTTATAAATACACGTAAGAATGCTCATTTGTAAATAGAAACGAACAGGCATTCATAAAAAATACGCTTTTATTTGTATAAAACAAAAAAAACCGTTAAATCATACTCATTCATATAAAACATATTTTTTGGCATATGGGCGACCCACTTTATTGCAGACAATAAAAGATTGTTTTTATTTTTAAAATAGGAAGGTTGTTGCTCTTTAATGTGTTTGTATTCGGAAACATCTGATTGTTATTATTTTAGAATATTCAATAAATCGTAGTTTTTCTAGATGACAATAAATATCAAGAATGTAATTATTTTCTTCTAGCAGGTGTAAAATTAAAGTAATTAATGGTTTGATATTTATTATGAAGTATCTATTCCTCCTCCTTTTTTTTACACAAGTAATATGGTGGTCCTGAAAAGGACCGATTTTGAAAGTGAAGCAGGTGGATATTTAGTCCAAGCTCGGCTTAAGACCAATTGAACTCTTTATTATTTTTTTCTGCCGTCTGAGCACGAATTGATATGTGATATATTGAGGGTATGTTTTTACACAATCTTGCTTCCGATTTCTGCTACTCCGTCTTTTTATTTCTGGGACACCTGTATAAATACGCGAAGTTATGTGACGACCTTATGTCGCGCAGTGATAGCGAGATACAGTTGGCCTTGGAATTGGTTAAAGTACCTGTTTAAGAAAGTTTGGTCCTCGGCGTGATTGATCATTTACTTTTATTTTGATTATATCATTTATTTTAAATAAGTGATATTAAATTCCCTTTTTAATGATAAGTAATGAAAGTGTTGATTTGATGAACACAACATCACAGACTAATAATATGTCGAAATCTAAAGAGAAATGATGTACACATATCAAAATTCAATTTTCCTAAAACAGAGCACCCTCCATCAGACGGAACCATATACCAAAACAATTCTGTTAATCGCGCGAACAGATTGTGTACCTAGATATAAATCATTTCGGTTTATAAATATAAAATTTATTAATAACTCGAACAAAGTGCCACCTATCGGGTCCAGATTTTGTAATTTTCTTTTTTGGTAGTAAACCATTATATATTTTGAATACGAGTTATTTTGATCTATAAATATAGAATTTTTAAATAAATGGACTACAGCGCCACCTGTTGGATTCAAGCATAGCTATGAATCATCTTCTAAACAACAACAAATACGAGTACATTGTGTGAATATGACCTCAATCGGTCAAGTCATTCAGATGTTCCACGATCACTAACAGACGCATCTGTATCTCTTCTCCTGGTCCAACGAGATACTGAAGAGCTTTCGGACATGTTTGTCGTGGTAAGATCTAGCAGGTTAGGAAAATGATGGGGTTTCTCAATATATCTCAATGTACTTATTAGGATGTAGACTATCTGATCTAGTGCTAGTCATATCAACTAATACCAACTTTTCTAATCCTCAGTTAAATGAAATTAATTATATTAACCGTCATGATATCAGAAAAGTAATCATGCTGCATCACACCGCTGAATATCAAAAGTATATCATCCCTGTCCTACGGACTAAATGGAATTTCTAGTTATCCAATTGCAGCAGCAGTATTGGTAGGTTATTGTAAAAGCAAAGTACTAAAAGCTAATTGAAATTTCAGTGGTTAGGAAACAATCATAGATACATATTTTGAGATATATGAAATACAGGAATCAAGCAGGATTTCTGTTATTTCAAACAATAAACGATAAAATATATAGGTATAAAAAAGTGCAACTCTTAATTTTAGCAGAAATATCAATGAATCAATGCTAATAGCACAGTATAATAATAATGTTTTTACACGCTCGTACCAGAATTTGACCACAAACAACTTGCGGTTCTACAAGTTGTCGAGCAAATTCCCACGAGTATTGTTGAACTGTCTACTCCATTTCCTCGCACTTACAACAAACAATTAACGATTAATAAGAGCTCATTTAACATTTCATAAATTTAAAAAATAGACGGAGATAACTCTATAAGCTTCACATTTAGCTAGTGTTACATACGTGAAATGTTCAAAGCCATCATTAAATTTTATATTACATTATATTACGAATATATAATGTATAATTAAATTACTTACATTTTGAACAAATATACAAATATTGCACCAGAGATGTACCAGTGATGCAATTTTTCTATATTCCTTCAAAATGTATATGTTAATAAAAAGTCCTTGTAGCTTTTCTATTTATGATAAAAAGAAACAATAAATATACACACGTACGGTTGATGACTCATCGCCCATGGGCGCACTATTGAAATGTATTTTTAAAGAGGTTGTAATTTTATTTTTGTACTCGCTTATCAAAACCTGTCATTTCACGATTCGATTTGCGTGCGTAAAAAGTCACTTTAAACACGAGTGCGTAAAAGTAAAGTTGGTACTACCCAGAACTTAATTAATTTAGTCACATTTTAAAATCATAAATCCCTAACCTTAATAATATGCTACCCAGTTCGTTGTTTTTCTATGAAAATAAAAGGAAATGAAATAGAAATTGTTATATTTGGAAGGTATGTAATTCAATGTCAGAACAGTAACAAATATTATATAAATTACCATTATTCATTCTTTTCAGAAATTGAAACGGAACAATTATTAAAAATTTTGATTGGGCAATTTTGACAACCAGAGATTGATACCCCAGGGATTAACTGGTTTGTTTGAATTGATCTTGATTGCGAAGGTAGAGTAACGTTGATTGTATTATTACATATATCTTGTATTTCAGATGTCGAACAAGTTGCAGGCGGAGTCGATATCTCTAACGGGGTCATTGTTTTAGCTAATTGAATTCTACTATGCAGAGAATTTTCGATATATCCTTCTGCAACCGTAGATGATTTCCATCCACCATGCCTTTTAATTGTAAGCAAGTCACCTCCTTGATTTGCCAACAATGTCGCTGAACTCCTTCGGAAACAGTGACCTGTGAAGTTACTTGCGCTATCAAGCTGAAGGTACTCAGCTATTCGCATTGGAATTTTGCCAATTGTATTAAGACCAACAGGTGAACAAACACACTTGCCATTGCGATATGTTAAAAAGAATCGATGCTGGTTGTCCGGTCTTAAATTTGCATATTGCCGAATTAATGTAATCCATTCGGGCTTAATGATAGCAAATGTACGGCTGTTACCTGTTTTAGTTTCTGGAATTGTTACGATAATTAAATTCGATTTAAATTCTATGTCTCGCAATGACATTTTGCAAAGTTCTTCACGTCGACACGCTCCAGAAATACCCAATATTAATACAGCCTATAAATACATATATATAGTGTTGTATGGAATTTAAATATACGGAAATGACTTTACCTTCATTAGTAGGAACAAAGAATTTGGTGCTTCAACAATAAATTTAGTAATTTGTTCTTCGGTTAATACTGCTGATTTTTTAGGCTGATGTTGCTTGGTTGTCTGTTTTAAATACGCTATGAGTTTTGCATATTTAGATATATCCGTATTATCATATATTATTAAGCATGATTTTAACATAGAATAAGTGGACCATAATGATTTATTTGATTGTAAATTTTGAAAATAAACTAACAAACAATTTTCGGAGTATTTTTGTATATTTTTAGATCTAGCCCAAGTTACGAATTTAGTATAAGTGTTTTTGTATACGTTTTTTGATTTTATGGGTAATAAATTATCCACTGCAATATTGGCAGCTTCGCGAATTTCAGGCGGTGTACATTGCATTTCATTATCAGAATTCATGTTGTTGGTGAGGTTTTTATTTTGTATGGAATTTTTTGAATTTGATAATTTTAAATTAAATGTCACTTCAAATAATCAATACTGCCAACTCAATTTTTTTTAATTAATATCAAGAGATTAGTAGTGTGTCATAAACGATAACGTATTTAACAATATGTATTATTATTATAGTTCTCGTACAAAAAATATTGTACAAACTTCGTGCGTGAAACATTTCGCGAATTCGTGTCCATAAAACGCTCGCCTTTCGGCTCGCGCTTTAAACTGGTCACTCATTCGCGAAATTTGATTTCACGCACTTGGTTCGTAAATAACTATTATATAATTGGATAACAAGTGGCCGGTGATCTATAAAATACAAAATACCTTATTATTTGTTCATTTCCTCTTCTGTAAGACTTGTTCTCTTGGAATTAAGTACAACCTTGTAGATAGAAAACGTCCTTTCTACATCGCAACTGGTTATAGGTCCGTATTGGAAATATTCTTTTATTTCAGCGTATTTAGCATACACAATTGCCGCAATGTTATTAAATCTGGATTTCTATTAAAAACTGCGTCTAACTTTTGCCGAAGGCCACATTCGAAGTCACTTGGAATACTTTTGAAATTATTAATAGCCCACGTCTAATGCGGTTAATCCATCTTTTAATTTGAGATTTCGATTTTCAAAATATGTGATTAGTTTAAGCAAATTTCCAAAGTGTTCCTGAAGGAATAACAACTGATTTTTTAAATTTGGGATTTGTGTTAGTTCCTTGCACTCAGAAATACTTCGTGCATCGTCATTTAAACATGTAACGAAATTTTGTAAACTGTCGAAATTTTCTGCATAAAAACTATTTCTATGTATGTTTTCGCAAAGCTATGTGACGAACGTGCGATATTTTGGCATTCTGTAACGATATTTTATAGACTGTGTAATAAATTTCGGAATCACTGACAATTCATTTTCATATCAGAAAAAGTAACATAAATAACGTTCTAGATCTAAATAAATTATAACTAAAAATGTACGCTTATGTTATTGAAGCTAAACGTGTGCACACTTACGTCTAGATAATTGGGAGAAGTCGATTCAATAAACCGGTATTAAACAAACTATTACAGAAATTACGAAGTACGTAATTAACAGTCAAAACAATGAAAAAACGAAACTAACGCAAGTATGAATGAAAATTTTATTTCTCTTGCGAAATATAAGGTAAATATAATAAAGTTTAAAAACCCCTCACGCTCCTATCTACGCCGATGAAAAAAGGAATTTACTCATAAATTACATACTTATTTTATGGGCATTTTTTGCTCTCATCTCGGGCACTTTTCGGGTCTAAACAGATGTTGCAGTTCACCATATGAATTAGTGCCATTCAGTAAGCGTGTGTTGTTTACATTATTTCTTTGCTTCGTTGTAACTTCGTCGTAGTTTAAACCGGTCATGTCCGCGCCCTAACAATAAATATATTCCGATAATATTACAGCGAGGGAAATTACTAACACATAAATTCCATAAATCATAGTCTGCGGAACATTAAACAAACATTCACGAGCAGCTTCGGTTTTATATTTCATTTCTAATACTTTCACAAAAAAGTTTTGTAAGCTAAGTGTTTTATATCGAATTTGTGACTTCATCAATTTATACTTCTTCTGTTGTGATTTTGATCTATTAATTGTCGGTATTACACAACATAATTTTTTGGAAACATTCTTGTAAATTTTGACACGCTATGTACTCTGTTGCGCTTGTGGGTAACGTTGTCAAAATTGTACAGGTTGATTCAGTCATTAGTAGCCGATTCTTCGATTGCTCCTTTGTTTTAAATTTAAAAAAAAAACTATAGTGGAAAATTCACGGTTGATTCCTTTTTAATGCTGAAACTAAAACAAACCCTCTAAACAAATTTAGAGTCTATAAGCTAGAATGTTTTGATTGCTAAGAAGTATATATGGGTCAGATTGGTAGAAGTTTAATATTCGCCCTAAAGAACATGTACAGCAATTTGACAACAAATGCCCTAAGTCGACGTTTGCAGCCCGCATAATAGAAAATAATCACACTTAAGAAATTAAACAACCTAGAGGCCCTCGACATTTTCAAAGCTTCTCTTAATCCAGAGATAACACTACCCAATGACCTGCTTGATTTAATATATACACCTTAGTTTGCTTACTCTACTTAGTTTTATTTTATTGTTGCCTACACGTAGAATTTATAATTCCTTTTATGTAAATGTACCCTTTTTCTTGTATTTAATATGCTGGTTTTCTCAATTGGTAGATACTTACCGCCTTTGATAAGTTATGACACCTAGATATAAGTATATAATAATTTTATGTTTTTAATTTGTAATACAGTGTTTGTTAGTGACCAAGTTGGTTAAAACTGCAGTCATACATTTAGTTTAGTATAGTGACATAACAAAGTAACGCGTATTTTATTTAATTTAAATAATCGAACTCATCCTGTTGAAAATTTATTGGACCGCCACTATTTTAACTAACTATACAAAATGCGCGCATTTCGATCGATTCGTACACAATATATATGTTTCAACATATGCAGAGAAACAAGTAAAACACATACATAAACATCCATATACCAAACGGTTTCCGTGTTTTAACGGAAATGTCGCTTAAACGGAGTCGACGTCATCGGCCGGAGTTCGGGAGCTTCCTGTCGACTGGTTGCGGTGACGGAGCTTTGTGCAAATTTTACAGAACACGCTTCTGACATAGTACTACTATACTGTACACTTATCGTGCTAACAACTATTGTTCTACGAAACTCCCACGCTCCGTCTGTAATGTAACTACAGGTGCAGTACTGTAATGCTGTATACTATTTCGCTCTTTGACATGCTTGTTTCACTATGGAAACATCTCGAATTTCTCGAGCATTTCAATCCCAGCCAGGAGGATATTGTTTTCGCGGCCTAAAAGCGACACATTAGTATGCATTTGTACACTTGATACTTGCTTTGAATTACGTACCTCAGTTATTAGGAGAATTCAGCTTACGTCAGTGACAGTAAAATAGGAAAAGAGTATAAAAAATATTAAAATATTATTATATGATAATAATTTTTCGATCCAGACCTGAACTCACATCGCCTTTACCTATCACGGTAGAATTTAATCTTGGAGAATTACAATATATTGCAGCGTACTTCGCTAGCAGTGTTAAACACTATGTCTGACACTATACTGAGGCTTATAAAACAATTCTTTAGTAAATATTCAATATGCCTGCTCTTAAATTAAAAATGAAATTTAGTATTCTCAGTGGTTGTTAAAAAAATGTTTAAATGAAAAGCATGAATGAAAAGTCTCTTAATAATCTCAGGATTTAGGTTCTTAATATATTAAAAGTTACTTTAATATTCATTTTAAAAATCAATGTAATACTTGTGACACGTACTTTGTTCAATATGTATTTTTAAACTATGTAAATCTTACTTGAAACTAAGTACTGTCATTATGTCAAAATGTTATGTCAAAATTTGAAATAATAAAACAAGTCTTATGTATATAAATTTATCTTATTAAATCAGTTAAATTTACATCACAACTTTGATAAATAATCAATAAGTTAAGTATAATTTAATTATTATTATATATATCAAACAAAATTTGATTAAAACACTAACCTTTTATTTGGTGAATCGTTATTTTTATTATACATTACATATTTCAGATGATTTGGTATGGGTTGATTATTATCTTGAAGAAACCATTGTCTTTGCATAATTATATTATAATTAATAATCATAAAATAATATCTATTAATAATAGAATATTTCTATTGTCCAAGAATGTGGTCCAATATGGACAAAGAAATAATTACACCATAATATATAATGTATATTGAACTGATCTGGAGCCTACTCAAAACCATTCAATATGAGTAATCACATGCAGTTACAATGCCTGACTGAACGATCTAATTCAATTAGATTTATTTTACTTATGCGCGAACCCTTGTATATGATAGGGCCAAATATATAATTTCAATTATCAGCGACAAGCTTAAAATAGAAATTAGAAAAGTTCATTACAATTTAAGCAACAAGAACGTAGTATATTTAAAACTATAGATAGATATTAATATTATAGTTATGGGAGCACTCTATAAAGCGTACATGTGGATAATGGACATAATCATCTTAATCTAGTGCAAAATCCGAGTATTAAAGTCATATCTGAACATGGATATAATTACTCTATAGCCTTATCTTAATATAATTCATACTTTTATTACCTTACATTACATTACAAGAAAACCGTAATAAGTATATCGAAGCAAGGAACAGGGTCAACAATAGGGTTAGAAAAATTAAGGAAGAATACGGCGAGGAAGCTTAAGAACAGGAAAACTCCAAATCAAGACAAAATACCAAATGAACTAATAAAAAATGGAGAAACTGCCATCATAAAAGAATACACAAAACTATTTAATATCATACTACGACATAGAAGAATACCTAAAGAATGGAAAAACAGCTCTTCAAAAAAGGAGATAAAACATTGTTGAGCAGCTCGCTAAAACTCCTAACTAAGATCATTGCGGACGAAATATTCACAACCATGCCAGTAAGCGAAGAACAACAGGGATTTCGAAAAAACCAATCTACAACTGATGCACTATTCATACTTGGACAATTGATAGAAAAACGGTAATACGAAGAAAGAATACATAGAACCCATTAAGGATCTAAACACAAACACAACAACGCAGATACGCACAAATCATATCCTAGCGCAACATCTACGAACTACAACAGGTATCTGCCAAGCGACAGTCTAAGTGCTTTGTTATTCAATACAATAATGGACGAAATGGTGGAAGCTGTAAAGAACACCGGACTAGGATATCGAATGGGCATGCATAAAATAAATATATTATGCTACGCTGATGATGCAGTACTTACTGCAGAATCTGAAGATGACCTCCAAAGATTGTTACAAGCGTTCAACAAGCAGACAGGCAAACTCAATATGAAAATTTCCACAAACAAAACCAAATGCAGACCATAGTAAGGGAACCTCTGCGCATGTCATTGACCAAACCATGTCAATCGAATACCTTGGATGCAAAATTACAAGCATCCAATATGGAGAAACAAACACCTAAGTACAGAATGCAAATCAAGAATATACAAAACATACGTACGACCAGTGATGACATATGCTGCTGACGAGCGGAAACAACGGTAACAAAGGGATTACTAAGGACAACTAAAATGAAGACCTTAAGAACGATAACGGCACATACATTGAAGGATAGGCAGAGAGACACAGACATAAGCGAGAAGTGTCAAACGGGCGACATGGTCAGATGGTTGAGGAAGAAGAGAATGGAACCACCATGTCAGCCGAATGATCCACGACAGAATGGTCAGGATAGTACGAAATAACATACCTCATGGAAGAAGACCCATAGGACGACCACCAAAGCGATGGCGTGATAGCTGGCAGTCAAACTCACAAGAATCGCCATTGTAAAGAAGCCAGAACTAAACAGGCGATACGACTAACAAAAGAACAAGAAGAAAAGAAGATTACCTTACATAAATTTACAGATATATAAAGGCCCAAAGTATCATCGAAAGACATATATGATTTATATCTCTTAAAATCCACAAATATGGTCGAGATAATTATGTGAATGAAGATAAAATCTGACCATATTTGTTAGCGAAATCGGCAAAAACATACGAAAAATTTCAGTTTCAATTTATGAATTGAAATGTTCAAAAAGTAATGTTTTATTATGGGGTCGTAGAAAAATAGTGTATGCCACTCGCATTTAATAGATATTAAGACACCCATATTCATTACTACACCCGCCTGCGGCTCGTGTCATAATTTTCATACTCGTGACTTGATAGCCATCATTAAACGCTCATTGCATAATATAGTATTTTTTATGTCTAGGTTATGTATGTGCGCTATTTGATTGGAATAATATAATTCGGGGAATCAATCCACTATATAAATGAAATATTTGTTTCACAAAAATAATTACTCGTTACGTAGCCAACATTGAATCTTGTAGACTTTTTTTTATAAAATATAAAATATTGCCATTGCCTACCGTTTGAATATTAGAAACAACCTGTATTTTTTTAAAAAAATATTGAATTTCACTGTGTTCTCTTAAAGGGCCAGAAATTATTTTTAGTATAAATGCTTTGCTCTTACTTATTATTAGTGAAATTAATCCCGCTTAAAACAAGGGATTACATTTTTAACATAAATATAGTTTCCTTTTGTCCATTTAGAGAGTAATAACAAATTATTCCTTTAAGAAACAATAAATTCAATGAAATTCAACGAAAAGGAATTGAACCGGATGAGATTAGCAGATAGATATTGATGGGACACATCGCTCTTCCGTTGCCGAAGCAGGAGAATCATGAATAATATTATGTTGTACAGATTGACCGGTGTGTCCCTTTGGAAGTAGTATTAAGCAAGGTACCGAAAATGTAATCTAATTCCCAAGAGAAATTATTTTTCGTAGCGAGGATTAAGGGTCTTGTTAAATATGCTGATGACATGTAGATCCATTTTGAAACAAATTCATTTCGGTTTACACTACATATGTAAAAACTTTTTAATTGTATAATTACATTGTGGGAAATCATTTATTTAACAGTTTGCCTATTTAGTATACTTAGTAGTATTATGATATTGCATTTGCGGGTTGGGTATGTATGTATAGATAATATAGCCATAATTTTTAGGTTTTTGACTTATTACCATTTTTCTGAAAAATTCAGTTGTTTTTAAAAAAATATATTTCTCGAAAATGGTGTATTAAATGAATACACTTTTTAGTAGCGTCGTTCACAATAAAAGGTACTAATACAAACATATTTTATTTTTTGCCATTACTAACTGTATTTGCAGAAAACTGGATTAAAGTTACATAACACATTTTTGTCTAAAAGTATTTTTTTTGAAACGGAATATCCTGTGAATATGTTAATTTTTGAATTGCTTACTAAATTTCGAACCAAAAGCATGTCAAACGTTATTATTTTAAAAGTGACCGTTACTGAGCTATTGTCGTTTTTTGATATACTTTTGCCAACTTTATGTTTTTTTATTTTAATACGAAATTTTTGTACTCATCAAATATCAAATAAATTATTTATTTGTCCAAAGAGCTTATCAGCAGCATTACCATGAGAGAAAATGTCCCAGAACCGATACCTTTAGAAAAGTAATAGATACTTTCATTAGTGCTGAGTAGTTTTGCTAACTCAAAACCAAAATATGACAAGAACAGAAAATCCAAACGTCAGTATCCATATAATAAGTCGTTTGCTGGATATTAGCCAAATCATCGGTAAAGAAAACTTTTTAATATTGAGTTAACGCCATCATTTTAAAGCAATGGGCACTAACTAAAGGGTGTGTTATTTGCTGATAAAGATCGTTTCCATAGTAACCGAATTGTTAATAAAGAAAATTTTCATTATTATTCAAATGAAGACCCTTACTGCACTAATAAACAGATCATCAGCGTACATGTATGGGGAGGCATTCTTGGCGATTGCATTCCTTTGAAGGTAGTATTAACGGAGAAGCTTATGAGTAATTTCTACCAAGCAATTTTGTGGAATTATTGGAAGATGTTCCGCTAAATTTTCCAAGAGTTGTACATGCGACAAGACAGCGAATTCTATGCTACAGATACGAATTTTTTTTAAATGAAATGTTTACAGGGAAGTGGCCAGGAATCCCTAAAAGAGCAAATATACAGTACACCTATAACCACAAAAGTACTTATCCAGGGATATATTCAACAAATATTTAGAAATATAATAATCTAACGCCTTATTAATGTCGATTTATCATTTTGGAAGCATGTCCAAAAACGTTAAAAAGTGAATTTGAACAATTTTAATTTTTACCTATTTTAATGTTTATGTTTATTGACATTTCCTTCAATGAGATTACTTCATTCATAACATCAACTATTTATACCTTAACAAATCATAAAACTTATCTAAACGCACAAAATAATATTTAAAAAGGAAGCAGAAAAATTGAAAAATACAGTGTTTTATATATTTTTATTGACTTGTGATTAGATTCTGACTCTAGAAGCCCTTTTTGGTAAAGGAAAAGACTGAAAGTAGGGGTACAATATGCTAGTACATAACAATCTGTTATATTATTGATCACAAATGAAGAATGGTAAGTTTTGATATTTATAATAAAGGCTACCAATAATGTCATAGTTCGTTGATACCTAACGCATCTTGAAAGATGCATAGTTTTAGGGAATATGTTTATGAAGCTGGTCCTACTAAAAAATTAATAATAGTATAGAAATATTGAATGAGGCTGCAACTGGTACAAAATATGCCTTGACTAAGTTCTTTGTAATGGGTTTACAATGTGGGATCAATATTATAACGGCATTCCTATAATATAACGGTACGGCATGACTTAATGATTTTTATAAATTTTAAATACGCATACGAATTGTATTTTTAAAGTTATTTATTAGAAACCAAATGATATAATTCTTAAAACTGTTTATTCTAAATGTATGTCCATGCTTAATAATAATAATAATAATAATAATAATAATAATAATAATAATAATAATAATAATAACTTTATTAATTACCCAACAGAAAACCCCAAATGGGGCAATACAATTACAGAAATGCTCGATAATACTATGTACAAATTATGAAATGATGTATCACATGATTACAACAAAAACAATAAGCATATTTAATAAATTGGAAAATTGAAAATCGCACAAGTTACTCATGACGATTATTGAAATTTATAGCAGCGCGGTATAAGGGCGCTTTGTATAGAATATTTGTCTTGGGCGTCGGAACCATAATTAACTTGCTTACCCTCGACTGAAGAGGTGGTATCAGGATGTTCACTCTAGAAAGCAACTCCGGAGCATCCAATACACTGAACAGTAAGTTATTCGTGGAGCGCTGATGTCAGTTCTTCTTTCGGATAGTGCTCTAAAATTATGTCTCAAGAGCAATGCGCCGTAGTCAGTATTCTGAATCGGATAGAAGATATCTAGTTTGATTGATAGGTATTTCACGAACCTTCTCTGCACCCGTTGAATTGCGTTCGAGTACACATGGTATATCGGGAACCACACCTCAGATGCGTATTCTCGTTTGCTGATAACGAGGGCATAGAAAAGGGAACATATCGTTTGTAAGTTAGTAAAACAATTACAGGTACGAATAATGAAGTCAAGTATTTTATGCGCAGAAGCGGTAACGGATGATATATGCTCAGAAAACGTAAGTGTCTTTGACGGATGACAAAGTAGATATATATATATATATATATATATATATATATATATATATATATATATATGTTGTTAATATGATACTCTGAACGAATGAAATTTATCTTCCTAGTATAAGTGACAGAGCAGCACTAGTCTATATTGAGATATAGCTTATTGCTCTTGCACCAGGCAAAAATTATATCCAAGTTTCGCTGTTAGTTAGGTACTATTTATATAACAAATGTATATAATACTCATGGCACCAAATGTTTATATTAATTATAATAATATGATAAGATTTGTGGCTTTGTTTTTGTGTTATCGGTGTGTGAAACTTCAATTCCTACGATACATGGGCAGAGGAGAAAAGGGAACATGTGAGTCCCCGAGAGAAAGCGAAGTCCGATTAAAGAAGGGAGTCGGTCGGGGACCTTCGAGCGGTGGACAGCATCTTATAGCTGTCCCGATCCGCATATAAGAGTCCCTATATATGTATGAAAAAGTCGACTGAGAACCTTCGAAGATATTGGTCGCCGGTGTAATAGCCTGGTTTTAAGTAGACCGTTAAAGTAATATAAGGTCCTTTAATGAATAAGTAAGTTGACCCATTTATAGCGGTCGATAATGTATTAAAATGTCGATGTTTGAATCTTATAATTAATAAAATACGCTCTTTGTTTACAAAATGATTGACAGCCAACTAGGTGTTCAATGCTTAAAGTATAACATATCTTCCTATAGAAAGTATATTTTGTGCGATTAGCGTTTAAAGAAGCTACAGCTGTCTCTACCATCGAAGGAGGACTCCCACAAAACACATCGACAACAGGAAGATTCTCTTCAGCTGAAGATAGAAGAAAATATATAAAAGGTATTTACATGTTTTATGTGCGAGTCTTAAATAAACTAAAAAAATATTTGTTTTAATATAAAGACGTAAATAAGTAGATATAATAATCTGAGAGTAAAAACATATACCGAAAGCGTCAAATTTTAATTTCGGTTTGCACTTCTATCATATGCAGAAGATGATCTTATCATATGCAGAGATGCCTGCTTGCTAACAGTGGAGGGAGAGCAACGAAGTGGCGGGGGATCCCCACGCCTTACAAATGTCCAGTGTGGCAGCCTCGCTTATGTCTATCTTTAGTTTAATTCGTCGTGCTCTTTTCCACTTACTACTTTCCTATCAGAAATTAAAATATGACGACCTCGGTATAATAGTTGTCTTAGATATATTATTATCTCAGTATTTATAAATTGTCAACCAATGTTATTCTAAAAAAATTATTATATGCATTGTAGATATACAGAGAGATCGTAAAAGGTTCACCGTACCGCTTGATCGATATGTCAACGAGTTTGTTACACGTTAATTGTTGTAGTATGAATATTTAGTTTGTACATAACTTCGCTAAAGTAGCTATCAATCCAAGATGCTCTCATTTAGATATAATTGTCAATCTTATAAGTTTTTTGTAATTTTTTTCTCTTGGTTTACTGCGTTTAATTGAATATTAGAAACTGTCTTTCTCGAGGCAATAAAAGGCGTTGTTACTTAAGTTACTTTTTTTGTGATTATACGAATATGATTATTATTTTTGCTTAATTTTAAAGTTGCGTTGAAATCAACAATGCCATTTACCGAAGAACAAGATAAGTTTATTGTGCAGGCTTATTTTCGTAGCTGTAACAGAAGAAATGTCCCAGAATATTTTCAATTCTCTAAAGACGTATAAATGTGTGTCTACAAAATGAAGGATTTATATATTAAATTATTTGTTATATGTAATATCGATCTTTAAATTATTTTTAATAAAGATATTTTCAATTATTGAATGTATTTCTTGAATTATTAAAACGAGTAAGTTTAACAAAAATTCTTGAAAGTAAAATAATAGATGTCGCACGGACAAAATTCAATTCAGGATATGATATATGCGGCAAATACACCATGACTATGAAGGGGCACTGTTAACGATCTCTCTGTATATCAATCTCGGCATAGTTTGTTTGTAATAACGAATATTTCAGTATTAAAGGTGCTATGAAATTATTTTATTAATGTATTTGTTCTAATTAAAATGGATATTTTTTGTGTATGTTTTTTTTGTGTTTGTGATAATATATGCAAAGATCTTAGTTTCTAAAACAAATGTTAATTAAATTAAAATAACTTTGTTTTATTTAATTGTGCCAATTAATTCCAGAAGATTATTTTTGTTGATTTTGTTGACAACTCTTAACTTGATCGTCCTGGGAATATGAGCTAGCCAGGTAAAACATTTCAATTATTTTATTTTATTTTATATAAAAAAAAAGTTAAAACACAAAGCGCATTTTTGAGGTTTTGCTTTTTCAATTTGGCTTCAACAACGTGGAGCCTTTATTAATAATTAATTGGTTTAGTTACAATATTGCGCCCAACGTGGGGCCTTTACAAGGTTCGTTACACCTCTAGTATAAATATAAAAATAAAATTATTCTAAATGATAGAGTATGTACTAGAGAAAATAATTTAAATCGAGAGTTTAATGAATATATACAAACAAAAAGTATAAACAATTAAACTCGCTTAATATGGTAGTGCCACTAGTTGAGGAAATTTTTTAAACGTTTAAGTGAATTGTTCTCATTTTATCATAAAGCGACGACTAAAATTTAATCAAATAACAATTTTGTACCCGTATAAATGAAATCTTTTTGTTTTTCATACCATCTTCATTCTTAATTAATTAAAAAAAAAGAGCAAATTGCTTTTACACTTTACCAGCGAAGACTTCAATTCAAAGAGATGTTCGACTGAAAACAAGATAACTCCCCAGTCGCAAATCTAATATCACCCCTTGAAAATAAGCCGAAATAATAAAAAGAAGGTGGACGCCGCTCGGAGAAACGGGGTTGGGCATCTCATTCACGTGTCTCTCGCTGTTTTACACACTTTCTGATTCCCCCCTTGGTCTAAAACGGAACACGCGTTTGGAGAGGAAGGGCACCGGATAGACCGAAAAAAAAAGATTTCTAACATGTGATGCTAAAGAGGGTTCGAAGAGGGTAATAGTAAAAAAAAAAGAACCCGAAGATCATTGAACTCTTCTTCTTCTCCTTCGTCTTCGCGGAGGCGCCCTTTCTTTCTCGATTTCGGTATTTTTCGATAGAATATTTTGAATTTAAATCGCGCCCATTTCTTTCGGGAAACATGGAAGACGTTGTGCTGTATCAGTAATCGCCTTTCTTTTAAATTTATCGGTGTTTTATGTGAGATTTGTTCAAAAGAAACCCTTACAGATAGACGTTGTATAAATTATGTTAATACAGCGTTGTTCGTTTCTAGAAATGGACCAGAAAAGGAATTTCCCACACATATCAACATCTGTATTTTGTTTTTTAAATGAGAACGTGTAACGTATTTCGGTGTTTTTTGTTTTCTGTGGTATGCTATAAATTCCAAAGTTTAATCAGCTTGTCAAGCAATACGATTAAAACTACATACTGTTTGACCGGATAACTTTAATTCCAGAAGAAGGAGTTTACTTATTTAGAGATTAAAGTAAAGTTTATTGTTACATAATTTGTATACATTTAAATTTATAATTATCAAAGGTCAAGAAAAAATTAAATATTTCTATTAATATTTCAAATTACAGTTCGGATATATTCTCCAAGTATTTTGTTACATTATAAGGCTCCAGATTACATAGTAACTTAGATGTAGTATTTTTAAAAATATTTAAGTTAGAGATAGATTTCGCATATGGCAGTAAATCATTAAAGAATTTCATACAGGAATAAACAAAATTATTTTCTGTCAGTGTTAAGCGATGCTTAGGATAGCAGAAATCCATCCTATTTCTTGTAGGGTACGAATGGTTAGGAGGTGATTACTAATGTTTATTCTTCAATAAAAAAATTAAGCTTCAAATATATAAATTGCTGCAACGTCAAAATATTATTCTGCTTAAATTTTCCTCTGGAAGACTGTGGACATCCTAAGCAAAGTATTTTGCGTAATACCCTCTTCTGAAATACACTTGTTGCAACTCACTACAGCCTCTCCATACAACAATGATATACTTAATAAGGGAATAACAGTACCCATAAGTACACTGAAAGAAATTGGGCTAAAATTTGCATGTAGAATTAAACCAATGTTACAAATTTACTGAAAATTTAGAGTGGTTTTGCATTCATGATGGATTTTTTTGTGAAATTTTACATTGAGGGATCATTTTCTCTGAAACTATAGAATTTTATATTATAGTCAAATTACAACTGAAAAACAAATAATTGGTTAATTATATTATGGTGATGGAACATTACCCAGTAAAATTATGTTGTTATTGGGAAAATACAGCACCAACAATGTGAAACTCCCGCCAAGATGTGTGGGCAGTTAGCATATAGAGAAGATGACGCATACAGTTTTCAGTTCGTTCATGTGATTTACAGAATAAATGCATTTGATCCATTTGATGCAGTGTCAGAGTTTATTTTTATTATAAAATATAAATCGGCTATTCACAAGTGCTTATACAAGAGATTTGTAATTCAATGTAAATATGTTGCCATTTATTTTTTGTTTGTCGTTATCCGCTGAAGTATTGAGGTTATGTCAATTTAGTTGTCGATGCAGAACGTTTTCAAGAAATAATTCTGACTTTACACATTCATATTGTTAGTGTAGATACGAGACTAAACTGGCATATTACCGTATTACTATAATTTAGAGCAATGAAAACTTTAACGCTCTTCGTTATTCTTTTAAAATGTTTCCTCGATCATTTTGCGAAAATAGCTGATTCCATACAAACAAATACCAACGAAAGTTGACAAATCAAGTAACTGTTCATAGTAACAAACGTGTTTGTTGCAAAATCTAAACCTTTGGTTTCTATTTTCACTGGGTTGGTGTTATTTTTTTTACATAGGTATATCGCGTATAATTTTTCAAGACAGGTTGGGTGCAAGCCAATTATACAAATATAATTAATAAATTGTCAACATTTTTAGGGAACGGAACAGGAAAACATTTCGTATTTGTAAAAAGGCAAAAAATCAATGAGGATTGTACTTCGTTAGTAGAAGCGCTTGAAGAATATTATGCAATATATTATATGTTTAACATACAGTATCCAAAGAAATTTTCTTGTACAAAGGAATTTCTTCAGCGCTACCTCATGAAATGCCATCCAGATGTTGGGACAAAAAGTCAGTTATTTGGCATATCAAAAAAGAAAGTAATTTCATTGTTAAAATCTCTTGCGATTTTGAACTGGTAAGTTAATGTAAGTTTTGAACTTGGTATTTTTAATTTGGAATACTTTTTAGGAAATATAATACCTACCAACAAGATGTCTGTGTCTCCTGTTGTAGAACACCTCTGTTGTGGTTTAGTTTAGTCACAAGCTTATTTGTTATGTTTATTTCTTTATAAGTTTATTCGTTTAAGAGAAATACACGTTAATTTAATAATTTGTACAATGTACCCGCTCCTATTTTTATGTATTCATTTATTTATAGATATAAAGAACAAGCAATTTTATTATTATATTCAGAAAACGTTTCCCAATTTTATACCTATTAATGACTGCAGGTTCCTAAATTATTTGTACACTTACGTTAACAATTCTTCAACAGTTTTGTAGGAATCAAGGTTATTTAAGTTTCACTTTTTTGAAGTGCTAAGATAACATTAAACAATGGACAACTTGGAGTGAAGTAAATAAGTATAAAGGATTTATTTGAAAGCCAACATATTTTACATTCAAATGTTATATGTATTTTTTATGAGAAAGGATTATATAGGTGTAGCCCTAATACTTAGGTAATTTCATTTTTGAGGCGTTCAATTTAAATTCATTGAGACCCTTCACGAATGTGTACAGCAATATACCGCATGTGTCAAATATCATTAGGTATAGGGATTCAATGTTTACGTGCGATCTATACGTATGAATATAACACGTGGCAACGTGGTACCCCTACTGTCCGTGACCAATGCCGACAACAACCGACATCACAACGATATTCTCGGATCCCGACCCAGATTTTGCATTCAATGTTTAGGTGGGAACACGTTGTGGTCCTGGCCGTCTTATTACTGGAACGGGTAACATCAAATGGCCTCCGCGATCTACTGATCTCTCTCCAAATGATTTTTTTTGTGGGGATATTAATATTGTTTATACTCATGAAGCTGGTAGAACAGAAAACATAGTTGCCTTGAGAGAAAAAATAATTGAGGCTGCTAATTCAGTAACTGCTCACATGTTAGAAAACGTAAGAGTAAATTCCTACGACCGCCTAGGGTATTGTCTTGCTGTGCAGGGAGGAATCCTTTTTTATATATTTTATTAGGGTTATTTTTTTTATTGAATTACGCTTTTGTTTGTGTCATGCAGCGTGAACGTAGCTTAATAATTCTCTGCATTTACTGAAAGGAAAAAGAAAAACAAATCCTTGGAGCTCGTACGTATTATTTCTGAACGCATTAGAAACACACGAGTCGGTGGTCCAATGGTTACTGCCAAGTGCTAACTTGTATTTGCGAGCATGTCTCGGTTGTAGCGTCGCTGGCATTGGAAAGGAAAGTAGGGGTACCATGTTGCCACATATTGCATGGATTGATCGCCTATGGCTAATGAAAATTGACATTTACGAGTATAGAAGTACATATATAAAGCATATAATTTCAAAATTCGGACAGGAAGTAACACTTTTACTCTTACTGAATAACGATTTCTTGCAAGAATACGAAAGTATTTATAGCTGGATTTGCAATATTTCTTGTATACATGAAATGTCATAATTCGGACAGGAGGTAACACTTTCACTTGTATCACTTATTTCGAATATCTTGCAAAGTATACAATCTATAGAGACTGATTTATTAAGAGAATAAAAGTACTCAGAATAATATATTGAATAATATTTGTATAAAAAAGTCCTTTAAATGAAGGAAGTATTGTGATGAAGAAAATGTTCGACATTGAGATTTTTGCAGATATCCACGTTTTGAAGTCACCGAAAAAGCGGTTTTTGCAAACATATTCGTCCCTGTATGTGTCACCACGATATCAACCAAACGGATACATCTATCAATACCAAAACACCTAATATTTCGTCAACTACTTAGACAAATTACTAAAGAGTACAAACGTAGTAAAAATAAATGCTAAAAAGGTTTTATAAAAAAAGTTCTTTGAAATTCCTACAGGAAGTGGGTCCCTCTGCGAGAAAGAGTTTTTTGCGAAACAACTTTTGTTTATAAAAATGTTTCTGAAATTTTGCATTTTATAAAGATTTATTAAGAGAATAAAAGTACTTTCAGATGAATTTGGGATAATAATTTAAATTAAAAATTCGGACCGGAAGTAACACTATTACGCAGAGGTTGTTTGTTCTACAATCCAGAATTTACAACTTAATTTGGAACAACTTTTGCACACCCATTTCGGAACTTATATACGTATAAAAAAGTCGTGTGGTGTCCACACCTAATTTTTTTCATTTATAACAAAGTAAAAATCTCATTTAATTCAATACCCCGATAATTCTGAAGATCAATCTACCCTATTGAAAATTATCTATCCTCAGCACCTAATTAAAACTAATTAATTCTTATAATAGGTTATGTAAGTAAGTAATTGATGCACTTCATTGTCACTTAAGCTCATTAGCGTCGGCGGCTTTGACAAATTACCCTCTACTAAGGACCACTTCTGGGCCTTATTGAATTAAGATTCAACGTTATTCGATATGTAATCACGTTATGGTTCTCGTGTTAATGTAGACAGTCTATAGCGAGGAAATGGCTGATGGCCTCGGAAATGGATCGTCTCCGTCACTTTCGATTCACCTCTTCTTTTCTAATCGGACGGATACCGTTGTCAGTACCGGACTGATCTATTTTTGTTTGAACACGTCGTAGCGCGGAAATTCCTGATCAAGTCTACTATTCTTCGTGACGTTCTTTTTTAAGTGGTTTCAAGTGCTTGAGAATTATAATTTCATTCATTTTCTTAAAATAAAGTAGCTTTAGGTTAGTTGTTAACTGTAAGTATACAAAATGGCAAAGTGTTTATATTTGGAGTATAGTAAGATAACAGTTCTTGTAATAAAGAGAGACGTGTCCATGACAAAACGGCACAAACGCCAATTTCTCAATTAGCCACATTTTCACACCATTCAATAGAGTTGAAAATTATTTATTAACCTGTCGCTGTGGCAAAAAAAAATGGGTTTGCTTAAGACCACACGGCAGAAGTGGAAACTTCTTCAAGGCGAGGTTAATAATACGAAATACGAAATATAAATATATTATATACAAATATGATAATTCTCATACGACTACCCGCGCTGGTCTAATGGTAACGTGCCGGCCTTCCACCTGAACGACTCGGGATCGCATCTGCACGCGGACAAGAATTTTTCAGAAAATAAAAATACAATATTTTGCGTATTTATTCTAAATTTCAATTTAATTGAAATTAAATACCGCTAGTTAGTATTATAATACAAAGCCGAGCCGAGCGTAACATTCCGAGCGTGACGCCTCAGTCTCGTTCAGTGCCCAACAATCAATGCATCAACGCGCCCATAGAAATTTTCACCTCAAAAACGGGAAAAAAATTGTTTGCTGATTCAAAGTCGGCCCAAACGCCCTATCATAATTGTGCGCATGAGCGATATTAACATCACAAGCGCCATCTTGCCACTGTGCTACTGTTTACCTGTTCTTGTGTCATGAATATTGTACGTTTTATCATCGACTTGGAGATAACTTTATTTTGAGTAATCATAAATACTTAAAATAATTTTTCTTTCTTGTTTTTGTAAGGTACCTATGATGTCCCATAGGAATGACTCTTAAATAGTGTCTGAAAATGTAGATTCGTTCCAAACCTAACAAATGAAAGAAGACAATGTCACATTTTCCATTAGAGAATTAATTAAAATTAAACAGTGTAAACAGTGGCATTAGCGTCAGTGTTTACACTGATTTGATAGGGATTACAACCTGAACCATACAGTCTGAAAAAATAAACATATTCCGATTTGACTTCAAATATTTAACTTATATATATTAAAGGTGAAAATATCTTCAGTAACTAGAGCCGTTTTTGTTACAGATAATTTTAAAGTTATCTATCAGACTTCCATTTTGAATCCCACAACCGAAGAATGTTAATTTAAACTTAAGCCATCTTCAAAACTTACGAACGCATATGTGAGTAAATTACCAGTTAGTAAGGCAAAATTTGAATATCTTAAAGAACAGGTGTATAAAAAATCTCAACCAACCGTAATATCATCTGGAATGTCTTAGACTTAAACTAAGCAATAATGCACCTGATGTTTCAGATGACAGTGATATTGCAGTCGTTGAGTAAAATTCGGTATAGGTAGTTTCTCTGGATAATTGTTTGCTAATATTTCTTTTGTTTTCCTTTTTTTAAAGGAACTTTTGTTGTGCATGTTATATTTTTTTACCAATGTTATGATAAAACATTATTTTTCATTGAAATGTTACTTTGTTTTACCTTGACACATGTGTCATCTAAACAAATTACAGTAAAATCTGTAAAATAGCACAAACTACTACTAATAAATTAACACGCGTATTTATATCTATCACTACTATTCATGTCTGTAATATTTATGTAATAAAGCTGCATCGCTCACTATTTATGTTTATTTGAACTGCACGACTACTATTCATGGAATTCATTCTTTCTGGGCACCGGCCGTTCTTATATCGGCCTAAAGAGACTCTAGAAATATACGCGAAACATCTCGCTTCATTCTCGATAGCTCGAGAGAAGAGCCAGACTTTCTGTCGTATTACATATGTGTGGATGATTTATGACTTATTTACGGTGCGTCGCGCCGATGTTTACTTTTCTTTCGTGGACTTATTTTATTACAATATTAACTTTAGAGTAAAAATCAGTACTCTTATAGTAAAAAAAAGACAGTATAGCTGAGTTTTTTGTGTACTTATCGTGTTTTTAACGAAATAGGCAAGTTATCTGTCAAATACATTTTAGGTTATAGCGTAAATTGCCTTCAGTGGCGTACGTGTCCTGTCATGAACTCGTGCAATGTGAAATTTTAGTACCATTTTGAGGATTTCAGACCTGATTTTATGGTAATATAACGTCAGAGAAAATTATTTATTTAACAACATAGGCCTTGGTTTTGTTAAAACACACTTTTAGGCTATGTAAAATAGGTGTATTTGCTAAAGTAGGAATATCGAAGTATTATTGTAAAATAAATTTCGAGTTACAACAATTAAATTATTGTATTAATTAAAAAAAAAAACTTTTTATTTCGACCAATACATTCTGAAAGTAAATTCATAAATAAGAAACAATGCATGTTATGTTAATCTATGATGTCAAATAGATACTGAACACAAAACGTTTGATTTATATGAATAGAATTTAGAAGCTGCAATGGAGAATTCAAAAATAAACAAACAAGTTGTTGGAACAACTACTTTTGGTGATTTCAAAATATAGCTACAAAGCTTACTTGCACTATTAAGGGCAAATATAGCAAACAGCTCATTTTTAAGACTGTTTTTTTGAATTATATCGCATCAGCAACTAGTTCGTTCGATCTGATTGAACGAAATAGTTAATTATAACTTACGTGAATCTTCTAAGGCATTTGGACACTTAGGAGAGCGTCTAATTAATGTGTTCAATATATTTCTACTTATGGTACTCTCTTACTTTTCATATTAGTTGTTTATGCAATCTTCAATATTGTAATTTAATTAATAGTAATTTATAACGTTTTCCACAAGTCAACGGGAATAAAATGTACAACACGGATCAACAATAATTGAATTGTATTCAAAATGTGTATATTAAGTTAAGAATGAAGAAAGAGTATACAGTCTGAGTTGATCAACATCAATAGATAATGAAAAGCATGGTAGTCGGTCTAATAACACCTAAACCCTCTATACGCGAGCAGCAGCAAGATGGGTAACCGTTATAATTGTCCCTTCCAACAGCATCACACGCAAACTGCATCGACTACTACGAGTCTAGGAACAAGATATTTTAATTCATCACTACCATGATTATAAATAACCAATAACTTAAAAAAAACAAAAATTATATTAAGTCATATAGGTACCCCTTATCCATATCTGTTAAGCATGTAAAATATTGGTAATAATTGACTCATAAAACCTTATGAAACATAATGCTGTGAATTATACAAGAACAGAAGTGTATATACTGGGGAGTTTAAGAATCATACGCCAATATATTATTATATCATCACATATGGATAAAATACTATAGAAACCAACGTGAATTTTTAAAGTTAAATTAAAGCTTACAAAATACATATAGGACGTACATTATGCTTTTAATTAACATCGTTAAGATCAAGGTAATATGTTTGCAAAACAAACCAAAAAATACGGAAACAATGAAATACATAATAATTGTTAAGTGGCGCTGCATAAGAACACAAATAACTAGAGCCACAAAAAAATAGAGTTCAAAAATTAATATACGAATAAATAATAAAATAGTTCAATAAATTTACACCAGAATCAAGAAATATAGACCACCCACAAATTTTGAAAAGAAATTAAGAAGATGATAAGGATATAAACCCAACGAGAAAAACTAGAGCAATGTAAAAAAATGAGGTGTGGCCACCACACGACTTTCTTATACGTATGAGCGTTTCAAACTATACAATTTTTAAAAAAATTTATACAAAAATTATTCAAAATCCTATTCTAAGTACTTCTATTCTCTCAATAAATCTCTATAGAATGCATACTTTGCAAGATATTATCAAAAAGTGCTACTCGCTAAGAGTAAAAGCGCTACTTCCGGTCCGAATGTTGAAAGTTCATATATACAAAAAATATTGCAAATCCAGTTCCAAATACTTTTGTACTCTTGATAAATATATATAGAATGCATAACTTACGACATTTTGCAAAAAATCGCTATTCGATTAGAGTAAAAGTGGTACTTCCGGTCTGAATTATGAATAATTTTTTATACAAAAGATATTGAAAATTATGTTTTAAATACTTTTATACTCGCAACGTACTTGTGTAAAAAGCATGACTTCCGAGATATTCGCAAAAACCTGATCTTCGACACGAGTAGAAAGACCTACTTCCGGTTGGAATTTCGAAAAAAATTTTTAAGACAATTTGTCTCACACTTAATTTTTAGTACATATAAATTCTTTATACATTTGTTTAAACTTAGTAGTTAACGAAATATTGGCAAAATTCGATTTTTTCACCGAAGTAAACTGCTACTTCCGGTCTACCGATTTTACTGAAAAACTAATCAGATCTCAAGAGGGAGATTATACACGCAAATACAAAATTTGGAATTGATAGCTATAGCGGCTTGACCGCTATCGTGGTCACAGACAGACAGACACACAGACATTTTTTAAAAACCACTTTTTCGGTATCAGGGACTTCAAAACGTGGACATCTGCAAAAATCTCGAAGTCGAAAATTTTCATCATCACAATACTTCTTTATACTACGTATAAGAAAGTAAAAAGGCAACATAGGAGCACCTATACCGCTCTTCCGGAAACCTAAAAATAATCCAGGTCTAGCAATGGGGTTGAAATGCGAAAATAAATAGAAAATATTCTATAATTTTTAATGTATTACCGACATTATTTGCTACTACTAATACAAATTATTTTGTTCTTGGAAGATCCAAGAACAAAATGCCATATGAAATTCTAGTCTACATTCACTCCAATGCAATGATAACGTATGAAGAGATATCTGTATTTTAAGTTCGGTGTCAAACGCCATGCTTATTAATTCAATTACTTAAGTGAACAAGCAATAGTGGACATAAAAACTTCGATTTTCTTCAAGTATATGATTAATGTTGACACTAAATTTATAATCTGTCTGATTACGTATTTCAAACTACATCATAAGTTTGAAATATTGTCGTGCACTTAATTCGTTCCGCTTGTTTTGTCCTTAGTACAACACTGTCGGTTTCAGATGCTTGTGACGATACAGAGTGACGAGGAACAAAGTGGGGCACACTCGAGATATCACCTCAAAGCCAGTCCTCCCGCCATTCGAGTGTACGTGTGTCTTCGTTCGTCTTTTAAGTATCGGCACGTGCTTCCATAAAACGGAGAAAGCTCGCACATCGCACTTATTCTAGCACCTAATAAAAGATGCAACAAATGCGCTCACCCCGTCAGTAAAGGGGATGCCCGAGGCGTTTACTTCTTCGTAAATCTAGGCTAAGAGTTTTGTGGGATGAAGAGATTTCGTTTGTTACCCTCTCGTATATACGAAGGATATGAAATTTGCCTATTTTTCCACAAGCATGTTAGCGATGTGATGATAAAACCCTATTTATTTATTTATTCTTCGTATAAAATGGGTGAATAGGTTTCAGTACGAGAAATTGTTTGTAATGTATCAAACAGTTCTATTGGAATAAAGACATATTACGGACATTTTAGCATTTAGCAACTGTGTACTTGTATCTATAATATATGCCTTCCTTTTTCTGAAATTAGACGCTTAAAAAAAGAATCTATTGAGGAATTCAATGTAACAACAAAATTATTAAAAGTTCTTGAAATTGCTGCTGGTTCTGATTGCATCTATCGTCTAGGCTGAGTTTATTAACATCTAGCACCGTTTAGATATGATTGTCTTTAATCTTTCTTTATATTTAAATTATTAACCTTATTCTGACTGACTATGCAAAGCAAAAGTTATATTTAGATTAAATTCACCTGGTTGCAGGGGATGATGCGGTTTTCTTCCAATGATAGTAACTTATTACGAGCACAATTTAAAATGACCTTGTTTTATACAGAGTGTTCCATAATTTAGTGGTTGACCATAGTAATAGTTTTTTAAATAAAACACCCCATATAGTATTACATCTTTGTATTCCCCGTATATTTTTTAGTCAAAAAGTTGTAGATAGTTTAGGGCTAAAATTTAAGGTTTTCAACTTATTAGCATTTTTCTGAAAAATTTAATGTTTTTATAAAATCATAGTTCTCGGAAACGACGTAATAGATGGCCACAATTTTTGATAAACTTGTTCATAATAAAAGGACCCAATACAAACGTATTTTTTTGCAAATACTAATTGAATTTGCAGAAAACTGGAATAAAGTTACATGGCATATTTTTGTCTAGAAGTAATTTTCTTTTAATGGAACACCTGTCTATCTGTTCATTTTTGGATTGCTTACTAAATTTTGCACCAAAAATATGTAAGAAGTTATTATTTTAAAACTAACGTTACTGAGATATTGTCGTTTTCTGATATAATTTTGGCAACTTTAGTTTATGTATTTGAGTACGATATAGGTGGTGAGCCATGATATTTGCCGCGAAATTGACAATTGAACGGATGACATTTAATAAGTTGCTTTTCAGTTGCTAAGCCTGATTTTATAATGATTTTTTTTTTATAAATGAGTGTAACGTTTTCGGGTTCCAATAAACAACTCGTGCAATTATTTATTTAAAACAGTCTGTATATTTATATACTTAAAATTATATAACAATATAAAAATATAAAAACTAACGTAACACACTTAAACTACTACAATTTAATTATCACAGGTATTTATTTATGTCTATTACTATTATCTCTGTCCGTATTTATTTATATAACAGTTCTATTTATATAAGACGGCACTACTATATTTATTTACTTGGCTACCACTATTTATTTCCACTGTTCCCACGACACCACTTCTTTATCCCGAACTACTCCGCGATTACTTCTCCGCAATGAATGAATCCCGTAATGAATGAATCCCGGTGACCCAGTCGCCTTATATACACATGCATGAAATGTTCTGGAAAAGTACCAGTAAATTCGGCAATATACCAGTGGAAATCTGGACCCTTCGTTGCTTACGTCGCACATCTGTGAGATGACTCACTGCATTTACGATATTTACCAGCCGAGAGAGAGATGATTTATGGCGGTGTGTAAATAAGAGTATTTTTATACGTTGCCCGGTCTGCCCCTTTTTTGCGTGTGACAATTTCGTTTTTATCGCGCCGAGAGATCTGATTCTTTTATTTAATGTAAACACATTTCGTTACATGAGCTTAGAGATATTATTTTTGTATGTATTGGGGCAATGACAAGAAATGGGTATATCTTATTTACAATACAGCAATATAATTCAAAGAATATGTAGAATATGCCACAAAAAAAATAATAACTTCATTTTAGTAGGTCTAGAAACAGGAACTCTTACGTGAATGTCAATAGGACCTCCACGGGCTAGTCACTTCGCTGGAAGTATTTCTCTCCGTTAAAACTGCCTTCAAATAAATGCGGGCCTATCATCCAATTAATCTCCATACAATTATGCTTCACCTATGCTGATGATCTGTTTATTTGTGAATAAGGGTTTTCATTTGAATAGTAATGAAATTTTTTTGTCAACTGCTCCGCTTCTATAAAAACCAGCTTCACCCGCAAATAACACACTATCAAAAAGAATTGCCTGGGCATTCATTTTAATTACTTCCCATTCGCAGAGCACTCTTTTAGTTTTAAAATGAAGGGTGCGTAACTTAATATTTGAATGTATTTATTAGGAACTATATTTATTTTATTTTAAGGTCATTGCAATGATGGTTCGGCTAATATCCAGCAAACGACTTCCTTTATAGGTACTGACGTGTGCAATACCTATTGTTGCCATAAGAATCCTTGATTGATTTTCATCATTAACCAAATATTTAGGTTTTCTTGATTTTAAATAAGCAATACTATCAGTAGTAATGAAAGCATCCATTACTCCTCTAAAGACATCTGTTTTGGGACATCTTCTCTTAGGGTAACGCTGTTGGTAAACTCTTTGGGCCAATAAATGTCTTTAACATTACTTCAGTACAAAAGTCCCGTATTAAAATAAAACACATAAAGTTGGCAAAATTATTTAAAAAAACGACAATAGCTCAGTAATAGTCACTTTTAAAATAATAACATCTTACATGCTTTTGGTGCAAAATTTGATAAGCAATTCAAAAATGTAGCGATATAGAGGCTGTTCTATTTGAAACAAATAATTACTTTTAGACAAAAATATGTCATGTAAATTCAACCCAGATTTCTGCAAATTCATTTAGTAATTGTACAAAAATAAAATACGTTTGTAATACAAACCAAGGCTTAACCCTTTGCGTCTTACTGGTTAGTCCACGGAACCACCAATTTAAAAATTAGCTGGCTCAATTCTAATGGTGCTGCCATCAAACCGCTCAATATAACACTTCTGACGCCATCTGTTGGAAAAGAAATTGACTCCGCTTTATTTGATGGTATAAGGGGTTGGGTGCAGTACTACTTGAACAAAAGTCATCAGATTTACGCACGCTTGACGTTTTTATTTATATTTATAAGTGATTAAAATTTGAAAATAGCCGGTAAGTATTATTTAATTACTTCATATTTTCAAATATGAGTTGACGATTTAACTTTTTTTCTGTTTCCCACATTCTCAAAAAAGTAGTGGTTGTATCAAGTGACCACCAGGGCACAGGTTTTTATAAGTTTCTTCCTACTTCCTGATAAAAGCAAGTGGTCGTGTGCAGAGCTCGAAGCTATGGACGAAGACAAAGTAAACGCAATGCTTGTTGAAATTCCGTCTGATGAAGAATCTTTGGCAGAGGATTATTTGTCAGGTGATGAAGATGAAGTAGACGGCCTCCTTGAAACCGCTGATATTGTAACAATATCTCAAAAGCAGAATCTGATAGCGAAAAAGATGCAGCGGTTCGACCATTAGTCTGAAGCAATTTAACAATGCAGCAGGATGGACTAACCAAGCAGTTCATCTCCCCATATATACTACATCTAGACGCTGTGCAGCATGTAATACCAAGAAAAAAGCACATAGGAGCATGCAGAGTTGTACAGTGTGTGAAGTTGGATTGTGTGTAAACGATAAAAGAAATTGTTTTTTGACATTCCACAGTAACCAGTAGTGCTACAGCTTATTTGACGTGACCACTATTTTTTTTTTTTTGTAATATAACATTAATTTTTTTTAATGTTCAGTTTGAGTTTTTATGTTTAATATTGGCTTGCAATTAGATTAAAATAAATATTTTAAAAATGTTCCATTTAAAAAACTATAACTATGTTCAGGGACAAAATTATGGAACACTCTGTATAATACAAAATGACTTTAAAACGTGGTCCTAATAAGTGGCTAGCATTGTAGGAAAACCGCTTTGAAATATCTTTTCTCACAAAATCACAATCTGCCTTCCTGCGGAGATGACTTATCCTGTATATTATACGATTATACGATCGATTACATTAGATAGATCCAGTAGTTTATATGACAAAATGCAAATTCCATTAAAACTGTCAGTACCTACACTGAATTGACTAAGTTTTACCGAATTAAGGCAGGCACTCTAACAAACAACGTTTTTCCAATTATTGTCGGGAAATAAGTAGAATGAAATTAATACCTCGGAGAATTATCTCTTATTTACTTTCTCTAACTTTACGTTTCATTCGCGGCTAATGAATAGAAGACAACCGGCCTTAAGGTTACCTAAGCTCTGAAGCATTTGTTCATGAAAGTAAGGATATGTAAATCATTTCCCTACAGGCATTGCACAATTTAATTTGACCTCTAAACTTAAAATTAAGTTCCGGCATCTCTCTTATTAGTACTTGTATATACTCGTATTGGTACATTAAATAAATTATTTTCCTGAGTTTATAGATAATCTAAATACTTGCTATATTCAGATGATTGATTATAGACATGCTGTCTGGGATTCAAAAAGTTTTGGTGAAGGATCTGCGTGTACCTTTGACACTTCATTAATAAACATATGCCATTAGTTGTCGATGAGGATTTCTGGAATATGGAATTTATCAGACCTAACACCTGCGAATTTAATAATTTAAGGTCTTTATACTTAAAAGCTAAATTTTGTTTCTTCGATATACTGAGGGTTCGAAAATGTTTGAATATCCCTGGACCATGTGTAGAGCTAGAAGGGAAATATGTTGAAAAATAAATCAACATTTTCTTAAAAATTTCTTTTTGTTTTACACATTACCACCAGGGCGCGGAGATGAGCGGTTTAGACTACGATGAAGTTACAACAAAGCAAAGAAATAATGTAAATAACACACGCTTACTGAATACCACTAATTCATACGGTGAACTGGAACATCTGTTTGCGCCCGAGAAGTGCCCGAGAATGAGAGCAAAAAATGCCCATAAAATAAGGAATTTATTAGTAAAATCCTTTTTTCATCGGCGTAGATAGGAGCGTTAGGGGTTTTTAAAATATATTATATTTACCTTATATTTCACAAGAGAAATAAAATTTTCATTCATACTTACGTTAGTTTCGTTTTTTCATTGCTTTTGACTGTTAATTACGTACTTCGTACCTTTTGTAATAGTCTGTTTAATACCGATATATTGAATCGACTTCTCCCAATTATCTAGACGTAAGTGTGCATTGGATTTCGTTTAGTTTCAATAACATACGCGTACACTTTCAGTTATCATTTATTTAGATCTAGAACGTTGTTTATGTTACTTTTTCTGATATGAAAATGAATTGTCAGTGATTCCGAAATTTATTACAAAGTCTGTAAAATATCTTTACAGCATGCCAAAATATCACACGTTCGTCACTTAGCTTTGCTAAAACATACACAGAAATAGTTTTTATGCCGAGAATTTCGATAGTTTACAAAATTTCGTTACATGTTTAAATGACGATGCTCGAAGTATTTCTGAGTGCAAGGAACTAACACAAATCCCAAGTTTAATAAATCAGTTGTTATTCCTTCAGGAACACTGTGGAAATTTGCCTAAACTAATCACATATTTTGAAAATCGAAATCTCAAATTAAAAGACGGATTAACCACATTAGACTTGGGCTATTAATAATATCAAAAGTATTCCAAGTGACTTCGGATGTGGCCTTCGGCAAAAGTTAGACGCACTTTTTAATAGAAATCCAGATTTAATAATATTGTGGCAATTGTGTATGCTAAATACGCTGAAATAAAAGAATATTTCCAATACGCATGTATAACCAGTTGCGATGTAAAGGGACGTGTTCTATCTACAAGGATGTACTTAATTCAATGAAAATAAGTCTTACAGAAAAGAAAATGAAGAAATAATAAGGTATTTTGTATTTTATATAGATCACCAGCCACTTGTTATCCAATTATATAAATAAAATTAAAATCTCTTTAAAAATACAACATTTCAATAGTGTGCCCATGGGCGATGAGTCATCAACCGTATGTGTCCGCGCCCTAATTATCACCCTCAAGAGTATTTAAAAAGGTTTGTGGGATTGTTATGCTTTTCTGCTTTCTTTTGTAAAATGAACAAAACAGAGTAATAATGAATCAAGACTGAATTTAGTAAATAATATTATAGTGGAATTTGCAGTTGTAATAGAGTTTAGTTGGTTGTTATTAACAAGAAAAGTTGCACATTAAATGATGGATTTAATCAATTTAGTTTAATCATAGCCATGCCAACAAAATAACAACGAAAACAAAATATTATTGAATTATATACACAATTAAACTTCTATTAAAACAGTTCAAAATCGAAAGAATTCCTTCCTATTGACAATGTGTGTGAATCTAATGTATTTTGTGATTGACTGTAGGGGCGCTTACTTTCTCAAAATGATTTTGTATTCGAAGGACCAAGGGTTTGTGCAGGTTTAATTAAAGAAACTCCAGAACTGTTACACTAACCATTTTATTTGAAGACTACACCTTAACCGTTTATTATTAACACTGACTATTTGATTACAATTAATTGAAAGTTTTGTTGTAGTGATTTTATTTACACCCAATATAGAACTCCGATGACAACTATCATTGTGAATTCTATATGAACTGTTTTATTTTACATTTTAGATAGAAATATTTATTTTAGATCTTGAAGAGAACTCTTAGCGTCTTACACCGCTAGAGGACCGCAAACATAACAAATTCCTCCGACCAAATCAAATATTATTCGCTGGCCAAACTAGTGGTTGAAGTAAACTTAAGAGTAATTTAATATCCATATGAAGAAACTTGGATGTAAATTCCAAATGATATACCTTTTGTTGCAATCGCCATATAAACAATTATGTGTAAATAAAAATTGAGAAATGCAGTCCCTTATTAACGGGAAACAAAGTGGGCGCAAAATTATTCCAATGAAGATAAAAGAAGTTAAATTGGCCAAATGTTTCCAAGGTAATAATACCGGGTATCCCAGCGTAACGGTAAAGTCCATTATTATATATATGTGATGTTTGAATATAGTAACTTAGATGTTTTTCAGAACATTGCGAAAGTTATAGCAGTTTTCAGTAACGTTCATTTAAATACTTGTATTGACGGTTTGCTTTTCAAGTAAAATTATAAATCTAAGTATGACGTCTTTAAATTTAAAGTAATTTAAAATTTAATCTGAGTATGATGATAAACAATTTTTTGATACAGAGCGACAGCGATATTTTAACTATTGTTAATTCATGAACTTCTAAACTTTTCATTTCATGAGTTTTACAATTTTAATAAAATTTACTAATTTGTTAATTGTATATTATACCGTACGACTAATATCAATATAAGAAAAAGAAATAATTTCCTTCATAGTTTGTTCATTCGTAAACGTGTTAAGGTCTGTGCTATTTGGTGAAACAAAAGTGAATTAAAAAGTTTTGAAAATGCCGAAGATAGCTAAAGCGAAGTCATCTCTAATAAAAAATTGGATAAGTGATTGCAGTGCACTAAAAGTTATTGACGAAGAAAGTGTTTTGTGCACACTGCGACAAAAGGGTAAGTTGAATTTTGAAATATTTTGTCAATAACAAGTTATACAATTATGAGAATTTTTTTGTGTAAATATAATGAAACAATTTCATAATAAATTATTATTAGATATGTCTAATTTTAATTAATTAATTTGTACTATTTCTTTGTTATAAACACCAAAATAACCAAAATCAATCAAATTTTTACAACTGGAGAACTTTACAAAACCAGACAATTTATTTTTCTAGTTTTTGTAGTAATATAGTAATTAATAATAATTATTAGAACTGAATGTTAAAAATATATATTTGTTACACAGATTACCTGCCAGAAGAAATTTCAAGTAGTGCAACATTTGAACACAACATTTCATCAGAACAGGGTTTCTGAAAATTTGAATAAACCGCGGCAGCAACTTTTGGAGGAAAGTTTTCTCAATAATTCGAAGAATCCACAAGAAGAATTTTCCAATTACTAGATTAGAAGATAGAAATTTATCTTTAAATGATGGTGTTGGCATTGTAAATGATATTGAAGAGAAAATTGGAAAAGTCAACAGATTGACTGGAAAAAGAATTAAAGAAAAATTAGCCGCAATTCTGAGCAAAAATGGAGGTTTTGTTACATTAAAACCTATAAATAATGTAATTAATGGCAATTTTAATGAAGACATTAATATAAGCCCCTCATTAATACCTAGTTTTAAGAATGCACCGATCACATCTTGCGATGTTGAAAGAACATTTTCTCAATATAAACATATACTTACAGATCGTAGATATAATTTAACTATGGAAAATTTAAAGAAATATATGGTTATTTATTGTAATACATAATTATATAATATGTAAATACGACAATTTATTGTAATAAATAAATATACAATTCGTAAATACGACAAATGAATTTTAATTTCCAAAAACATAATAAATAAATGCACATCAGAAGTGCATATTGCATATTGTAAGTGCATATTTAGGGATTTTTAAGTGCATATTGCATGCATATTTGACAAACTTTTTAGTGCATATTTTCCAGTCTCTAGTTATCACCTGCGATTACAACTTGTATGCTTATATAATGAAAACAACTACAAGTTTCAAACGTATATTGGCTTCCTCCACAATAACTAGCTTTTGTAGTAAATGCAATGAATCATGACAGCAATCTACTTATATTAATCAGTCTACCCTAATCATTATACGTATTTTCATGTATAATTACCTTTGTTATATTTCATCTTTTTTTTCCTGTTTTTGGTCTTTTTTTCATTTTATTTTATTACATTAAATTTATAGAACTCCAAATTTATTAATGTAATAATACAATAGCCAATGGAATCTAACTTACTTTTCGTATAGCTAATAGACTTAAGAGAATTATTATAGTTGTACTTTACTTTGCTTTTCCTATACACTTTTGATCTTGATTCGTTCATTAACAATTTAGATTATTAATATTTAATGAAAGTGAAAGTTATCTTCTGGTAAACGATATTGTTTCTGTATTTAAACGTTTTATGTCTGTATATCGAAATACATATATTCACTTAACTACATATATAAACATAATAAGATTACAGTTTACTGACGTATAAATAGAAATTAATAGATTTATATATATTCTGAGCTTAAATATACAATTTATTATGTTATATTTTCACCCTCCAGTAGCTCAAAACTATATAAAATTTATTAAAATATATCTCACCAAAAAACATTGATGAGAATTATTTCTCTTTCTTTACAATAGAATTCTTTATAAACAGCATAGACTGTTGATCTAACAGTCTAATATTCCTTGTATACGATCAAGATAATTTGGCACATACATTGCGCCTATTTAAAAACATACTTACTTTGTTATGGATGGTAGGAGAGATGTAAACAAGGTTAGTTCCTGATCCGAAAGACCAATCGACTTTAATTTAAACGAACCGACACTAAATTTTCGGTGAAAGACAAAACACGCGCGACACGTCACGTGCTCGCGGGAGTCCTAGTCGGCCGTGCCAAGTTTAACGCAGGACTACCAATCGCCCCATAGCCCACCGGGATATATGTATTTAAAACCTTCCTTTTCCAGGGACTATATTTAGAACGGACGTATCTTGCTTTTTTTTTCATTTATACTTTTACTTTCCTACTGTCGTTTTTACTTGATTTGTTTTTATTCCGACTTGCTGGATGATGCACATTGGGTTAGGATAGAGAGTTCGTTCACCATAGGGCGCGTGCCCCGTATACGAGGATAACTCATATAATGTAATATGATATTACAAGTGTAATATGTCAATTAATGAGTGGCATGTAGTGCATTTGCACACATCTAGTAAACTTAATCTACGTTGTAATTAAATTTTTGAAATTTGATAGTGATGTAAGAAATAAGAAAATGAGGTGTGGCTAGCACATGACTTTCCTATAAATATGTACCTACGTTTCGAAATGTCTATACAAAAGTCTTCTTAATAAAATAAACATCTGTATAAAAGTGTTACTTTTCAGGGTCGGGTGGATGTTCTATTTACCGATCTTAGCAAGGCATTCGACACCTTGGATCATGGTATTTCACTCACCAAATTGTCTTAAGGTTTGACTTAATTAATTTTGAAAATTCATGTTAAATGAGGATAAAAAAATGAGAAAAACAAACTATTATTGCTAAACCTATTGTTGTCGAGCAGCTTGGTCGCTAAATTGCAGAACCAAAACACAAGCACATGAGACACCCTGTATATCAGGGGCCATACGCCAAGCCGTGTGACGACTATAAGCTAGATTCTAAATGCTATTGAATGTAGCTTAGATATCTTCGCCTTACATAAACAGATAATCTAAATTAATACACTATGATAATTAAATCTTTAAAAATTATACCCTTTGGCCGATAACTCAGACAAAAAGTACAAAAATTGCACTGGTTTATAAACTACAAAATATAATACTAGGTGTGGCAATTAAAGTAGCCCACTAAATCTCAATGAATTAAAAATATTTGAAAAATTTGACAGTAACACGAGCAAAAATTACCCGAAATCCCCACTAGGAGGTTTAAACTATCTTAAAAATTGAACGTTTAATGATTAAATTGAAATTGTGCAAAGGCCTAAATGCCATAAAATTAAATTGACAACGGAAACAGTATTTACACACCCCGATGTGCTCCGGAAAACTATTACTGGCACAACACAGGAGACTGCGCCTAATTAAATTAATCGGTAGTGTTTTTATGCTCACGAATTACTCTTAGACAGCAACAAAATTGGTTTACAAATACATGGCTCTGTCCACACAGTAACAACAAGGACTTGAAACAAGATTTCCTCAATAGTTACAACCTCAAAGGATTTCTCACGAGGTGCAGGGCGGCGGATTAACGTCCAGAGGGCAGTAGTTAAAAATCTTCCATTAAGATATAATCGGAACGGCAAAGATCTTCCAAAAAAAAAAACAACCACGTGTCTTCATTAATCACAAATAGCCACAAACACTGCTTAAATTATCATACACAAACCGCAAACTAAAAGGGCGGAACACCCAGAAGATAACGCAATTAGAATTAATAAAATATTCGATAAAGATACTCACAGTAGTAATTGAGCTTCCCAACCCAAAAAATTACATCCTCGAACGAGATTTAAAACGTCATACATAAAACAATGCTTTGCAAAAATAGTAATTAATCCCACAGATAAATGGGTTCAAATTAACGGTACACTAAATATAAAATTAATTTTGCACAAGACTGACTGAGAAGCTATTATTTACTTTTGCGTCGATAGGTGTTGTTAAGACAAAAGCTGGATTCGGAAAACGAAGATTAATTTAACGTTCCAGAACCATTTGACATAAAATTTACCAAGGCGCCCTCTAACCGAACATAGAAAATCACAATAACAACTGACTAAAACAACTATATTATATAATTATTTATAAATCCCAAAACAAGCTTAAACTAAACAACAAGACAATAACTAGAAGAATTTGCGATAAATATTTAAATATAAATTAGAACGCCCCATCTATAGTTGTTAAACAGGAGCTACAGCGCTGGTAAGAAAACAGCACCCGGCACTTACCCAACTTCCCTATAGATGTCGGTAATATTCCCAATCAATAACAAAGAAAATGATTCAACTGAATCTGAAAAATAAAAGTACTAACCAATTAAATGGTACAAAGAAAATAACGAGCATTACTACATAACTGTTACGTGTTACGAAGTATATACCGGGTCGTCCAAAAGTCTGGATTCACGTGGATTTTGAGTAAACTATTCACTTTTTTGGAAAACTGAATTCTGTATCTTGAATGGGAATAAAATTGCAACTCAATAGTATTTTTTATTTCAAAAAAATTGTTTATAATTTTGAGATAAAGTTAATAACAATGTTTTTTTAAATGGAAACCTACCGTGATTTTTATTTCAGAGAGAGTACTTTCGATAAGAATTGCATTGGCATAGAAATTTTGGCTATAAACCTTACGATTATTGTTTAAATTAATATTAAATTTTCGATCCGAACACTCGTTCGCGCTTGTTCGGAAAATACACGAACGTGTCTTCTCTTACCACGTTTCCAACTGTAGGCATGGGTCCACCCCCTAATAAAGCATTCTATTGAAGGCGTTACGTTTATCTTGAATGAAAGCATTTTTTTTTTATAAAATGGAGATCTACCGCGATTACGATATTTAAACGTTATGAGAAAGTACAACGTAGTTTAATAAAAATTAGATCCGAAACGTAATTGGCAAACGTAAGGAAAGAAGCGTAAAAATTAGTAAATATCTCAGAATAAAATATTAGATTAATGATTAAAAACGCAACGTCATAGTTTTCGGCGTCCTAATTAGACATCAATCCACGGAACTGCGGATGTGCAGTTTCTCTTTCATTATGTCAATTTAAATAACAGCAGTGTCAAGAAGACGAAAAATAAAAATACCAATTACCACAAAAATCCCTCAATCGATGAAATCAGTTTTTCTTTTAATTAAAAAACGCCATAAGAATGGCAAAATGCAAAGCGAGTTATTTTAAACAATGAGTGCCTCAAGTTCTATAAAATGATTTTTTATAATAATATAAAAAAACCATTTTATAAGACCATAAGGCACACATTTTTAAAAATGATTTGTGACCACTCGTTTTTTAAACTTTTTTTATACTAATTTTTCTTACTTTAGTAATAAGCAAAAATTTTTCTTACTGAATGCGAATTTGATTTTAAAAATATTTTACAGATATTTTTATTTATTAAAAAATGGGGTAATACAGGAAAATAACAAACACAAAATATAAATAAAAATTGTAATTAAAATTTCGTGTAAAAAAAATACTCCTAATATAAAATTAAAACAAACAAAACAATGAAATTAAACTAGATATTACCAAAATCATATTAAATGTTCAAAATGTTCGCCATTAACTTCCTGGCAGAATCCAACTCGATGAACTACACCTTGGACAGCATTATTCAACATTTCCTGAGGTATATTCGCCATGGTCTCTTCAATTCTCTCTCTCAGATCCTCTAGATTTCTTGGTCTACTTTTATAGACCAAACCTTTTACGTATCCCCATAAAAAGAAATCTAATGGGGTGAGATCTGGAGATCGTGGTGGCCATTCCACGGCTCCCCTCCTTCCAATCCACCTTTCGGGAAAGATTTCATTTAGGTAATTTCTTACAGCAATACCAAAATGAGGCGGTGCACCATCTTGCTGGAACCAAACTTGATTCGGAATTGCATTTCGAAATATTCTTCGAATCGCTGGAATTATCTGGTTCCTTAGCAAATCCAAATACAATACAGCAGTTAAGTTGCCCTGGATGAAGAAAGGACCAATAATTGTCCCATTAACAATACCTGCCCATACATTAAGTTTCTCGGGATGTTGGGTATGGTGCTCCTGCATCCAGTGGGGGTTCTCCAGCGCCCAATATCGACAATTGTGACGATTGACTATTCCATTTAGGCAGAATGTTGCTTCGTCCGAAAATATGATGTTATTTGTAAAATTCAAATTTTGTTCTTGCTGGAAGAATAACCATTCACAGAATTGGAGGCGACGATCGTAATCTTCTGCGGTCAGCTCTTGCTGAAGTTGCAGTTTATATGGTTTGGCACTTTGGTTTTTCAATATCCTCTTGACAGAAGTGGCACTTACATCATAATCTAGTGCCAACTGCTCGGTTGAAATGATTGGCTCCTCAATAATCCTTTCCATTACAAGCTGTGCGACATGGTCGTTCGTTGCTGTCTTGGTTCTGCCAGATCTTGGGAGACTCTTGACGGTTCCGTTTTCAAAAAATCTTCTGTATGTTTTTGCAACAGTCGATTTTGAAATTGGGTTTCGCTCGGGGTGAAGTTGATTGAAGAGATCACAAGCTTCTTGATGTGATCGCTTTTTGTCGCCGTATCCCACCATAATTAGAATTTCTATCCGTTCTCTCTCTACCAGTTCCATATTTACGCAAATTGTTCAAAATCACAGATCACAAAAATAATAGATAAAGTCAATACCAAAACAACACAATTAACAACAAACAAAACGTTCAAGAAAACAGAAAATAAAAATTCAAATTCGCTCCGTAAACGTACACTAGTAATACCAAAAACAGAATGAGATAAGATTTGGACCTTCCAAGTGTCTAAAAACGGAAAAAGACCATAAAATTATTTTTTATTAAACTACGTTGTACTTTCTCATAACGTTTAAATATCGTAATCGCGGTAGATCCCCATTTTATAAAAAAAAAATGCTTTCATTCAAGATAAACGTAACGCCTTCAATAGAATGCTTTATTAGGGGGTGGACCCATGCCTACAGTTGGAAACGTGGTAAGAGAAGACACGTTCGTGTATTTTCCGAACAAGCGCGAACGAGTGTTCGGATCGAAAATTTAATATTAATTTAAACAATAATCGTAAGGTTTATAGCCAAAATTTCTATGCCAATGCAATTCTTATCGAAAGTACTCTCTCTGAAATAAAAATCACGGTAGGTTTCCATTTAAAAAAACATTGTTATTAACTTTATCTCAAAATTATAAACAATTTTTTTGAAATAAAAAATACTATTGAGTTGCAATCACTAAAAACTAGTTTGACACATTAAAGATCAGCTATTAAGAAAAGATGCCGGTATTAAATGGATATTAGGCTATTATCATTAGTTAGTAAATAATAAAATAAAATGTTCTGAAAATGATTTATTTCTAATTTTACATTCTAATATAATTGCCACATACAAATTATTTTCAGGTATACGACTACGTATATAAGAAATATATTATATTATACTTAAATCACAATCTTGAAGAAAATATCACATGTTCCATCCATGCTTGATTTAAAGTAACATTGAGAATTATATAGTAATTGCTATAAAATCCATATATTCCACAATCTTCGAAAGTGTTCCAAGAGTAGTCGGGGTATTTGGCAGTCAAGGCAGTTCGGACATAATATTGATAATCTTCAATAGTATTGTAATACCGGTAGGCATCGAACATAACTGATGTAGCATAATCACTCATCGTAGTATTCATATTGGTACGGCTGGTCGTTATCTAGTATTTTAAAACATATACTATTTTTAATATTATATCACAGTAAAATAACAATATATGTTTCTGTTTTCATATAATCAATTAAATCTGTTAGAAATATAGGCAATATATATAATGCAGAATTAAAAAAACAAATTTAAATTAAGAATGTTTATTTGTAAAAGTAGAGAAAGAAACTTTGGTGCAAGTAAGAATAGGGGGCCTCCTAAAAATATTTCTGGAAACAATTTAAAGAATCGCATAAAATTAAATAAACAGTTTTATTTTTATTTAAATCGTAGGTTTTAAGGGTTGTCGTCTTTTCTTTTAATGCCAATATCATAAAAGGCGTCAGATCTGTTGTTGCTTCGCTAAAGCTGCAACAACCCTGAACTTTATTATTACTTCTTAGCTTCTTTGTTAAAATAATGTCATCGTCTGTTCTATTCTACTGCAAACGGCTTAGATAGAGTTTATTCGTTTTAATAAGAAAAAAAATTCAGTAATTGACGAAAGTCTACTGTTCCCTCACAAAAAGTCGAATTTTTTTCCAAAAGTCGGTGCCTTCACAAAGCACTCCAATTGTGCTTAATTGTGCCGTATAGCATTTTCCGACAACCACTTACTTTTGAAATTATACCTATAAAAAAAATTCAGAAATTGGCGAAAGTTGCGTTGCCCTACCTTTATTATAATTTATATAGGATACAATGTGTGTCAATTGTGCTCGGTTTTCGCTCAATTTTATCGTTATTACTTTTATTTGTACTCTTCTGTTTTTAGAGACATCTGTCAATTTCCAACATTTTTTTAGGTATTACTTCAAAAGTGAATATTTTGGGGGAGAAATTCTCTACGGCAAAATTAACCACAATTGGCGCGTTTTGCGAAGGCACCAAGTTTTGAAAAGAAATTCAGCTTTTGGGGGGGGGGGCAATCGTCGATTCTTTTAAAATTTCTAAAAACAGAAGAGCACAAATAAAACTAATAACGAGACAATTGATCACAAACGGAGCACAAATGTTACACATGTTATACTATATAAATTATAACAAGAGGCTACAGTGACTTTCGTCCATTTCGGATTTTTTTTTTCGAAAATGAGTGGTTGGGGGAAATGCTACAATTGGCGTGCTGCGTGAGTTTTGAAAATAAATACAAATTTTGGGGGAGGGGAGCAATCGTCAAGTTGGCCCCCTTCGATTTTTTAAAATTCTCGAAAAACAAAAGAATACACATGAAATTAATAACGACACAATTGAGCACAAATGGAGCACAATTGACACGTATTTTATACTATATAAATTATAACTGAAGGGGGCTAACCTGATAGAGTTGGGTCTGAATTATATATTTCGATTTCTATAACGCGCTGTTTAAATTTCAACACAACTGTATTTGTTCGGCGTCCTATATGGGAGCAGACGAATGAATGCCAAGAGGAGTGGTCGAATATTCTAGAATTAATACCTTATTTATCCCCGCGACCGAATAGTAGTCGCGTCCAAGATCATTCATTCGATTATTAATAATCAATCCGTCAATTATCATTATTCAGTCAGCATACAGTACCCCAGCAGTAACAAGTAAACTTATCTAGCAAGGTTTAGGCCGCCTCTTGAATTAACAACCTTAACACCACCGTCAGTAATTTGAAGTCTTACCGAATTAATATTATCCACGACGATACGCCAAGAGAACGTTGTCTTTGGCAACGACCAAAATGCGATTGAATTAATGGGACTAGGACGCGAGCGAATTATCTGACCGAGATCATTGGACGAACAGCGGTACTTCTTTGTAGACGAAGATCGAACGTTTAGACGACAGTGGGTCTCGCACCTCTTGCGTCGTCAAATGATTCCATACATTTTGTATTGTTTCTACGCTACTCTGATGAACATCGTAAAAAATCAGGCGGTGCACGCTGATATTGTCAATATAATAATTTGTATATTTTTTTTATTTAGTCTTATCTTTTCAACAACTTTCAGCAAATAAGTAGTGGTGTCACTGCTCAGTATTCTTCGATTTCCTAAAAGTATGGTTGCCACTGAGTAAAGTAGAAGAAACAAGCAAGCGTTTCGTATGGTTTGGTAAACTCCACAATACAGCAGAACAAATTTTGGAACATGGTAATATGTCAGCAATAAGAATTGTCAGTTTGTCCTCTTCCCATATCAGTCGTGGTGCGATAAAAAACTTTACTTACTGTCTATGGCCTCTTGTATTTATCGAAATGGTGAAGAAATGGAGTGGAGTTAAAGTTATTCTTAAGTATACTTTCTAAAGGCTTTTTTTTCATTTAATTTTTGTCATTTTTAATTTTGATTTTATTTTGTAGGTTAAAATAGTAATAAAAAATTGTAATAATAAATTTATTGGACCTCATTTAGGTATTACATAATACATGAAAAATTATTATTTGTTCATGAGAATGTTGAGACTATATTTCTTGAGATAATTTTTCAAAATCAGGACAGTAATTTGATACTGCTACTTTTAAACTGACATTCAAATTTTCATGCGTAAGACGTGATCTAAACTTATATTTGATAAATTGCATTGAAGAAAACGTGGCTTCTTTTAAGTAAGTTGATCATGATTTGGATATTTATGTGCTTCAACTAATTTCCAGAATTCCTTGTCCATGTTAATAACTTTTAAAGCGACGTCATTTTGTAATTCTACAATTTCCAGTTCTAAATGTCCTAAATTTGTGGCATAAAATTTATTTATTTTTGTACTTAGAGTATTAATGTCAACATTAATCAAAGGATATTGAAAGAAAAAGAAAAGTAAAATTGACTAAATCTTTCATTAAACTCATTATTTAATTTTGTTAGATAATCAACATACGTTCGAGAATCTAAATTATTTTCTAGAAATATTTTCATGTGTGGAAAATGTGTCAAAGAATTTTTTTGAAAGTGCGAAATCCAAAGCACTAATTTACCTTTAAATGCTTTAATACCACTTGATTTTTAATTTTACCTTGTATTTCAAGATTTAACTGATTTAATTTCTGAAAAAATCAGCTAAAGAAGCTGTCACCAATTAGGATTTTCATGTTCGTTACAAATTTTCCCTTTTTGTTCAATAAATTCTTGTATTTCGTAAAAAAATGTGTTATTTTAAATGATGCCATAGTACATTTTTTGATTATTTGAACAATAATTGTTTATTCAACAATCGCTTCTTTAAAACATTTATTTTCTCAGTTCGAATAGCATATATTTTCTCATCTTCTAATTAAAATGTCTTTCAATATTATATTTTTTAGTAGTTACCGATTGTAGAGAAGACATCAAATATTTCCTTTTACTTCCACAAAACAACATTCTTTTTCCCAATCTTTTTGTAAAAGACCATGATCGTTTACTAGGACCTTCCTCAAACATTCTGAATGCTGTGGGCAATTCCAATTAACTGAATGAATATAATTACAAATTCATAATCGTGTGATTTACAAATCAATGTAACTTAAAAATGTCAATTGACATAATCTGCCAAACGAAATTTGAAAATGAATCGGTGTTCATAATTTATATTGTAAATTTTAAGACTGAACTGTTTAAAAGTAGTTTGCGAATTTCAACATACGATGTTGTAAATTACGGTACTTTGAAAATTTCAATCCAGCAGTTAGAACTCCAAAATACCAAAGATTTTAAAAACAAAACAAACTTGGCCGCACTTTGGTCTATACAATTTGATTGAATCTAGCTAGTAGATGCAAGTTGACTTGACTCTATTGCAAACCGATTTTCTTTCAAATTTGTTTTTGGCTCGTTCGTTGGAGAACAATGAAAAACCGTGGTAATTAAAAATTAAAAGAAGCAACCGCGGAGTGAACATGTATGTGATGGGTATGAAGAAACACAGTTCAGATGAGATAGCAGTATATTAAATTAAATTTTAAATAATGAAAAAACAATATTTTGTCAAAATACTTTATTTGCAATTTTACAATCTATTAAGAAATTCTGCCATCTACGTATATATTAGTATAACCTTGGACGCATATGTATGTATCACAGTTTTGTGGAAAATATAACATATTCTATCCAAGACACTTCATTTACAGTAACATTGAGAATTATATAGTAATCACTATAAAAGCCATACGTTCCACAGCTTGTGAAAGTGTTCCAATAGTGGCTGGGGTATTTGGCACGGAAGGTAGTTCGGAAATTATTTTGTCTCTCTTCAATAGTATTATTGTACCGGTAGGCATTGAACAAAACGTTTGAAGCATCATCCTCCATCGTGGCATTCATATTGGTGGCCCCAGTAATTATCTAGTATTTTGAAAAATATTTTTCCTTTAATAACATTTCAAAAAAGAACTAGAAGATATTAGATTTTAATAAATGAAATTTAAAAATGTTGCGTGCCATAGCAATTCAGAATTGGACAAACTTGTTGTATAACATGAGCGAAACATGTATGTGTTAAATTGGCCATTATGACAAGGTACTTATGAACCAGTGCACTTAAAACGGAATTTTAACAAATTTCTAACGTTTCTTATTATATATGTCGGTCTATTTGGAGGTCCTTTACTACATTTATTTGCGCTTTAATTAACGAAATTATTTTACATATAAGAAGCGTCTCTTTAAACTTTAACTACCCTAGCCTGATCAAGCTCAAGAGGTTTGCAAAATTGTTATATCCCTACCAATATTCTGCGTCACTATGGCTTCACTCGTGTGTTTGTGAAATGTCTGATAAAGCAGGGTCGTCGTTGTCAGTTCGTTATACAGACAGACATTGAGACTCTTAAAATGGCACAAAAATAATGAAGGAAGTCATGTGGATCTAAGTTGTGATGGAAGAGATCATACTGAAAGTGAACCTGACACGTATTTAGATAAATAGTGACAATGGGGAAAGCAGTGGTCAAGAAACATAGAATTCAAAGAAGATTTACCAATATGAGCCGTATTATTAAAAAAAATATGTTGGCAAAAAAAATTTTTGATTATCACCTGAAGAAATGATGGCTTGTTTTATCAGTGCGACATATTTGTCAGTCAGAAGAAAGCAAAGCTGAGTCAGTGACAGTTTTGGATTTTCTTATAGACAATAATATTCTTCAACAAGTTATATGCTGGACAAATCGAAAACTATCTAATAACAGACAAAATTATAAATAGCAGTTGTACGTGTATGATGTAGGTATTATCCAAATTGAAATACTGGCTTCTGTATGAGACTTTCTATACATGAACCTGGCCTAGACCTTCCTTATGCTGGTATTGTTTTAGATCTTCCGGTTTAAAGTTGCTAAATATTTGCAAAGTAAACTTTGTATGTCTGATATTTATTTATCCTTCGATAATATTTTATTTCAAATTTATCAATATTTACTAGAAGAACTTTCCAATAGCATCTCCAACAATTAATTTACATTTTTCGTCTTGTTTTCGCTTTCTAGACGACACGATTTTTATAACTGACTTAAGAGTCTAAAATTTTAAGATTTTGCATTGTTTTAAACATAAAAACTGTATTGTAACATAGGGTATCAAGTCACATTTTCAAAATAATTTTTTTATTGGTTTTCGCTAAGATTAACGTAAAATTTAAAATCAGAAAGGGATGTATAAAGCTCCTGCATATTCGAGGCTATACCGTTAAGGGTAGAGATTTCACGCATTCCAGTAAGATTTGATACGTGCATATAAGAAGGTCGCAGCTGGCATAGTGATTCATTTACTGTTTAGTTGTTCGCGCCGTCTGGCAAGAGAAACTGAACGAGTCACTGAACTGTCACTTATTTAAGAAAGTTTGAAGCAGCGTCCACACGTTGTGTTGCGTGTGATTTTCAAGACTGGAAAACCGTGCAAGAGGCTGCAAAAATTCTCCGGATAGTTTTGTTATGTCTGTGGATTATAGGTTACAAAATCGAAAAAGAAGCCTTTAAGTGAATTGATTCAACGATGTTGTGAAGAATATTTTTTTGGCTTCAAAATTAAAAATCAAAACAAAACATGGGTACCACATATATACTGTATTTTGCGTTATGTCAAATTAACTCAGTGGAACAAAAACAAGAATTCTTATGAAGTCTTGTCAGAAAAGTCAATGATTTGGCGTGAGCCAGCATGGAGGGTTTTCAAAAAGAAAGAAATACAAAGTAATGTATCCAGACATTCCATCTGTAAGCAAACCGTTGAAAAGAACTGAGTGTAAGCTTCCAACCACAATGCATTCAAATTCTTCTGCAAATTCCACTGAAGAGGAAGATATAAACGATGTTTTGAATGTGTCATTTTTAAGTGACCTGACGTATGTTTCTTCTAGGGAAAAACATTTCATTACTCAATCTAATCAGAATTATTTGATACGGAATTTGGGTTTAACCAAAGAAAAACCACAAATTTTGGGATCTGGATTAAAAGAATGGAATTTTTTACATTCCACTACAAGAATCTCTGCATTGAAAATTCGTCACAAAAAATCAGTTTCACTTACAAAGTTGAGAGAAATTTTTGTTACTATACTAATTTAAAGCAACTTTTCTGTGAAATTGAAATGAGTATTGACTATAACCCTGCAGAATGGCAATTCGTTTTCAACTTGAAAACAATTCTCAAAACCGTTTTACTTTATAATAGTAAGTCGAAACTATCAATTCCAATGGCTCATATGACAGTATGTCAACTATATTAAATCTCATCCAATATTGAAATCGTATTTGGCAAATCTGTGGTGACATTAAGGTTATTTTCTTATTACTTGGACTGCAAGGAGTGTTTACCAAATATTGTTCAGCATCATTCCCAAAGAAAGGCAGCCAAGGACCAGCATTGTTCTTGGAGAAATTAATATAAAATTTGTGTCGTTAGTGGATTTTAATTTGGTGATTTTATCTCTTCTACACATTAAATTTGGATTGATTAAACAGTTTGTCAAAGCCTAAATACTTAAGGGGTTAGTTTCCAAAGCTGTATGATGCGTAAGTTCGCGAAGGAATATTTGTTGGTTCACAAGTCAGAAAGTTGTTCAAAGGCCAACATTTTGAACGTACCATGAATGATTTAGAGCTGGCAGCATGGACTTCTTTTAATAATGTTTGAAAATATTTTCTGCAAAATCAAAAGAATGAAAACTACCAAGATATCGTGACTAATTTGCTAGAAAATTATGGAGCCGAATGCCGCTCAAAGTTAATTTTTTGCATTCAGATTTGGATTTCTTTCCTGCTAATTTAGGAACGACGACTGATGAACAGGGGGAAAAGTTCCATCAAGAGGCTGCAGAAAAGGAGAAACAATATCAAGGTAGGTGGAATCCCGTCATGATGGGAGATTTTTGCTTGGTTTCTCATTAGAGAAGGCAACAGGCAACATAAAAGGAAGAAATAAATCTATTTATAAACTTTGATATATCAGCAATTTTCCTTTGTTTGCAGTTAAGTGTGTTTGTATTCTTGATACTAATTTAACATTCAACTATTTATTGCGTCAAGATTTTTGTACTTATCTCTTTATAACTTTTAGAACTTATTATATATTGATCATTTTTATAAAATATCTATATCCAACATTAATAAATCCATAGTACACAAGACCTTTTTTAAAAATGACACGATAACTTGTAATAAAAGCGCAGAGATAAAAGTCAGCCACCATTTATATCTTGTCAACAAAATGCGCACGCAGCGAAATATCTCTAAGATAATTTTTATCGAAAGACTTGAATTGCTTGATAAATTTATCTTCAAGATAAAGTCTATTTAGAAGTGAAGAAATCTATTTATGCCTATTTCTCATAGATATCTAACAGATAACTTTATCAAGAACTACAAGTAAAAATTGAAATAAATTCAAATTGAGTTCAAAACAGTTTTATTCATTCACTACAATTGTTTCACCCTACTAGGGCTTCATCAGGTGATGAATATTATTTAAAAAACCATGACTCCTGTTCACCGTCACTGGCTGATTTTAAATAATTGATTGAAGACGGAGATACGTGTTGAAACTCCATAATTTACAAGTAAAAATTGAAATAAATTCAAATTGAGTTCAAAACAGTTTTATTCAATTCACTACAATTGTTTCACCCTACTAGGGCTTCATCAGGTGATGAATAGTATTTAAAAAACCATGACTCCTGTTCACCATCACTGGCTGATTTTAAATAATTGACTGAAGACGGAGATAAGTGTTGAAACTCCATAATTTACAAGTAAAAATTGAAATAAATTCAAATTGAGTTCAAAACAGTTTTATTCAATTCACTACAATTGTTTCACCCTACTAGGGCTTCATCAGGTGATGAATATTATTTAAAAAACCATGACTCCTGTTCACCATCACTGGCTGATTTTAAATAATTGATTGAAGACGGAGATACGAGTTGAAACTCCATAATTTACATGTAAAAATTGAAATAAATTCAAATTGAGTTCAAAACAGTTTTATTCAATTCACTACAATTGTTTCACCCTACTAGGGCTCCATCAGGTGATGAATATTATTTAAAATACCATGACTCCTGTTCACCATCACTACTAGTAGGGTGAAACAATTGTAGTGAATTGAATAAAACTGTTTTGAACTCAATTTGAATTTATTTCAATTTTTACTTGTAAATTATGGAGTTTCAACACGTATCTCCGTCTTCAATCAATTATTTATCAAGAACTTATCTAAAGGTGCAGAAAATGGGCATAAATAGAATATTATTGTTTATCTACTAGCGTAGTATGGTTATAATTCTAAAACTAGATATGGTAGACAGATTTGGCTTTTGGTTATGCCTTCAGTTAAAGACCATAGGAACTGTACACCCATTTTTACATTTATTAAAAAAAAAATTAAATTGTCAGCTACTGTTACTTTAAGAAACATTTATGTTTACATCAATGTATGACTATTTTAGTAAATAACGTGCATTTCAACTTTAAGTTATGCCCACCTTTGCAATATCTAGATTGACTTATAAAGGAATGAATTTTAACATGCTGTTTTTCTTTGGTTAGTTTCATGATATTTGTGACTATAAAGTAGTCCAACATAATTGTATTTGTGTATTAAATTGTACAAAGGTTGCTGGATAAATAAGAATTTGTATATTAGATTGGGGATGTGCTTTCCGATTTTTTTTTTTTTGAAAATTTATTCTATTAAGAAAAGCCGTAATTTTACCGCCAAACATGGGGCATATAATAATAATAGTGTTTACTTTCAGAATCGAAATTGTTAATTGTAGTATAATTGTCGTCCTTGAATTGAATTCTGCAATGATTGCTGTGGTGAAAAATCGAAAATGAGTGGAGAGTAGCAAATAATAATAAGTTTGAGAAATGTAGAAAAAGAAATGTGCTTTGGGTTAAAGGTATAAATTATCAAGGAAAGAATGGATACGTTTAATAATTATAAAACTATATAGATTAGATTAGTCGATCCTACCATATTCAAACATTTTAATTGAAAAAAAATCTGCAAGTTATTATATACCTATAATAAGTTACAAATTTCAACAGAAAAACAAAAACAATATTTCATTTAATTGACAATACAACCTTTACTAACCGATTACATCTTGCAGTAGTTTTCATCGTTTTTTTCGTCGAATAAAATATATTAACTTCGGAAATTTCACAAAAATGTACCAACGTGTAATAAATATTTATTTATTTGTGGCAACAATTATATAATATGTAAGATGTAAATTGTTAAAGAAAATACATACCTTTATACTGTAAGTAATATCTCTTGCTAATCCATTTTCGAAGTAGTTCTCACCATTACGTCCATAAAATACTAAATCTGATTCGGTACAGTTAACAATTCCATAAATAATAGTAGATATGCACAAAATAGCTAACTTTGAGCGAAACATTTTGAAGCACCAATTATATGTATGTGATATGCAGCTTTCGTTGAATAGTATTTATATATATACTCCTATCTTTTGAAAGATTATGGGCAAAGCCTACTAGGTTATTTAAATAAAAAATATAAATGAAGGTTAGGTTTTATTATGTATTACTTAGGAAAAGCCACTAATTATTTACTTTGCCAAACTTCGATGAAGGTTACTTACGATGATTTCTAAACATTAATACCCAAATTACATTGTATTTTAAGCAAAATAGTTTTTTGGAAAAAAATAGAAAAACGTTTTTAATTTTAAACTATTTGTGAAACTAGAAATTTTTATTTTGTCGTTCTTTCAATATATATTGTTTAGTAATATGTTAATAGAGGATTATACTTCAGTAGGAGTACCTGAGTTTATGCATTCTTGAAAAATTTGCTGTGAGGAGATTGTTTCATATAAGATTATTCTAGCTGAATCTGGGGATCTGCCTACTGGCATAGAAGAACTTGATAAAGAATACTATAGATCTGAAATTGCATATTGTATTACTAATTACATAAAAAATCACTCTCATATCATACAATCTAATGGAATAGGCACTGAATGTAATAGTAGGGGAAAGGTACCATGAATGGGACAAGCCTTGAATGGGACAATGCAGATTTCTTTACAACGATCGGTATTCTAAAATATCGGTTACCACTAATAGCTGGCAGCACAAGTCTTCTTTCATATAGAAATCATTTGAAGTCACTATAATGCTTCTCAGTAGTCAAAAAAACAGTTTATGTTTTGTCTCATGAAAAGTAAACGGTTGTAGCGCTCAAGAAAATTGTGTTTATTTAAAGAGTTTTTGAGAAAACCGAGCTAAATTTGGTCAACAACTTTCTTGGTTATCTACTGATTGGTGGAAGTAATTGCGGTAGCTACATTGTGAAAGGTAATTTTTTTTTGTTATTCATTGGTAGGAAAATCAGTGAGTGATGAATGGGACAAAGTCTATGTGGCATGAATGGGACGTGTCCCATTCAATGCACTATATCTGTGGAGTGCAACAAATGTTAGCCTTTTATTTAATTTTTGTTGTTAGGTGAAAATGATTCCTAAAGGCAAAAAACTGGAAAGAGTATCTTCTCACCTTATGGAAGCCGCCGTTAAAGATGTAATTCAGAACAAATTGTCTCTTCACGATGCAAGCTTGAAATACAAAATTTCAAAATCAGCTGTTCATCGTGCAGTTCAAAGCGCTAAAAATCTTCTTGAAGTCGTTAATTTTGTGCATAAGCCTAATATTGGAAATAGACGTATTTTTACTGTAGAACAAGAACTAGCCTTGGTAGAATATTTGATAACTGCGTCCAAAATGTGCTACGGATTGGGACATACAGGACTTCGTCAGATTGCCTATAAATGTGCCCAAAATTTAAAACTCGCATATCCCGAAAAGTGGGATAAAGAATTGAAAGCTGGATTAGACTGGCTTAAAAGTTTTAAACCCAGACACAAAGATAGTCTATCATTGCGAAAACCTGAGAAAACAAGCTTGAGTCGGTCCACTGCTATTAATCCTACCACTGTGGCTAAATTTTTCAATAATTTGGAAGAGGTTATGACCAAATATAAGTTCACTGCAGATACCATATTTAATTGTGACGAAACAGGTCTTAATACGGTCACAGATCCACCAAAAATATTTTGTCAGAAAGGATTAAAGCAGGTCGGGCAAGCAACATAGGCAGAAGGAGGTTGCTTGGTTACAATGTTAACTTTTATAAGTGCTAGTGGAAATACTCTACCACCAGCATTCGTTTTTCCGAGAGTAAACTTTAAAGAGTTTATGTTACTCCATTGGAAGTTTAGGATTAGCAAATAAATCGGGGTGGATGACTGAAAATAACTTTTTTGTAGCTTTTCAACATTTCGTTGAATATGCGAAGCCTACTGAAAAAAAAACCAGTATTGTTAGTGCTCGACAACCACGAGTCACATATTAGCCTTGATGTAGTGAACTATGCCAAAAGTCACCATGTGGTTTTACTCACATTTCCCCCACACTGCAGCCATAAATTACAGCCTCTTGATGTGGCGGTGTATGGCCCTTTCAAGACTTTTTTTAAGGCTGCTCAAAATGAATGGATGCTGACAAACCCCGGCAAAACATTCAACATTTATAAAATTGCAGGAGTTGCAAAAACAGCATATTTGAGTGCATTTACGGCAAAAAACATCATTGCGGGGTTTTCGGCCACGGGAATTTATCCCCTCAATCGAAATATATTTCAAAAATCAGATTTCCTTTCCTCATATGTCACAAATCATCCTGCACCGTCGACTACACCGAAACTATTCCCAGACCAGCTACGCCCGAAGTCTTGAGCCCCGAGGTGATACGACCTTTTCCAAAAGCACCGGAAAGGAAAGAAGCGCAAAAAGGCAGAAAAAGAGGAACTACAAAGGTACTGACTGATACACCGGAATTAAACCAGTTGAAAGAAGATACAAATGCTAAAATGAGGAAACTCAATCTGAAAAAGACTAAACAAAAATGCAAACGTGAAATTTTGGTAAGCAGTGACAGTGATGAAGAAAGTGAAGAGATGGTATTGCAAGATTCCGATGGGAGCGATGAATTGCTCGCCGACATACTCTCTGGTACTACAGAAGCAGAAGAACACACAGATAATGATGAGTCTTTTGTCATAAAAGAAAATGACTACGTGCTGGCAGATTTTTCAACTAAAAAGAATAAATTGTGTTATATTGGATGTATTCAGAAAGTTTTGAAACCTTTGGAATTCGAAGTTAAATTTTTAAGAAGATTCGGAAACTCCAACAAATTTTTTTACCCTCCTGAAGACGATATTTCCGACGTTGACAGAGACAGCATTGTAATGAAATTATCACAACCCTACAGGACTCTTGGATCGTCACGAAGTCAAGCAAATTTGCAGTTTAACATTGAATTTTCATCAACTAAAAGCAGATTTGGAAGAATTTTGTAATGTTTCTGAAATGTTTTATATTTTTAACAATAAAGTATTATAACTGCAGACTCTTTATTATTTTATATTTTCATGTTTGCTTTGATTTTGGTGTTGTCCCATCCATCCCCGATTACTGTACCATCCAATACATATAGTGTATTGAATGGGACAAAATCACAATTTTTTTAAATTATCACTAATTGATTTGTTAAAGAAAATTGGGTGTAGTTGATAATAAAAATATGTTAACATAATCCCAAGGAACGTGTTTGTAAAAATTTATGAAAAAATTATCACTCATAAAGAAATTATGAATTTAAAAATAAAACTGTCCCATTCATGGCACCTCTCCCCTACTATGAAAAGTAATAAACACGTAATCATTACAAAGTTAAATAAAAGCAACGCAATAGTAGTTATGGACAGTAACGAATACAAAATGATGGAACTCCTAAATGATACTAGACTTTTAAATAATCAATAAAGATCTGGCATTTTACTATAAATGGGAAACTAGCCAATTATCTACTTAATAATATCCAAGTTGAGTATAACATTGCTGAGGTTGTTGAATGGAAAAACTTACATACCTATAATAAGTTTATCGTTTTTATTATTGACAGCCATAGTGGGAATTTAGCAAAGTAGTTATCTTTTATTCTTGACAATTCATTTAGACAATATAACAAATATAAACTATGAGACACACTTGAATTTGCCAAAAAAGGTTAATAACCTTACTATTTCTCATAACCATTTGTTTCTTCACGAACTTACCTACTGATCTGATAATTGACGTTATTAAAGAAGATTGGGCACTTAGGTATCATGCATCACACTTGCATTGGAGTTTGTGGAGTTATTGGACTGAATATTTGATAGTGTGTATACCGCCTTCGATGGACGCGATTTTATGCAAGTATAGCTGATACCACCATTCGTTATGAACACTATGATTATATTATAACAACTTCTAATGTTCGTATCAATTTTATATACCATACGACAAATTTATTTGTTAAAGATGTATTAGATATAGCTTATGAGAGCAATGTTGTCTAAGATTTGTTGGTATTTCTTTTTTTATAATATAGATCTAAATGTGCCTTCTTAATTTATTGACTTTCATGTAATAGTAATTAAAAAAAAATTATTATTGTTATTATGTAACGATTTGAAAAATATTATAATAAAAATAGTGGTAAACAGAATTAATCTCTCTTTAGTTTCCTGCCCTCTAAACTAAATGCAATGGAAAATTAGAAAAATTAACATAAATGTTTTTAGTATTAAATTAATGATTGTTATTGTTAAATATTTACATGATCTATGTTTTTAATCAAAGAATATTAGTAAAAATAAGCCAGCAAACAATGCTGTTGGATGTACTCAACCTTTTCAATTCATAATTTCTTTAAAATTGGAGGCATATTTAGTTCAATTTAGTACTTTTACTTTTTCATTGTACCATCCCTACCATTACTTTCAACACCCTGTGTTTTGTTTGGTTTAAATTTTATCTTATGCGGAATAAAAACTAATGAATTAAGAAGATAGAAATATGCCTAACATTGTCGGAAATATTAAAACTACTTAAACGGCCTTTGGACAAGGAACTTAGTCTGTGTGAAAATCAGAGCTTGTCATTATATATTCTAATCTGCCCCCTAATCTCTAACACGAAAAGATATTTTATTGTAAATCGAACTATTTGTATTCTTTGTAAGAGCACAAATGGGAACTCATGTTTTATTTAAGAATATTCTTTTTCACGATAGAGGGCATCACTGATGGGAATAGACTGAACTGAAAGGGCGCAATCCCTTGATGCTGCGATAACGTCGTCAACATCTACAAGAAAACATCGATAATGTTAACTCCTGTTTGTGTAAGTATTGGATAAATTGTCATTATAAAGGTCATTTGTAATATATAATATAGTAGTTATGTACTATTTCAATTTTATGAATACAAATACATAGTAAATTTGTATTTGAATGATATATATTTGCCTGACGCTTGGTGCAGCTATCAACAAGGATTTGGATTCAGTTCATAAGTTAGGCATAGGCTAATAATAAAAAATTTGAGAGGTATTTGTGAAAAACTGTTTTTCGATAAAGGTATATGTTATTTTTGGTGCGAATTTCCAACATTGTGTTATATAAAAGAATTTCTAAACTACCTACTAAAAGCTCTTGTATTCTTTAAACAACGACGAAAAAACTAAATGTTGTCCATATATTTCCTAATGTTGTTGTCACAATCTGGTTCAAAAACTAATTACTTTTTCCGAATAAAAGTGGTTGCTGTCACTTGATATACATTTACTACATTTTTGTAATCTTTATTTCCTGAAATTTTGAGACCAGTAAAAATCACGAGATCATAAATGTGCCTGGCACAGTTAATTATACTTTACTATAGTACTACCTATATGAAAGTAAATAGGAAAATTAATTTAGAATATGATTATTTTTTTATTAATATGATGAATGTTTTAGGAAATGGTACATTACATTTTTATAGGTTAATATTTGTACTATTTAAGTACATAATAATTTTGCTAAAGTTTTCGAAATGAGCCTTTACACCAACGTTTACTCACAAATTCGGTGCAGACTCTCGGATGACCAGCATGGTTTTATGAGTAAGCGATCTGCAACTTCCAATCTTGCAGTGTTGACCCAGTTTGTCTCGGAATGCCTGGATGATAACGAGCAAGTTGACATCATCTATACTGACTTCTCCAAGGCTCTTGTATAGTACGCTGCATGCGTTGTACGTACATGCAAATAGTTGCTCTCTTTTTTCTATCTATTTTATTAGTTATTCTTGACAGTTAATTGGTGTAAATTATATCACCGTGTAGTGTAAATTTTTCTCTATTTACTAGTGTAACTTTGTTATTGACATATGATTAATTTGAGTGTATTTTTGTGTTTAAAGTTCAATCTATTTTGGTGAGTCAAATTTTTTCTATCCTTGCTTTTTCTGTTGAAATATTTCTTTAATACCTCGTGTGTAAAGACTGTTATTTTCAATATCCTTTTTTGCCTCTGTACTCTGTTCGAGATTTCCTTTCCGTTGCCTACTTTTTCCGTGTTGTGTGTTTCAAAGTCGCCACGACGGGCACCGTAGGCGTGAAGACTGTGTCCTTGTTTTCTATTTCCTTTTAATATGTATAATTCTTTGTCACACATTATGTCAGTTTGCGTCTGCTGTAATAAATCAGATTTACCTCATAAAATTATTAATTGTTGCGTATGTAATAAGCCGTATAAAATTGACTGTGTAAATGTATCCAGTAGCGAAGCACGCAAAATTCATCTCAAAACGGGATTTACCTGGACCTGTAGGAATTGTATTGGATTTGGTAATGATTTAAATGCCATAAAATCTTTCTTGGCATTACTTCAAGAAGAAATAAAAGTATTAAAACAATCGTTACTCGAGTCAGTGAAGCCCCCTTCCTTGTCTCCCCTTGAAACGGAGCAAATTATACAAGAGATTTCGGACCGCGACAGACGCAAAAATAATATCATAGTATTTGGAGTTGATGAGTGTGAATGTGATACCAATAGCGAGCAGATTAAATTAGATACCGATTTGGTAAACGACATGTGCTCTAAGTTAAATGTAAAAACTGACGGGTTATCTATATCTCGTCTAGGTAAATTTGATCTTACCAATACTGTTCGTCGTCGCCCAATTAAAATCAGCTTTCCTTCTGAATATGAAGCGGCGAATGTCTTACGCAATATGTCTAAACTCAAGGCTAACCCTAAATTTACAAATCTTTCCATTTATCGTGATCGCACTCCGCTACAGCTTCAAATATATAAAAACGCCAGGGCTGAACTCAATGAACGTTTAAAGAATGGTGAAGCCAATCTGAAAATCAAATATAATAAAGGTATCCCTAGCATTGTATCATCTTTAAACTAGTTACGTCCAATAGTATTCCCACTTCTGTCAGCATTTACTACCAAAATACACGAGGTCTTAAATCTAAAACTCATTCATTCTACACTAGCGCATGCGAATCCAATTTTGACATTATTGTGATTACTGAGACCTGGCTTGATGACTCTGTCACTAATTCTGAAATTGTGCGTTCTTACTATAACATGGTTCGATCTGATAGAAAATTCGCTATGATTGACCGCTCAACCGGTGGAGGTGTATTTATTGCGTTATCTAATTCTATAATGTATGAAGTCATTGATACAAGCCATTTAGCTGCGCTTGTCCCTGTAGTCGACTTCGTAATGTGTAAATGTACTTTTCAATCCTCGCTTTGGTACGTTGCTGCTATTTATATACCACCTAAACTTTCGTTGCATGATTTTGAGGTTTTGTGTGATTATCTTGAAATTTTACTTCTCAATAAAACTGTCTTGCTATTAGGAGATTTTAATCTTCCTGAATTTTTTAATGTGCATACATCATGCTCTAAATGTTCCACTCTGCGTTGCTTCTGTAGTTCCCTTAATGTTAGGCAGTTTAATTCCTTAGTGAACTGTAATGGTCGACTTCTGGACCTTATTTTATCCAATTCCAGCAACGACATTACTATTGCACTTGATGACCTACCGTTTGTCTCTGTTGATGTGTTTCATCCACCCTTGGCTATTATTTTTTCGCAGCAAACGTTGTCTGCTAACTCTGCATTCCCTATAAGTCATAATACATACAGATACAATTTTCGTAAATGTAACTTCAACCAATTGTACACCGATCTACTAAAAACTGATTGGTCATTTTTGGATAATCTGAGCAATGCCGATGATGCGCTCGCTGAATTTTATGCTGCTCTAATCGAAAAAATTGACACATCTACTCCTAAATACATACATCGAAGTACTGCATCACAATATCCTTCGTGGTTTAGCGGTTCCATTATATCTAATCTTAAACATAAAGAATATTATCGACGCAAATGGAAGGCCACTAAATCGGAATTTTACTTCAATGAGTTTAGGAAACTAAGAGCTCGTTGTAAGGCTGAATTGAAAACACTTTACTCGAATTACATGCAGAATGTTGAGGATTCCATCATCACTAATCCAAAGGAAGTTTTTAATTATATTCACTCTAAACGTGGTACTACAAGAATCCCAAATAGTTTGGTTTATGATGATGTTTGTGTTGATACCCCTCAGGGTATTGTAAATGCGTTTGCTGACAAATTTTCTGCTATTTATCAGGGACCGTCATATTTGTGTCCTGATTCTCTGCATAGTGATAGCATCCCGTTCTCCTTAACTCCTGTTACCGATGATGAGATTATCGGGATAATGTCAAAATTTCCAAACAACTTCAATGCAGGTGACGATCTAATACCTGCTTTCCTATTAAGAGATGCTAGATTTGTCCTGGCTAAGCCGCTAACATTTGTTATAAATTTATCTATTAAAACCTCTACTTTTCCCAATCTATGGAAACGCGCCAGAATATGTCCTGTTTTTAAAAAGGGTGATAAATCACTTGTTGATAATTACAGGCCTATTTCCATATTGTCTAACTTCGCTAAAGTCTTTGAGCACGTAATCTACTCTTGTTTATGTTACAACACCAAATCTATTGTGTCCGAATATCAGCATGGCTTTATACGCGGCAGATCTACAGTCACCAACTTAACTGTTCTCACTGAATACATTAGTAGAGTTCTTGACGAAAGGGGTCAAGTTGATGTTATTTATACAGACTTCAGTCGGGCTTTTGATACGATCGACTTTGAAATATTAATAGCTAAACTATCTACGATTGGCCTTAGCCCATCGTTTTTACAATTATTGCATTCATACTTACATAACAGATGTACTTATGTTTTTTACAATGGCTATAGATCCTATGATTTCTTCCCTACATCTGGAGTCCCTCAAGGGTCCAATTTAGGTCCATTGTTGTTCGTCCTCTTTATTAATGATCTTTTAACATCACTAACTTGCCCTGCGCTCGCCTACGCAGATGATCTCAAGATTTATATGTCCATTGCTACCAGTGATGAGGTTGTTAATTTACAAAACAACCTGAACATTATAATCGATTGGTGTGCCAAATTTAATCTTCACCTGAACATTCCCAAATGCTGCAGTGTATCATATACTAAAAGAAAGTCTCCTATATTATCCACTTATGTAATTCACAACGAGCGACTGAAGAGGTGTGATAGTGTAAAAGACCTTGGGGTTATCTTCGATTGCCAACTAAGCTTTGCTCCACATATTGCTGACCTTTGTGTTTCAGCTTCGAAAACATTAGGATTCATCTTGCGAACGTCCAAATATTTTAAGAACATTAACCTCTTGAGGGTATTATTTTTCAGCTTTGTTATTAGTAAGCTGGAATACGCATCTTCGGTATGGTCACCGCACTATGTATACCTCAAACTCGCGGTGGAGAAAGTACAGCGACGCTTCCTTAAGTTCCTGTCATTTAAATTGGATGGAATATATCCGCAGAGGAACATAGACTACGCGTCGTTGTTGGAAAGACATGTTCTACAACCTCTGGATTATCGACGCGAAATACATGGAGCCCGTTTCATTTGGAAGTTGGTGCATGGCATGATTGATTGTCCCTTCTTACTTTCCATGATTAGTTTCCTCGTTCCTAGGTCATCCTCCCGTTCAACTAACACTTTTTCCTTGCCCTTTCCCAGAACCAATATTCTCTTGAGCTCCCCCCTCTCTACGATGTGTCGTGCCGCTGATCTGCACTACGAGGATATATTTTTTTGAATATGTAATTATGTTTCATTATATGTTACTTCTGTATATTTTTCTGTGTTAACTGTTAATTGTATTATTTTTGTTTCTAATGCACTGTTTGTATGTATTTCCTTCTATTTGTCCTGTAAATGGGAAACTGTTGGACAATAAACGATATTATTATTATTATTATTATTATTATTGATAGTATCGATCACGCCATATTGCTACGTAAAATAGATGCTATTGGTTTTTCACCTCAATTGAAGTCATTATTTAACACTTACCTGATGAATAGAGTTCAGTACGTCAGTTATGCTGGTCACAAATCATCTTACTTCACTGCCACCTCAGGAGTTCCGCAGGGTAGCAATCTAGGTCCCCTATTATTTACAATATTTATTAATGACATTTGCTCTGAATTGGGCTGCCATAGACTTTTATTTGCATATGATGTCAAGCTCTTCCAGAAAATACGCACCATTACGGATTGCTTGTTTCTGCAGAGGAAAGTGGATGTTTTGGGAGCATGGTGTACGGTGAATAATTTGCCTCTGAATATTTCTAAATGTAATGTAAATTAACGTTTTCTGACCACATCAATAGCACTATTTCATCGGCATTGAAAACATTAGGGTTTGTTATTAGAAATACCAAGCAGTTTGCATCCTTGGAGGCCATTACTAACCTTTATTTTTCCTATGTTCGCTCTCGCCTCGAATATGCTTCATTCGTTTGGTCGCCAACATATAAAACTTATTCTCAAGCACTCGAGAGGGTTCAGAGGCGATTTTTGAAATATCTGTACTTCCAGAGGCATGGTTTGTACCTCGTTCAGGGGACATTCTATGATATCCTTCTTGAAGAATTTACATTTGAATCTTTGGATATACGAAGGCATAAAACAGACATTAAGTTCATTTATGATATATTACACAATAATATAGATGTTCCATCTTTTTTCGCAAAGATCATGTTTGCTGTACCTCAGTACCCATGTCGCACAAGGAATGTATTTTATTATTCAACGGCCAGAACAAATATTTTACTTGCATCGCCGCTCTATAGAGGTTGTAGTCGTTGCAATGCCATTTGTGGGGATGATCTCGATATTAATTTTTCACCATTATCGGAATTAATTAATTAGTAGGGTTACTTCCTACGTTGCATTGGCTTGTTTTTTTTTTCATTTTTTTTTCTCTTTGTTAATTCTTGTAGTGCATATTATTGAGTTGCATATGTGTATATTTTCTTTTTATTTGATTTTATATTGTGTAGTTATCGATTCATTGCATTTTTTTTCTTGTCCTGTAATTAGATGTAAAAAATCAGTTGGGCAATAAAGATATATTATATTATTATTATATAATTTTTATCATATATAGAGATAATTTTAGATAAAATTTCCTACTTGTGCGTGCATCTTTTAAATTATCATTATTTTTTAATTACCCAGATCTATGTTAAATCTAATTTAAATGGCAAAGTCTATACTTTATTTGTATTCGTGATTTTGCACTTTCAATACCCAAACAAAAACCTTGAGTTGATATACTTTTAAATTAGATAAACATAACAAATGCGAGGTAGTTACTCATAAATATAAAAAGAAATAAAAATATCGTAAAAATGCTTCTAAATTGGTACTTCCACAATTCCTACACTTTAAAATATTACATATTCCTTTTAAAGATCAAATAACTGACAAGTAAGTCAAGTACATGTGTTGCGAAAAAATCATTTATATTAATATTCAGAGAGTTATTTTTTTATTCATTAAAATTTTATCACCGCGTAATTTTTCGTTTTAATTTCTAACAAAATACATCCATGACCACCTTAATCGAAAGTGTCGGTTTCATATTTTAAAATAAATTCTTGAGCATTTAATGCATAATACCTAAAACTTTGGTCAGACTAAATTGAGATAAAAAGTTAGTTGTTAAAATCTAATATTGTGTTTCTAAAAAATTGCAATGTTGCTAATTAACAGAAAAAACCAGAACATAAAAAATCGTTTACGCCATTAGAGGGAAATCCAAAAATGTTATCAAGAATGTGTTATAGGCAGTGGCGGCCCGTGATTTTGTATGAAGGGAGGGCACCGGAGGGATCTGAGTATTTAATATCAAAAATTAAGTACAGACAAAAAAATAAACTCAATATGTTATTTACTTAACTTGTTTGAAAATAACATCCATCCGCCGTTCCTTACGATCAGGAAAATGATTAATAAATAATTCATTGATGTTTAGTGTTGATGTCAGTAATTGTTTTTCAATAGAACACAGTGGAAAACAATTACTCTTACACATGTCCGTAGTATCAGGAAAGCAGAAAAGCGAGGAGGTATATCAAATGTATTGGGAGTAGATACTACTGTGAATATAGAATTCTATATTCACGATATAGTGTGGCTACTTTGAAGATGGAGCCACATTTATTTTGTTTTACTCCTAATACATTTGATCAATGGCGGCCCGTGATTTTTTGGGACGGGAGGGCACCGGGGGTCTGAGTGTTTAATATCAAAAATTAAGTACAGACAAAAAATAAACTCAATATGCTATTTAATTAACTTGTTTGACAATAAAATCCACCCGCCGTTCCTTACGATCAGCAAAATGATTAATAACTCATTCATTGAAGTTTGGTGGTGATGTCACTAATTGTTTTTCAATGGAACACATTGCTAAGGCATATAGTCTGCTTTCCCGCATGGTATTTCTAGAAAATGTTTTTATTCTCTTCAAAGTAGAAAAACACCGTTCACTTTCAGCTGTTGTCATCGGTATGGTGAACATCATATTTGAAATTTCGTCCGTAGTATCAGGCAAGCAGAAAAGCTAGGAGGTATAACAAATGTATTAGGAGTAGATACTACTGTGAATATAGAATTCTATATTCACGAAATAGTCTGGCTACTACTTTGAAGATGCCGCCATATTTATTGTGTTTTACTCCTAATACATTTGATATACCTCCTCGCCTTTCTGCTACCCTGATACTACGGACGAAATTTCAAATGAATGTGCAGTGTTCGCGCTTCAGTTACTTGAAATATTCTTTCTTGAAAGACTAAAAGAGAATTTAAGACATTATCTGCCGCCCCGATTCCGTTTATAATTAAAATTACCTTAAATGCAGAAAATAACTTTTTTTTAAATATAATCTTTTAAGGGAGTGTAATTTACGAAAACACTCTCAGTTAATACTTTAACAATATATGTATAATTGTAATAAAAATAAAAATATTTTAAAGTTACTATAACCACCTGATATGATATCTCAGTATTTAACAGCTGAAATTTCGTCCCTAGTATCAGGTAAGCTGAAAACGAGGTGGTATATCAAATGTATTAGAGGTAAAATAAAATATATTATCTCCTCGCTCTTTTTCTTGCTGAATAAAGAAATATGAAATATTCTTTCTTGACTGACTAAAAAAAGTCTGTCTAGACAAAATTTAGACATTATCTGCCGCCCCGATTCCGTTTATAATTTAGAATTACCTTAAATGCAGAGAATATTTTTTTAAAATTTAATTCTTTTAAGAGAGTGTAATTTACGAAAATACTCTGAGTTAATACTTTAACAATATATGTATAATTGTAATAAAAATAAAAATATTTTAAAATTACTATAACCACCTGGTATGATATCAGCGTTTAACAGTTGAAATTACACCCCTAGTATCAGGTAAGCTGAAAAACAAGGTGGTATTTCAAATGTATCAGGGTAAAATAAAATATATTATCTCCTCGCTCTTTTTCTTGCTAAATAAAATCTGTCTAAACATACTTAAGGGAGGCATTATCAGCCGCGATTCCGTTCATAATTAAACATTACCTTAAATGCCGAGAATAATTATTTTTCAAATTTAAATTCTTTTACGAAACTGTAATTTACGAAATTTATCTCCGTAATTAGTCTACATTTGAAATTTCGTCCGTAGTATCAGGGAAGCAGAAAAGCGAGGAGGTATATCAAATGTATTAGGGGTAGATACTACTGTGAATATAGAATTCTATATTCACGATATAGTGTGGCTACATTTATTTTGTTTTACTCCTAATACATTTGATCAATGGCGGCCCGTGATTTTTTGGGACGGGAGGGCACCGGGGGTCTGAGTGTTTAATATCAAAAATTAAGTACAGACAAAAAATAAACTCAATATGCTATTTAATTAAGTTGTTTGAAAATAAAATCCAGTCGCCGTTCCTTACGATCAGAAAAATGATTAATAACTCATTCATTGAAGTTTGGTGTTGATGTCAGTAATTGCTTTTCAATGGAACACATTGCTAAGGCACATAGTCTGCTTTCCCGCATGGTATTTCTAGAAAATGTTTTTATTCTCTTCAAAGTAGAAAAACACCGTTCACTTGATTTTTTTCTATTTTGCACGCCCCCAGAGATTCGCAAAATAGCAGAAGACAATTTACAAAATCTTTGGCCAACATAGTCTCGACATATTATCAATATCAAACTTTTATAACAGTTGTACTATTCAACCTTGGAAGTAAATTACAATAGTAGGATCAGAAAACTTATCATCCAACTCTGCTTAACAATTTATATTGTTAATTAGTAACAACTTCTATTGCACATGTTTGTTACATTAAAGGCTTACATTTTGACATTTAAATATAATTTGGTTCCATTTTTTTTTTGTTACCAACGTCAAAACAACAAAATTAGCGTGCGATAAAGAAATACTTTTGCAACCAAAACGGATGTCGTAAAGTGAACTTTATAGCACCGAAATAGAAAAAAGCATTTTGCATATTACACGAACACAACCAGTCTGATAAACTGTAAGAGCTTCTGTTGAATTTTCTCGTCACGGTTTTATTAGTTTTCAAATAGTCATCTTCTTGTTTAATCAACAAATCTGGTCTAGGAAGACCTAGATTTTTTAATTAATAGTCTTAATGTTACTAACGCAATTCATAGTTGCATTTGCACCGATAGAAATTACAACATACACTCACCGCTGTATATTACATACTGGACCGCGAGTAGTGCCCCGCCGCCTACATATATACGCGCGCTACCCGCGCCAGTTTCATCGCTCCATTTCTAATACAGACGGGGCAGTCGCGCGAGATGCCCCGAAGCCTACGTCAGACTGCGATTTTTAAACGCGCTGAAAAGACGGACTGTTACTTCCGAAAACATATTATTTGTCATCAAGCAAAGCAGAAAAATTACATACAAATTAGGTATTTATAATTAATTTACCTGTTAAAAGAAATTTGTCACGGGGGGGGGGGGCAGTGCCCCGTTGCCCTCCCTGCTGCAGCAGCCGCCCCTGGTTATAAGTCTTTTCCTGTATAAGGGCAAATAAATGTGTTAGAGTTATAAGAACAAAATTAGCATTTATGTCCTCTAAAAAAATTTCGACCGTCATTTGTCACAAACCTATTTTCTCCCCATGAATATAGATATTATACATTATTATAACAGATAACATTTTGTATTACAAAATCCGGCATAGGCTATATTTAATACGGACAACAATAACATCGGCTTATGCGTTGCAGATATATATTTAATTATTTAATTTTATTTAATTTTAATTTACTTATTCTGGCAAGTCAGACGTATAACACAAACAGAGAATCGATCCCACGGACTTACCTGTGGAACTCCAACCTCAATCTTTTTCAATCCCAAACACTCTTCTTCTATTTTTATTCTAAAGAATCTATTCGAAATATTCACATAATTCTAATAGATTTAGAAGTTCCGCATATGCCTTGGGTAAGAATTTGTTCAAGTTCCAGTTAAGACCTTCGTACGAGATCCTATAAAAGGCATGAGTCACATCTAAAAAGATAGTTGAACATATAAGTTTGTATAATTGATTGAAGAAGGAGATACGTGTTGAAACAAGTAAAAAATTGAAATAAATTCAAATTGAGTTCAAAACAGTTTATTTATTCGCTTCACTACAATTGTTTCACCCTACTAGGGCTTCATCATTATAATATTCATCACCTGATGAAGCCCTAGTAGGGTGAAACAATTGTAGTGAAGTGAATAAATAAACTGTTTTGAACTCAATTCGAGTTTATTTCAATTTTTTACTTGTATATAAGTTTGTCTTCTAGTGCTTTTTCTTTGACATCAATAACCCGGTGTACTTGAACAATAGTAGAATGTCTGTCTAAAACCGAACTGATGATTCAAAATCAGTCCTTTTCTTACGATGATTGGATTCAGTTTTTTCAATAACAGTTTCTCGAATAGTTTAGAGGTAATCGGTAATAGTGATATAGGTCTATACGATTTAACGCCGTTCCGCGGTTTACCTGACTCTTATAGCATTATTACCTCTGCGATCTTCCAACTGCTTGACACATGTTTTAGTCTAAAAGCTGCATTAACTAGAATTCGAACATTTGCATTCAGTTATCATCTAACTCTATAATATAGAAAAACATAAACCAAAGTTTTATTAACATTCATTAACAAATCAAACTTTTGTAATAACATGTTTCATATTTCCGTAGAGAATTACATTTTATCTGTATTGGCAATCCAGTGAATGGATTTCAGATTAACTTGCATTAGTACACAGAAAGTTATTTAAGACATTCCAGACCAATAACCCAGCGAAGATAAAGGCACAGCTTATAACTAGGCAAGTTTAATACAAGTTCTGCGTAATTGTAATCGCCTTGGAACAAGGGACAAATTCGATTGGATTTCTGTCCTGAATTTCAATCTGCAATCTATTGAAATTGCTTTGCGTATATGGATTATTGTATGATATTTTTCCAACTGCCTTTAATAAATATTCTTACTTATAAATTAAAATTAGTTGAGTACCAACGTAAAGTATGATACATCATGAAGTTTTCATTAGTTATTAGTAAAAATAAAACATTATACTTCTTTATACAGGTAGGTATTACAATAAATAATTAATAGTGCTGCAGTAATCAGAATAGCAATAATAATAATAGTAATAACAACAATAACCTTAACAATAAAAACGACAAACCAACTAAGTTTCGTTCAGAACAAGTTTAGGATGTCACCTGATCTTCACTTAATGTAAATAAATCATGTGATGAGTAAACGACTGTTAGGTACACTATGATACATACGCCAAATAGGATAACTGAAAGTAATGACGCGTTAGTGTAAGGTAGGTAGAAAGATATCAAGAAGCACTGTTAAGCCTCAACAGTAGAAAAATAGATATGCAACTAGTCAAATTCCTGACCAAGACTAAAATCCTGATCTAATAATAATTAATTAATAAGTCAATTCCTGTCTACCGCAAACTTAACAGCAATCCGTGATTCCGTCTTTAAAAAAAACCATCCTTATAACTCCTGACACAGTAACGTAGAATATTCGCTCCGACTGTCACTTTTCAAGCATAGAGAGGTTGTAGTTAAGAAATGAACAATGCTGGATATTATCTTATTAGCTGGCAAATGGGCGTTGATCCCGCAGACGCAGGAGCGTGTTGTTCACAATGCCTTAAAAACTTAGATTACCTGATATAGTCAAATTACGTACCAAATGCCATGAGAGATTCCCAGCGGCATCTGTTACCCAAGCGCGACATCGCAAGGTAATGTTACCCTCCGTCGTACAACTACTAATCGTGCAACTATAGATATACGTGCGCTCAATGAACACGCCATAGGTGGCGTACCTATTATAATACAATGTAACAAAGTAATTCTTGGAGAGTAAGCGCTCTCACAGTGTGAGAGCGCTAACACTACTTTGTGATGTCGCCCTTGGGTAACAGATAACGTTGGAAATCTCTCATGGCATTTGGTACGTAAGTTGACTATATCAGGTAATCTAAGTATTTAAGGCATTGTGAACAACACGCTCGTGCACTAATGCGACCAATGTAAGGTCGGAACAGCTGTCTGCACGTTGTTGTTCGCAATGACAATTTTCTTTGCGCACTCTCAAATCATATCTTTATAAATCCGTATAGAATCATAATTTGCGAGATATTTGCAACGAAATGCAATTCGATAAGAGTAAAAGTACTATGATATCAAAAATTAAATTGGTCAATGTTGGTCATGGAATGTAAAACGCTTGTCTTAGTTTAAATCATCCTTTTGAAATAATTCAGTCATTGTCAAGCTACACTAACATTATCAATAACCTACAAATATGTTACCTACTTAGTTCAGCTATAAAATAATAATGAACTACAAGTTATGAAATAACTAACGTTTTCATTAACCAGAAAAACTAAATTACAATAATTGTTGGAAATGTCCCCCGTGGTCAAATTTAGCCATTTGAATTAGAAAGCTTCAACACAATAACGTGACAGATTTTGACATTCAAAAAATTATGACATACCTAAATGTACGATGCACGCTACGACAATAATTTTAAAATCCATGACCACCATTGACCAACTTAATTGTTGATATCCCGGTATTACTTCTGGTACGAATTTTTTTCTAAATAACTCTAAAAAAAAGCTGATTTGAAAAATATTATTCAACAAAATTTGTTCCAAATAAATTTCTTAATATTCTGAATTTGTGCGCTTCTGTATAATTTGTGAGCTATTTACAAAAATCTAATTTTCGACTTACTCACGTTCCTATTTTGAGAAACTATTTTATAAAGCTGTTTTAAAATTCATTTTCGAGTAATTTTATATCCTCTAGAGGTTTGTCTAAACTTACTAGTTTACTTGATTTTGATATGATTATACATTTATATAGTTCCTTTTTTAAAAAAATCTAGAAGGAATCAGTTTTAAGATGCGAAAAGAATTGATTCTGTATATCATTTCCATTAGATTAATTTATAAAAAAAATTTTTGAAGTTTAAACTCAAAAATGAGGTGTGGTCACCACACGACTTTCTTATACGTATGAGCATTTCAAACTATACAATTTTAAGAATTTTTGTACACAAAAATTAGTCAAAATCCTATTCTAAGTACTTCTATTCTCTTAATAAATCGCTATAGAATACATACTTTGCAATATTCGAAAAAAAAGTGCTACTCCCTAACAGTAAAAGTGTGGCTTCCGGTCCGAATATTGAAATTTCATATATAGAGAGAATATTGCAAATCTAGCACTAAATGCTTCTGTACTCATGACAAATATATATAGAATGCATAACTTATGACATATTTGCAAAAAATTGCTATTCGAACAGAGTAAAAGTGGTACTTCCGGTCTGAATTTTGAAATTTTTTTTATACAAAAGATGTTGAAAATTATGTTTTAAATACTTTTATATCCGTAACGTACCTGTCTAAAAAGCATGACTTACGAAATATTCGCAAAAAATGCTACTCGATAAAAGTAAAAGACCTACTTCCGGTAGGAATTTCGAAATACTTTTTAAATAAAATTGTTCTCAATTTTAATTTTAAGTACATATGAATTCTTTATAAATTTGTTTAAACTTAGTAGCTGACGAAATATTGGTAAAATTTCATTTTTTCACTGAAGTAAACTGCTACTTCCGGTTTAAGTATTTTACTGAAAAACTAATCAGATCTCAAGAGATAGATTATACACGTAAATACAAAATTGGAATTGATATCTACAGCGGTTTGACCGCTATCGTGGTCAAATACAGACACACCCACAGACATTTTTTAAAAACCACTTTTTTGGTATCAGGAGACTTCAAAACGTGGACATCTGCAAAAATCTCGATGTCGAAAATTTTCATCATCACAATATTTCCTTATACTACGTGTAGGAAAGTAAAAGCATGCCAAAATGTACAGCAGTCGTTCTACATACTTTTCCTTGTGTTAGAATGCAAAATATAATGTAACTAAATGTAGGAAAATTCCAAACAGAAAAAAATCCTTATTAGAAAATTCTTCGGCTGAAAAACTCTCCGACTGGAAAGTTCTCTGATTGAGGAATTTCCTATCAAACAATTCTTTGAAAGGAAAATTCACCGCCAGATACAGAATAACAAACTTCCCTTCGCACTTCATCTAGAGTTAAGATGAGCTGCATAATTTTAACGTGTTTAAAAGTTGTTTCCTTTCAAACACATTACATCTTTTTATTTTGTTTATTTTAATTATTACCTTTTTTTCTCTCTTTCTTCAACAACGGAGGTGCCGGTGTACTATGCAAATAATCGAAAAGGGCTCCCTCGTATTAATTCACTTCAAAAGCTGCTATACGTTCAGAAAAATCACGCTGTAATTTACGAGTTTTCTTTTTCTGCTGCTCTAACTGAGCTTCACGTAAAATTTGTTTTAGTTGTATGGCTTTTACGAATATCATTATATTAAGAAAGTCTTCTGAAACTTGCATAAAGTCTCGGAACAAATCCAGATATTTTGAAAATCGCGTTGAGTTTAGCCTAGGTAGGTGGAGTATTTTTCTCGGACATGGTTTTAATTCGTCTATTGCATTTACTATATACAGAAACGTTAACCCGAAGCAAACCTGGATTCTTTGAAGCTGAATATTCTGCTACAAAAGCACTGACCGTGTTAGTCTCGAAATCCCTGAGGAGTTGGTGACACTAGGAGCATAATTTTTAACTTATACAGCAAAGGAACTTAATTTTTTGTTTTGTTTCGTAATAGCAAATACACTTATCGAATTGAAATATTTTTTTTTCAACCCACGTATCGTAAAAATTGACAAAAAATTGTGACTCTCTTTACATTCCTATACGTAGTATAGGGAAGTATTATGATGACGAACATTTTTGACTTCGAAATTTTTGTAGATGTTTTGAAGTCCCCTGATACCAAAAAGTATTTTTTGAAAAGTTCACTCATGGTTTAAAAATGCTCTCATGCGGAGTCTTCCCACACTTGGTTTGCAAATAACTATTATCTACTCCCACTATGGTAAGTAGACTATTGTTGAATGGTTTTCAAACAAGCAAGTTGATGTTACTGCAAAAGCCCTAGTTGCTATTGACAACGGGTGATTGGTCTTAGTTGGTATTGACAACCGCTGTTCCTTTGCGTTTCTGGCAAGTCTGTCCATACCATATTATCTGTTGGGATTTTACGTACCCTCTTATATCTCTTTCTTCCAAAAGCTTTTAATTCTGTGGTTCATTAGGTTGCGGTATTCGTTTTCTTCTCTTTTTGGTCCATATCCTTTCAATTTTTCTTTCTAGTATTATTACTTTTCCTCCTCTCAGTTTGACAATGTTATTGCTTCTGCAGCGTAGATGATTACTGTTCTTATGACTGCTTTATATGACTTCATCTTCGTCTTGAATCAAAAGCTCTTGTAATTTTAAATTTTTTGGAATTTGTAGTATAAATTTGCCAGCAGAATCCAGACTTATTCAGGCCTGGATTCTGCTGGCAATTTCCACGATTCTGTGATTTTTCCTATTTGTTATTGTTCCCAATTATTTAAAGCTCTCTACTACTTCAAACTTGTGCTTGTTATTTATTTTATGTATTTATTTTATGTATTTTATGTTTGGGCTATTTTTTGACCACTGTTTTTAAACTTTTTTCATCTATGGCTACTATCTGAAATGACTTCTTTCCGAAGTTTCCATTTGTATATACCATTTACAAATTAATATACAATATTGTGCAAAATTATGTGACATTAAACTAATTAAAAATATTATCATATTAACTCAGTATTTTATTATTATAATATTAATTGTTCTTTTTACTTTTAATAGATTCTAGTTTCTAATTATAATAATCAAATGTAAGAACCTATAATAATAGGTATCTATAATTAAGTTATATATCTACAGGTAAACAAAGTATAGATATTAACTTAACATTTATTCATGAACATTTTAACGGTTTACCTTTAGTTGATCCTTCTTCGATTTCGTACGTATTTTTTATATTCTCGCTTTTTTCCACTCTGGCGTATTTCAATTCTCTTTCAAGATACTTCAAAGTGTTGTTGATTTCTCATATATATTCTGGGCTCGGAACGTCAGACTTTCCAATGCGAAATCCGATCGCGTTCCACGCCAGTTTTCTTCTCCCGTTTTGTTTTCCACGCCAGGCAATAAAAGAAAGATTATCTCTCTAACATCTCGCGTAGTTATTGGTGCATGTGAGAAGAAACCGTCTCTTATATTCGCGCAAACTTGTGTGTAGGAATGTAGCAGCAAGATGTGGATGTGTTGAGAGTATGAATTTTTGTTTGTCCATGAGAACGTGTGAGGTAGAGAATGCAAATATTTGTAACTAGTTTTCTCAGAGATCCAGGTGCAATTTAAGATGAGTCGTAAAAGACTTGAAAATAATACGTTCTATTTGTGAAAATTTTAAGTGCTTGAGAATAAATTGTACTTGATTATACAAATATTGCCAAAATAATGTTTTAGCTTTAAATCTGGTTTTTAAATTGTTTTTAGTACCAATTCCAAAAATGAAATTGAATTTTTCTCTCACGTGTGATTTTTTCACATATTGATTGGAGAAAATAACTTCCCTGAAGTCTGAATATTTGGTTTGTGATAGGGACAACAAAATTTGAGAGGTCCGACCATTCACGATTTTAAAGTTATCCATTATTTTTTTACAGATTTCTGATTCAATTTTTTTCACCACTTTTTCGGAGAAATTGATATATCGAAAATTGTGTTGTCGGTGGTGTCCAAGACTGCTTTTAGACGATCACCAAGCAAAAAGATTGAGCTGTGCTTCATAGTTTTTTAAGTCAATACAATCAAAAAGGAGTTACATATTTGCACCATATCGTTACAGAAGATGAGACTGGCTCATCTGAACCTAAGTCCAAGCAACAGCCAATGGAATGGCAACAAATATTGTCGCCAACCAGAGTGAGAGCCATGCAGAGGTTTTCTGCACGAAAGATTATGGTAGCTGTGTTTTGGGATAGGAAAAGGATTTTGTTAGTCGATTTTACGCCAAAAGGCACAATAGATTCTAATGCGTATTCTGAGACCTGAAACAAAATTTCGTTTCTGTGTGTTGCTTCATAACTATGCAAGGCCACATGTTTCTGCACAAACAAAAGGTCTAAGCAGATTTTTTGAATGGGAAGCACTGAAACATCCACCTTATTGCAAAAGCGAAAGCGAAAGATTTGAATTAAGAGACGAATGCATGAGGATATTATTAAACGACGTTATAGATGTGAAAAGCTACAAAGCATAGTGCAATATATTTAAAGCAAATAAGTGGTGAATATATAAACAAATCGCAGGAAAAATCGTGATGTGGCAGTTAGTAAGGCAGATAACAGAAACAAAAAACAGAGATTTTGACGCAGAGGAAATAAATATTGAAGAGAAAGGTGATAATGATAAATATAAGAGACTTAATTACATTAACTCTTATCTTGTTAATGTGTGTAAAGAAATGGAGAATATCTTACCACTTAATAGAAGCACAGTGCAAAATCCTTCAACACTTTATTTTTACCCTGCAACTACTGCTGAAATACAAAATATTATTACAAAACTTGGAGACACTAACTCTGTTGGCTTTGGCGAAATACCGGTAAAATTGGAAAAATTTTGCGGTACAGCAATGGCAACTGCCCTAACACCAATGATTAATGAATATGTGAGCTCTGTTGTTTTTCCTGACCAGTTAAAATATTCTACCATCAAACTGATATATAAGAAGGGTGATGTGGAAAATATACAGAACTACATACCGATTTTATTGCTATCTAATATTTCAAAAATTTACGAAAAAGTAATATGCAGAAGAACATATGGATTTATCGAAAACTGCAATATTATCACAGACAGACAAAATGGTTATATGATGGGCGGAATAACTACAAAGGCTATATATGAGGTGTTACAAAATATTTTGGATGGTATTAACGAGAATCATGAGAGTGTCGAAATTTTCATAGACTTATCGAGGGCATTTGATAGCGTAAACCACGATAAATTATACACGAAATTGTGAGATTGGGGCGCTTTTATCTCACTAACATAAAGCAGAAGGAGGGGAGTTCCGCAGGGTTCTATTTTGGAACCTCTTGTGTTCTTCTTGTATACCAATGAAATACTGAATACGTTCTATGCTGATGATACGTCAGTTATAATAAAAGCAGATAAAAACCGCCTAAACCAACAAAATATCACAACAGCTAACACATTTGACAGGTAGTCTTTGCACAAAGATTTGAAGCTAAATATAAAAAAAACGCAAATTCTTCAATTTAGTTGAACTGGAAACGACATATAAAGTACCTATATGGAAAAATATCTGGGTTTGGTTATGCTCTTTGCGCTATTGTTTTGTTAACAGAAACGCTGCACTAAATGCGTACTACACATTTGTCCACTCTAGATTACGTTATGGTGTTATTTTCTGGGGAGGTGTAGCAAAAGATGTGCTTAAGTCTTCAATACTCAAAGAAGTGATTCATGCAAACAGGTGTTTATTGATAATAAGATACTAAGGCTTTCATCCTTGTATGCGTCTTGGAATGTGCAATTTTTGTAAAATCTAACTACAATCTTTTCAAAGAACAAGAATTGAGACATGAATATAATACCGGAGGTGCTGCCAATTTATATTTTATGCCTCCACAAACAACAAAAAGTTTAATTAATAAGAGTGTGCTAATGCAATTGATAAAGATTTACCAACAAACCTAAAACGAAGTCCCCTGATTGAATTTAAGAGGGAGCTCTTCCGAATGCTTTTTTTAATGCTTTTTACACTATACAAGATGTTTTAAATTATGAATTATAATGTGTTTGATGTATCACTTATAATGTAAATTATGTTGTTAAGAGGAGCGTTTACCTATCGAAAATTAAGGTATCGCCGTTTCGCGTTTTTTAAACTTATTTTGTAATTTCAGAATCTCAAATTTGGGTTAGTGATGCAAAAGGCATAAATTTATAATGTCAAGGTCAGTTTTTGTACTAATTTATTTTCTTAAGAAAGTTGTGTGTTTTAGAAATAACCACAAAAATGCATGAATTTGATTAATGTCTACTAAGTAAGGCTGGTACACAAAACAAAAAAAAACGACCTCTACGCGCCAGCTGCACATTTGATGTACGATATAAAAAAAAATCAAATCTATGTAATTACTTTTAAAGATAAAAAACATTAAACAGTAAACCTTGTCACACACATTTTACACGAGGTTTTTCCAAGCTAATCGCGCCATCTATCCCCACTTTACGGTATCTCTACCGGTCCTAGCGAAGACGAAAATCTATCGGAATCGGTCGGCTATTGCAGACTTAAATGCGAGTTCAGTTTAATTACAAGTTGTCACTCGCATTGAAATGTCATATATACCAATAATATTCGAGTGTATTATAATATAACAGTTATGGGCAAGCGAAAATTGGCTTATTATAAAACATCAACATCAACAGTTCCGTAAGTACTCATTCTTTATACATTATGTTTCCCATCTATACTATTCCTTTATCTATGACAGAATCTGTGAATAAAACCGAAGCGCTGTGACAGAACCGAATATCGTCTACCTGCACCTACTCACACTCCCTTGCGTCTACCCGTTCCGCGAGCAATATAAGTTGCATAAGTTTCTATTTGTTGGTAAACGCCCCTCTTAATATTTTAATTAATGTTTTACTGTACGATATTGACATGTCCCACATTTAGTGTATTGTGAAATAAACTTATTATTATTATTATTACAGTTTAGAACTTGTATCCAGTTTTTTTTCACTTGTTTCGGTACTTCAATGAATTCCTTGGTGGTCAACAGTTTGGCGACGACAAAGAAATGAAAACTGCAGTCATGGACGCTCCTTCATTTGCAGCAGATTTCATTAACATCGGAATTAAAAAACTTATTGATCTATATGAGAAACGTTCGAAGAAGGATGGAAATTATTTAGAAAAGTAGATGAACGTACGTAGCATATAAAAGTAAATATATTGTAATGATATTTACAGTATTTTTCTTCTTGTTCAAAGCGAACCTTATTTAAAAAATATACTTCGTACATAGGTACAAGTTAGCACAATGATGGCGGACTTAGTTTTGACTTCAAATGTAAATATTTCCTGAGACATTATTTTTTAGACTTATATGTTTCTTGACTTTATTTCCGTTGAAGAAAATCCTGAAAAAATGTATTTGAAGAAGCATTGGATGAAATGTTTACTCATTCAGAGAAGGATTATGGAATAATGCGGCGAACTGTAAAACGATTAAATACATATCTAGAAAGTTTGTGGTAATATATACATCTCGTGAACAAGTTCACGAACGAAAAACACGCATCTCTTTTGTTGGAGAAAGAAACATTAATATTTCGTTTTCATCGATATCAATATATACGTCATTCGCTCAACTTCGATATTACATTTTCTTCGGTATGAAAAAAAATTAATAACCGAACTTTACTCTCACATGTCACGTTCAAACTCGACCGACAGAGGGAGCCGCGCGCGCGTCGTACACGTCGACTGATTAATAAAAACTTCACATCTCCTCCAGGTCGAGTTCGTTCAATTTCATCCATAAATTCAGGAGGCGCCGAAAAAGTTCAATTCTTGACTCCTCGACCTGTGTGCAGCCGTGAAAAATTTCCACAGAACTCAATCGATAAACACAAACACGTTTCTGTTCGCAGAAAATATTTGTCCGTTTTTCCTTTCTTTTATTTTTGCCGAAGACCATCTGTGGAAAACTTGGAAAAACTTTAATTTTGAGAAAATTTGTAATGAGATTTTTTTTTACTGAATATGAAAGTGTCAATAATTATAGTCTGTCCATCGATATAACGATTCGACCTTTTAGGATTTAAGAGGTTCATCGGGGACTATCCGCTACCTCTTGCCGCAGGTACCGAGAAAACTTGTAAATGAAATAATGGACCATATTAGGAGAAATCGGATTTTCACAAGTAGAAAAGTAATTATGTTTCGTGTGATATAATCCAGGGTTTACAATTTAAATGTATTCTAAAGAAAGCACTTCTAATTTAACACATAATATATATCTGTAACTATATTAAAGAACACTATAACGGTATTTTAAATTAACCCGTACTGGTGACGTACAATAAAATTACACTAGTGGTGACGTGGAGTCTGAAAGACTCCCTGCCAGTTTTTCATTATTTTTGTTAAATAAAGAGCACAAATGAATAAACTGTAGTTATATTTAATTATAATGTTAACATATAAACATCGAAATATTTGAATAAAGCTATCAAATAAAAAAGTTATTGTGCTTGTACAATGAGATCAATCTCAAGTGAAATGTGGTGGTATCTTAAAAATCCCTAGATTAGGGTATTTTCTTGATAGACAGATACGTACAGGCGCCTATTTTGAATATGTACAAATCTGTCAAAACCATATGTGCACATTGTACGCCTATACACATAACCTACACACAAGTGTTTCTCAATATTTATACCAACTAGTCATCGTTGCCAACTTAAAAATGTAGACCACGCAACCTTCACTTGAGATTGATTACATTGTATCAGTAAATTGTAAATGTAACTTCGGAAAACAACGGCATCCTTCAAACTTTAAATTTGTCATTTTAGAAGCTTGACATGTCAAACAGAAAATGTTCTTAAATAGTAAAAACTATGTAAAAAATAGAATTTGAAAGCGATGTAAGTTAATTCATAGACAGAAAAAAATATCAAGGGTTCAAGTCAGTATTTTTTCCATAGTAGTATCGCGTTCTCGAAATATCTTCTACATCGGTTGATCGTGTTTGATCTACTTCTATGCTTGTTTCCGGTTCGATATCTTCAAATATTGTAGTTATATCTTCTGTATCCGATACCAGTTGTTCTGATTCTGTGTCATGATCGGAAACCTCAAAAATGTCATCTTATATCATTGCGAAGTTTGTGCTACTCCTTGAAAGAAAACAATAGATTGCAGTGTTGTATCACACATTGTCGCACGTTATGAAGGAAAACGGCTTTAAATTTAGTATAGTTAATAAGCGGCGAACAATTATGGGATCGCAAAGGTTACAGCTACTGAAGGATGAATAACTGACGAAAGTGAAGGCATTTAGAAAGGAGAAACGTTTTATTTGCTACTTGGACGAAATAAGATATGACAGTCATGATACATACTATAAACAAAGGTTGGGATGATGGTTCGGAATGTGTTCTGTTAATGTTCTTATTTCAACGGGAAAAATAATAACTATCTGTGGATGGCCGGGTTGATGATGTATTACTGTCTGCAAAGAATACAAAGTCGTCGCCCTTTGATTATGATGAAGATATGACAAGTTTCTTGATCGAATAGTGGTTCGAAAATAAGCTACTACCTACAAAAAGTGTCATTGTTATAAATAATACCAGTTACCACTCACGATAAGTATTAAAATATCTAATGGGTGAAGCCAAATTTTGACATATCAAAATTTTTAGAGGAGCATGACTTTTATTTTGAAGTAGGTTATTCGAAGAAACAACGTCTAAAAGTCCTGCATACGAAAATATTTCAAAAGCAATATTTCATTGATATGTTTATGTTTATTAACCAATCCATTGAGGTAAAATATAGCCTCATATAAGAATAAGAAATATTCTACAAATTCCGGATCTTCGAGGCAAATGTTCATTATATTTTCGCAAAATTCTGTTCATCAATCAGCATCATCTTCTGACAATTTTGAACCTAATTGAATCTTGTAGGGATGATACTTTGCCCTTCTTGAAGTCTGAAAACAGATGATTGACTAATTTTATAATTCAGAGCACGTTTGATAAATACGGTACCAGGCATGGACATCGCTACTGCTATCCAATACACAGACTTACTCTGAGTGAGATTGGTTTGGGATATGCAGGATTAATTTTTTTTTAACAAATTGCCAAAGAACATTAGATATATTAATACTCTAACTGTATTTAAAACTAAAATATTTCTGTTATTATGTGAAATGGAACCGTACAGTATGGAAGTAACCACTATTTGCACTACATTAGTGTTTACTTGATGTTTGCTTTGTTTTTGTCTTACAATTATATAGCAATAAAGTATATTATTATTATTATAAAATAAATTTATGCGTTACTTTTGACGCACTTTGTATGTATATATGTATAATTTGTAATGTTAAAAAACTTATCAAAATAGCTTTATTAGTGGCTCTCATAGGTTTTGTTGTTTTCTATGTACCTACTTACTTAATATTTACATTTTCATAGTGAGTCGTGTTTTCTTATTCCCTTAGCAGATTGGACTGTGAAACAAAAAATTTGAAAGTACCACCACAACTAGTTCTATTTATATATTATTTACGAGTTGCAAGCTCTTGTAATAATTATTCTCGGTTCATTAAAAGCACCCTCAATTGTAATAACACAACCGAAACGGGAAGAGAAAGATTAATAATGAATTTTCCTTACTTGCTTATTCATTTTTTATTAGGTTTATTATTTAAACACGAGTAGTGTGTACATTTTGCTGGCAAATAATAGTAATCTTATACATAAAGCTGGTATAAATCGAAATAGTTTTCAATTCAGTTCAGTTAGTTCGAAACTTTTCGACGAGAATATTGCCGAAGTTTGTAAATTATATAATGAAGCATTCCCAGAACGCCTGTTAAGCCAAATCTCTACAGCTTCTTCCAAGTTTTATTTCGGTGAAAACTAAAAATTGTTGGGGAAGTTAGACTGAGGCAGTGCCACGCGGAAAGAATATCTCTCTGGGTGTGTAACATTTCAACAGCGGAATAATGCACGAGATCTGGAATATAGGCAACCCGATGTGTTGAATAGACAGAAAATTGCCTAATAAAATTATAATGCTCTGGTACAGGTGTGGCCAACAGTTTTTGTCCTCGGACAGAATTGGAAAGAAAACTTTTTTCACGGGCCGAACAATATCAATATTACATACATACTAATACTAATATTACATACATACTAATATTAATTTAAATTTAAAATTGATTGGAATTTTAAAAGAATTGTCTAACGTACATTATTTCATGAGTAATATTAATATTTTAGATTTATAATTTTTTTTGTGGCTCGTAACACACAGACGAGTACAAAAGCAGTAAATCTTAACAATGGATTTTTTTTAAACAAAGAAAAATCGTGTATCCGTTTGACCGATTATTGAAAGTTGAGCAGATAATATTGAAAGATTAATCACGGGCTGCATAATTACAGGCTGTATATTGGTCATGCCTACTAGTAGTAGACCTATTTGTTTTATTCTAAATGATATAAATAATGTTAATAATACAGACTGTCTGTAAATATTTGTACGCCAATTAAGTTGGTAGTATGGATTTTATTCTTCTAAAGTTGATGAAATCCAGTGTTGGAGTAATAGACCAAATTGTTCTGAATAATGACAATCACTAAAGCACAATGAGGTTTTATATTGTACAGACTTGTTAAGAGGAGTATTTACCAACTGCATCTTGACTGTAGGTGGAGTTAGATGATTTTCGCGTTTCGATCAGAACCCCTCGGTTTTATTCACAGATTCTGTCGGTATGTAAATCGGGAAAAGACGCTCCGGTCTGAAGGGAAAAAATTGGCGCAGAACCAGTTCAAACAAATTAAATAAACTTGTAGACTAAAAATTACTTATGTCGAATTTTTATTTTTCATTCGACTTGCATATTTACTTTTTTTGTTTTGTTTATTTTTTATAATAATTAAGTTTCTGCTTGCCCATCTGTTATATACACTCCAATATTATAGATACTGCATTTCTTTTTTATTGAAAAAATGAGGTGTGGCCACCACACGACTTTCTTATACGTATGAGCGTTTCAAATAATAGAATTTTAAGAATTTTTTTATATAAAAATTATTCAAAATCCTATTCTAAGTACTTCTATTTTCATAATAAATCTTTATAGAATGCATACTTTGCAAGATATTATCAAAAAAGTGCTACTCGCTAAGAGTAAAAGTGCTACTTCCGGTCCGAATTTTGAAATTTCATATATACAAAAAATATTGCAAATTCAGTTCTAAATACTTTTATACTCTTGATAAATATATATAGAATGCATAACTTACGACATATTTGCAAAAAATCGTTATCCGATAAGAGTAAAAGTAGTACTTCCGGTCTGAATTTTGAAATTTCATTTATACAAAAGATATTGAAAATTTTGTTTTAAATACTTTTATACCCGTAATGTACTTGTCTAAAAAGCATGACTTGCGAAATATTCGCAAAAAACTGATTTTCGATAAGAGTAAAAGACCTACTTCCGGTAGGAATTTCGAAAAACTTTTTAAATAAAATTATTTTCAATTTCAATTTTAAGTATATATGAATTCTTTATAAATTTGTTTAAACTTAATAGTTGACGAAATATTGTCAAAATTCGATTTTTTCGCTGAAGTAAACTGCTACTTCCGGTCTACCGATTTTACTGAAAAACTAATCAGATCTTAAGAGGGAGATTATACACGTAAATACAAAATTTGGAATTGATATCTACAGCGGTTTGACCGCTATCGTGGTCACACACACACACACAGACACACAGACACACACACACACACACACACACACACACAGAGAGAGAGAGAGAGAGAGAGAGAGAGAGAGAGACACACAGACATTTTTTAAAAAACACTTTTTTGGTATCAGGGGACTTCAAAACGTGGACATCTGCAAAAATCTCGAGGTCGAAAATTTTCATCATCACAATACTTCCTTATACTACGTATAAGAAAGTAAAACCTGTCTGTCGTTCGGATTCAAGTCTGCAATATATTATGTATATATGTATTATGGTATTATGTACTTAGTTAAATTAAATCGAATTAACAAATAACAAAATAATGTAAAGAAAATTGTAGATTAAAAATTACTTATGTCGTATTTTGATTTTCCATTCGACTTGCATATTTACTTTTTTGGTATGTTGATTTTTTATAATAATTTAGGTATTTCATTTCTTTCTAATTGCAAAAACTGTCTGTCGTTTGGAATCAAGTCTGCAATACAGCGTGTCCCAGAAATAAAAAGACGGAGTAGCAGAAATCGGAAGCTAGATTGTTTCAAAATGTACCCTCAAAATATCAAGTCTTTATTCCTGCGCAAACGGCAGAAAAAAAATAATAAAGAATTCAATTGGCCTTACGCCGACCCTGGACTAAATATCCACCTGCGTCACTTTCACAATCGGTCTTTTCAGAACCACCATATTATTTGTGTTAAAAAAAAGGAGGAGGAATAGATACTTCAAAATAAATATCAAACCATTAATTACTTTAATTTTACACCTGCTAGAAAAAAATAATTACATTCTTGATATTTACTGTAATAAAGGCTAGAAAAACTAGGTTTTATTGAATATTCTAAAATAATAATAATCAGCTGTTTCCGAATACAAACACGTTAAAGAGCAACAACCTTCTTATTTTAAAAATAAAAACAATTTTTTATTGTCTCCAATAAAGTGGGTCGCCCATCTGAATCAACAACCGACTACATAGCTGCGTTATCTAGACACATCGGGCAAAAAATATGTTTTATATGAATGAGTACGATTTAACGTTTTCTTCCCGTTTTATACAAATTTTCAATTTTTCTATGAATGCGTGTTCGTTTCTATTTACAAATGAGCATTCTTACGTGTATTTATAAACATACATTCTGTGCCAGGTCCGTAATGTAATTTTTTTATCTAAAAAAACAACATCGAAAATTAAATTTATTCGTTATTGCGGTATATTTGGGCCTGTTTCTGTTCAGACTTTACATACCTGCTACTCCGTCTTTTTATTTCTGGGACACCTGTATATCATGTATATATTATGGTATTATGTACTTAGTTAAACTAAATCGAATTAACAAATATCAAAGTAATGTAAGTAAAATTGTAGACTAAAAATTACTTATGTCGTATTTTGATTTTCCATTCGACTTGCATATTTACTTTTTTGTTATGTTAATTTTTTATAATAATTCAATTTCCGCTTGCCCATCTGTCATATACATTCGAATATTATAGGTACTGCATTTCTTTCTAATTGCAAAAACTGTCTGTCGTTCGAATTCACGTCTGCAATAGCCGACCGATTCCGATAGATTTGCGTCTTTGCTAGACCCCGTAGATATACCGTAAAGTGGGGATAGACGGTGCGACGCTTCGAAAAACACTTGCTTAAAATGAGTGTGACAATGTTTACTATTTCAATTTCTTTATCTTCAAATATAATTAAATAAATTTAATTTTTTTTTATATAGTTCATCAAATGTGCAGCTGGCGCGTAGAGCTTGTTTATTTCTTTTGTGTACCAGCCTTAGTTAGTAGACATTAATAAAAATGTGTGCATTTTTGTGGTTATTTCTAAAACACATAACTTTTTTAAGAAATTAAATTAATACAACCCAAATTTGAGATTCAAAAATTACAAAATAAATTTAAAAAACGCCAAACGGCGATGCCTTACGGGGCCATAGTTTTCGATAGGTAAACGCTCCTTTTAATAGACATATTAAAAATTAAAAACGCTATTATTAAATGAAAATAACACTGATAGTAGAAAATAAGTTTATTTATAATAAATTGTTGAAAATGTTCTCCATTTGCTTGTAAACACAACATTATTCGTCGTTTCATGTTTTCAAATACACGGCAAAGTTGTTCTTGTGTTATGTTTTGAATTTTATGGTTAATAGCTTGTTGAAGTACCTCCAACTTGTGCAAGTGGTTTTTGTAGACATTATTCATTACTTGTTCAAAAAGAAAATAATCTGGTGGTGTTAAATCTGGACTCCTTGTGGCAAATAATCTATGGTGGTCCGTGCAGTATGAGCTGTGGCTCTGTCTTGTTGGAAATAGCCCCTTCTTACGCAGCTGATTAATAAATTCTGTCAAAATGGCAGTTTGATATCTCTATTGATTGTTTTGTTAAAGAATATTGGCCCTATTATTCTCCGCCTTGAAATTGCAATCCAAATTCCAACTTTTAATGGAAGTAAATCTTTTTCAACAAAATTGTGAGGGTTTTTCGTAGCCCACGTTCGGTAATTCTGGCTATTTACATAACCAGATAAATAGAACCATGCTTCGTCAGTGAAGAAGTTTAGGTCCAGTAAATCATTATTATTAAAGTGCTCGTTAAACCATTGACAGTACAATATACGTTGTTGATAATCACGAGGGTAAAATGGCTGCACAACCAAAACTCGATAAGGATGCATGTACATTTTTAAATAGAGTAGAATATGAATATGAATATGTTTATGAATATGAATTTGTTGTTCAAGATCATTAGCAACAGCTTCAGTGAATATTGTAGGTCTTCCGGTTGATTTATCTATACAAATATATTTTTTTCTCTCAAAACGCTTCACAATCTCATCCTTGTGATGGCAGAAAACCTCATAGTTGACATTTTCATTAGGAAACGCTTCTACAAACTGATCGAAGCAAGGCGCAAACTGTACGACCAAGTTCCATCCTGATTGCGAGTTGCACTTAATGACAATTTATTTATCTACGTCTATGTACACAGCTCAAGCAGCAGAGTTATCACTAAACCGTGATGTAATTGCAGGCATACCAACTTAATTGGCGTACAAACATTAACAGACACATTGTACAAAGAAATTTCTGAGACTCATCTATTGAGGTTAATATTTAGTATTTGGTGCAAACTTTTACAACAGAAAACGTTAATTAATTTTTTCAAACTATTTTGGTTTATTACTTTATCCATATTTCTGGATATAAAATAATTTTATCATAAACTGGTTAACTAAAACAATTTTTTTATTATATATATAATATTTTTTGAAATATTTTCTTATGTATATGAATTTGAATGTGATAAAACAAAAAACACCTACTTCCACAAACTTTCCGACTCTACTATATCTAAATTATCTGTAAACGTTTCTAAATGTTCTTATATCAGTCTCACTTATTACTTTTCATATTTTATTTTTTAATGCTTCCAAATTCGCACCATAATTATTATTTTCGTGCACTCTTCAGTTAACGTGTCCCCCAAAAAGAATCCATCGGTGTTAATAGGGTGAGCGAGCTGGCCAATGAATAGGTTCAAAAATACCGATCCATCTTTCAGGAAAGTGGTTGGTCAAGAAAGTTTTTAATCAAATTAGTAGAATGCGCTGGGCATCCATTCTGTTGAAATTAGGGACCATTATCTGTATTAATACAGATGTTAATATCCTCCAACTGTGGTAAAACAACATTTTGTAACATATCCAAATAATTGTGTTGTGCTGATTTTTCTCATTAATACAAAAATTTGGATTCTCTTCTGCCCAATATCTGCTATTTTGGAATAACACATGTCCATTAGTGGTAAAAGTAGCTTCATCTGGAAACATATTTTTCCTCCAAGATCTTGTGGTATCAAACAAAGTGACACTTCCAAACTTTTAAAAAGTCAGAAAATTAAATGCCCACATTACGCGTATAAAATATAATTTAATAGAAATGCATGGAAATGAACATCGATTAGTTATTACATACCGAGTGTCCCGTAAAAAACGCCAACAATAATAACTCCGTTATTTATTGTCCGATTTTATTGAAACAAAAAGTCAGTTAATTTGCATCAAAAATACTACAAGAAAGTAGTGTTTTAGTTGTTTTCAGTTGTTTTCATTAATGTCAAACGATAGTCAACTTTTTTATTTTAAATGGAAACAGATATATTTTTGGCAATATTTGGATTGGATTTTCTTTTCTGAATTCATCGATGTATATCATGTCTATTTTTTTATAAACGATTATTGAAAGAAAACCATTTATTAAAATTGACCATGTTTTTAATAAATTATGTATAACATTTCGAATGTGCTATGAAACATTGAAAACGTAAGTATTATAAGTATTTCTAAAAAACAACACAAAGCACTTCACAATAATTGTTCAAATTGCCCGCCACCTTGTTCAATACATAACGCACATCTCCTAATTACTCCACGAGTCGCATTTAAAATACAAACGGCAGGTATTTCTTGACAAGTGTTAATAATTCTTTGTCTTAAAATGTCAACATTTTCTGGAGGTGTCAAATAAACTTGATCTTGTAGATAAGCCCACAACCAAAAATCTAGGGGCGAAAGATCGGGTGAATGCGCAGGCCACTCGATAGGACCGGATGTTCCTATCCACCTATTTCCAAATTGGGTGTTCAACCAATCAGTATTTACTCTGGCGTTGTGAGCGGGGACCCCATCTTGTTGATAAAATATTCTATTTAAATTTGCCAAAGGTAATTCATCTAAAAAGCTTTGGAGATTTTCGTTTAATAAAGTGTGATACTTTTCTTGATTTAAGCAACCATCTATGAAAAACGGCCCAATTAATTGATCGCCTAAAATACCACACCAAACATTTACGCTGAAACGTCTTTGAAAATTATTTTCAATGACAAATCTCGGATTGTCTTGGCTCCATTGTCGATGTATGTTTCTATTAAAAATACCATTGTTGCTAAAAGTGCATTAATCAGACCAAATTATCATTCTGTAAAAACTCCGGTCTTGTTCTAATGCATTTAAAAAAAGTCAACAAAACTATTCTTCGGCGTTAATCATTTTGTTCTAATGCATTAACTTTTTGAGCTATGTACGGTTTAAATTTGTGTTTTCTTAAAATACTATGGACTGTAGTTCTGTTCTGTTCTGTAGACTCTGGAATATTTTCGAATCTGGAACTTCTCTGTCCGGAAAACGAACGCTGTAACGCCGAACTGCTTGAAGACGATTTTTATTACATTCAAAAAACACTTGCAACATGTCTGTTATCTCATTGTTATTCATTTTTACGAATATACTTTTTTTTGTGGCAAAACGTTCAAGCAGAAAAATAAATAAGACTTCATAGACACTCACACTGACGTTTATTGACGTTTATCGCATTTTTGTTTTTTCATGGCACATTCCAAAATTTATAAATAATGGAATACAAAGATGAAATTTATTAAGCGTTTTATATTTTTTTTCAATAATTGTTTATCAAAAATAGACATTTTATACATTGTTGAATTCAGAAAAAAAAATCCAATCCGAATATAGCCAAAAATATATCTGTTTCCATTTAAAATAAAAAAGTTGACTATCGTTTGACATTAATAAAAACAACTGAAAACAAACAAAACACTGCTTTTTTGTAGCATTTTTGATGCAAATTAACTTTCTTTTTGTTTGAATAAAATCGGACAATAAATAACAGAGTTATTATTGTTGGCGTTTTTTACGGGACACCCGGTATACTGCACATCAGAATCAACAACAAAAAAGTTACATATTGCTGTGACCTCGCAAACTTGTAAAATAAGAATAGTTTTAGAGATTGATTTAAGAATTAGTTTAAGCTTAGAAATAAAAATAAAAATAAGAAAAAGTCCTATTTAGATATTATTGAGTAAAACTATGCAACAAGAACTACATGAAGGTATACAAAGTTGCATACTCATAGTCAATTTTTTATTATTCCAGTAAATAATGAAATATGCAAAATAAAGTTTATTAAATAAATATAAAAACAAAAGATGTAGAATAAAAATTTATTAAATAAAGAAATATATGAAATAAAGACAAAATAAATATAAGTAATATATTTCTTATGTAGAAAAGATACACAAAAAGTATGGTTTATAAATCATGAAAAGAAATGAAATACGACATGCATAAAGCAGTAAAAATCTTATGAGAGTTTAAGAATTAAATAGTATTAAAGAATAAAATTTACCTTAGCTTACTACTAGACTAAGAAAAAGGATATAAAAATATGTAAAACATAGAAGCAATCAGCAGTGACATATTTTTGTATTTAAAAGCTGACATTATAAATAAATAAAAGGTATCTGTGTTCATGATTTGTTCGTAACACAATGCTACAGGGACTAGAGGCGGACGTGTTCTACAAGGACAGGCAGTGCGGGGAGAAAAATAATGGTTATCTTCAACATGTTTCCCATTTTGCCTAGGCGCACTCCGGCTAAAAGAAAAGTAAAACTAACATAAATAAATGGAAAGAAAAATATGTATCGAACAATGAACAAGGTAATAGGTTCATTGACGAGTACAAAGAAGGATGGTATTAGTGACAAGAATAAACCTACCGTTGGGAATGATGTGCAAAGCAGGGGAGATCTTTGAATTGGAAGGTTATGTTGACGTTTAAGAAAAATTGTGAACTGTCAGAACAAAATGTGTATGTGTGCGTGTATCAAGGCGGCAACATATGGGCAGCGATTTTACGGGAAAGTGTATTCCAGTACCAACCTAAACATGGACTAGAGGGCGCAATGGTCAACATAGTTTATTTTTGCCGCTATAAATACAAAGACAAGATTCGACAGGTAGACTTCTGATAACACCTCCGAGAGGTGAACTTCTCAAAACACTTACAAAAGGAAGGTCTCTTAAAGTTTTTAATTGTTATATTGTAGTTTTTCATTATTTCTTCAACACATATAGTCACAGTAATTTATTTTATTTAATACATTTGAATTCATTTGAAGCGTTCATAATGGACATTCAAAATAGATTTATTGATAACAAGTAAGTTTATTATTTCTTTTGAAAATGAAGTTATACGAGTTGTTGGACAGACATTGATTTTTACGTGCGAATGATTAATCAATGTATTGTTGGACAAAAATAGACAAGTAAATAATTTATCCTGTAAGGTTTATTTTAAATTTATATAGTTGGAATTACAACCAAATAGGATTAATGGTGTTGGTCAGTTGGAGAGATGTTACGTGAAAATGAGCATTTTCTTCATCGTATTGTCTAGACATCATTAATTTCTTTCAAATTAAGCGAATAATAAATTAGAATTTCACAAGGCATAGATTAAGAGCTAGATACAACACGTGCAAATGGTTGTCTAAAGCATTTAATTGAAGCCTATACATAAATATTATAACGTCGATGAGTATATTCATAAACGTACAATAAAAGTTTACATTTGTTTATTTGCAGGATAAATATTTATTTTGTTTGGTAGAATAAATAAATAAACAAAAGATTTACATACATTACAACCGGCATTAGGTATAAATGATATGAGCATTTTTCAATTATGTATCTTGTTTAGAGCATAAAGGTGTGTATATAAAGGAAACTATACTTTTGAATCTTTAAATTACAAAATAAAAAAAATACATGATTATGTTGAATAGACATACAGTTTTTTTTTTGAATAAAACTATTACCTTTTCCCAATTATGAACAAGAGAAAAATCATCAGCTAAGAAGAAGGAACCACAAACATTGCCAGGACCCACAATAGTTATAAGGTACATGACACAACAATATAAGATAAAACACAAAACCAATTATAAGTTCTTGGTGTGTAAAGAATAATTTAAAGAGTATAATGTGTACAAAAGACTATACCCTACGTGTGGTAATACACACAAAAGTATGTTGTTACAGCATATAAATTATATGGCAATATTGTTATTTAAAATAAATATTTATATGCCACAGCAATATGTATTATTTGTTATTTGTACTGCATCTATGGAAATGCCAAAACATATTAAAGTTTAAATTGTTAAGTTTAATTTAAGACTTCAAAATGTTCAATGTATTTCGAAGACAAACATGCAGACGAACTTTTCAATTGAAAACTCGTTATAACAATCTACGACGAAAAACTTTTTTAGAACTTTTGAAATTAATGAAAGCTGGCGTCTTCGCGATACATTGGCGAAATATTGTTATTACATAGAGTCTTAATGGAAAGTGGATAGCATATCGCGTCTTCGTTCATATATAAATTCCCCAGGTCCGAACTGATTATATTATCCTTCGCTCCTGCGTATCGATTAATAGCCTTGCGTCATATATTCCTGTACAATAACGTACGGCAAATATTCAACGTGATCGTAAACACAAAATTGAATTTGCACTAATTCGTAGTAAAATTGATGTGGGTCAATGCGGAAGTAATTCTGTACGAAGTTTTAATTGTAAATTTAGTCCGATACATTAATCTCAATAAAAAATTGAATGCTAAAATTTCAAAATATAGTAGGTACTATTACCGATTCAGCAGGGTCTGCTTGAAACTTATTTATCTGTGGATAAGTTTATAGTTGGTGAAATTAATAGTTATTTAACGAACAAGCGTATTAATCATATTTTAATATACGAGTTAGTTAAATATTTTTCGGCCAAGCCACATTATTTTTAAGAAAATAGAAACAGTTTTTTAAATTTTTATTTAACGAATAAATATAAACTAAATAATAACTAAACTATCTGCTCATTTGTTACAATTATACCTTATTCCAAAAAGAGGGAAACGAAATTCTGAACAGAACCGCAGTTCAAATTACAACCTGTAACTGGTGGAATCAATTTTAAGCGGTAAAATTAAATTTAAATATCTGTCTGAAATATGAGATCTGTATCAAATTGTATATAGATTCTTCAGATATAAATGTTAAGGCAACAGAATGGTAAATGTAGTAATCGCAACACATGAAAGTAAATAAGTTTGGCTAGAAAACAAACAATGTCAAAGATGTCATAATATGACAATTGATAGCAAAAAGCGAATGTAGTAGGTATGTTGTTATTTCGCCTTGCTGTCAACCAATGAAAAATAACTCTCACTTGGGTCTGTTCAAAATTTCGTTTCTCTCTTTTTGGAATAAGGTAAAAAAATAGTACAGTTATTAAATTTGAAATAGGGCATAGTAGAATCATCTGATATATGATTTTCTGACTTTAAATTTAGGTTTATTTCTCTATTTTGTATGTTTGTAATATAATTTATTTCAGCGTTTGAACTAGTGTAACAAGTTATTGTTACACCTTTCATACAGAGTTTTTTCTGCAGTGGCAACTTTATTTTGTATGGAATTTTTACAGTCATTTTCTTTTGCTTTTCCGCGTTTGTTAATTGCGTTTCACTATTTGTCGAATGAATTTCCATGTTTTCAAACGTCAGCTGAATTTGTCAAATGGAATTCCCTTTTTGTCAAGTTACTTTCCCTGTATATCAATTGCTTTTCTTATTTATATGTAGGTATGAATACCTCTTACATTTTATAAAAAAAATATACCAATTTACACATTAACGTGATAAATTTATTTTGTATTTAGATACAAACACTGTGTTACATCAATGTAATATAAATATGTATAACTTAATTCAAAATTTCATTTCGTTTTCCGGAAACAGTTAGAAAAATTTATGCACTATATAGGAGAACTTATAATACTGCAAAAGTGCAAGACATCGGCAACAGAAATGATTAAATACTCAAAAAAAAAACAGATTTGTGACTGGGTTGACCTGGGTTGTTCTTTAACCCTGCGCCAGTTGCAAGAAAAGTGCTTAAAGCAAAGGTCACTTCTACATCAAATATCACTATCTACGATTGATAGAGCAACTTTCATTATACTGTTAAAAGAGTGTCATTTGTTCCTGAAACAAAAAATACCCCTGGCGTCATTCAAGCTCGTTCTAATTATGCAGTGCAGTATAACAGAATGGTGAAAGAAAAAAAAATTAAATTTTGAATTAAGTTATGTTTATATTACATAGATGGTTACACTGTGTTTGTATCTAAATAGAAAATAAATTTCTCACGTTAGTGTATAAATTGCTATATTTTTTTATAAAATTGTAGAAATATACGTACCTATACATATAAATAAGAAAAGCAATTGATATAGAGGGAAAGTGATTTGATAAAAAGAGAATTTCATTTGACAAACTTAGCTGATGTTTAAAAATATGGAAAGTCATTTGACAAACAGTCAAACGCAATTGACAAAAGCGGAAAAGCAAAAGAAAATAACTGTAATATATCCTTCTGCAACTGGCTGTGTAGAACATCTACTATGTTTATAAAAAATAAAAAACCCTTTGTGTGGGGTGTATTCCAGTCTCAATGAGATATAATGTTTAATGAAATTAGGAATGGTATTTTGTTGGTTATTTACTATGGTAAATATTCTGTTAATGTATTTTTTAGATTCCTTAATGGTTATTAGATATCTTGATGCTAAATCTTCAGTATCATCCGTTTGTAATTTTAACAGTTAATTTTTTTTTCAATAGACCAGCTACTCCAAAAATCAATGTAACCTAGTATACGACATGAGCTGGTATTTACTGATTTAATTTTAAGTTTTTTATTTGTTTACCTTTGCAATAAGAATACGTTCTAGTACTTTCGACTTCTTTGGTAGATATGCTTCCTTTTGTTTCTTGATAAACATTATTAATTTATTAAATTGCTTATGTCGATGTTTTCTTGCACATTTATCAATTACATCTGTTCTGAATTGGGCTGCCATAGAATTTTATTTGCAGATGATGTCAAGCTGTTCCAGAAAACACGTACCATTTCAGATTGCTTGTTTCGCTAAGTGCAATGTATTGACTATCAGTCGGAAGCAGGAACCTCGCTCTTTCAATTACGACGTTATACAGTGGTAAGGGATTTAAGCGTCCTTTTTGACTCTAAATTAACACTTTCCTACCACATCAATAGCACTATTTCATCGGCATTGAAAACGTTAAGATTTGTTATTATAAATACCAGGCCATTTGAACCTATAGATGCCATCATTACCCTTTACTTTTCTTTTGATGGCTCTCGCCTCGAGTATGCTTCATTTTTTGGTTACCAATATATAAATCCGAAGCTCTCGAGAGGGTTCAGAGACGTTTCTTGAAATATCTGAATTTCAAGATGCGCAGTTCTTATCCCGTTCAGGGGACATGCTATGATGTCTTTCTTTATGAATTCAAATTTAACTCTTTCGATATGCAAAGGCATAAAACAGATCAAGTTCATTTACGATGTACCTATTTCATCTTTCTTTAAGCAAATATCATGTTTGTTGTACCTCAGTACTCATGTCCCACAAAGAATGTGTTTTATTTTCAACGGCCAGAACTAACATTTTACTGGTATCCCCGCTGTATAGGGGTTGTAGTTGTTGCAATTCCACTTGTGGTCGTGTGGTAGGTGCCACTAATAACAACTGCTATGGCGTCTCTTTATACTTATATATTGCATTGACTTGTTTTCTTTTTATCTTTCGTAGTCGCTTGAATTCTTGCATTGTACAGTATTAAAGTATTTATTTTATATACAGGCTGTATTTGAAATAAGGGGACAGAGTATGATAAATGGAAAGGTAAAATTATGTAGAATATAAATCCCAAAAATTGTGAGTCAATTACGACACGAACGCCAAAATTAAAAACCCCCGAAAAGTGTTTAATGTGCCGCCTATGGATTTAGCATGTGTCTATATGTCGTAGGTATCGCGCCAAACGTCGCCGGTTCCACACAGGTTGAGGAGACGTAATAATTTCCATCGAAGTAAATAAACACGCATAGATATACTCAATAACAGCTGTAGACGTTATAAAAACCCCCATGATAACATTGTTTACTATTTCTAAATAGGTGTTCATGCTAGGAGTTCAACAACCTTAATATGAAATATCAGCTGTTAAAATATCTTATTTTTCAAGAACGAGAATTTTTTTTATTGAGATGGATTTTTTAGATATTACGTTTTCTTCCGTTATTACTGTTATTATGATTAAATTCAACGACTTTTTACTTCTTATTTCTCACAAAAACAAATTTGTGTTGTAAAATTTGCCCAACTCTACTTATGAGAAACTTTTATTTTAAGGGGAGGGTAGGGTTAATTCGTGGAAAAAAAGGCATATTTTTGTGAATTTTTTTTGACGACACAGTTGAAATCTATGCATTCAAGCCAATGGTACATTAAAGTATAACATTTGAAGAACATTATGTGAAATTTTCATGAAGAAATATTAAAAAATTCGGCAATGGCAGTAATTATTTTGAAGTGTCTCGAAAAAAAATTGAATTGCGGTGCCCCTCATAGCTAGGTGCTGGATCATCTGAAATGAAAAAATCAAAGTTTTTTCGTTAGATAATCGTTTTCTTCAGGTAACGCTGGGAGAGTTTTTCGAAATTTCTATTTTTCACTTTTCGGGAACACTTTGAAATGAAAAACACGATTTTTGCGGAAAAAATCGGCAAATTTGTTATTTTAAAATTAAAAATATCAACAAATTTGAAAGAAACTCTCCAGCGTTACCTTGTAAATTATGTACAGAAATAGTCTTCAAAACTACAAAAGGATCGGTGCAGTAGTTTTGAAGTTATGAGGGGCACCGACTTTGAAAACGTGAATTGTGGGAAAAACGCTTGAAAGTTTGAACAAATTGGAATAAAACGTCCATAAGCCAGTTTTATCGGCTTACCTCACACTGAATCATCGATGCCAGTCATTGACACTGACTAAATAAACAGTAGACGTCAAATCCTTGAAGGGCATTAGGCGTTTGTATGACGGCCACCGCTATACCGTAGCGGTTTAAGCGGCGCGCGGAAGTGACACGCGGTCGCTTAAACCGCTGTATCTTCGTTAGTTTTGCTCAGATTCATCTCAAATTTTCACACAATATTCCTGAAAGGTTCTTCATTCAGTAAATCAAATAAAAAAAAAATAAAAAAATTTTCTTTTAAAAACCCTCCCCTCCCCTTAATGGGACGCAAGTAAATTAAAAAAAAACATAATTTATTTCAGTTTGTGTGTTGTGTAAGCAATAGTCGAAACATCCACACGTAACAATCGAACGAGACTGACCCCGCACGCCTTCACACTCCTACTTACTAACCCACCCTTCCATAGCCTACAGTCGTTTTAAAGTGCAGTGGCGCGACGAATATTTTAAAAATATCTTTGTAATTTTTAAAATTTGAATTTGCGCAAAATATTTTGCGCATTAATCATACTCTGTCCCCTTATTTCAAATAGACCCTGTATATTCATATTTTGCTATTGTATTGTTCAGTTATCGATGCATTTCATTTTCTGCCCTGTAATTAGATGTATGTCTGTTGGGCAATAAAGATATATTATTATAATTTAATGACGATTTAACTATTGAATATTTTGGCTATTGACAGTTTTGGGATAGTCTGTGGATTGGTATAAATATAAAATCTGCTATTCCGATGATCTTACTCTCAAATTGATGATAATGTCACCACATAGAAATGAATTTGTGTTAGGTGCAAATATATAGTATAGCAAGCGCGTCAGACAAATCAGAAGCACCTTAAAATCTGGTAGAGTTGGCCTATATAAATTTATAATTCGTAGATTTTAGCGTACTGTTAGTATCTATAGCATAAACCTAAAATCTCGAAAACTTTCTCAACAGCATAATGGGTGAAATCAATTATTTTACTACATATATCTTCGCCGAACCAAAATACTAAATAAACAAATCAAGATCCGCTTTGATTAATTGATTCTCAATGATTAAAAACGCCGCGTCAATTAAACGCTCAATAAAATTTGGATAGGTTAATAAATTTTACTTGTATTATCGACGCAAGGGATAATTTATTGTTGGCCGAATCCCGGGTTTTGTGTTTTGTTGGTCAGTAAATGACTGTGAATATAATCGGTTAGATATGTTGCTTGAACATGTCGTTTATATTCCTTGAATAATGTATTCGTAGGATAAGAGATATACTGCGTCAATTTAGATTTTTTTCTAAATTAAGCGAAGTTTACCGACCATAAATAGTAATCCTCGACTGTATGTACTCTCATATATATTTAAAAATTCACTAAAATTTAAATGTCGTTTTTAATAAAGTAAATTAAAATACAGTCTAACGTTTTCTACAATATTTTATTTCTTATTTGTATATGTGTTTGAGGAAAAGCAGTTTCACAGGACCCGTCTTCTTGATTCTTATATTATAGAAAAATAAATACTCGATAAATTATTGAGTATTTCTATCCATTTAGTCTTTCTCGTAAATATTGTGTTGTTTTGGCGTAAACAAACGCCTCTGCAATTGTTGCATGGTATTTTGTAAATTATCTGTTTTTTTTTGGATGGCTATTTTGTACTTGAGTTTAGTTCAAAAATACTGAGGCTGTTATAGTTTTTGTGCGCTATTTTCATGTTATAGATAGACAGTAACCACCAGAGGGGTTCGGCAGTAGGATGTGCCCATTTAATTTTTCCCGCTAATATATTGTAGTAAAAGTTAAAGTTACTACGAAGATACCGAATAGAATCGGCTTTCATCAGAGTACAGAGTACACCATTGTATGACCACATCCCTTCGCCCTCCTGTTTACAGTTTTCTGTATGTTGTATAACAATAGTATTAATAAACAAGGCCTGAAGTTAATCACATCTTAGTATAATTAAATAGGAAACGATGTTAGAGTATATTCCCTTTTACAATCAGTTGAATAATTTACATGTCTTACTACAAGTAAATACATGACGTAAGAAAATGTCCAAACAATACAAATATTTATTATATCAGAATTAACAAACAATGTGTAATCGTTGTGTAATCAACTTAAAATGAAACTTTATAAAGTGCATAAACAAAGCTGAATTTAATCCTGTAAGCTTGTTATAGAAGCTTTCAGAAAGCCCAGTTTAAAGTTAGGTCGGCATCCCATATTCGTACAACTTGAACGCCAGCGAACTGTTGTCTTATGTATTTCTGCGTGGCTTAAGCTACGGGATTTCGTCCTTATTCCAGTGACACCCGTTCCGTCGTGAGAGGGCGATCATTTCTCCTGGTGGCGCCGCCTGTAAAGTCGAAACGATCATGAATCATGATACACGACTCGTGCTAAAAATACGTTGCCGACATTCTCGGCACTTCAGGTTCTCTTTCCTGTTCAATGCAGATCGTATAAAAAGAAACAGTCTTCGATAATGCTGAAATATTTATAGGGAAAAGTTTCGTTTATGTGGGAAAAGAACTGGAAAACACTTTTTTGTAAAGTAGGTTCCTAAAGAGCATTATCTGAAAGGCTAAATATTTTGACAAAAGAGAATTTATCAAAATAATGAAAAATATATTTATATTATATTTTTAGATATTTTCTATAAATTATGTAATACATTTTGATTTAACTTTTTTTATATACATATTTAATAATAATAATATGACTTTATTGTCCAACAGGATAATTATTATAAAAAAATAAAATAATTCTGAGCAGTTGCAATATGCGACAATTCTCTGATGTCATTATTGAGAGTGGTCAATGTTCATAATCCAAACAAGCGCATTTTCTCCCTGGTAAATTATATGGTGTGAAAGTATGAGAGTATTTCTTCTAAGTATTTTAATAAAGAGTGCCTACATAAATTGACCCTTTTTAGTGATAAATATGATGTGTGAAATCTGTTCTAATGATTTCCTATAGTTTAACATACAAAATACTTGTAATTTCAGATTTATAGTCAATAAAACATTGTGTTTACCAACAAATTATTTTTTTTTCTGAAAGATTTTATTTATACCTACCTAGAAAATAATTTAATCTTTTTACATTTAGATCCTTTAAAAAAATATGAAATTATAATTATCAAAGAATGTTAATAATGAAGATAAAACAGTTACTGTTTGTTGTAAACACAAAGATATATTGTCTATAAATCTAAAAATACAAGTATTTTATGTGTTAAACTATAATGAATTGTTAGAATACATTTCAAATATCATACCTACCACCAAAAAAGGTCAATCTATGTATACAACTTGATTGACAATTACTTTGAAATAGTCTCTTCTTTAACTTCATATACTTTACACGCGATAAAAAGAAGTATGACTGGATAAATAGAAAGACTTAGACGATCGCGTCAATTGAGAGAAAATTGCAAAATCATCTTGAGCAAGCAAAGCAGATCAGTTTATTTTGTTATTAATTAAATTAAAACATATATTTGCACTGCTAATCCTTCTTCTGTCTGTTAAAGACTCGAAGTGAGTTTATTTCAAGAAGAACATTATAGTCGATGCTTCTATATAGGAGGATAAATGCCATCAACTCCGAAACTAGTATATTTCAGGAAGCGCTTTTGCACATGTTCCAAGATTATTTCTCGGCATAAATGCGGATACAATAGGTAACACCGTACTCCAGTTCACTTCTAACGAATGCGTAATAAACGACTTCACAGCCAGTAATTTTTTGAAATTCCTCCATCAGCGGATAAGGAAACCTAATGACTTAGTAGCAGCTCTGCAAACTGAAAAAATATGGTCCGTATATCGGAGAACAGAGTCGAAGAGAACTCCTAAATCTTTAAACTGCCTATGCCTGGGTATTGTAATTCGATTTAAATGTTAATCAAAAAATATGGTGTTGAAGACTTTAAATTACGTGACTATTGAGCATTTTTCTACATTTAATAAATTTTATTTTGTAGACACCAATCATAACCTATTTGCAAATTGTCCTTAAGCAAACGACAGTTTTCAACACTTTTGATTTCCATGAAGATATTTAGGTCATCCGCATATGCTAGGACTGAGCAGTGAAGAGAATGCAAAAGATCATTAATAAACATATTGAATAGCAAGGGACTAAGGTTTGACCCCTGAGGTACACCCAAAGTAGGTGTAAAGTGACAAGATTGGAATCCATTGTAGCATACATAACATGACCGATGACAAAGATATGATGTTAAGAATTTGAGGAAACCAATCGAAAAGCCTATAGCGTCAAGTTTCTTTTAGAACCAACAAGTGATCAATACTATCAAATGTTTTAGTATAATCAGTGTAAATAACATCTACTTGAAGGCGTTGATCCAAAGCTTTTCCTATATATTGCGTTATTTCAGCGTTGGAAAACGATGAAAAATGTACTGGCAAAAGTATCAACTATAGATTGAGAAGTACAACATTCATCGTTGTTGTACGACATATATCCTAGAATTCTAATAGCACCACCCTCCAACTCTTAACCAATCTCCAAAAGGCAGCAGGATGTGTAGTGATTTGAGATTCAACAACAACAGATTGATAATTGTTATAAGCTATGGATAGTTCACACTTGACTCTGGTACTTAATGACTTTTCTTCCATTGCTTGTAATAGTATTTCTTTGTTCTAATAAGTTGCTTGAACGTGAAATCAATAACCTCTCTAATTAAGAGAGAACTGAAAACTTTAATTTTCTTTAGTAGGTGTATTATATTCTATTTATTTTCACAACTTAATTTTACGATTCCTCTTTTCTTGTGAACTAAACAATTTAAACGTCAGTATATTCTACTCATTTAATTTCACTGTAAATCTCAATTAATATTATTAGTTGATTAATATAAGGTTACTACTTAGCTAGCCATCGAATCATACACATCGCTTTAGATTTTATACGTAAAGTATCACCTATTATAATAGTCATTTCATAATGACACATAGCACCAGCTGAGGCAACAGTAAATAGATCATTGGATAATATTGTAAATGTTGAAACCGATAGTGAAAAATGAAAACTCAGTTTGAATGGAATGGACAAATTACTTATATTGATAAAAGCTCAGTCGTAAAGTATTAAAAAAGATTGTGTTAATAAAACAACAAAGTAGTAGGATAGAATTGTTGGAATAACAGCACGAATAGTGAAACGTATTTGTGAGGCATTGAATGGCACAAGGGGGAACGGCAAACTTCGACAAAAACAAAGGGGTCCAAGATCAACGAGTTGACAGATATAAACCGGACCGATAACAAGAAAAACGGGGAATAAATAACAAAGCCACAACCAGTAATAAAAGGTACCGGCGCACAGTGTCCAAAATCGACAGAAATTAAAATAGTTTGTGCCCGAGAAGATAACACGATCTTGAATGAATAAATATAAATTTAAAATATGAATAATGCTTCCAATTCAAATGAAAGATTTAATAAAATAAAACTTAAAATATAGCAAATACCTGAGGCCTATATATATATTTATATAAAATAAGAAAGGATACAAATCAAAAACATTTCCAATGGAAATATCAGATCGTAAATAAGAGTATTTTGTGTAAATAATAGTAGTATGAATTAAACATACACTTGTTAGTTTTTGTATGTATAACTCAAGGGCTTCAAAAGACAATGAAAATGGTCATGTGTGGTTTAAAAACCTGCAAAATGAAAATACAATGTTAATGTTGTTATAGCACTTTACAAATTGATGTGTTACCAGAAGAGAGAGCATGGTTTGAGAACAGGGAAAAGGTGAAGAAAGCCGACGTACTTTGCAATCCAAGTTCAGCCAGAAGAATTCCTGTGGTGTGTAATGTGTTCCCTTTACTGCCGGAAAAAAGTATTTCTAAAAGAAGAATCAAGATAAGATTAATACATGGTAAATTGAAATATGTAACAAATGATGAAAGGGGTAATGCATACATTTACAAATACAATGAAGGATTATACTGAAGAAGGAGAGAATAAAATATACTTACCCAAGAAGGTATGCAACAAAATTGGAAAAATTTTAATAACAAACAGTTTGGGGCGTCGCCATTTGTGTGTGTAGCTGTCAAGATGATAGACGTATATTTGTTCGAGCGTGACAACTTAAAGAAAACAAACGAGAAAATTTCATCACAGGCGTTTTTGTAATAGATGCCAACCTAAAATTTAATTGGATGAGCGAGGCGCTAAAAATTGTCGATAGGCATTTGTTTTTTTTTTTTATATAATGCAAGAAACAAGAATGAACTGGAAGATTTTAAGTTTGTAATTCGAGGAGTAAAGACGCTAATTTTTGTAAAAGATTAACAGATTTAAGATAGCTAAAGTGAGTGTAAGGTTTATTAGACACTACATATCGACTCACAATTCAATTATTTGTATAAAAGAGTTAGAGTTTCATTTTTAATTTAGTTTTCCTTTAAATAATTTCATTCAATTAATTTTTCTCTTTTTTGCACTAATTTTTAAAATGGAGGATATCAATAAGATAGAATTTGACAAAATATACGATGAAATGGAGTAAGTTATGAGATAAATAATTCAATTTAGAGATAGTTAATGGTGTTAGACATGGTGAAGGTACTATGTGAAAATATTTGTCTTTAGTAAATCGTTGGGCATCATTAATTAGATGAATATTATCTTTGTTTAAAATAATAATAATTCGTTTTTCAAAATAAGAAAAGGATAGTTAAAGGTGTTAAACATGCTGAAGGTACTATGGGAAAATATTTGCCTTTAGTATATCGTTGGGCATCATTAATTAGATGAATATTATCTTGTTTTATAATAATAATTCGTTTTACAAAATAATAAATGGATAGTTGATGGTGTTAAACATGCTGAAGGTACTAGTGAAATTTTTGCCTTTAGTAGTTCGTTGGGCATCAGTAATTATTATATAGTCATTTAATTTAGAAATTCAAATAAAATAAATAGGAATAAACGGGGATGTATTTCATGGGCAGGTGCTACGCTGCTAGAGGTACAATGTGAGAATGTTAACAGCTAGCGATTAGTATAGGCCAGTTTCAGAGCATTCACGTTGCAAGGTTCTAGATTGCCAAAGCACTATGTGAAAATGTATGTGTTGGTGAAATAGAGTTGACTTCGTATTAATAAACAAATTATCAAGAATCAATAGTTTTTTTTTTTTATTTAAAGGAACAAGATAATTATTCTTTCAGCTATCATTATAGATGTATAAGTAGTTCACAAGCATTATAACTCTAAAGTGAGTACGCTTTATTTTTCTTTGTAAAACAAATATATATAGATATAGTGTGGCAATGTTATTAATGATCGTTATTTTACGAAATGTAAATATAATTTTATATGAGATTTAGATACTTTGTTTAATTTTTGACCTTATCCCAAACAAAACTAAATAAGTATATATATATATATATATATATATATATATATATAAGTAATCAGTATATAAGAAGCAAATCACTGCAAGAACTCATAAGAACATAAATAAAAAAAATATGCTGTTAGGAAAAAGCTTATAAATAGACTATTATAATTTTTATCATTCATCAGTATTGTTGCGTCCACAGCAATATGTGTTTAATATATATTAACCACATATAAAATTAATACTAATTATCCTGAATAAAATAAGGATTTTACGTGGCGAGCTAACAGTTAGTTCTAGGTGTTGGGGCATTCTTTTCCTTAAGTTCATTTATTAATAGATTAGCAAGTAATTTTCATTTTTCATATATAAATGCCCCTACTTTAAAGAAATCTTTGATTGATGAAAATAAAATTTGAGTTTTAATATACATTTTCTTTTTTGTCTTTCATTGGTAATCCGTTATCCCACTAAAATATAAGAGAATTACATAAGATAGAGGGAGCTACACCTAGGGAGATAGAATAAATTAAGAGATATACTCAAGGTAAGAAAAAGTTTGAACGTTATAATAATTGCATACATGCAAATTAGCTATATTTCTAAAAATATAAGATTCACAGTAATATTTTCTTCAAATCATTCACGGAACAAGTCAAACCATCAATATCAACAGCAAAAATAAGTTCTGCCAGTGTTTGCTAAAAGTTGGTTCTGCAGAGATGATTGGTATTTCTTGCCGATTCATTACAATACAAAATTAAATAAGATGATTGATATTGCATCTCTGACTGAACACGCTTCTGATCCTAATGAATGTTATACAATCCCGAATAGTCTTACTTTATAGCTTAGATATGATACATTTTAAAACAAATCCACCTTGATGAGCTTATTATTTGTATTTGTATTAATAAGATTGTAATACGTCACATAAACACAGAGTATCGTCAACAGAGTTAAACGTAAGTTATTCATTTCTATTGCCCAACGCTTCCTATACATCTAGATAAGTATTATGCAAATTAACGGTGCCTTTGATCTCGTTAAGTAATGTTTGTTTCTCGTAGATGATAAGCAAACAATGTCGCATGTAACTTCAACACACACTTGGAATGTATATTTATAAATGCTTGTTTAAATGTTATTTTAGGTACTCAATTCAGTGAAAAAATCGAATTTTGCCAATATTTCATGAACTAATTAGTTTAAACAAATTTATAAAGAATTCAAATGTACTCGAAATTGGAAAATTTTCTTATATTTGAGAAGAATTTTAAAAAGAAAGTTTTTCGAAATTCCTACCAGTAGGTCTTTTACTTTTATCGAAAACCAGTCATGCTTTCTAGGCAAGTATATTACGAGTATAAAAATATTAATTAAGAATATTTTTTTAATATTTTTAAAAAAAGTATTTAAAATCAATGAATATACTTCTGTAATATTAATTCACATTTAGTCATAAGTTTATTATGTACTTATGTATAAGTATTGTGGCGCCAAAAGTTTACATTAATGCGATAAACGCTACGATATTGATAAACATTCTCACAGCATAAAAGAATGTGTGCATGTGAAGTGTGAGTGGAAATACTCGGACTATGTAGAAAGCGGGGAATCACAGACATTCTCCTATAAAAAGAAAATTCGCGTTGAGAAGTAATGAATCGAAAGCTAGACCGAGTCAGGTGCTAGACTTGGTATCGAGAGATGAACTCCAAACAATAGACTCCTGGGAAAGTCGGCAACAGTCATAGGAATTGTTGTTATTTGTAAAAGTAGTAAAACAGTGATTAAAGTGGCACATACATATTAAATGTGCAAAGTGTTATATCGTCGTAAAAAAGATATTGTGTTCCATTTGGCAGAGTAAGCTGATTCGTCACGTCTTGGTCGTGAACACAAAGAAAATTCCGCTGAAGACAGCATAGAAGAAGGAAGCTGAAAAATGAAGCTTTAAAATAAGGTATTGTTTAAATGATAAAAACTTATTGTATATGAATGTATTTTTTTTAATAAAGTATTAAATACTATAAATTCATTTTCAAATAGAGACGAAATAAGTAAATGTGAATGTTAAATAAACAACGTCTCTGTACTATAAAGTATAATGTAACTTAATATCTTTGGGCATCGTGGTCTATATATATAATCATACAAAAATCTTGTATGTAGCGTACGTCGTAAATTATTGCCTTTATTGTTTATGTTCAAATATAACAAATAATCTACGTAAATATTTGTGTCAATTTAATATATGTAAAAGCGTATTTAAATTGTCTATTAATGTATTTTTGTTTTTCTTTATGTTAAGAACAATATATTATATAAACCTTTTCTTTATCTGTAAAAATATATATACAGTGTGTCAATAAAGTAAGGAACACCCTAAATATCAGCTTTAAAACATATCTCTAGCAAAAACGCTCAGACCCATATTTTTTTATTTTTGAAAGCGCATTTTCTTAGATTAAATTGAAATATACAGGGTTATCAAAAAAGAAGATATGATGTTATCATGTGTTTTTTTAAATGGAATACCTGTATATTTTTAAGAAAATCAAAAGAGCTTCTCATGAAGATTTCAACGATATATGAGTTGTTGGGGATATCTTTAATATTTACTTGTAGAAATTGAAAAATACTTTTGGTGGAACTACATGATAATTTTTGGTAATTTTAATCTTTGAACGTTGTCATGACAGAATTGTCAGTATGGAAGGTGACGTCTTATCTAATTAGACAGTGACTAATCACCGTTAGTTTGTTTGGCCTTGCTTGTTTTATAATTGCCATTTCTTTTGATAAAAATGGGTCTAAGTGAGAGCGAACGGATTGAGATTCTTATGATGATTGGTTAAGGTGGCCGAAGAAGGAGTACAGTGGCAGTTTGCGAACTATTTAATGCAGCGCATCCTAATTGGCAACCAATAACTCGCTCAACTGTAAGTAAAATACTTCTAAAGTATGAGGAGTACGGAAATGTTAGGGATCTGCCTAAAACTGGGCGACCAAAAGTGGATGATGAAACTAGGTTAAATGTTCTTTTGACAGTGCAAGATAATCCGAATTGTGCTACTCGTCAAGCAGCTTTAAACTTTAATTGCAGCCATGAGACTGTTAGAAAAATTTGGCATAAGCAGAAATATCATCCTTATAAAGTGCATCTTGTCCATGAATTGTCGGAAGATGATTTTGATCGCCGTTAGAGTTTTCAGAAAACTTGCAAATACTTTGTGAACGTGATGAAATGTTTGCTAGAAACATTTTATTTTCAGATGAGGCAACTTTTTCTTTAAACGGAACAGTTAACCGACAAAATTGTAGATACTGGACAGAACATAATCCTCACTGGATGCTGGAAGCTCGAAGTCAACACCCTCAAAAAGTTGAACGTCTGGGCTGGAATACTAAAAAATAGGATTTTAGGACCTTTCTTTTTTAATGGAAATTTAAATGGGGATATCTATTTGGATTTTTTACAGTTAGAGCTTCTTCCTGCGCTTGTGGAACTTTATCCTGATCCAAATACCCCTGACAGTCCTAGTAATGAAATCTGGTTCCAACAAGATGGGGCACCTCCTCATTATTCTCGACCTATGCGTGACTACCTAAATTTGATTTTTAATAACCGATGGATTGGCAGACGTGGGGTTGTTGAGTGGCCAGCTCGCTCCCCTGACTTAACACCACTAGATTTCTTCCTGTGGGGTTAGCTAAAAAGCAAAGTTGATGTAAATAGACTTCAAAATATTAATGATTTAAAAGAACCCATACGCCAAGAGATCCGAAGAATCACGCCATCACGCCGGATGTAATCAGCAATGTTCAGAATGAGTTTATTTCTCGCCTAGGCTACTGTCAGATTGTGAACGGGCAGCAATTTGAACATTTACTTAAGTAAATTTTTGTTTTAGATTTAAAAATAAACAAGTTAAACTCTATTGTAATTATTTTATGACGTTGTTCCACCAAAAGTGTTTTTTCAATTTCTACAAGTAAATATTAAAGATATCCCCAACAACTCATATATCGTTGAAATCTTCATGAGAAGCTCTTTTGATTTTCTTAAAAATACACAGGGTATTCCATTTAAAAAAACACATGATAACGTCATATCTTCTTTGTTGATAACCCTGTGTACCTCAATTTAATCTAAGAAAATGCGCCTTCAAAAATAAAAAAATACGTGTCTGAGCGTTTTTGCTAGAGATATGTTTTAAAGCTGATATTTAGGGTGTTCCTTACTTTATTGACACACTGTATATAAAATTCATTGATTTTGAGTATTATTTAAATTTTAAATGGTATTTTTTTTTATAAATGAGCTACGAACCTTTTAATTAATCATTTCTTATTAACCCTTATAGCCCATGAGAGAATCCGAACTGAGCTTAGCAGTTCTTTTTTTTCTTCGAATTTCATGAATATCACAAACACTATCTGGGAGGCCGACGCGACGTCAGAGAACTGAAATCATAGGAATTGGGAAAATTGGATATTCTGATACTTCGGCACTGTCAACTAATAAATTTTATAATTCATATTAATACACTTTATAAAATCCCAAAATTTCACTGCACCAAAAAAGAAACACAATCATGTTATTTTTGTATTGTACAAAACAAGTTCTGAAGATGAATGAACAATCATTGAAACTATTGGTAAAATATTGATATCCCTTGAATTGGCTACAATTCTATTGTTATCAGAATATCAGCCGATGACTTCAGTGGTGATGCCCATTTTGCAATCCTTTATGGAAAATTTTATTTCAAAGATTGCTAAGTATGAACCACAAGCTGTAAAAAAATTAAATATATTTTGCAATGGGAATTTCAATAAGAGTTCACAGTCTTTTCTGGTAATGTTTCGGTTACCGGTGCTTCATGAATTGAAATATTTGACATTAATATATTTACAGATCCAAGTTTTAAAAAGTTGGAAAGATTTTTTTAAATCTCTGCTTAAAACAAAAAGGCACCTAAAAGATATCTTGGAAAACGAAGAAGAGTCATCAGTTTTTTTTTTGTATTTTATTTTATTGTTACTAGTCACATATGACTAACCTACAATTTTACTAAACTAAACATTTATCTGCTAAGAAATCCCCCGTGGTTTCCCTCAGGTTCTCAAATAAAACACTGATGTTCTCGTGTTATGCACTGCACTAACACAATGCTCTGCTTTGTCACTGTCACTGCGTCACACGCTGTACACTACACCAACTCGAATGGTTTGGTTTGTTTCAGTCTACGTATTAGTTGAGTATTATCCAGCATTTGCAGAACCTCAGCATTCTCGTGGGCATGGAGTCTCTCCTCATGCTTCGCTGCAATTCTGCTGATCTTTTCCACTACTGTTGGGACATTTAAGTCTCTGTGTAGATAGTGGTTCCGCTAGTACCATGGAGCATCCACGATATTTCGCAAAACCTTGTTTTGAAATGTTTGAATTTTGTCGATATGACTCCTTGCTGCACAACCCCATAGTTGAATTCCATAGGTCCATATGGGTTTCAATATTTGTTTATAAAGAAGTAGCTTATTGTGTACCGACAGCTGGGATTTCCTTCCAAGAAGTCAGTACATTTTCTTATATTTTATGTCCAATTCCTTCCTCTTTTTTTTAACATGCTCCGCCACCGGAGCTCCACGTCCAACTTCATTCCAAGATACTTTCCTTTGGAGTGTATTGGAATGCTTGTGTCATTAATTGTTACCGGTACATATGTATTCTGCGTATAAGCAAAGTTAACGTGTACCGATTTGCTCTCATTGATCTTTACTCGCCATTTCTTGGTCCAGGTATTTATGTCATTGCTCGCCTGTTGGAGTTTTTTCACTGCCTCTTCACTATTTGAATACTGTCCTGGTAACATGCTTTTGATTTTATTCATTAGTCCTGCATGCCATACTTTATCGAAAGCTAGGGCTATGTCTAGAAAAATGGCTGAGCAAATTTTTTTTCTTCATATGCTTTTTCAACTTTTTCTGTTATTCTATGCACTTGGTCGATAGTTGAATGTTTATTTCGAAATCCAAACTGATGTAAGGGTATTAGGGACTTATTTTTAATGATAGGTTTCAGTCTTTTCAGGAGCAATTTTTCAAATAGCTTTGATATTATCGGGAGCAGCGAAATTGGTCTATATGATGTTGCTTCATTTGGAGTTTTGCCTGGTTTGGGTATCATTATTACTTCAGCCATTTTCCAGACATCCGGTATATGTTTCAGACGGAATGCAGCATTTATTATATGAGTAAGTTTAATGATTGCTTTTCTCGGTAGTTTCTTCAAGATCTCCCCTGTTATGAGGTCATATCCTGCTGCTTTCTTGGAAATAATGTTATTTTTGATTTCCCTACTTACTTCACCCTGGGATATGATTGTATAACAGCTTCTTCAATTTTCTGTTCAGCCGACATATGTTCGATCCGGTTTGCATTTACACTTACATTTGGTTGAAAGGTTTGTTCTAGATGGCTGGCAAATATTTCTGCTTTTTGTTGATCATCTCTTGCCCAACATCCATTTTTTGATCTAATTGGTGGATTATGCATGCAGGGTTGTTTCAATTTCTTTGTGTCATCAGTTGACTTTGAAGAAAGTAACATGAATCAAACACAAAAAAATCCGATTTGGATATTTTGATTGTGCCGATGAAATCGATATATGTTCTTGGAATGTTGTATACCAAAAACCAAATAATTCGAATATTTATCAAAATCATATTTAAATACTGAAATTTGTGAAATTTCCTGCCTTAGTGATAAGTATTCATTTATCAGCGATTATTAGCTATTTTTATCTAAATTATTTTATTAACTCCTAAAATACACGAAATTTTTGAGAACTGACATTCACAAACAAGATGGTTTAAATATCAGATGAAACATAAGAAGATTTCCAAAGGTATTAATATTTTTATTCTTCTGATATTCAAAAATCAGTAATGTAGTAAGTAATAATTCTGTCATTGGTGAAATAAATCCTAATATAATTTTTATTAAATCGTCTTTAGAGAAGTAAGTCAGACAGGATTGTACACTTGTCGAGATTTCTCTCTTAAATTCTTCCTACACAGTACCATGAGGTATGATCATAAATATATAATAAAGTCGAAAGTACTTAAATCAACGTCAAAGGAACAGGCATTTTACCGAGACGAAAATTTTAAAGTACATATATATATAATTTATTTAGAGGCATGTTGTAACGTGTTAGCACAAAGTAAAGATCAAAGCGATGGCGTTTGCCAAATGTGCAGAATATATAAATAAATTTCTTTTGTGAAGTCAAAAGACGTGGTCGGCATGTATATTGTGGAAATCCTTATATCCCAAAGGTTAATACCTATAGCTATATACACGCATTAAGAAGGAATGTATCTAATTTACCGTAAATTATATCTACGATATGTCTATATCTGATAAATGATATTATTTGTTTATATTTTGTAACCGTAAAGTAAAATAAACACTTGCTATTATTTTCGAATTTTGTTGGATTTGAAATTGTAAGTAGTAAACGTATTTTTTGATTTTCGATCGATTAAAATGCCGGTTAGCGTAATCATTGATTAAACACCGCCTAGTACAAATTTGCGTTTTTCCCACTGAAATAAAGTTTAAATAGTTTTGGACAATATGCTTAATTTATGAGATACTTGCAAAACATTTTTCTTGTTAAGAGTAAGAATGTTGGTGCTGGTTCTAATTTTAAAGTTCTTTTATGCATAGGTTATTCCAAAGCACCCACCATCTAAATAATTTTATTGCGTTAATCAATGTGAAAATAGTGCATAATATGAGAGATATTTGCCAGAAACTGTTTTTCGATAAGAGTAAAAATCTTACTTCCATTAGGAATAGGTATCCAAAAAATTTCTTATAAAATTATGCTTAAATTCTTACTTTTCTATTCTTAGAGAAATTTGACTAAAATTGTTAGTTAACAAGATAGTGCTTAGAATTTGATACTTCCACTGAAATAAAGTTTAAATAATTCTGTACAAAATGCTTAATTTATGAGATAATTGTAAAAAAATGTTTTTCGCTAAGGGTAAAAATGTTGGTGCTGGTTCTAATTTTAAAGCCCTTTAATGCATAGATTTTTTCAAATCACGCTCTAAATATGTTTATTGCTTTAATCAATATGAATATGTGTATTATTTGAGAGAAAAAACTGTTTTTCGATAAGAGTAAAGAACCTACTTTCGATAGGAATATCAAAAAATATTTCTCATAAAATTATGCTTATATGCTTACTTTTCTATTCCTAGAGAAATTTGATTAAAATTGATAGTTAACAAGATAGTGCTTAAAATTAGATTCTGTCACTGAACTAAACTACTACTTCCGGTTCATCGGCTTAATTGACAATCTAGTTAGATCGTGAGATTATACTCCTTGATATAAAGTTTGCTATTGACATTTAATATGATTTTTTTGCTTTGCGCTGAGTAATTAATTGGGTAAATTTAATTAGAAAAATTTATTAGTGGCATTCGAACCCATGTCACCCAATTGCTAGTCAAGCTGTCATTACGCTACCTGGGCAGTGGATTCGAGTCTTGTTAATCGTCTTGAATCATCTAAATAAGTATGGTACCGTGGCTTTATAACAAAATCTGTAATACGCCGGCCTTTAAAATTTTATAATGATGAGCATGAATAACAAAACTTCTTAATCTCGGATCTGGGTTACTAATTTAAAAAAAAATACTTTAATATTTCCTTTAGTATTAATTTAATACATGTGACACGTTCTTTTATTCAATATGATTTTTTAGCAATGTAAATCGTACTTGAAAATATATGATATCATTATGTCAAAAAGGGTATGTCAAATTCTATTATAAAGACAAGTTTTATGTATACAATTTTATATTATTGAACCGTTAAATACAAGACAGAATTTAGTATAAAATAGATAAGGTAAGTAGTATCTAATCATTATTAATCACATGCAATAAAAATCCAATATAACTTTATCTCTCTTGCTTAATGGAAGAAAATAATTCTCAAAATTATTTTTGTTGAACTAATCAAATCACTAACTTTATAATTGAGTATAACTGAAAATAATACTCTTAATTATATAATAGAATTTAAACTCTTAATCTCTCTAACATGGGTAGTTACCTTTTATCTTTATAAAAGTATTTACTGATATGTAAATAAAATAGAATCTTTCTAACAAAATTCAAATCAAATGTAAGTGCATGAATTTAAAAGGTTATAAAATTTTACTTAAAGTTTTTCTTTTTCTTTCTTTAACTAGGTAGATTCCTCTTTCTACAATCAGCAATGTGTCTGCAGTAATACTCTCTCAACGTCCGTTCAAAAAAACAGCATACACATCACAATTTGTTTCCTTTGTCAGGTTTGGTGAATTTATTTCATGAATACGTCCTTGCTTTTTCTTTTCCGGGTAAGTACTTTTTATATGTTTTATCCGTTTATAAATTCAATATCTAATTTCCAAGTAACTTCATTATAATACTGCACACAACGTCCAGGCTAATCTCTCTATCAAGAATGGCAATATCTACAATCACGTTCTGATTTTATTCTTTTTCCGGTAAGTTTTTCTTAAAATATTCATTTATCCATTTATCAATTTATCCATGTATCCATTTATCTATTTATCCATTTATCCATTTATCCATTTATCCATTTATCCATTTATCCATTTATCCATTTAACCATTTATCCATTTATCCATTTATCCATTTATCCATTTATCCATTTATCCATTTATCCATTTATCCATTTATCCATTTATCCATTTATCCATTTATCCATTTATCCATTTATCCATTTATCCATTTATCCATTTATCCATTTATCCATTTATCTATTTATCCATTTACCCATTTATCCATTTATACATTTATCCATTTATCCATTTATCCATTTATCCATTTATCCATTTATCCATTTGTTCATTTATCTATTTATTCGGGCGCACACGAATTGCGGTTACAGTACCTGAATAATCCAAGTAATTAAAAAGCGATTGTAATCCCTTGGTTGAATTGCGGTTAATAGATATTTATCCTAATTACCCTTAGGTAATCCCGAGAATATGTGTTAGTTGTAAATGCCATTTGTATTGTTAATATTTGTTGGAGTAATAGAAAGTTTTCAAATTTATTTAGTTTTATTTTATTTGTGGTGTAGTGTAGACATTCATATAAATATGGAATTTATATCAAGTGAAAAAGGGAAGCCCTTAATTATCTACGAGAACTTTAAATTTCGCCGTTATCGGGAACTTAAAACGACCGGTGAATTAGTGTGGTGTTGTACAAATAAAAATTGTTTAGCAAAAGTGTACACTTTAGGAGAAAACTTCATATTTTCCAAAAAAAAATTGATTTCATAATCATAATCGAAATGACGACCTTGTTAATAGGCAAAGAATAAGCAATGCAGTTAAGCGAAAAGCTGAAGAAGACCTATGTGAGAAACCTTCAAAATTAATTTACAAAGAACTCAAGAATCATGCAGAAGCTTTAAACAATCTTAGTGCAAAAGATATTCGTTACATTTGTAACAACATTAGTCATACTAGGGCAAAATTAATTCCAAATTTACCAAAAAATATTAGTGATATTCATACTTATTTAGAAACTGTTCCCGTTAAAACGACTAAAGAAGAAAATTTCTTGATTATTAATAACAGTGAATCAAATATTATCGTTTTTTCGTGTTATAGCAATATTGGGTTTATGTGCGAACAAGAACTATTATATGTCGATGGGACATTTGATTCTTGCACTAAGTTTTTCCTGCAGCTGTTTACTATACACGCTTTCAAAAATGAAATATATGTCCCTGTTGCATTTTGCTTATTGAAAGATAAAAATAAAGCTACATACACAAAGCTGTTCCGAATGTTAACCGAAAAAAGCATGGAAATGGGATTTATCTTTAATCCAAAAAATATAGTGATGGTCTTCGAGCAAGCTATTCATAGAGGTTCGTTAGAATGCTTTCCAAATGTGAGAATAATTGGTTGCAGATTTCATCTGAGTCAATGTTGGTGAGTAACGAAAATTAATTTATAATTAAAAAATAAGTGCAACTCTTTAAAAAGTCGGAAAAGTTTAAAATAATTATACTTATCAAACATGCAATTGTTACAGGTGGTGAAAAATTCAGCAGTATAAAGACACTACTTCAAGTATCGGAGATTGGTTACACAATCTATTTGGTTTAATATTTTTGCCTCCAGTGGAAGTGGAAAATTCCTTTGTTGAAGACTTTATGGCGGACAAACCTGAAGACAAAAGAATAGATGAACATTGTGACTATCTTCTAGAGAATTAAATAGACAATTCATCGATTTTCCCTCCCAAACTGTGGGCAGATAATTCAAGTTCACTGTTAAAAACAACAAACTCATGCGAATCCTTCCATTCGAAATTTAGTGCTTACTGTCCGTCTCCGCACGCAAACATAGCAACATTTTTAGAAACATTACAAAAAATGCAGACCGACACATATATTAAAATAAATTCAATAATGAAAAATGAAAAACGATACATACGACGTGATATTATAAATAAACAAAAGCTTCTCGAATCAAAAATCATGCAATATCGTACAAAAGAAATTAGCAGGTACAATTTTATAAAATGTGTAGCATATAAATTCAGCAACATTGTATAAGGTATTTTTATAAAATAAAATTGTAGGAATATAGGTATATTTATATAATTTTATTTTGTATAATTTCATTTGTAGCGACATTAATTTTTAAACTCAAATTTGAATAAATATTCTTTAAAAATATTTTCCCATTTTCATTTTACCTAATGTATCATAATAAGAAGTCATTTTCGTAAGTAAGTATTTATATTTTCTTTGACCGCAATTCGTGCGATAAATTAATAAGTTTCATTTATTAAATATTCTTGGACCGCAATTCATGCATCGGATTAGAGGTAGGGATTATTTTGATCGCAATTCAGGTTGCCCCATTTATTCATTTATCCATTTACCCATTTGAAAAATCAAATTCTTTAATTTGCAGGTATCCTCAGGTCAAATTACCAGCTCAGCAACACTTAGTAACAGTCCAAAATTATGAATTTCACCTTTATTACTTCACAAATACTTGGGATATGCTTAATTAAATGCTATGTAACTTCTTTTAATCTTTTAATAGACAGTTTTCTATCTCAAATTCTTTTTTTTTAATCACTAATTTTACTCACCATTCAAAAAAATTAATAATAATTTTTTCCTCGATATCTAAGCATCCTTCCTTATTTAATCGTCATATGCGATTTATTTTTTCTACAATTCCAAGCAGTAAATTAAGTTGCCTATCTTTATTACATCTAACTTAAGAACATTGACTTTAATATGTATAACATTTATTTTGTTGAACTTAACACTCTTTCATTAAGTTGAGATTACAATTACGTTCAATTAGTATTAACCTACCTTTTACATCTCTATACTATTAAAATAAATAATTCTATTTATATAAATGAAGAATATTTTTAAGTCAATACTATTTAGTTAAATGTTAGTTTATAGTCTTTAAATTTTATGCAACATTACAATATATTGCCGGCAGTACAGACAAATTTGTAAATTTTAAAAATAATTTTTTTTATTTACATTTTTTAACGTTTGGCCGTTATTCTGGTTAGAAAGAATGAGAGGGAATGAGGAGGGAGAGCAGAGACGGAGAAAGGAGGGAAAGGTGGGCTAGAAGCACTTCAAAACACAGGTATTTAAAAAAAATAATCACAATACTTTGTTATACTACGTATAAAAAAAATAAAGAAAGCTACAATTTAAACAGATTATACATTTACCCCTAGTATAGCATATTAACATTTTAAATGTTATTAAGGCCTCCAGCTGGGTTTTTTTTACTGAAAGCAAAAAAAGCATCGACTGTTCGCATATTTAATGTAAGAAAAATGTACAACATGCATTAAAGTAACAGACAAAAAAATGTACTACCTTTTGCAATTAACTAGTTGATTTATCATTCTCTTTGAAATGTCGGTGGTTTTAGGGAGCGTCAGCGCAAAAATAAAGTACAAAATCAACACAAAACAAAAGAAGGACAAACGGACTGGCTCAAATTGGGCGTTGGAAATCTAAGATAAAGCCAATAAAAGGCCAGAATTAATTAACTTCTAGCACTAGTAAGTGTAAGGGAAGAAGAGAGAAAGAGCTAGCTAGGGGTGTATTTTCACAAAAGGAAAACAAATATCAAGCACATACGGTGCGTCAGGATCCTCAATTTAGTTGAGGGTTGAATTTTTACGCTCTTCAGAATGACTGAAAGAAGAGGTTTTCTTTTTAAATCATCCTTAAAAGCGTATTATCCGTTTGATCTGCACTCCAGCTTGATATCATCAAAATTGTTTTTAGAAAATACTAATTTCCGCTTCGATAATTATAGGATAGGTTAAAACGTCTAAAAATATTTTGTTCGCTCATACAATAATCGAATTGACGATTAGCATTTCTAGATACATTAGTAATTAAAGAAGGCTGTAATATATAAATAGATATTGTTTTCAATTGTCCTTACACGATATAGATATGAAAAAGAACTACGCCCTGTAAAAGGTATTACGGAATACAATGGTTTCCAATGAGACGCAGTTGACAGTATCTTAAGGAAGATGTAACATATGGTGGAAACGCGTTACATTCAGTTGCACGTCATACTAGATTCATGACGACTCGCCTTGTATATGTTGCCGGATCTATTTTCATTTCTGTGAGTGACATTCGATATAACCAAAGAAAAAAATTATTCACAATACAATAACTATAACGTAATATATTTAGTAATTGAAATGCTCTAAGACTTCAGTCTTTCTCAACTTATTTATTATATTGATTTAGATTGTCGAAAAACCTTAAATGTTTCATTACGTATCCATAATATAATCTAAAATAAGCAATACTTACGCTATTCACATTAAATTTAACACATGATTATAGAAGAGTTTGTAAAAAGCCTCGACTGTTTACAGAAACCTTTCGGCATTATATTCAATGGAAGCATATAAATAATAAATACACTTCTAAGAAGCACTGTTTTTAAACAATTTACACAGACTAAACAACCCAGACCGGCAACTACTTGAAAAAAAATATCCAAGATCTTCTTTCTTTGTCACACATCAGTGAACTTGGTACGAAGATGGCGCTAGCAGCATATTGGCGCGAAATTTAAATGAGTTTGTTTTTAGAATACGCTTATTCAATAGGTTATTTATGTAACAGAAACATACACAAAAGTTACTAAAACTATGGTAATAAATATTACTTACTGTAACAATTATAGCCATAGTTTGAGCATCTTATGTGTAATTTTCTGGTATTAGATATTAAATATGTGATATATAAATATTAATCTTTTACTTACATGCATTATAACATCCCTCTTACGGTTACTTGTTAGACACAATGAACTACTACTTTATTTAAGATTAAGAGAAATATAATAATCTAATAAGTGAAAACTGTCAAGGAAAACTATAGGTATATATTAATAATAGTTTTTAGTGAAACATATACTTATACAATAAAACATAATAAAATTAAATTACACAACCAGTAATGAGTAATTTATACTCACTTGTCGAGATTTGCAGGAAACCTATGCATTTTGTCAACTTCATCCTGCCCAAACCCGCACACTAAACACTTGGACACCATATTTGTATCAACATATAATTAATACTATGTACGACAAAGGATTGCAAAAATATGCCACACGTGTCAAATTTGAAATGTAGTTTTGAATGACATATAACCACAGCATAACAAACATTTCAATTGACGCTAGCGCCATCTCATCTCCAAGTTCAGTGAATCTGACAAAGATGGTAGAGTATTGAAATTGCCAAAAAGGGATGAGTAGTCTGGATAAAATCTAGGACTAAGTTGCCGGTCTGGATTGTTTAGTCTGTGCAATTTATATCAAAGCAAAAATAAACATGAAAAATTTGACAGGAAGAATATACACAACGCACGTCTTTTTGACAGATATGATTTATCTGTCAACACCGAATTGAACTATTAGTCTATTAAAAATATGTAATAAAGAACTTTAATATTGAAACGGAAATTATGTGTTTATTTGCCATGAATGCATATATTACGATCAATTTATAAATCTTCTATTTAAGCTAATGAAATAAATGCTCTCAAGTATAATTTAACAAAGTAACTTTTTTAGTTTCTCTAATACACCTATGACAACATGTAAACGTCATCGATGACGTGCAACGGAACTTAACGCGTCTCCAGTATAATAATGTAGAGTTCGTCTAATGGATCTTTAGACGCACGTAATTATTTGATAACATAAGCAAAGATTGTCGGTCAGTCTATCTATCCTTATTTAATATCGGTGTCGAATATTCAAGTGCGGAAAATACGTATGTCTGCAATACAAATCATATCTAGACTACTGCATTAATCAATTGAAAAATTAAAAAATGTGAAGTTTATATTAATGCATTATGTATATAGTGCTTAACTTGAACTATTTGTACCTATTTGATTCGTACGCATAAAAATTAATGACGTGCGTCTAATGATCCATTAGATGAACTGTAATTCTAAATTTCACAACTCCTCAATAGCATGTCTAAAAATGTTGGTTTGCAAGTCGCGTTCAAATTATGTAATTCATTGAAAAGGCTTTTGGGCAGCCCTAAATAAAATTGAGGTAGAACAAAGTCTAGACTTTCAACTCACTCTAAAGAGCACTTCGCTCATTTCGGGTTTAATAGGACAGAGAAGTCTAGTGTGGCTCGACATATTTTGATGGCAGGCCATGATGTTCAAGCAAGCGGCCTCAAACTTATAATGAGTATAATTATAGAGGGCTATATAGTTATAAGACTATATACATTCACAAAATATATATATATATACCTATATATACAGGGTTGTTCATTAGTGCGTCAAAGTCCAATATAGGCGTTATTAAATAGTACTGAAGAAATTTATTTTATAAAAAGTGGCACAGTAACAAAAACACACATTTTGAAAATAATTTGAATTATACAGGGTGATGCGTTAAAATGGCACACATTGGATTTTTTTTAAATGAAACACCCTGTATATCTTTTGTTTTTCCTTATCTACTTTAATTTGTGTTTTCATCGATATCTGGCGTTTTGGTTTTGGATGACGCATTGTTGAGTTATTAATGAAAATTATAAAAAAAATGGTCGCGACAATGTTTACCATAATAATTCTGTGCGGTAGTATTACGATTATCTAAAAATAATTTTATCTTAGTTAATCCTAATAGTTTAATAAAATTAATGTTTGATTATTTTGTAGGTTCAACACATCTCTTGACTGCATACTTACTAAATAATTTTATCTTGGATAATCGTAATATTACCGCATAGAATTATTATGGTAAACATTGTCGCGACCATTTTTTTTTATAATTTTCGTTAATAACTCAACAATGCGTCATCCAAAACCAAATCCCCAGATATCGATGAAAACACAAATTAAAGTAGACAAGGAAAAACAAAAGATACAGATACAGGGTGTTTCATTTAAAAAAAAAATCGAATGTGTGCCATTTTAACGCATCACCCTGTATAATTTAAATTATTTTCAAAATGTGTGTTTTTGTAACTGTACCACTTTTTATAAAATAAATTTCTTCAGTACCTACTATTTAATAACGCCTATATTGGACTTTGACGCACTAATGAGCAACCCTGTTTAATATTATTATTCTATTATAATATATTATAATATTCATTAATCTGATGGATTTGATATGATTGATAACTTTTTCAAAAATATGGTCTGCATAGTAGCAAATTTAATATACTAAGTCACTAATTCTATGTTTTTTGAGTGGTGAAATTGGAAACACATTTTCTATAATCTTCACTGGTTTTCACAAAGATTTTCGTTAAATATAACCTAGAAAGAAGTGAATTCGTGAACAAGTATCAACAAAGTTATCGCGGTAATCATTCACATAACCTGTAATTATCGGTTTTCCGCAATACCAACCGTAAACAAAACCACCTACATTAAAAAATACTATAAAACTCGTGTTGGTTTAAACTCGGGCTTAAAGTAAAACATAGGCTTAAGTAAGTCTCGTCTTAAACTCCGGCTGTTAAACCGGGCCCTAATGCCCTCTCTGCTAAACAGGAGGAGACTCAGAAAACTGTTTCAAAAATTCAGAATTTTTGTGACTGGAAATTCGAATTTGGTTTATATGTTCTCTTTGTAGTCTTTTCCAATTTTCTATAGTTTATTCAAAATGTTAATGTGTTTGGAGAAGTAAAAGTAATAGCTATTAAACGATGCAAAAGTGGTATAATGGTGTTTAAACACCTTTTTTTTTACTTTCTTATAGTTTTGGATATAACGGTTCACTTTTTCAAGTCGGTTCGCACGGTTCGGATCGTCACTGTGAGCTGGATCACTGATCCGGCTCAATTGATCCGTGATGCCATGTCATTCGTGTACGTGTATGACGCATATAATGCTCGTCGCCGTTCTCATGCTGCTGAAATGAAAAGCGATGAAAATTAACATGCGTTTTGTATTTGTATATAATCTCAATTTTTAGTCCCCCCTGCGACAGTGCTGCAACTCTCAATTTCCAAATTATTATGTCGACACTCAAAAGTCAGTCAGTAAATTCGATAGGTTTATTTATGGTTTTGAGACGTTCGTGAACACCTGTCACAAATGTTCCAACAGTTCGGTTCGATCGCGCCCAAAATTTAAAGTTAGTTCACAAATGAGCCAAGGTCCGATTCGTTGATATTTAGTGAACCGGCTCTCACGGCTCGGTGCTGGGATTCGGCTCACTGTGTCAGTTCGTTCGCGAACTGCTCAACTGTACTTTCTTATTAAGGAAGTACTGTGATGACGAACATTTTCGAGATTTTTGTAGATATCCACGTTTTGAAGTCCCCTGATACAGAAAAAAAGGATCTCTGTCTGTGTCGATCTGTCAGTGTATGTGTGTGACCAGGATAGCGGCCAAACAGCTAAAGCTATCATTTCCAAATTTTGTATTTACGAGTACATTCTCCCTCTGAAGATCTGATTAGATTTTTAGTAAAATCGTTTTTCGAAATTCATACCGGCATTACGTCTTTTACTCATATCGAAAATCAGTTTTTTGCGAATATCTGGCAAGTCATGCTTTCTAAGCAGATACATTATAGTGTCAAAGTGTTTAGAACTTAGTTTTCAATACTTTTTGTATAAAAAAACTTTTCGAAATTCGAACCGGAATTAACACTTTTACTCTAGCGAATAGCCATTTTTTTTGTGAATATGTCGTAAGTTATGTACTATACAGATTTATTAAGAGACTATAAGTACTTAGAATAGGATTTTGAATAATATTTTATTTATTTATTTATTATTTCTCATAGCTTTATTTTTTTTTTAAGGTAAAAGTATTAAAAACTTAATTTATACCAACTTTTGTACAATTTGAAAAGAAAGTCGTGTGGCGACTACCCCTCATTTTTTTTAAACGTCTGCTTGTATCAAAATCAAAACCATTACTCCTTCAAAATAATAAATTTAGGTTTTGTTTTCATGTCTACCTGAAGTTTAGCTCGTATTTGATTAAATTATCTTTGTTGTAAATTTATATGCAGCGTTTCATTATTTCATTTTACACTTTAATATTACAAAAAATGTATTTCATTATTTGAGTTATTTTATATTTTATTCTTAAATATAATTCATATAAATCTATTTAAAATTTCTCCTTTCTTCCTTTTATTATTAATTGTTATTATTAGTGTCTGTTTAATGAAATACTAGCCTTTTAAAATACCCATAAAAATATCCATAAAATAATGAAATATTGTGCACACTATCATCCTGTGTGAACCTACACTTTTTTTTTATCAACTATTACCCAAGTTTTATAAATTCTCAAAGTCCCACCAATGAAAAAAATATTTACAAGCACCTAGTAATTGTAGCACATAAATGACCCAACTATTATCCTACGAGACCTTCTGTGTCAAGAGGTTAATTAAGTTACTGCGATTGGTCGGTAGTAAATGCAGACACTTAAATTCAAACTATCAATTATAATCTGCTACATCTTCCCAAAGCCATTACTGCTATGAAAGTAATTAAAGGACGAAAAACGAAATGTCACGTTCCTTTCGTGCTTATAGCCACGTTTGGTCAATTAATTCCAAAATAAGTGGGAATATAATTGTTTTACTATTTAAACTGTATCAGTGATATGTAAACAGATGATGGCGCATGTGTAAATCGAGCTCCCAGAAAAGCTTTTATTCCGGAGGTGGAAAGTAATTCATTCAGTTCAGCGCTGAATCTCGTATGCTGTTTCGTAGACGTAGCGATTGCTATCCTAGCGAGTGTTCTTTAGACAATGTGGAAAAAAGAAAACGAGTACCACGCTGAAGTGTTTCGCGTTCAATTTAAATAGTGTGGCGTGTTCTGTTCAGTAATTTTCCAAATTAGCCGACTGCTTAATTTGATTCCAATTTAAGAAAAAAAGGTTTACGTGACAAGTGTTTCAAATTATTTTTTCTACCGGTGCCAATTCAAACAAACAAAACAATTTAGTGTAAGTTTATTTCTTTTAGTTTTTAAGAGAGTATTGCACTTATTAAACAATAATTTTGAGGATCTATTTAGTGTTATTTTTAGGTAATTTGTTAAATCAGTTTTATATATTATGAAATAAAAATAGTCTTTCAGTTAATATTAAAAATTATTGAAAAACCTAAAAGAATTTATAAAAAAAATATATACTTAAATTTATTCTTAAGCATTTAAAAAAATTGAATAAATTTGATTTACGAAGGAGTTTGTGGATTGCAATGTTAAATCTGGAAAGTAAACAAACCCCAGGAATAAAATCTAAATTTAGGAAATCTAAATGAAAATGAAACTGAATATTTTATGAAAAGAAAAATAATAAAGAGCGCATTTCTTTAATAATTTAATATCATAAGGTATGAAAGATTTTGCAGAAGATATTAAACAAGAACGTAAACAAGCTATAATGAAATTTAAAAAAAAATGTTGATATGTATATTTATAGTGGTGTCCTATTTGCAATGCATTTCACCAGTCATAAAAGTTGTACCGACACATGTTCTTCATATTTTAATATGAATGTCAACTATAGTGAGCGATCAATTTGAATTTTAACAGAAGGGATTACTTGGTAATAAGTACCATATGATCAACATTATTTATATTTTAGAAAGTTATGATATTCTTAATAATAATACTAAGTGTGTCTAAAATGTTAATTTAGTGTCTATTAAGAAATAGTTACTACTAATCACAATATTCTTATAATGAAAATCAAAATAACGTAAAATGAAAATGGTGAAACTCTTTGCAATCATCTATGGAAGAATTCCAATCTTTTGCAGTAATGTTAAGAAATGCCGTGAAAGACGGTTCAAACGTATTGAACCGAATGGAATCGTATTTAGCTAACAGACAAGTATGCTGGTATAATAACAAAAAATCTAGCATGAAAACACTGTGAAATTGGGTATTTATTTGTTATTTATATAAATTATCCCTAGATGCTGATGACTAGAGCGCGGACTGACCGATTTAAACTACGACGAAGTTACAACGGAGCAAAGAAATAATGTAAACAACACACGCTTACTGAATAGCGCTAATTCATATGGTGAACTGCAACATCTGTTTACGCCCGAGTGGTGCCCGAGAATGAGAGCAAAAAATGCCCATAAAATAAGAAATTTATGAGTAAAATTCTTTTTTCATCGGCGTAGATAGGAGCGTGAGGGTTTTTTAAAATTTATTATATTCACCTTATATTTCGCAAGAGAAATAAAATTTTCATTCATGCTTACGTTAGTTTCGTTTTTTCATTGTTTTAACTATTAATTACAGACTTCGTAATTTTTTTAATAGTCTGTTTAATACCGGTTTATTGAATCGACTTCTCCCAATTATCTAGACGCAAGTGTGCACTAGATTTCGTGTTTAGTTTCAATAACATACGCGTACATTTTTAGTTATCATTTATTTAGATCTAGAACGTTGCTTATGTTACTTTTTCTGATATGAAAATGAATTGTCAGTGATTCCGAAATTTATTACAAAGTCTGTAAAATATCGTTACAGAATGCCAAAATATCGCACGTTCGTCACTTAGCTTTGCCAAAAAACATACATAGAAATAGTTTTTATGCAGAGAATTTCGATAGTTTACAAAATTTCGTTACATGTTTAAATGACGATGCTCGAAGTATTTCTGAGTGCAAGGAACTAACACAACTCCCAAATTTAAAAAAATCAGTTGTTATTCCTTCAGGAACACCTTGGAAATTTGCCAAAAGTAATAACATATTTTGAAGAAATTTCAAATTAAAAGATGGATTAACCACATTAGATGTGGGCTATTAATAATTTCAAAAGTATTCCAAGTGACTTCCGATGTGGCCTTCGGCAAAAGTCAGACGCAGTTTTTAATATAAATCCAGATTTAATAACATTGCGGCAATTGTGAATGCTAAATACGCTGAAATAAAAGAATATTTCCAGTACGCACCTATAACCAGTTGCGATGTAGAAACGACGTTTTCTATCTACAAGGATGTACTTAATTCAAAGAGAACAAGTCATACAGAAGAGAAAATGAACAAATAATAAGGTATTTTGTATTTTATAGATCAGCAGCCACTTGTTATTCAATTATATGAATAAAATTAAAACCTCTTTAAAAATACAACATTTCAATAGCGCGCCCATAGGCGATGAGCCATGAACCGTTCGTGTACGCGCCCTGGTAATAAGTACCATATGATGAACATTATTTATATTTTAGGAAGTTATTATATTTTGTTATTTATATTTAGGAAGTTAATTTAGTGTCTCTTAAGAAATAGTTACTACTAATCAAAATATTCTAATAATGAAAATCGAAATAACGTAAAATAAAAATGGTGAAACTCCTTGCAATCATCTATGGAAGAATTCCAATCTTTTGCAGTAATGTTAAGAAATGCCGTGAAAAACGGTTTAAACGTATAGAACCGATTGGAATCGTATTTAGCTAATAGACAACAAGAGTATGCTAGTATAATAACAAAAAATCTAGCATGAACACTGCGGAAATAGGGTGTTCCACAAGGATCTATACTAGGACCTGTCTTATTTGTTATTTATCTAAATTATCCCTAGATGCTGATGACACATACTTTGTAGTTACACATAAAATTAGAGATAGAAAATCAAGGAAAGCCGAGATTGCAATGACGGAGACAGAAGATTCGTTTGTAATGGATAAACTAGAAATAAATAGAGAAAAGACGAAAGCCTGGTCTTTTGTTTAGACAGAAAAGAAAATGTTAATTACATCAAGGTGTTAGGTATTCGTGTCGTTAGTAGGTTGAATTGGACGCATATCTGGATGAATTATTAAACAAATTGTCTGGCCCAGGTTCATAGCATTAGAAGAATTAAGAATGTTTTGAATTGCCATGCTGCAAGTCTGACTTAATTCGCAATCCTCCATAGCGCGGCTGCTTAAGCACTGGCAGCTGGTGAGTACGTTTTGGTGGAGCACATACATAGACTAGAGTAATTCGTTTATTATCGGTCATACGCTCGGCATCTGGGAGTATATCACCGATAATAAACAAATCAGTCTTGTCTGTCTACTTGCACCACCAAAACCTATTCACTAGCCGCTCCTGTGCTTAAAGTCTTACAATTTTGGGGAACGGCTTTAGTTGCTTATCGGAGTTTTCTCCTTCAAGAACGAGCAGTGATGATCCTGTGCAATATAGAACAAAAACAGATATAAAAGCATTTATCAAAGAAAAAACACTTACTATTCCGTGTGTTTACATACATAACGTCGCCAAACATGTGCGTTGGGGTTAGTGCATACCTAGAACACCAGAATGAAAAATTCCATACCACAGACTGCAGGCGACGCAGAGATTTGCAGATTTCTGGGGTGCTAAAATGATTAACAAATTCCCTTGCACGATGATGTGCCTCTCTTCCAACCTAAACGCAAGAGTTTTAGAGAAGTATATCACGAAGATTGCGTTCTATTCGGTGCAGGATGTTTAAAATTGTGATATTTTAAATGTACATTTAAATTTTAATTAAATACATGTTTGTTTAAATGTATCACGATGTCCATGTATGTTGCGTTCTGTAATATTTGACGATTATTGTCATGGTTATTATGATAAAATGTACATATTATTATTATTATTAAAACTCGAAAACCAAGATAGCGACAATACGGATAACTGAAATTATCGAAAATATGGAGGATCCAATAACTCAGTCACCCAAAAAGACTAAATTAAACAACCGTTATGATAATCATCAATCGACGTAATCACTATCAATGGCTTCTACGAGAAGTTAATAATGACGACTCTCTCGATAAACTATATGTTAATAAATGAAAAATGCCCAGTGGGCTTAGTGAAATTGCTTATGAATTTATTAATATACCTTTACATTTCCAAATATAAGCATTTAGCGTGCTCTTTCGTAGAAGGATAATTAGTCTTAATATTTTTAGAGGTACTGGGAATGCTACAATAATTATTTAAATCAATTGCCCGACTACTATGTATATGAGCGATATTTACAATATGATAATACAATAGGAAAACAATTACATTATTGTGTTAATTTTTATATGATCGCACAGTAAACATTTTGTCGCGATCTCTTAACGAATTATTTTACGTTTTATTTTATTTGTATTACCCATTAATATTAATGGAATCATCCTTATATCAAGTACATACATATACGATACTTATTTTGAATTATTTAGGAACTTGTCTTTACCATAAATAACACTTGGATACAAAGAATAATTTAATTTCGTTGGATTTCTAAAAGAACCATCATCGGCACATAGATGTATAATATTACAATAGAGGTATTATATCTAAATATTATCGATTACTAATTTTGAAAACTCATAGCTACAATTAAACTATTATAAATAATATTTTTTCTACTCCCATACTTTAATTGTATTATTAGATATGCCGAACCTGTACTTTAACGATGTCCATTACGATACAGATTTTCATTATGTTTCAAGTTTATATCCAATAGGAATACAGATTTTTCATTACGATACAAGTTTATATCCAATAAATATGCGACATTCTAATATTCAAACAATATGCAATATGGCGACTGCATATCTGACAGATATACAAATTAAATAAATGTGACAGTTCTCTGCAATTTACAAGTAAGTACTTAAAATTTGTGCTTTTTTGAAAATATAAACGGTAAAAATGAGGGATAATGACAGTGAAATGTAAAATTTGAGTCCACCAGTAACCACCAACAATTTATTACCAGCTAAACTCGCAAAGGTGCATGTAAAATTTTAACCTCAATTTATGATATAGAATGTTCAAAAAATAATATTTTATTATGGGGTCGTAGAAAAAATAGTGTATGCAACTCGCATTTAATGGCTATTAAGACACTCGTATTCATTACAATACTCGGCTTCGCCTCGTATTGTAATTTTCTTACTCGTGTCTTAATAGCTATCATTAAATGCTCATTGCATAATATACTATTACAGGTTAGCAAAAATTGTTGTTGATATAAATAAATGAATTGAAAGTAAATTTAAGAAACTGTAATTACAATTAAAAGTATTTGTGTATTCATTTTAAGTAATTAGTTAATTATCGTTTACAACTATTTATATTTATCTGTGAAGAAATTATTATAAAACATACTTAAAGTGTTAAATATTAAATTAATATATTAATAATTATCGTGTACCTAATCTTATCTACAAACATGCACAATTGACTGCGTAGCATTTATTTAACAACGTAAAATACAAACAAACATAATTAAAGGTCATCCATGGAAAATAGCAACCCCACAGGATGTTTTTCGAATCGAGAGACGCTTCATTCCCATTCAAGCATGGGTATCATTTACACAAGCATCCTCAATTAATTAAGTGTTAAAGTGGAAAATTACATAGTCCATATTAGTTAGAAGTATTGTGAAAAAAGTGCGCCGTATCACCGGAGAAATAGGCGTAGAAAGAAAATCTGCAACTGAAATTGAAAACAAGCATCAGTAATAATATATCAAATTATTTACAAATAAAATACCTATTCTGTAATCCGGCAGCAGAATCAAGAAATCCGGGCGAATTTTGAAAAAAGTGAAAACGTAAAATTACCGAATATCGACGAAGGTGTCATTTCATTAAATACAGCGAAGACAACAAATCTTGGTCTCCACGTCTACCTAACAGTTGAGAATTGAATTATATAAAACAGAATTTTGTAAAATTTCAAGTTAATTTAATAATCTAAAGAACAAGTTACATTATTAATTTGAAATCAACACATACATTTGTTGTTTATCTTAATCAAAACCAAAGTCATCAGTATTAATTTATTTAAAAGGTTTGAATACATACATCAAGTAAATTATAAATGTTCAAGTTTATAATAATTCTTATATATTCATTCAATTAATCAAACATCTTTACATTGTCTATTACATATTAAAGAACAATATCAATAAATCCCTTACTTATTTGTTTATTTTTTCGAGTTTTAGTACCATTACCTCCTATAATAAGATTCGACTGGAAGATTATTTTGAAACCCCAACGAACCATCCACACGACCTGAGTTAAAGAGAACACCAGTACTTTGATAATAGGTAAAAAAAAAAAACTTAACTACCATCTAACATTAATGTTAAGTTACAACATATTAATATAGAATTACACATGCGCAGGAGCTACACGCGGAAATTTAAAATCAACGTTTTCAATTATTACCTTTTTCAATCATTTAGTCTATCATTTATTTATTATTAATTATAATAGCATAAAGCAGCAGCAATCTTCAGAATGAACTTCTGCGGAGGTTTTATAAAATGATTGTATTGCACTCTCCTTTTAAAACTTTCAGATTTCTTTTTAGGTATTTTCATGAACTCTTGCAATGGCCCATTTCTTGCATTAAATATAAACGATGTTATTGTGTAGAATGTCCATATAAATGAAAATTGTTTTTAAGAAGCAGATACTGTTCCTTTTGAGATCAAAGTAAAGGAAATAACACGTTTAATAAATTTAATTTTGTCATTATTTTCCCATTTGGGGCTTGCTTTCGATTGGCTCCACTTTAAAGAGCATGTACTAACGTAAATACGTAATTAAAATAAACAGCCTCATTTCAGACATTACAGTTGAAAATTTTATATAAAATTTTACGAAAACTGCTTTTTAATTTTGATCGACACAATAGTTTGTGTAAAAATGGTGTAATATGAATTGCGTAAGTGTAGAAACCAAATTCCATGTAATTCTATTAACAAACTAATTGAGAAATTTGAAGATAAATTTGTGCGATCGCTTAAATTTTCAACAACGTAGGTTAGATTGTAAACTATGTAGTTTTACTTTCTTATACGTAGTATAAGGAAGTATTGTGATGATGAAAATTTTCGACCTCGAAATTTTTGCAGATGTCCACGATATGAAATCCCCTGATTCCGGAAAGGTGGTTTTTAAAAAATGTCTCTCTCTCTCTCCCTCATTCCTCTCTCCCCCTCTCTCTCCCTCTCTCTCTCTCTCTCTCTGTGTGTGTGTGTATGTGTGTGTATGTGTGTGTATGTGTGTGTATGTCAGCGGTCAAACCGCTATAGATATCAATTCCAAATTTTGTATTTACGAATATAATTTCCCTCTTGAAAACAGATTAGATTTTCAGTAAAATCGTCAGACCGGAAGTAGTTTTTTACTTCAGCGTAAAAATTGAATTTTGCCAATTATTCGTCAACTACTAAACGAATTAATAAAGAATTCATATGCACTCACAATTAAATTTGAGAAGGATTTTATTAAAAAAGGTTTTCGAAATTCTTACCGGAAGTAGGTCTTTTACTCTTATCCAAAATCAGTTTTTTGCGAATATTTCGCAAGTCATGCTTTTTAGACAGGTACGTTAGGAGTATTTAGAACTTAATTTTTAATACCTTTTTTTAAAAAAAAATTTCAAAATTCGGACCAGAAGTAACACTTTTACTCTTATCGAATAGCATTTTTTTGCAAACATGTCGTAAATTATGCATTTTATATATATTTATCAAGAGCACAAAAGTATTTAGAGCTGGATTTGGATAATTTTTTTATAAATGAAATATCAAAATTCCGACCGAAAGTAATACTTTTTCTCTTAGCGGGTAGCATTTTTTGCAAATATCTCAAAGTATGCATTCTGTAGAGATTTATCAAAATACTAGAAGTACTTAGCATATGATTTTGAATAATGTTTGTATAAAATAATTTTCAAAATTCGGACATGAAGTAACACATTTACCCACAGACTTATTACCTTCTTATACGTAGTATAAGGAAGTATTGTGATGACGAAAATTTTCGACCTCTAGATTTTTGCAGATGTCCACGTTTTGAAGTCTCCTGATACCGAAAAAGTGGTTCTTAAAAAATGTCTCTCTCTCTCTCTCTCTCTCCTTCCAATATTTCGTCAATTACTAAGTTTAAACAAATTTATAAAGAATCCAAATGTACTCAAAATGAAATTTGGGAAACATTGTATTAAAAATGTTGTTTGAAATTCCTACCGGAAGTAGGTCTTTTACTCATAAAAAATCAGTTTTTTGCAAATATTTCGCAAGTCATGCTTTCTAGGTAGGTACATTACGAGTATAAAAGTATTTAACATATAATTTTAAATATCTTTTGTATAAAAAAATTTCAAAATTCGGACAGGAAGTAACACTTTTACTTTTATCAAATAGAGATTTTTCCCAAATATATCGTAAATAATGCATGTGTGTGTTTGTGACCACTGTAGCTGTCAATTCCAAATTTTGTTTTTACGAATATATTTCTCCATTGAGGTGTGATTAGATATTCAGTAACATCGGCATACCGGAAGTAGTAGTTTACTTGAGTGAAAATTTCGAATTTTGCCAATAGCTCGTCAACTATAAAGTTTAAACAAATTTATAAAGAATTCATATGTACTTAAAATTAAATTTTAGAATAATTTTATTCAAAAAATTGTTTGAAATTCATACCGGAAGTAGGTCTTTCACTCTTATCAAGTAGCAATTTTTGCAAATATGTCGTAAATTATGCAATTATTGATCAAGAGTACAACAGTATTTAGTGCTGGATTTGCAATATTTTTTGTATATTTGAAATTTCGAAATTCGGATCAGAAGTAACACTTTTACTCTTAACGAGTAGCACTCTTTTTCGAATATCTCGCAAAGTATGCATTCTACAGAGATTTAATATAATGTTTGTTATAAAATTACCCACAGGCTTATTTTTCTAAGAAGGTAAAACTATTTAAAACAATTTAGAACAATTTTGTATAATTTGAAACGCTAACAAAATACTAATTTTATCAATACGTGACACATTTAATCAGCCATCGATGACAGTTACTCATTAGACCTTGTATCATCTGAAATATGGGTTTGCTATTATTTACGTAACGTTATTTATTCATATCACATATACTCATATATGTTTAGTTACTATTAATTGCATATTTAGTTGGTTTTATCGTTTATGTTTTATTCAAATTATACAGTGTCTGAAGTGATGTGGTTTCCTATAGGAAAACATTTTAATATGAGTTTAGGAGAAAAACTTATTCTTTATAAAATATTTTGATTGTATGGAAACCCCTTTTGGTAAATAAAAAAAACAGTAATCATTTAAGATAAGCTAAAAACTTAAAATTATGTCGAGTTTTTGATTTTAAATATGACTAAGTAGGAATGTTATATACATTATTAATGTTAGACAAAAGGAAAATGTCATTTCGATAAAACTTTTATTGTTTTTGTGTTTGTAATAAAGGATGACCACTAAACTCTAAAATTATTCCACATAATCTCCTCCACATCCAGTGCAATCTTCAACTCTTTTGAAATTGTTTGTAAACTTTGTTCCACATTTTAACATTAATTTCTCGACCAGCATCCGTAATCCGCATTTTTAGATAATTTAAATCATTTCTCATTGGTTCTCTATACACTTCTTGCTTTAGGTAACCCCAAAGAAAAAAAAGCGATGGGGTTAAGTCCGGTGACCGAGCTGCCAACGTATTGGTCCAATCCATCTATTACGAAAGTGTAAAATTTGGAATTCTCTTACAATCAAGGTACCATGAGCTGGACACCCATTTTGTTGGAAGTAGATGCGTCACAATTTCTCTTGCTCAAGTGATGGCAATAAAAAATTATGAAGCATTTGCAAGTAATTGTGTTGATTTAAATTTCCATTAAAGAAATAGAGTCCAATGATTCTGTTTAATAATATTACGCACCAACCATTGACTTTTTGATATCGCTGAATTCGGACGTAAATTCTAAAATTTGGATTGTCCTTTGAGCAATATTTATAATTTGGTGAAAAAACAATACCATTTTTCGAAAACGTTGCTTCATTACTAAACATTTAGTTCTGATAAAAAATGCGATGTTTAATAAGTGTTCTCACCAACCCATAAACAAAACTCGAGTCTGAAAGCGTGATCTGCATTTTCTAAGGTGTCTCCAAATCTAGGTTTATATGGATAAATTTTGTTCGCCTTATAAATTGTTGACAGACAATTGAAAGAACAAGGACATTTGGAGATAGAAAGTATGGAAGGACTGTGGACAATTCCTAAAAACACACTTGTGAACGCAGCAAAGAAGGTATGCGGAAGTGCAAGATACGGAAAAAACAAAACAAAAAACATACACCCTGGTGAAGTGAAGAAATTAGGAGTGCAGTAAAAGAAAAGAAAAGATTTTGGAAAAAATATCTAGAAACTGATAACAATACTGACCATGAAGAATACAGGAAGAAAATAACACAAGTTAAAGTATTGATTAAAGTAGCAAAACAAAAATACTGGACAGACTTTGGATCGAAAATGGAAGACCAAGCAAAGGGAAATTCCAAACTGCTATATAGAACATTGAAAACCTTGCGTAAGTCAGCTGGAACACACCTCCAATATATAAGAAGTAAAGAAGGACGAATTCTAACCGCAGAACAGGTTATAAGGAATAGATGGTATGAATATTTTTGCGATTTGTTTGAATCCGAAACAGGGGGAGAGGTCGACGCAGAGTATTTTTCGCCTGAAGACTCTGAAGAGACAACATCAAACATACAACTGAGCGAGATAACAGAAGCAGTGGAATAGCTAAAACCAGGAAAAGCAGCCGGAATTGACAATTTAAATCCAGAAATGCTGAAATACATGGGTGTTAAAGCTACACGGTTACTACTTAGAATAATAAACTTGGCATGGGAAAGGAAAACAACCCCCGAGGACTGGAAAATAGCAATTATAATCCCCTTACACAAAAAAGGTGACAATACGACATGTTCCAATTACGGAGCTATCTCAGTGTTATTAGTAGCTGGAAAGATATACGAAAGAATAATAGAGAAACGATTAAGAGCAAACTTAGACTCGACTCTCCAAGAAAATCAGGCAGGTTTCAGGCCGGGCAGGAGCACGCAGGACTGGATATTCTGTTTCAGGCAAATTTCGGACAGAATTCTAGGTAGTAAAGGCAAAATGTACCTATGTGCAATTGATCTAGAAAAAGCATTCGATACACTTCCGAGGCATAGGATATGGTCATCGCTGGAGAAGAGAGGGATTAAAAAAGAACTACTAAAGGCAGTCAAAAGTATATACACCAACACGAGCAACATAATAAGAACTGAAAGCGGATATTCAAGAAGCTTTATCACACTTAAAGGAGTGAGATAGGGCGGAGTTCTGAGTCCTCTTCTCTTTATAATTGTTATGGACGATATTCCAAGAAGTGCCAATAGCCTAACAAAGGGTATTTATGTAGGGTCCAGAAACCTTCAACCTATAATAGCCAAGGAATTCTTGTATGCCGACGACTTGATAATTGCAGCTCCTAGTAAAAATGTCCTGCAAAGAAATATAGATAAGTATTGACAGTCTCCAAAGATGAAGAAGAAACAAATATAACAATAGATGGTTATCCAATAAAGGTGACAGAAAACTTAAAATATCTTGGAACTATAATCAACAACCCGTCATCATTTCATTTATATTATTTTAAATTATTACTGACTTTTTTATTTACCAAAAGGGGTTTCGATGTAATCAAATTTTTTTATAAAAAATAAGTTTTTCTCCTAAAACTTCCCCCATAGAAAACCACATCACTTAACACACTGCATACTTATCACATAAATAATTATTTATGTGAAAGTGCACTAATTGAAATTCCATTTAGAGTTTATCGCTCCCCATAATAGTTTTACTCCAATGACGAATAAATATAAGTGTTAGCACTGAAAATTCAACTGTAATATCCGAGGTTATTGACTAATGATTATACCCACCTGAATCCATATTCGCGACACAGGTGTATGTATTGCGTATCTTATGAATAATAACTACCTACAACCTACTTACGTATATGGATATGTGCATTACCTGTTATTGATACAATAATTGTACACAGGCGAACTGATCGAAAAGAAAACGACACATACTGATTATTATTAGCACAAGCGAATATAAGTAATATCTTAAAACACAACAAGATTGAAGTCACATAGGCCTTTCAAAAATACCTTTTGAAAAGTGTTTTAGGTTTCATAACTGACTTTTAAGTTATTGTTCGTGTTGACTGCAAACATCATTTCAATTATTTTCGATAATTTTTCACAAAATGATTACTAGTTTGGAGAAAATAACTCAATTCATAATGTTTGACTATTTTATTTTCAATTTAACTAAAATAACTTTAAAATCCGTTTTTCTATGTTGAAAATTTTTAATTTTAAAAATTTACCCACGGTCGAGTATCGAACCCATGACATCTCGATTCCTATCCGGTTGCACTACCTCCGTGCCACCGCGATTGTCTGAGTTTGAGTCTTTAAATCGTACTGAATTGTATCAAGTAACAGATAGATACAGGGTGTCCCAGAAATAAAAAGACGGAGGAGCAGGTATGTAAAGTCCGAACAGAAACTGGCCCGAATATATTTCTATGTTGTTGTTTAGATAAAAAAATTACATTACGGACCTGCCACAGAATATATGTTTATAAATACACGCAAGAATGCTCATTTGTAAATAGAAACAAACACGCATTCATAGAAAAATACGCTTTTATTTGTATAAAACGGGAAAAAACGTTAAATCGTACTCATTCCCATAAAACATATTTTTTTCCCGATGCGTCTAGATAACGCAGCTATGTAGTCGGTTACTGACCCAGATGGGCGACCCACTTTATTGCAGACAATAAAAGATTGTTTTTATTTTTAAAATAGGAAGGTTGTTGCTCTTTAATGTGTTTGTAGTCGGAAACAGCTGATTATTATTATTTTAGAATATTCAATAAATCGTAGTTTTTCTAGCCTTTATTACAGTAAATATCAAGAATGTAATTATTTTTTTCTAGCAGGTGTAAAATTAAAGTAATTAATTGTTTGATATTTATTATGAAGTATCTATTCCCCCTCATTCTTTTTAACACAAGTAATAAGTCGTCCAGGGTCGGCGTAAGGCCAATTGAATTCTTTATTATTCTTTTTCTGCCGTCTGCGCACGAATAAAGACTTGATATTTTGAGGGTACGTTTTTATACAATCTACTTTCCGATTTCTGCTACTCCGTCTTTTTATTTCTAGGACAACCTGTATATGTAGTGCCGGCATCCGGCCTATATACTAAATTTTAAATTTTCTCAGTGTTGAAAATAATTATAATTTATTGCTAATAATTATCAGTGCTAAAAGTAGAAAATTATAATTAGGACATATCTTACGTTTATATGCTAGATCTAGTCAGATCACAGATCAACAGGTTATAAGTTTTTATAATAGTGTTTTTTCTTTTTCTACTCTTCCTTTTGTGGAATTGCCGCTAATCATATCTTTCTACCATTCAGTTTTGGCGGCAGTCATGCTGATATAATTCCATATTTATTGAAGTTGCATTTCCTAGCGTCTGCCTTGGTGAAATCCTTTACTTTGCTTATTGCTAATTGTGCCTAAATTGTCAGAGAAATTGTCAAGATGTAAATGGTATAGTTAGTCAACATCTCTACTACCATGAATTTGGGTCACTATTCCTTCCAAAAAAGCTGGCTATCACTTTGCGCGTGTACGAGAAGTCAACTTGATCAAATCAGCATAATGGGATCTATCTTGTCGATATAATTTTACCAATTTCATAGCATATTTGTAATGACATAGGTGCCTCAATACCGAATAATACCAAAATAGTAAGTTTATTGTTACACACCCTTCTACCCAAATCACATTATCAAAACATAAAACCGCTTGAGAGAAATTAATTTTTGAATCTGATGATGCAGTGATTTCATGTTTTACTGAAATAACTATAACCAATAATGAACAATTAGAAGGCATTAATTTACAATTTATTAAAATGGACGAGGTTAGTGTGTGAAATTTTTAATCAGTACGGCTCTGCTCTTATTGGATAGGAACACTTTTTTAAACAAGTTATATTTCTGTTTGCTTTACACTAGATTAGTTCAATGACATTCCGAACGTAAACAATATTGAATACAACTGATATTTTAATTTTAACTCATTAAGTGTTGGTGTCACATATTATAGGACAGCCGATTTTTATTTTTTTTTTTTATTAATCTTGCTACACATAATAAAAACTGGTTTCTGTAGGAGTAACATGTATATATTCTGAATATATATTAAATTTTTCTTTATAAAATCTTAATTTATACGAGGATGAATCAATAAATAACTCGTAAACGTCAATTCCCGTAGTACCATTTGTAAATTATGCGCACATTTTGTGGCAGCATATGTATGCATGTTGTAGAGGCCCCGTCATGTCTCGTAGGCACGAGGTCAGTCAGTGGCAGCCAGTGCACAATGGCGGGTATGTTGCATGAGTATACACGAGAAGAACTGTGTGTGGTTCTGCGTTTTTTGTGGACCGAAAAAACTGCACAGAAGGAGCGCATTGCGAATTGCTTCTAATGTATGATGACAACTGTTTATCACGAAAAGCTGTGTACAATTGGATCCAGAATTTTAGCAAGGGAAGGCAAAGCATCAGAGTTCGGGAGCGTCCTGGACGTCCAGCAGAGGTGTCAACTGAAGCCACAGTGCAGCGTGTGGAACAAATCATTCGCAATTAGCCGCCAGTGTTGTTCATTTGTTCGGGTCTCCAAAAAATATCGAATCATTTTGGTAGCCGTCATATTGAAACTGATGATGCCGTAATCCAAGCGGTTACCCGTTGACTGCGAGAGCAACCAAAATACTTCTCTGCCAGCGGTTTCAAGGACTTGTATAGAGATTTGATTAGTGCCTGAATGTACATGGTGATTATGTAGAAAAGTTAAATAAATGTCAGGAAGTTACTTTGATTATTATAGTCTTTATCCCATTTTGCAACTTATTTATTGACTCTTCCTCGTATATATCTTATATATTTTTTTTGAATTATGCAGTTTCTTTCGCCTTTCTCTCTAAATTCAAGACAACAATTTTACCTCATGAGCAGCCTCTTTATATATTATTATATATTATTATAACAAATTCTATCTGCTGTTCGATGCTTAAATTAGATTTTTCTCGAAAAATAAGCGTTCCCTACATTTAGAACACCAGTACATTGAAAGAAAAACTGACTGCAGAGTGCATGCGCTGTACTCACGAATTTTGACAAGTATAGATGACTTTCTTTCATGCCAATTGGTTATTTTTGTGTTCAGAAAGACAATCTAATACTTGATGTGAAAATTACCGCTACATAAGTAATGACAAATTCAAATTGTGAAATAAACGAGGGTTCCTCATGATCATTTGTTTATAAAATGATGGCAACAAAACACTCTCTAACGCTTGTCGATCTAGAAACGAAGTTTGAGCGGCGAGAGCGTTGGCATGACATGGAAAATGTAGATTCTATCAATGTGGTTGCAGTTTTAACAGAATCCAATTTCTTAAGGAACGAAAGAAAGGTTGATACTTTAGGTCTGGTTAGAAGTAAATAATATTCCCAGTTTTGTAGAGGTGCAGTTTCAACTGCAAGAAGTTGATAAAACTGAAACTGTAGAAGTTGAAGGCGAGAGATCTGAAAACGAAAAATTGAGGAGGAGTATTGCAGCAAGTCGTTGTAGTGGTAGATTGGGACTAAAGACAAGAAAAGGAACAGACATTGCACCAACATAGATCAAAAATATCCTATTAAAAAAAGTGTTGCAACCTAATGCCTTTGAGGAAAATAAGGATTGATAAATTAGCACAATTTACACCGCTTCCATTCTTTGAAAAATTTTTGGATGACGAACTCAACATATTCGTTGTCGAACAATTCTCTATGCAAAATATGTTAAAAATCATTTAAACTTAGATCTCAAAATTGAGTAAGAACCTCAAAACTTTTTTTCCTTACTACTACTATCAAGGTGCCATACCCTTCCCTACGAAAAATTATTTTAGACGACTGATGAAGAATACGTCGTACCAATTGTGCACAAGCAATGTCCGGGAATACGTTCTTGAAAATAAATTTAATGCTATATTTTGCCTATAAAGATAAGACAGATCAACTAGATAAATCTTTCAAAGTTTGTCCTCTGATTCAAAACATCAAGGGGGAGTCTTTACCACAAGCCTTTCTATTGATGAGACGATCGTCAAATATTGCGGACATATTCGATTGAGACAATTTATACGTGGTAATTCAATTGGCTTTATAGCCAAATCTAAATCTACTTGGCTATAAATTTTGAGCACTATGCAGTTCTATTTATTGCTGCTATAATTTTTCTACGTATATGGAAAATAGTACCACAAGCGACACAACTGAACAGAACTTAGGATGTAAAGTCATCACCAATAATTTAGAATGCGTTGCAGTACGTCAGGATCTGTTGGTGTATTTCAGATTTGTTGATTCAGATTCATTTAAAAAAGCTGGGGTTTAGGGTCACTGGTACAATACATAAGAATAGGACCCACTAAAATCTCCAAAGCAATTTTCAAAAGTAACTACTCGGCTCCTACGACAATAGATTTGATTAGCAAGGTGATATTTTACTACTAAAGTAGAATGATAATAAATACGTCATTTTGGTACAAACCACGACTATATTGAGCAAGTGAGAGGAACCAGGCATTGGAGCACGACCAGACAAAATATATGTGCCTCAACCAAATCTCATCAAATCTTATAACCAGGATATGGGTGGAGTTATATACCATGACTGGCTATTAGGAAAACAAGCAATTCAAATCTCAAGAAGAAAAAGGCACTTACCAATATTCACTCGTTTAATAGACATAGCACTTACAAATGTTTGAATTTTATATACGATTTTACATGGTCTCAGTAAATCAATTCTTTGAAAATTAAATCAGTTGCTGCCCCATAACTAAGTTGAAATGAAAAACGCAGATTTTGTCACATTTCTTGGTCGTACCGTACAGAAGAAAAATAAATGCAAAACACGTGCCTGTGGTTTGCGTTTTCTTGTTTGATTTGCACAATTCTGCACTATCATATTTGTTTGCCTTGTCGCACATGCATCATTTAACACATAAACCATTATTATTTGCTTCCTGAAATTAAATGTTGTCCATAACAAATCAGGATCCTCTGATAAAACTACATGGAAAATGGCGGCTGTTCTATACCAAAATAATTACATTTTCACCTTTAATTATTAGACAATTCGCGTTTGCATCTTTCTATGTTTTTTTTTTTAATTACAGAGTGCAAAACCATAAAGCCTCAAGAAAATTAATAGGGAAAAACAACCACCAAACGGCCGCAAAGTTGTATTACAAAAGTCTTAATCGAGTTTAAAACCGTCAGTGACGAAAATGAGAAGGAATAAAAAGAAGCAAGTAGGAAAATTAACATAGCTAATGACTACAATAATTTAGTTCTTACGGTCATTTTTGTACATTTTTTAAGCTCCCCGGCTTGTTTTTATTTTTAATAAAAAACATATTTAATACGTAAAATTATATATATAATAATATGTTCCAAAATTCGCTTTAAAATAGCTTATTCAGGTAATTGCCTACCGATCTATTTCGTCATTTTATTGTTAGCATCTGAATTATTTTCAGAGAACTATGATCTATGATGGAAATTACGTATAGAATTCCAGGTAATTAGCCTCAAATTTGCACGTCTAATTATGCTTATTTGTATAACAATACACAGGTGCGATCATGTCTGGCATACGAACTCGTGCTAACAACATTACTATAAAAATACGTGATTCAACTTCATTGAATTATATGATAATACGTCTGCGGTTTTTCTCAATTAATACTCACAATCAGTAGCAAACTGATTGAATTGCTTATTTTTGTTATTTATGTATTGATATTTGAACAAATGAATAGGTATTAAAAAATAGAATAAACAAATATTAAATTAATTGTCTGTGCTTGCACATTTCACTTTGTAACTCTTTGTTTTAATCATATCCTGCTCATATATCTACCAGTTTTCTAAAATAATTGTCTTACTTTGAAATCTAATTTTACAGAGTGAAGAGAATATGCGAGAAAAATTTTTGAACTTTAACATATTAGTTAGTTCTATCTATTACGAATTTCTAAATTTATTTCGTAGGTCATACTTCGCTGGTAATATTTAAGTAAAGTCAAGAACAATATGCTGTGTATTATAATATATTAGGCATTCTTCCACGATACATGTTTTATTCATTATATTATTCGTGCAAATGTTGGGAAGTTCTGGTATTAGTAGCCCATATATATATTAGTTTTCAATGCAACAAATATGCCTTCCTAATAATTCTTTTATATAAAAAAGTTGATAGCACTAAAAGCTGATTTAACACGAACGGTAGGAATTTTAAAACAATATTATGTAAATAATATTGTTTTAATATTATATATATTGTTTAATAATGAAAATGGAACTAAGACCAACCAAGTATTAAATATGTAGTAAGTAGATAAAATGGAACTAACAATAAAAATAGGGATAGCCGAAAATTATTACAAATATTAAATAAGTTAAATAGCGTACAACTGTGTAGGGACCAAAATATATAATGCTGTGATAATACTTTAATGCCATATGCTATTTTGAAAGTACTCACAATTCAATAGGAATGTAAATTAATAGCTATATATAAATGAAATATCTCAGAAAAATAGGAACAAAGATGAATAACGAAAACATAAGGGACGGCATGAAGAACAAGTTCAAAAATCAAAAAAAATTGAGGAAAAACAGATGAAGAAATTTAAACAGATCCCGATAAAAGACGAGGAGAAAGTGCAGCCCAGAACATGAAAAAAAAATAGTCCAAATAAGAGTGTAAACAGGCAGGCAATTAAAGATAATTACCTCATAGAATGAATCGAGCAAATAAGTCAAAATTCCATTTCAGCTGTTGCCATAGTAGAAAAAAAACCATAGACAAAGAAAAGAAGGAAAGTCGCTGGCATAGCTATGCAGCTGCTCGAAGAGTAAAATCTCTTCGAGCTTAGTGTGAAATACTATTGTTGGATAGAGAATATAAAGTACATTTTTTAGTTAATTAGCAAAAGTGACTATGATATATAAAATCATGTTTTGGAACGTTGGTAGCTTACTTATTGTACATAAGATTTACTTGGAATTTATAAACTTTATTTGCATTAAATTCATAATACTGTAATATTTACTATACTTTTCTATAAAATGAAAGTTACTCTTAAATGTTGTCAGAAATAAAAAGTTAGCTATATATTGATTACAAATGCTTACGCGGTACATACTAAACGCGAAAGCAAAATATATGCATTAAAAAAAAGAAATATTTTCATTCATTATAATATGCATAGCAAAACGTCTACCAACAAATTTTATAGCAGTAAAGCTTAATTTACTTATATTTCGTGTATATGTTTCTGCTGTTGTTGTATGTCTAACGTCCGTTTTAACGTTAGAGATACAGTGTTAATATTGATTAAATTGTTCTAATTTTAATTATGGTACAATCCTGAAGTGCATATAACTGCAACGTTATCCATATTTGTAAAATTGTTGAAAGTGAAATTCGAATTTTAGATAATGCCAACAAATTAAAAAAAAAAAATTAATGGCTAAATTATGTATAAAATTTCTGAGCAGTGTTCATGGGACAATTTTCAACAATTACAAAGATCACATGTATGACCACGATGTCGACAATAATCCTATTGTAAATTTAATTAAAATTAATAGTTTTATTTATTGTAAAATTAGGCTATATCATCAAGGTGAATGCATGAACAGATATACTAATAAATTAAGAAATAAATTAAATAAATCAATTCCTTATACTACGTATAAGAAAATATTTCAGATTTTTGCAGATGTCCACGTTTTGAGATCCCCTGATTCCAAAAAATTGGGTTTTAAAAAATGTCTGTGTGTGTCTGTTTCTCTCCGCTGTGTGTGCCCACGATAGCGGTCAAACCGCTGTAGATGTCAATTCCAAATTTTGTATTTACGTGTATACAATCTTCCTCTTGAGATCTGATTAGTTTTTCAGTAAAATCGGTAGACCGGAAGTAGTATAGTTTACTTCAGTGAAAAAAATTAATTTTGCCAATATTTCGTCAACTACTAAGTTTAAACAAATTTATAAAGAATTAATCGTACTCAAAATTAAATTTGAGAAAAATTTTATTATAAAAGTTTTTTGAAATTTCTACCGGAAGTAGGTCTTTTACTCTTATCGAAAATCAGTTTTTTGCAAATATTTCGCAAACCATGCTTTTTAGACAGGTACGTTACGAGTATAAAAGTATTTGGAACCTAATCTCCAATACTTTTTGTATAAAAAATTTTTCAAAATTCGGACCGGAAGTAACACTTTTATCGCATAGCGATTTTTTGCAAATATGTCGTAAATTATGCATTTTATACATATTTGTCAAGAGTACAAAAGTATTTGGCATATTTTTTTGTATAAACGAAATTTCAAAATTCTGACCGGAAGTAATACCTTTACTCTTAGAGAATAGCATTTTCTTGCAAATATCTCACAAAGTATGCATTCTGTGAGATTAAGAGACTAGAAAGTACTTAGAATAGATTTTAAATAATTTTTGTATAAAAGAATTTTCACAATTCGGACACATTTACTCACAGGCGTATTTTTTTAAGAGGATAAATGTATTTAAAGCTTAATTTAGAAAAACTTTGCATAATTTGAAATTCATATATGTATAAGAAGGTCGTGTGGTGCCCACACCTCATTTTTTCTTAATAATAAATGTATACCACAAGTTGCTTTGAGTTTTATTTTTGAATAACCAAAAATAAATGGAATTGACTGCTCTTTACAAAAATTTATAGTTATTTGAGGTAAGTACGATAGGGTTCGATAAACGACATTTCTGGGTTATATATTCAGATTTTGTTTTACAGATATTCTTAAAATATCAAGATTATATTATTTTTAAATAAATATTCTTCAAATAAGAAGATTTGGGGTTTTTAATAAATTAAAATGAAGGATTTTCTTTACTTTTGTAGTACAAAGTCTAAGTATGTAGTTGCATCGTGCCAACCCGTGACGTCACCCATAACTGATTTGACAGCGGAAGTAATGCTTTGTGACGACTACAAATTCACTTGGAAAAAGCAAAGAAAAGGTGTGTGATATCTATTATCTAATGTGGATCGGCAATTGGAATATATATGCTGCATGACATGGAAAGTGCAACACCAAGAATGGGTGCGAATTTTTTGACCAAACTTGGTAGAAACGTATAACTAGTCAAAAGCAATAATTGATTAAAATTTTGTTGCGATAGATCAAGTGGTCATGACACATCTGACACTTCATTCAGTTTTCGCTGACATTAATGTGTGGTGTATTAATTGTTTGTTTGAAATTAATTTCAACGGTTTTGTCTTATTATACCTTTGTTTAACGTGTTTAAAGAGTTTTATTATGCCTAGAGTGCGGCAACGTGGAAATTATCGCCAATTAAGCGAATTCGACAGAGGTCGAATTGTTGGTTTGCGAGAAGGTGGTTTTTCATACAGGGAAATTGCAAATCGCCTTAACCGGAACCAATCCACCATTATGCGCTGTTATCAATCATGGACTAGGGAAGGTCAGGAAAGACGCCAAAGAGGAACCGGAGGCCGAAGAAGAACTAATGAGATACAGGACCGCCGTCTTCGCTTAATGGCTCTAAGAGACAGGTTTTCCAGTATCAGATCAATTGCTGACATGTGGTTAGGTAATATTGGTCGTCCTGTAACCCTTCGAACCGTTTATCGTCGAATTAGGGGTTTCGGCTTACAATCTTATCGTCCACATCTTGTGTTACCACTTACGGCTCAACACCGACAGCAACGTTTGGAATGGTGTAGATTGCGACTGCACTGGAACGTGGAGTGGCACAGGGTGGTATTCAGTGATGAATCTCGATTTTGTCTAGGGATGCATGATGGCCGTATGAGGGTCAGACGAAGACGTGGGGAACGTCGTGATATTCAGTTTTCCGTTGAAAGGCATGTGCATCGAGCAGTGGGTGTTATGGTATGGGATGCTATAGCATATGGGAGTAGGTCTCAATTGGTGTTCATCCAAACTACCATGAACGCCCAGCGTTACATTGATGAGGTGGTAGAACCCCATATTCTACCATATCTTCAAACGCTCGAAGACCCACTTTTCCAGCAGGATAATGCCCCTCCCCACGTAGCGAGAATTTCTATAATTCGCTTGGAAGAGGCTAATGTCAATATCTTGCCATGGCCACCCAAATCCCCCGACCTCTCGCCAATAGAACATGTGTGGGACATTATGGGACGAAAACTTATGAATTTAGCCAATCCCCCGCAGACACTAATAGCTCTCCGGCATGAATTACAGGTTGCTTGGGACACCATACCCCAAGAGGATATCGACCACCTAGTCGAATCAATGCCACGAAGAGTGAGGGAGTGTGACACTAATAGGGGCGGTTCAACACATTATTAATAAAAATTATGTTAAATTGTGTTAGTCTTTTGTTTTTTTTCTTTGAAATTTTAATCAATTATTGCCTTTGACTAGTTATACGTTTCTACCAAGTTTGGTCAAAAAATCCGCACCCCTTCTTGTTGTTGCAGTTTCCATGTCATGCAGTATAATGTGTTCACATACATGCCTAAATAACTTGTAAAACTAAAAATTATTTTTAATAAAGTTCTTTTTTCCGTTATCGTTATTTTTATGAAATATTCTCTAGTATTGTCTGGAACAATGTGCTGACTGATTTATAATTAATTATTTAAATACTTTATTATTATTAATTAATAAGGAGGAAACACATTTCTATTATCTTACACCGAAAGTGCAATGTTGGATAATGACGAGATAAATTAAAAAATATAATTTTTTAACTCGTCAGGCAGCAGTAAGTAATTTTTAATACCTTTAACACAAAATCCTTTGTATCCTTAATTACACAAGCAGAGCTGAATATAATGTTCGTATAAATTTTACCTTGGAACTGTTTTTGCTCAAGATAAAACGAGTCAAATTCGTTCTTTGTTGGAAACTTCAACTTTTAGCAAACTTTGTTAATTTAAATAAATTATTAAATTCTAATTGTAAATTTAAGATTATAATAAAATTATGTTGCCATATTTTTCTTGTGTGAAACATAAATATCTAAAAGAAATTTTTCGTTTTATTATTGAAAAAAAGTGTTTAAATATACATACATACATAGGAATAGATACCGCTATATGCTAATTAAATGACGTTATACGATTGACATTATTCCACTTTCATGGTTGTAAATGTTGAAGTGGAAGGAATTTCGTTATTTACATAGATTTACTAATACCTAATAACTAATAAGGCTTTGAACTATGTTTTAACGCTAGTAGAAGTTGAATTAGCTTGTCAAAATGTACTTACAATGCTACACCAAAAGCTTTTGTGTCGTGAAATGATGTAGAACAATTTGCATGTATTAAAAAATTAAAAGTTCAAGAAACATACGTATCTTAAAAGTAACTCTACGTTATCTGTAATCTCGTAAATATACTTTTAATTCTGTTCTAAAGTTTGAAAAAGTTATTTTTTTATAATTACATATTGCTTTATAGTATAATAATGTTTCTTCTTGTTTATCCATTTTATTAGAATTAAATGAAGAAGAATTAGCATACTAGACTGAAGCAAAATATTTAGCAGTAATATCGTCTTAAATTATTTTACTGGCATGTTACAGATTTATTGCCAGCTTCGTAGAAATGTGCTTTTTGTCGAATTGGTGGTAAAGCACACAGCTGTTGTCAGTGGTCCTCCTATTTCGCCATCTTCTTCATTATGTACTTATTTGTATGTTTCCGAACTTTAGTTTGTTAGATACCAATATATCAACAATTTCTATACGCTTATGTTAAATTATTTATTAAGGTTTTATTTAATAGTATATTTGTAGCTCTATGTATGTAGCTATGGAGGGTTGACAATTTTACTTTTACTGATTATTTAGCGATTGCCTGTAATATGTTTCCCGAAAAAGTGGGTTTTCTGTAGATTTTAAGTGTTAGTTTGTTATTATTTCTGTTTATGGTAACGTATAGGAAATTTATTTTTTTGTTTATGTCTAATTCTTTTGTAATAAATCAGATAAATCTTTATTAGATAGGGATTTTTATTAAAATTCCATAATTTTAAGTTTTCGGTTATGACCTGTAGAGAGAATTTATTGTTTCCTAAATTATTTTCTCTTTAACTTGTACTTGCTGTACTTAAGTATTTAAAACATTTATAAAACTGCTTTTAAATAAAGTGTCACATATCGTTTTATTGAAGTTTACGTGGAGTAAAATAATGCCTAATTTCTACTATAATTTACTAAACATCACCGAGAACTGAATCGATCAATTGTGGAAAAACTATAGTCAGGAATGATCTGAAATTTTGAGTTTATACTAAAGTCGATGTGGGCAATTCCACTAAAATATTTTCAAGATGACGGCACTTCGGGCTATGTCGGAAGTAGGCACCAACTTCCTAATTTTAAATTGAATACCCTGTATATTGTCAGGTTTTTTATATTCTACGTGGAATTCTAAATATATTTTATGTATAATGTCATATATCTAATTGTAACCCTTTTTGACTTATTGAAATTCTTATGTTAAATTTGACATTTGCAGGCAGAAAATCAGTAGCACTTTTTCCATATAAAGATGAATTTATTATTTAATTTGAAGTAAATTCTCTCAAATAGATGGTCTAATTAAATACTATTTGTATAAAATTGTGACAATTATTAATACAGAGTATGCGAATTATAGGCCTGAAAACGAATTTGAAAAAATTGCCGAAAGACAATTTTTTTAAATGGGAAACGGCAACTTTTATAGTTTCATCTTATTCTGCATTAAAAATAAGGATCACTTTGTATAAATATGTCTATTATAAAAATGGGTAGTTTTCGAAGTATTGGCAAGTTAGTGTTTTTATCTTCTACAATACACTGTTTGCATTAGTTCTTTTTCAATAGTTGGCCATGACAGTGTTTACAAAATTATAAATTGTCATTCGTTGAAGAAAAGTTATGCCGGGGCGCTTAAATTATACAAACGATGATTATTTAAATTTATTTATTATTTATGGGGAATGTAATAAAGTTATGTCAATAACATATGATACATTTGCAACTCGATATCCGCAAAAACCGAAACCATCTACCAATGCCGTTTAACGTATTATAGGAAACTTCAGAAACTTTGGATCCGTGAGGGCAAAGATTCATAGAAATAAACGATAAATAACGATATTAATAACTTTATTACATTCCCCATAAATAACAAATAAATTTAAATAATCATCGTTTGTATAATTTAAGCGCCCCGGCATGACTTATTGAAATTATGATAAGGAAAATGACTTTTCTTCAACAAATAACAATTTATAATTTTGTAAACACTGTCATGACTAACTAATGAAAAGGGAACTAATGCAAACAGTATGTATTTTAGAAGATAAAAACACTAACTTGCCAATATTTCGAAAACTACCAATTTTTATAATAGACATATTTTTACAAAGTGATCCTTATTTTGAATGCAGAATAAGTTGCCGCTTCCCATTTAAAAAAATTGTCTTTTGGCAATTTTTCCAAATTCGTTTTCAGGCGTATAATTCGCACGCTCTGTATTAATAATTATAACAATTTTATACAAATAGTATTTAATTAGACCATCTATTTGAGAGAATTTACTTCAAATTAAAAAATAAATTCATCTTTATATGAAAAAAGTGCTATTGATTTTCTGCCTGCAAACGTCAAATTTAACAAGAATTTCAATAAATCAAAAAGGGTTACACTTACATATATGACATTATACATGAAATATATTTAGAATTTCACGTAGAATCTAAAAACCTCGCAATATACAAGGTATTCTACTTAAAATTAGGACGTTGATGCCTACTTCCGGCATAGCCCGATGTGCCGCCATCTTAAAAATATTTTAGGGCAATGGCCCACATCGACTTTAGCATAGTGTCAAATTTCAGATCATTCCTAGCTACAGTTTTTCCACAATCGATCGATTCAGTTCCAGGTGAACCACCCTGTATATTAATACGTGAAGGAAGAGTTTGTACCACTTTATAAGCAAATTGCGGAGGAGTATGTTACAATACATTAAATTAATTTAAAAAAAATGGTCGAATTTCGAACAATGCGCGACCACTAGTATAAATAAATATTACTCCTAATAGTTTTTATAGAACAGGGCCTCATTTCAATAAAAACAGCTAGAATTTCATCGCCGTTAGCCAAATATTTCCTTTGCATTTCTCTGCTCCTTTATTAATTAACAGCCAGGTTTTAACCGTGTTAGACGATTATTACTTACCTTATTGTTTTATGCACAACTGTGTGAATACAGACAAATTCAAGAAGTACGAGTTCTGAACTTTATTAATTTCACGGCTAAAGTTCACGAAGCATACAAACTTTGCCAAGGATGAAATTCCCATATTTTACTCAGGAGTGTGCACTGGAACTGCCAAGTAATAGAACACTGAATTAGAAAAACTTCACAATTCTGCGACAAAAAATTGTCTTAAAAATAACTATTGTTTTTCTTAATAGCTTTTGATTACTCGAAAACTAACTTAAAAGTTCCATTTCTTACAGTTTTATCACGAGTTTAACTTTTACGAATGTTGTATTTTTAAGACCTGAGTAATATTATTTCTATGAACTTAACATATTTGTAGATTTTACCTGTCAAGTAATATTAATTTTGACATTATAACCATAAATAGCTATTAATTTGATAGTAATTTTACAAAGTACTATTAAAAATCCGAATATAATCATTATTTTATATTTTTATTAACTTGTCTGCCGTTAATGATTAAATTAATATAAGTACTATAAAGGTATATTTTTAGAAAGAATTGAGAGTTAATTTAACCATTCGGGAATGTATTAAATAAATATGTTCCAGTTAGTGCTATTACAGACAATAAAGGATATTATTTACTAGTAAAGACAATAGTACAGCAATATCCTTATTAATATAATAGTGTTACATAACTTTTCCATTAAAAGCATTAAAATTAAAGAATTTTGAATGCAACAGCAAGGTCAGAAAAATATTACAGCAATTAATTATAGAAACGTATTTGTTTGCCATATTCTTACTGCTCACTATGATTATTACCATTATCACTGACGTACTAGAAAGCAACTTAAATTGTGTGAAATAATTCTTTCAAGTTTTACATGCGCCTTACTTTTTGGATGTTAACCAACATTTCTGATTAAACTAAACACAATCAATATTATTATTTGTTTAAGTTTTAAACTAGTATAAATTTCTATCCATCCATATTTGAAACAAGGTACCGATATCGATCATCCACCATTCTTCTATTACAGACAATATGTTTAACCCTTCCTAAATTTGAAAATTTTCCAAACAATATTATATATGTGATCTGCAAACATTTATTATTTTACTTAGAATCACCTGCTTCTTCGATCTGATAGCTTTCTGTCTTATTACGGTATCATTGTTCTGTAAACTTTAACTACTATGAATGATAAACAAATTCTACCTATTGAACATTTGCAAATGGAATAAGAAGCCCAGAAATATCACGTTTTTTCTCGAAAAATGAAATTAGCCAAGCTATCAATTCCTTTGTTTGTCGACACAAAGCTTTCGGCATTATTACTTTTTTTTTTTAAAAGCTGATTTATTGACGAAAAATAAAAAGGTAAAAAACAGAAACACAAACCAAAATAAAACGACGTTGTAAAACGCTATATTAAACACTTGTTATACGCTTGTCATACGCTACGCTTGTCATGTGTCATCCGCTCCGTGAAAATAAAAACTGACAACCACTGACAATAATGCTAGCGTAGTAAACAGAATAGTCATTTATTAAATAAAATATACCGCGAGATCAAAAATTATATTGACAAATATTAATGACAGTATGACACTTAATGATATAACTTAAGACAAACGTTTTGCATTCCATGGCAAACCTTTATCAATATAATTTTTGATCTCGCGGTAGATATAGAAAAGTAATATTTAATAACTTTATTTGTAATATTCAATTTGTAACTGACTCTCATGTAATAGTATTTTACTAGCAGAAGCTATTTATCATGAAATGTTAATTGATTGATTGAATTTTATTATTCTAAAATTGTTCCGATCGATTGGAAAATGTAGTGGTATTGAATCATCGCCTTTGTTCGTACTTTTGTCGGTTGCCAAAACGACTCTGCTGCCAACATTTGATATTTGGTGGTCAACGTTGACATTTCACATTACTGCAAATATGTAAGTTAGGAAATACGTTTTTTCTTGCACAACCTACTTCGACTCCAGATTTACTTGATCGCCCGTTATTATCAACCATAAAATTTCAAGCAAATTAGAAAAAATATTATTTGCTTATTTACTACAATATCTCTAAGATGAAGCATACACACCCTGCATAAACGTCGATAACAATTTTTTCTATTCATTTTTCACTTAAAACAGCTCTTACCATCCCCCCTTCCCGCAAAAAATTTAATAAATATTTAATGTGTAGTTAACAATAAATTTTATAATTCTATTTTAAATTTATTATTAAGTTCTTTGATAATACACACATCTGAAATCATGCTGTAATGCCTTAGAATTAAATAGATCAATAAATAAATAGAAAGCTGGTGAGTTAAGACGGTTATTGAGGCTCTAAATCTAGCTGGGCTTTGTATTATATAGGATGAATAACGGCCTCTTGAATACCTCCTATCCGTCAAGTTATAATGGTTGGGGTGTCACGGGCAATAAAATAAAAATTTCATAAAGAGTCACATCTCTTGTAACTTACGTCCACGAATGGCTTTATATCTCCAACTTAATCTAACTTTATTGTTGTTTGAAATAAATTTTGTACGCATACTGTGTCTCCAGTAAGTGGCCCATCAATAAAGAAATACTTTAGAAATAAGAAAGCTGAGTAGGACAAGTATTTCTTATTCTTCAATCATCAATCAAAGATTTATTTAATTTAATTTATAATACAATATACATATAGAAATTTAATAGATTGTTTTAGGTTGTATATTAACATATTGATGTATTGGTAAGCAATACATGATAAAAATCTGAAACAAACTAACGACCGACCTCAATCTTTTAATTACTTGTGAAGAATTCATCCAAGGTTATTTACACAGACATTATAATTATTATTAAATGATCAGTATTCAGACTTGTATTTAACATATTTAGTTTTTTGTGTTTTTTTTTTTTTTGGAGATGTTACTTTTAGTTCAAGAGTCAGAGAATAATGTTTTGCGATGAGTATTATTAGATCCTTAATCTGATCTTTCCTTACCTTCAGGAATCAGTGCGATCATGAAATGATATTATAAATTTGTCTTGGTCTTAGTTATTTCTTAGTTTTCTGTTATTCCCAGAGTAGGTAGAGGTTCCCACAGCTCATCTTGACATGGTTTCCAATGAACAGTTAATATCTTCTTGTGTTAGTCCATTCTTTGGTAGTATCAGGCACATTTCAAAGTAGACATCGCAAAATTATTCACCTTCAACCGATAATGTCCCATACTTCTTGTACACCGGAAGATTGTGGGAGTTCATTGGAAGACATTTATACAATCTCCCACCTCTGGAAGTAATTATATTTCATAAAAATGTGGTGTCGATAGCACACGACTTTTTTGTACGTATTTGCTTTCCAAATTTTATATACTTTTTTTTCCTAAAAAAATAAACCTGTGAGTGAATGTGTTACCTCGAAATCCTATTCTAAATAATTCTGTTCTCTTAATAAATTTCTATATAATGCCTTACTTACCAGATATTTGCAAAAAAAGTGCTCACCAGTTCGAATTTTGAAATTTCTTTTATACATGAATTATTCCAGATCCAACTCTAAATACTTTTATATTCTTTATAAATCCGTTTAGAATGCATAATTTATGAGATATTTACAAAGAAATGCTATTCGATAAGAGTAAAAGTGTTACTTCCAGTCTGAATTTTGAATTTTTTTTTCAAAAGGTATTCAAAATCAAGCTTTAAATACTTTTATACTCATAATGTATCTGCCTAGATAGCATGACTTGTGAGATGTTCGCAAAAGACTGAGTTTCGAAGAGAGTAAAAGGCCTACTTCCGGTAGGGATTTGGAAAAAAAATGCTTAAATTCAGTTTTGAATACTAAAAATCTAATCAGATCTCAAGAGGAAGATTATACTATATAAATTTTGGTATTGGTAGCTTTAGGCGTTTGACCGCTGTCGTAGTCACACATAGAGAGAAAGAGAGAGGGAGACATTTTTTAAAAATCACTTTCGCGGTATCGGCTGACTTCAAACCGTGGACATCTGCAAAAATCTCGAGGTCGCGAATTTTTGTCATCACAATACTCTCTGGTAGTAAGAAAGTAAAAAATTAAACTAAATCAAAAATCAAGTCCAGTTTATATTTTGATTATTTTATTTGAAAACAAAAGGCATTACAGCTTTTTTATTCCACATATCTAATACTTAAATTAACAACAGTACTAACAATTAATTAAACCACAAAACTGACAAAATTATATCAAAAAGAGACAATAGCTCAGTAATAATCCCTTTTAAAGTATTAACGTCTTACATGTTTTTGATGTGAAATTTAATAAGAAATTCAAAAATGAAATAACATACAGGCTGTTCCATTTGAAAAAATTGACTTTTTTGCAAGAATTAACAAAAGCATATCATAAAACGGCAGTAGCTCAGTAATAGTCACATTTAAAGTATTAACGTCTTACATGTTTTTGATATGAAATTTAATAAACAATTCAAAAATGAATTGATATACAGGCTGTTCCATTTAAAAAAAATACTTTTATACAAAAACGTGTCATCTAATTTTCATCCAGTTTCCTGCACATGCAGTTAGTAACTGTAAAAAAAACATGCTTCTATTAGGACCTCTTATTGTAAACAATACTGCAAAAAAATTTGTCCATCTAATACGTCGTTTTCGAGAAATATAATTTTATACAAACATTGAATTTTTCAGAAAAATGGGAAAAGTCAAAAACTTTACACTTTAGGCCTATACTATCTTATGACTTTTTGACTAAAAATTATACGAGGAATACAAAAGTGCAATAATATATAGGGTGTTCCATTTAAAAAACTATAACTATGGTTAGCCACCAAGTTATGGAACACTCTGCATAATACAAAATATTTTTAAAATGTGCTCCTAATGAACAGCTATCACAAGGAAAAAACCGCTTCGAAATATCTTTACTCATAAAGGCATAACCGGCATTACCCGTTTAGATGACTCACCCTGTATATTGTTTTTCTGAAGTTTCTCATGTTCTGTTAGGAGTCGAGACGAATAAAGATTATTATTATTATTATTAAAGCGGTTCTATTTGTAGAAAAATAATATCCAATCCAATGCACTTCCTCTAATATACATCGCTTATAATTCTGTTAAATTTAGAATGAATATATTCCAAATTATAAGTTGTTGATTCCAAACCCCGTGTCAAATGACGTTTTGCTAATTAAGTTCGCATACAGTGAAATAATATTTGTATAGTCAATGTATCAATAAATGTATTTATTTGTATATCTAAAATACATATTATATGTAAAATATCGCAGAACTGACACCACTAGATTAACCGTGTTTATTTTTCTGATTAAACGAACGTGCAATCGAAAACAAGGCCTTCATTTTGCTTTTATTTTCTAAAATCTATTTGATTCTTTCGCAAACTAAAGTCACTTTTACAATCATTCTATGTACACAAATACTGGAGTTGCAGTTTTTTCTTTCTTTCTTTCGATGCTTTGTTAGGCGAAATCAAATCTCATAAAAGGTTATTCAACGATAAAAATATAACAAGATTTCGAGACGTTGAATGGTATGTCGCGGAATTCGATAGTGGAAGCGATTGATGTTGATACAACATACTATAAGGTCGGAAACGCCCATCGCCATGTTCCTCTTGTATTAAAAGGAAAACGAAATATAAAAACATAAAGTATCCTCCTGATATTTTTCAATACGCAAATGATTCTTCTTATTTTCAGAACTCGGTAAAAATTATCTCATTTATTGAACAACTTGCTTGTCATTACATCAAAAGTACATTAATTAGACGAGTAATTAATGAGAGTTTACGAGTTTTTTCAAGAAATATGTAATCATCTGGGTCTTTATATAACCAGGAAAGAATAGATATAAATATGTAAGAGTGACTAATAAATTTAATGATACCTTTTTGAACAATTATCTATAATCTCGTGAATAATGCTGAGGTACAACTATAAACAATTTATATAATTTGCTTGTCATATTACCTGTGATTTTTGTTGATTTAATAATAAAAAAGTTGTCGATATTGAAAACATTAATGATATTTTCAATGGGAAATATTGTTAAATCTTTAAGTATGTTTTAATTTATTACTTTTAATTATATAATAATAATAATATTTATTAAGTTATCCAACAGGTCACCCCAAAACAAACAATATAAACAACTAATGGAAAACATCTCCAGCAAGGTTATTAAAATTCTTGGCAGAATGCACCAGAGGAGCCCTCAGCGGAATATTCGGTTCTGTCAGTGGCAAGCAGAAGCGCTTCATTCTTCATTGAGCTTTGACGAGGAACTCTAAAATTAACTAATAATAAAGCTAATCAGGAGAGTCTATCTTAAACAGAATGACATTTTTTACAAAATTAGGTGTTGCTTCAAGCGATATAACCTCATGTCGATCCAGGAGCAACTAAATAGTCTAATTTACGAGGAGGATACGATCCATCTGGTTTATAACACAAATACTTTAGGATCTTGCGCTGTATTGACTCACTTGTATTAATATAGCAATCATATACAGAATACAACACGACAATGACATATTCCAACTTGCTAACAACCAGCGCATAATAAAAAAACTTGAGTGTAGTAGCTATGTTGTCAAAATCTGCAGGTTTGGATAATAAAACCCAGTGCTCGAAATGCAGACGCAGTGACTAGAGAACATGATCAGCGAAGGTAAGCTTTTCAACAAATGTAACTCCGAGAAGAAGATAATAAATAGGAAGAGAATTATCGCAAAGTGAAGACTTAAATTTGTGAAGCAAATGCATGTGGAGACCGTGGAGTACCAATGAAGATTCAAGACACGATGCAGGTTTAATAGCAATATTTTGCTAAGTGAATCATTGGAGTTGAAGAGTGAAAATTATGGGAGTAAAACAGAGACAATTGTTAGAGCATCGAAATCAACGGAAGTGTCTTACGGGAGAGTAAGAGTCCAAAATATCGTTCAGAATGGTTTATTTAAAAGAAAAGGAAGGAAGGACAAGGCACAACCACAGAAAATTCGTATGTGCGGTTTTGATATTGTGAGAATAGAAATGAACCAGTTCTATAAAAGAATGAGTTTCTACATTGCGAAGTTTGTACAACAATAAATACGATCCAAGAAGCTATATTATAATAAGACCAGATATTGGGAAAAATTGTGTACAATATGTAATCGGTATAGAAAACGAGTATTTACAAATGCTCAAACTCTATACCGTAATAAGATGAGTACTTAGGGCCGATAAGGTACAATTCCTTAGCAGGAATTTAGTAATTATATAGTGTTTTATTTGATTTTTGTGTTAAACTCATATTTACCCTAAAAATGAAATAAAAAATAAATATATTACAAAATCGAATATAAATGCTACTATAATAGACTTTTAGTATAATAATCTTTGCGAATACGTCCCTGTGAACCACCAGTGCTTGATAGAGATTAAAAGGGTTGGATTAATTTCTTTTGTGAAGATCGAGGGTTATTTAAGAAAGATTCCATTTTGTTAAATAATTTGAGAAAGTATTATTGTAAAGAAAGAAAGTTTGGATATATCTGTTGCCAACATAGCAGAAATAAATTGTTCGAATAGGCTGCTCCGAACTAATGGCTAATAAACAGTGTTATCCTCTAGTTTAGTTATGAATCACGTTATCTGAAAGTAGAATAAGCAGATAAAATGATAAAAATCTTAATAAATTATTAAACCAGGAACGAAGATTCACACACGATTAGTAAACAAAAACAGCCAAACTATTAACTCACAATATACACTCAGCCACTTATTATTTTCTGAAACAAATTATTGTGTTATTCTATATATGCCTTTGCGGTGTTTAAGAAGTACCGATGATGATATCATTAATAGTAATATTAATATTTTTCCTATTATTACACATAATTCTCAGTTCATGTAAATTTGATGATTAAAACAATTTACTGTATTTAAACGAGGTGTTCACCTTGACTAATGTTGTGTTCGTGGACGACAACTGCGTCTGAGAAGCAATATAACGTAATATTATAAATAAGCATAATCACGCTGTAGGTCAATTCGGAATGATTGCTTAATAGGTAAAAAATCCTGTCTAGTTTCATTGGCGTGAGACCTCTTGTTAAACACTTCTGAATAAATAATATTTGAATATATTTCGAATTGGTTCTGCTAAATGTGATTAGATTTGGTTTTACTTTTCACATGTTTTGCGTTTCTTTTTCTTGTAATTTTATAAATAAATTTGAAGTGATCTGATTTAATGCGATGCTTTAATAAGATAGTAGTTTATCGACTTCTTTTTCGAATCACTTTTTCAAGGAATGGATTAAATAAAATTCATATTTTTTATTTATATAAGTCATATTATAATTACCTACAAAAAATTATATTCTTTTTATAAAAATGTTTGTAATAGTCTGAATTATGGTTTTATGGGGAAAATTTCAAAAAGTTGCCGGGAAAATTGGAAAATTCGGGCAAAACTGAAAGTGCTTTTTTCTATAGGATTTTTGTATGAACTCAAGACCATAACTCACCATTCGAACGATGGATATGCCTAATTCTTTTTTATTTTGTTTGTTATGGTCCTGGCAAAGTTTCCGAAAAAAAATCGGGCAATTACGAAGGCAAGTCGTAAAATTCGTACAAACTACAAAAATCATAATTTTTGTATGCACTTCATAACTGACGATAGGAACAACATGTTTAGTTGATTCTTTTTTTTTTTGTTTTGTTTGTTATGGTTCCGGGATGAACTAACTCAAATGAATGTTTTTAATTGAAAAAAAATCTGGAAAATCTGCAGAAAATCTTTATATCTTTATATATAAATATATATATATTTTAATCATTGGTGAGTCTGTATGTTGTTCAACAACCTTTTAATTGCTCAACCAATCTTCTTGATATTGTTAGATCATATTTATAGCGTCAATGCACCGAGAGAACAATTTATTTGTCAATAAGTAGGCTTCTTATTGGCAAATATATCCTATATTTGGATACGGCCTAACAAATATTTATTTCACATTACCAAAGGATTTATTCAAGTTCTTATAAGAAGGCATGTTTTACTATAATATATTATCTCTTTTCTTGAACACTATTGCAGGATTGCACGGAACATCTCGTTTATATAATGTAAACATATTCTTTATATACTAACAAAGAGTTTGTTCACAGGAAAGAAACATTTTATTCCTACCCACAAATATTCTTGGAGCAAAGAAACTATTTTATTAATCCATAATAAATATCTTTGTATGAAACTTTAACAGTTTTGTCATAAATAAATTATATTTATGACATTAACGAATTTTTATAATCTTAAGTGTCTGAATTAGTTGGGGCAAATAAAGGTATACTGTAAAATAATAAATAATATTCTTATGGGTATTCAAATTTTATTTACTACAAAAATACTTTTTACTACATATGTTAACTAGTAGTATATTAGTTTATATATTACTAATAAAGTATATATTTTTAAGAACTCCAGGTTGTCCGGTTTTGAAATATCCAGTAAATAAAAATACAATATTATATACAAACATTTATTAAATAAAAAATTAAACAAAATTCAAACAAACATATATACGCACTATATTTATACTTAGAATAATAGTCATCAAAAAGATGGATAATTTGCTTAAAGGAAGTATTATTAAAATAAAATAATAGCTAGTCTATCTCTGGCAATTTTATGAAATTTGAAAATTTTCAGTGTTTTTAAATCTTTTGTATCAAAATAGAAAGCTGGAGAATTATTTAATTCTGAATTATGCACTATGGCAGCATTAATACTGGGATCTATATAAGCTGAAATGATCTCACATTTTAAAAATATCTTCTTACCAGAACATAAAACCGACTGAATTATTCCAAATGTAAGTTCATCAAAATGTTCATCTTTTTCATTTAAACGGATTACATACCCTTTTGTCACATATATATCTTTTATATTTGCAAACTGTACCTCAAATAGAAGTTTAATGTTCGGAAATAATGTTGAAAATTTTTCTGAAATATTGGGATTCTCATTTATTGTTTTTCCAACTTTATGTCTGTCAGATAAACCTATATTATGATGTAATCTGTAACATAGTTTTAGTTGATATCGGATTGCTAGAGTGTGTATTATGTTAATTCTAGATGTAACGACATCAGCGTTACTTTTACCAATTCTGTGGAAACTTTCATATCGAATTGAAGAAAATCGCAGTAAAGGTCCGATATTTCGTACAATATTTGGATAGTGTATTATAAAATGATACTTAGGTTTAAGATCCACATGAAAAAGATTTATGAACATTTCATGATGTTCCTTAATCACGTAAACAAAATATTTTAGTTCAGATTCACTTATTTCATCCAAAAAAGACAAATGTAAAATTTCATTTAATTTTAAATAAAATACCCAAGATTCATCGTCTGTATCTAACAAATCCCCAACTAAAAGAGGAAAATAAACAACAAAGGCTAACATTTCCGCTGAGGATATAGTAATATAGCCACCTCTAATTTGAGATTCAACTATTATAGGAATACGATTTCCTACGTCTACTTTCTGATCATAATCAAAATATTTAATGCGACGATTTAATTCCTCTAATTTAAAATATTTTTTCTTATAAATTAGGTTATAAAGAATATAAGCCATGTCATAACGACAAACTCCTTCTAAAAGGTCATGCATAATATCACAAGAAATATTCTGACTAGTATGAAAATTAGGCAAATTATTGAAAGTGCAATACTCTTTTACTCCACCGTCATTCATATTTAAACATATTTGGTAATTATCTTTATTTCTAAGGAGGTCTTCCTTCTCTACTAAAAGCTGCTTCGAGTTTTGTTTGTTACATAAGCATACTCTGCAAAAGTAGTTGGCAGAGAAGCTCTCTGACATACCAATTAAAGAGTTTACCCCTAAATTATCGCCTAAAATTAAGAAAAGCGTAAAGAATATCTTTATTTGCTTACCATCAATGTTTAATTCTATGCCATTAATTTCCAAATCTAAAAGTTGTTCCACAAATGGACGGAAAATAGTGCTATTTCCAAATATTTGTCTATCAGAAGAAAAAAGTAGACTCCAAAGAAAAATATTTTCTAATCGAGAGGAAAATTGAGGGGGAATTCCACCTATAGTAAAATATATACCTCCAAGTTTGTGTATACCAGCATGAGACCCTAATGGATTTCCGCACTCAAAATCATCATAATAAAGAAACAAAGGCAAAATTATCTTATCTTGGAATGTCTCTTTTAAATTTTTCCATAAGTGGCCATTAAACAAGCTTGTAAATGTAGCTTCATTTTGGGTCTCTTTGTTTATATACTCAAGAATTGTAGATAAAACATTTTGGAGGCTTAAAAATCTTTTTAAAACATGCTTAATAGGCACCAATTTAATATAACAAGCTTTAAAGCCAAGAGCTACAGCTCTGTTACTTCTGTGATCATCTAGAATATCTCCAATTTTAACACTTTCAGATTGAATAAAATTATAAGACATTTGCAATAACTTAAAACGATTGTGTTCTGTTAACAAATTTTGCAGTGGATTATTTAACAGTAAGTTTTGAATACTTCCTGCTATTTCTTCAGGTAAAGCGCTAAGGTGAGGATAAATTTCGGATTTTAAATTTAATAAAATATTACCTAGCAATTCATGGGTATGTTCAAATACCTCTTGTATGAATTTTCGTGATATAGTAGAATTATTATAAAATTTAATTAAATAAGACATAATAAAGTCTGAAAGCACTTCTTCACCGCCATCGTGTTCCATTTCATGATCCTCTAGTTGCGGAATTTGCTCACTAGACTTCTTTAAATTTATATTTGGTGTGAGTTGTGTGACGCTAGAAGTAGAGGAAATGTTTACTTCGTCGTGCTTCTTTACTATATGTTTTCTTAATGTGTGAATATTATTAAATTTTTGATAACACTTTTCATCGCCGCATATAAAGTATTCAAAAAATCTATGGGTGCCTTTTAAATGATTAAGAAACAAGTTGACGGTTGAAAATTGTTTCAAACAAAATTTGCAGATCATTTTGTGCAATTCTAGATATACCCCAATATTAATGTGCTATAAGTTAAAGACATTCAGAACTCTTAAATAAAATAGTTATAGGTAGGTACATGAGAATTTTTATAGTTTGATTTTGTTAATGATATCATATATGCTTGGTATAGGTGAATCCCATTTTGTTGATAATTCATAAATAGCCTTCTGAATGAATGCCCATATATGTTCAGATTCACCTTGGTATTTTAAGTTAAATACATGATAGCATTGAAAACAAGTATCTATCGCCTTTAATACAGTCTCTACACTATAAAGTTGATCATTTACAACAACGTACACATGGTGAATCTGAGTTCCTGAGCCTTCCACAATTATATACGGTTGTACAGGAAGCCCTAACACAATGGCCTTCTCTTTTTTCTTCTCTTTTACAGTTTCAATATCGCCTGGCAGCTGCAATAATACCAACACTTTAAGTACCACACGAATAAGCAATTTATAGTTATACATACATCAACCCACAATATGAGTCCTTCTCTTGATTCCACTATTTTCGGTTTCCATGGCTTTTTCCCTTTACACGTTATTCGAGCCTTACAAGGTAATAAAGAAGGTAGTAGGACTAGTAGTAAATAATGTAAATAATCTGTAAGTTAATTGTTTACTTAATTCTTAAGATTACCTTATTACAATGTTGTTTTACCTTCACTTATTTTAGCAGTATCTAGCAAGTTCAGCAATAATTTGTCATAATCTGTGGAAACGTAACTTCTTCGTATCTCAATCAATTTCCTTATCACAGTTTCCCACCTCTGGTAAATTACAGTGGACACATTGGGATAGATCTTTTCAAAATCTTTGTTGATCTAAAATAACGAATTTTATTGTCAATATAAATAGCTAATATTACGAGGTTTTTGTATTTAGAATTTATGATTAATTACTTCTACAAAAATAGTTTTGAAATAGGTAAGAGGGGTTCTGATTACCAAGTTTAAGCCAAATTGTTCATTTAGAACGGGGTATTCTTCATATATTTTGTTTAAAGTAAATTCCTCTGCGCCATAAATTATTTTCTGCCTTCTTTCTTTAAATGTTAATGTCCAATGATGAACAATATCGTTAAAATCCCCTTGAGTATTATTTTTGAGCCATAGTTGGCTTTGATTGCTATTAGAGTCCAAATTTTGTTCTACAAAAAATAAACAACTAACGTAATAAAATAATAAATTGTGTTTGCAATAGCAGACAACCTACCACGCTCAATAAATGATTCGTCGAGATCTTGTCTCAAGGCTTGGCCTCGGGTTGGGAGAATTCCAGATTCTCTAAGAAAGGTTAACTTATTTCTATATTTGTCTACAAGTTTTCCCTTAGACACTCCTGATTTGCCGTCTCGGGAGTCTCGTTTTTTAATAGGCGGTAAATAATAGGTCTCTGTTATTTCAGTTGGGAACAAGTCCTTGATTTTTTTTGCCAATAGAACAAAATCTTCATTAGTTAATTGTCTGGAAACAAAATGTTATCATTATCAAAAATTCTCAATAGGGCCTTTGAGAACTTTCTTCTATACATGATACAGATATTTGTATAAAATAATATAGATTGCTTATAATATTACTCACGTAAATTCGTTGTTAATAAAATAACTAATAATTATTTCAACTAAGAAGCCCTGGCGTGGACTATCAAATCCTCCTTTTATTTCATACCAGTTCAATAAACCTTTTCCAAGAAGATTAGAGTGTAGGCAAGCTTTAAGATCGAATTCTTGAACTTTATTAAGAATTACTTTGCACTTCTTGGAAGATGGTTCTTCTACCGATTGTTTTTGGATTGTATAAATCACGTCTTGTATTTGAGGAATTGTTTCAGTCGAAACAGTATTTATTGGAGGAACTACAATAGGTGTGGGTGATGAAGAGAGGAAAGTAACAGATGAAGTTGGAGAACTTTCTGAAGCGTTCGAAGGTTGGCCCACTGTTGATAGTGTTAATGGTTGCCTAAAGAAACAGTTCAGTATACAACCACAATAACTATTTCGCAGTATATAGCTTAATTACGTTACGATTGCGTATTTTCTATCAGCCATATTAATTCCTAAAGTCAAAAATGACAGAGTTATTTGCCAAAAACCCATTTTTGGAAAAATCAAAATGGCTAGAAATTTCACCAAAATTTTTTTTTTATTTCTTAATTAATGCTGGTAGCACTTTACATTCCTACTAGTCAGTTTTTTTATTTCTCGGACATCATATATTGTCAGTTGAGAAAATACGCTACCAAAACGGAACTAATAGGCGAAAGTGTGTTCGTTTAGAGAAAAACCATTACGTCATAAACAGACAAACAAGAAAATTAACACATAGGCCGAGATAATCCGTAAAAACACAATTTTAAGTAAAGATATTCACTTTACCATTACGAGAGAAGACATACACCTATAAAATAACCTGTTATGTGTTTTTAAAAATATGGTTAACAATACAATAATTAAAAACAATATTAAATATGTATATTGCAAGATAAAACACTAAACATGGGGTTATTTATTAGGGGACACTACTTATTACCGGGCGGTGACGTCATGATTTTTCTCTATATTTAAAATAATAAGCTCACGTACAGTAACGCTATACACTGCCGAATTATTTTATTCACATACAGAAAACAATATATACATACCTTGAAATAAAATGTCCATAGTCTGTTATTGAAGGAAAAGTGCAATTTAATTTTCCTAGATATTCCTCTATTTTCTTTTTTAATACAAGCCTTTTACCAATCTGCGGTGCAAGCGCGGCCAAAATGTCTGACTCTAATACACTATCTAAAATATCTGGGCTTATGTCTTCTTCTGCAATAATAACAAACAAATATGTTGTTAGGAATGTTATTGATGTTGTGTCTGAATGTGATAAGGTTTACAATTAACAAACTTTTTAACACGAAATAATCTACTACTACATCCAGCTTTAGTTGTAAGAAAATTATTTAGTGAAAAGATATCTGTTAACCACCACTGTAGTCTAATTAATAACAAAAAATACACCTATTAAATGTACATATAACATATACTTACTATAAGAAAATGATTTATTTGGATCAAAGAAATATGAATTGAGTGGAAAGAAATAACTGTTTTAAATATGTTGGGAAAAAGAAATATTTATTTGGCTGAAAATTATTTGCTATGTTCAAATAAATGTGTCTTTGGTTCTAGTAAACTTACGTTGTTACAAGAAAACTTTCTTTCAATCAAACAAATAAGTAATTTGAAAAAAATATAGCAAAGAAAACTGTTTCTCATATTAGATTCACTGTTTTAAAATAATATATAAGTATAAATCAAACGAGTAAAATTGCTTCCTATTCAAATTCAAAATTCTTTGTGGTAATCCAAGCGTATATACATCAGGAAATAAGATATATATTTATATACTTGTCACATAGGTTAGCTGTTAGCCATTACTTATGTCTAATCCGATGTATAATTAAATATAGTGCATATATACATACCTACAAACTTTTCAATTAGTTCAGGTAATCCCCAGAGGATTAACAACTCTGTTATGTCACTCATTTTTATTACTAAACTTAACCATACTGTTTGATAAGAACATAATTTGAAAGCGAGAATGATTCACTACCGAAAAATGAAAAAGACATGCGCATGACCATTATTCTGCAATATCACACACATTAAATAAGGGCCTTTCATATGCTTTACCTCGCAAAAAATATTTATGTGTGGTAAAAAAGTAATGCTAGACTAAAACATGTGGGAAATGTAAGCACTGAATTATGAACAAAAATATAGTCCTTTATTAAGAGGAAATAAGTAAGTTTAAGACAAATTCAATAGTAATATATTTCTTTATAGGGAAGAAATTATCTACAAATAAACTAAATATTTCCTACCAAGAAATCACGTTATATGATGTGGAACGAATTCAGTATCACGTACTTTTTCATATTAAATACAAAGAAACAGAGCTCAAATAAAGCCATTTTTTACATACAAATAAACTGTTCTCTCAGTGTGTGCGTAAAATATGCTATCGAAATAATTGGTAGGTGGCGCTGAAGTTATTAACAAATTCTATATTCATGGACCAACAGAACTCATTCACAATAATGTTGGTATAGTGACAAAGAAAACTCTGGGCACGATAGGTGGCACTATGGTGGAACTATTAATACATTTTATATTTATAAACAGAAATGATTTATATATACCGCGCGATCATTTAAATTCTAAATTAGAGCAGGCTGTGAAATTTAAATTAAGTTGGTATATAAGTACTAATTTACAATTTGAATTGTCAAAGTGACGTTTCACAATGTTAATTAATCAATAATTGACATTCTGGACATCCTAATAAAAAAAATCCCGCCTGCTATAATTTAGAATTTAAATGATCGCGTGGTACCTACACAAATTTTTTGCGTGGTCAACAAAATTGTTTTGGTACATGCTGCTCTTCGATAGATGGCGCTATTTTTTTTGTGGAATTGAATTTTGACATATGCAATTTTTCTGTTCTCATGCCAGCAATCACACTAACGACCCCTTCTGTCCAGACTTTCTTACACGGAGACTTTAACCAAATCAAACTCATAGCGCCACCTATCAGAGGGAGCAGAACAACATCTGCCATGCCAGCTAGAATTATAAAGTTTATACATATCATAGCATGTACATCGTAAATAATAATTAGTATTGTTCTTACCTCTATTAAGTTAGTACCTCCAACAATCAGTAAAATAAATAAATATAAGGAATAATATTCATAAAATACCCATAAAGAATTTGACAATGCTTTAACAAATTGATTCAAACACGATAGTTAATCTCTTTATCTTGTTAATAGTTTTATCTACACAACTTTACAGCTATACCAGTAACTATAACAGATAATATTTATCCAAATATACTTAAAAAAATATTTTAAAAATATTTTTAAGAAACTATCTTGAAGTGTGTGGCTTGATACTAAACTAAAACATCTTTACCACATTAAAGCACAAAAAACTAAATACGTATTTCGACAACTATATTGTCATCTTCAATAGCACTGATTAAAAGCGGCGTTGTCTATATGCCATAGCGTATACAGATCAATAATTTCAGTGTTGCTCTCTATACACTACGGTGTATAGACAACGCGGTTTTTAATCAGTGCTACTGAAGATGACAACATAGTTGCCGAAATCATTTGTACATTTATTTAAACTTAGTAGTTGAGGAAAAACTGGTAAAATTCGATTTTTTTCACTGGCGTAAACTAATACTTCTTGTCTACCGACTTTACTAAAAATCTAGTCATACTTCAAGAGGGAAATTACACTCGTGAATATAAAATTTGGGATTGTTAGTTTTAGTGGTTTGATCGCTATCGTGGTTACACACACACTAACAGACAGACACACATATTTTCTAAAAACTACTTTTTTCGGTATCAGGGGACTTCAAAACGTAGACATGTACAAAAAATCTCGAGGTCGAAAATGTTCATCATCATAATATTTCCTTACACTTACTACGTATAATAAAGCAACTAGATATGAAATGTGGAGATGCTAATAATAAAAATTTTTACGCAAACATTTTAATAAAATTTTATAAACGTTAATTAAACTTGCAAATTGATTTTTACCAATTAATTTCACACATTTAAAATACTTTTATTTTTATTGCAGGATAGTATGGTGACGTTGTGGAAGCAGCAATATGAAAGTAATGCAAATTTCTATCTCTGACCAAAATATGTCTACATAATTTTCAATTCGCCATGGAAATTCTTTCGAGTCCAACAACGTTTAAATTAAACATGAATCTCTTAGTGTTAACGTTAGTTGTAGTGCCTATTTTGGTAAAATCGTGTGACTTGGAACAGTATTTCAATGGAAAACAAGTGAGTGTCGAACAGAACACCGCGATATCTCGCGTGGTATTCCGTGGTTTGAGGAGAACATCCCCGAAAGTGTCGGCCGTATCTAATGACGTAGTAGACTCTAACACCATCTACTTCGAATTAATAAACACCTACAAGGGTAGTGAGTTTCTCAATGTTTGGGACGTTGCGAATTACAAGTAAGTTGTCTTCACGTTAATAAATTATTTATAAGGCTCTCTAATATAATTAGCCATATTCTGCTCTATGTTTTCTTAATGTAATTATGTATGGAGAAATAAGTATTTATGTATAATAAGGAAAAGATAGATTAATGATTTGTCGAAAAGTAACAATTACTTGAAATTACCTTTATGCCTTGATACATAATATTTAGACTTTTATTGCCAAACTTACCTGAACCTAAACGCCTTTTTATAGCCTACGAGCTTCTTTATGACCCATAGGTTATAAAATAAAGTCAATTAAGTATCAAAGCTGTTCGTTGTAAAACTTGATTCGATTTTAATGTAATTTGTAAAGCTATCAACAATGAAAAGACGCTTTTAGAATATTTATATTTATAACATATTTCGAATGTACACATTAAGCACTATTTGAAATTTTCACATTTGCTGTTCATTCAGGCACTATCTCAGGTTGCAAATTTAAGTTACAAACTGCTAAAGAGTGTCCTTTCTCGCAAAAAATCTTTAGAGTCAAGCCTTTGTGTAGCCGAACCCGAATTTTCAATTTACTGTTTGGCAACAATGTCGACTTCCAGCCTCTTGCTCGCAGCATATCTTATCCTGATTTTGCTAGTAATGGAGCTGATGATAAGCGAATTGAATATCCGGGGTATAATACGATAATGGATAGTTTCAGAAAAGTGGCGATATATATTGGGGGGGCCTAGGAATAAAAGGAGTATAAGTGCAATTTTGCACTATTTTGACAGATTTATGCATTCGAAGTTAAGCAACATTTAAAAATTCCTAGAAAGTCCTCGAATGTTTGTTTAAAATTTATTATTTAATTTATAAATAGTAAATTTTAAAACTTGATCAGAAATATGTCAAAACTCGAAAAAGTATTTATACCCATTTTATCCCACTTTTTTTTTTATTTGAAAAGCTCTCAATAAATATCCTGTGTCCAATATTCAGGAACAAAAACTTGACGAATCCTTATTTTCACCTATTTTATTATACCTAAAACTTTATTAAAGAGTGTTAAACGTAGTGTTTTTGGCTAAGGTGTAAGCTTAGAAGATATGCTTCTTCAACAAATCAGTGTTATCCCACTGGTGATTTGGTATTTATTTTACGCGGTTCACTCTTTATGTCTTTCATCGACCATAAGTATATATCCACATATTATTATACTACTTACCGTTAAAGAGTTTTTAATGAATTTATATTCAAATATTGAGATTTCCACAGTACCCCGAATTTCATTTTTTCAATTCTCATTTAGACTCATAATTTAGATCAACGATCATTAAAAAGGACGTAATTCAAATTTCAGCAAGAATAAATTTTTTTCTTTAGAAGTCCATATTGAATACTCCTGTCGTTTTTTGAAATTTCGATTTTGATTTTGTGATCTGCGACCCTAAAAACCCCCGAGCACTAAGCTTCACCCAAGTTCAGTCAATTAAAATTTCGACTTCGAATTCATGATCAGCGACCCCCAAAACTCTCAAGCGCCAAACTTAACCGAGATTCGATCAATTTTTGAAGTACGTACCCGCCATATTGATTCGCTATTTTGTTTTTTGAAATTTCGGTTTATAATTCGTGATCAGCGACCCTAAAAACCCTCGAGTACCAAACTTCACCCAGGTTCAATCAATTTCTGAAGAACGTTTCCACCATATTGAATTATCAATTTTGTCTTTTAAAATTTCGACATCGGATTCATTATCAGCGACCCTAAAAACCCTCGAGTACCAAACTTCACCCAGATTCAATCAATTTCTGAAGAACGTTTCCACAAAGACAAAATTATCAAATTTGTCTTTTAAAATTTCGACATCGGATACATCAGCGACCCCAAAAACTGCCAAGCACTAAATATCACCAAGATTCAATTAGTTTTTGAAGAACGTTACCGCCATATTAATCCGCCATTTTTTTTTTAAATTTTAACTTTTGGTTTGTAATCAGCGACACTAGGGGCCTCCAAGTACTCAGTTTTTTTCAATTAGAGATTTTTGTTTTAATTTTACTTAGATTTTCTGAAGTTGGTCCCACTCTTGAGTGAAAACTTCGACATTTTGGGTTCGTCCCCATCGGACTACCTTTTGAAGAAACTAAACAGCCCGGAATAGTTAGCGATATCCACATTAGGGTACATTTTCAAAGTAGGTTTATCATGAAGTAGTAACTCCATAGTTAACATGTTTTTCGTATTCCAAAAAGATAATAAAATTGTCCTTTCTTTGACATAGTATTTTTCCATTGTCATTTTGGTGCACCATTTAATGTATTCACAGTAGGTTTTCTTGTAAATATATTTCGATTTTTCAGCTTCTTGCCGATTAAGCCAAGGACATTTAAGTTTGGCAAGCCCATCTCATTTGAGAAAATAACGCTCAAACTAATTTAGAAGTTCACACAATCAACCCGAATAGTTAAAGTTGTTTAAGCATCTTCCTTTAGTAACAAAATTTAAGTGAACAAACCACAGCTTGATATAGCGTATGTAAGTGTATATTTTTTTCACAAAAACTTAATCAATGCATGAAGATATAGTATGTATGGCGGATGTAACTTGCTTTTATGGCCCTACAACCATTTACTAACCCTCAGCTAACTCGTCTGTTTTGAAATAACGCTTCGAGCCATTAAACATTCTTTACGCCCTTTGATATAACAATATCTATTATTCAAATATTATACTGTATGTTCAAAATTCTCTTTACTCATAAAATAAATAATAATATTTATTTATCCTTACATAACCTTTGAATATAAATGAGTTGAGACCACGGTTAACAACTAAATTTACTTTATTTTGAGAAATGACTATACAGGCTGTACCACTTAAAAGTCCCAGGTCAAATATCTCGGAAACGGATAAGGATATTTGAATTTTGTAAAAAGTAGTTACTAAAGAATGTGATCGACTCTAGTTTGCTCTCACAATTGTGTTTTATTATCTGAAGATATAGATGGCGCTGCGATGAAAAGAATTTTTTTGATCGCCACAATCTTCATTTGTTTTTTAATTGAAAGAGTATTAAAATTAATGTAAATTTTACTATTTGTGTTAGTTTCCAAAATTTAACGGTTTCATAGATATTCGTGTTTAAAGAAAGTAAGAGTAATTTTAAAGTTTTGTCTTTATTTTGTTTAAATATTTAATTTGTAGGGGGAAAATAGCAGTAAACATATTCACAATTCTTGCTAGTATAGTTACTTCACAATTTAAATTTTATAGTTAGCTCCTTTTTATAAATTCCACTTCATAGGCACCCATAGGTATGTAGGCAGAAAAGCATTCATGTCTGTGCTATATGTATGTATGCTTGCTTTGATTATTTAGGAAATATTTTGACATTAGCACACGTTAGTGACATTTGCTTGATTATTAATTGTCTTTACAATTAGCTTCATTCAAACATTTACTCACTTTGCGTTGAGAAAGTATTACAAATATGGTTTTACACAAAAATGAAGACAAACTGAATATGGTTTTAATTTATGGAGAATTCCGTAGAAATGCATCTGAAGCAGTGCTCTACGCTTTCCAAACAGGCCTTTTCCAGATCACAAAACATTTCTAAGTGTGTGTGCAAATCTCAGAAATTACCGTAGCTTGAAAAAACAAAAACCATTAAGGCGGAAAAGAGTGCGAGATGATGAAATTACAGCGGTACAACAAACAGTTAATAATAATCCACATATATGATTACGGCAATTAAAAGAACAGCATGATCTATCTGTAACCTGTTGCCGTAGGATTCTAAAAGAAAATAAATACTTTCCGTACAAAATTTATTTAGCGCACCATTTAAGAATAGGAGATAATCAACGCAGCCTCGATTTTCTAGCAGAATTTTCTGTAATGTGAAAGGAAAACAACAACTTTATGAATCAGATCATGTGGAGTGACGAATTTAGTTTTCACAACAATGGTACTTTAATTAAGCATAATGCTCGATATTGGTCAGAAGAAAATTTCAGGTGGATAAGGCAAACAAGAAATCAAACAGTTTTTGGCGTTAACGTTTGGTGTGGAATTTTAAACGGATATATCATAGGCCCCCACTTATCATGAAACATTCACTGGGGTGCACATTTTCTGCAAAATGAGTTATCACTACTTTTGGAAGATGTACCTTTAGAGCTGCGAAATAATATGTGGTTACATCAAGACGGGGCACCTGCTCATAATGCCAACATAGTTACTGACTATTTTAATCAAACGTTCCCACATCGTTGGATTGGTACTAATGGCGTCCTTAGGTAGCCGGCTCGTTCGCCGGATCTAGCCCTGATTTTTTCTTGTGGGGTTACTTGAAAGCTGAAGTTTACAAGAAACCCATGACAGATATGAGGGACCTTTATAATAAAATTTATGAAAGTGTTCAAAAACTTAGTAGAAATAAATACATTGTTAAATGTTTGCGGAAGAGAACTAATAAGGCGATATACGTTATGTAGCAATCAAGAAGGCAACAATTTCGAACATCTTTGTTACTTATATTTGATACATTTAAATATTTAAACAAAATAAAGACAAAAATTAAAGTTACTCTTACTTTCTTTAAACACGAATATCTATGAAACCGTTAAATTTTGGAAACTAACACAAATAATAAAATGTACATTAATTTTAATACTCTTTCAAATAAAAAACAAATGAAGATTGTGGCGATCAAAAAAAAACTTTTCATCGCAGCGCCATCTATATCTTCACATAATAAAACACACTTGTGAGAGCAAACTAGAGTCGATCACATTCTTTAATAACTACTTTTTACAAAATTCAAATATCTTTATCCGTTTCCGAGATATTTGACCTGGGAGTTTTAAGTGGTACACCATGTATATTGTACGATTGTTTTAGTTAAAAAGATACATAACATAAAGATTGTTGTGATAAAGTTCAGAGTAAAGTGCCGATATATAAAACTATTTTTGATTTCATGCTAGTAAAGGCATTTCTTTCATTTTTTGGTGAAATTGTCTAACAGACATTTCGCATACGTTCGGAATTACTTAAACTATATGAGAACATGTTTAGGTATATAAAGTATTATTGACAAATCTGAAAATTGTAAAAGGATGTTTAAATTGCTTATAGATTAGCAAAGAATTCCATGAATAATTTGATTGTTTCCCTTATCTTGTGTGCTGAATTATTCTGTTGAAAATATCACCTAGTGGACACAATCGCAAGCACGATAAAAACAAACATAGAACACACATTTATGACGTATGAAAAATAAGCTCCTCGTTTTATTAATGAAGTCATATATGCAGACTATTAAATTTTAATCACAAAGACCAGAGAGAAATTAAAACTCAAATAGGTGCATTATATAAAATGCTACACGGCAATCAACATAAATACGAAAGAAATTATTGGGACAGGACAAAACACAAAACAAATAGAAATAATGGCAAGAAATGAAGGTTTGTAAAAAGAAATAAATAAAACAATAGTGAACAACAATCATGACGTAGCACCTGTTTCAACAAAAAAAGAAATAAGTAAAAGAACGAAGACAAAAATGCAAGAAACAATATTGGTACCTACATATACTATTATACAAATAGTTGAGCCTGGCAGAGGAATTGTAACGCAAAATTTAGGTATGCGATAAGGAAATCTTAAGAGATATGGTAGGTGTAATAAACACAATAAAAAAGCCAATAAATTTAACGATGACTGAATGTAAAAAGTATAATCCACAAAACTGACGGACAAAAACTTGTTTGATCACTTTACAAAAATGAAAGAACACTATACGAGTTTCTTTTGTCTGTTGGGAAACTCGTATAGGAAAGGAAACATTAGAAAGGGACATCTAGAGGTACTAGAAGGCAGGAATAAGTAAAATGTTAACGGCTAGAAGCTCTACAAATACTCAAGCAAAAAGTATGGCGAAACGATACCAACGATATAAAAGATTTTGCGAAGAAGAAATATACCTACGCTAAATACTTTCACTCAGTACATTTTCGACACATAACACAACGTCTTGCTCTATGTTATTGAAGGCATTGCTTAAATCTTGTAGTGTAATTACCTCACAGGCACCTCTGAATGGTTCAGCAAATTTTTCAATTGCATAAAGATATATTGCCAACATTCTATTATTAAAATATGCCTCAATAAAATAATTCATGATTCACAAATCTGGCGATAGTGGCAAAAAGTCTATTAGGCGATTGTTAAAGAATTCATATAATAATTTTATTCCTTCACATGTCGATATATCATGATTAGGGAACGAACACGAGCGGCCGACGACTCATCGCCCATAGGCGCACTATTGAAATTTTCTAATTTTAAAGAGATTTTAATTTTATTTATATAATTGGATAACAAGTGGCTGGTGATCTATAAAATACATTATTGTTTGTTCATTTTGTTGTTCAAGTCGAGTAAAGGAGTATTAATATTTACTAGCAATACTTTCTCAAGGTTCTCTTCTGTAAGACTTGTTCTCTTTGAATTAAGTACACCCTTGTAGACAGAAGACGTCCTTTCTACATCGCAACTAGTTATAGGTGCGTACTGGAAATATTTTTTTATTTCAGCGTATTTTAAAGTTTGATTTTGTGTCAGTGTCCCCATACACAATTGCCGCAATGTTATTAAATCTGGATTTCTATTAAAAACTGCGTCTAATTTTTGTCGAAGGCCACATCCGAAGTCACTTCGAATACTTTTGAAATGATTAATAGCCACATCTAATGTGGTTAATCCATCTTTTAGTTCGAGATTTCGATTTTAAGAATACGTGATTAGTTTAGGCAAATTTCCAATGTGTTCCTGAAGGATAACAACTGATTTTTAAATTTAGGATTTGTGTTAGTTCCTTGCACTCAAAAATACTTCTAGCATCGTCATTTAAACATGTAACGAAATTTTGTAAACTATCGAAATTCTCTGCATAAAAAGCTATTTCTGTGTATGTTTTAGCAAAGCTAAGTGACGAACGTGCGAAATTTGGCATTCGGTAACGATATTTTACAAACTTTGCAATAAATATCGGAATCACTGACAATGGACATACAATCAGTATGACCCTGAATCCAACTCGCCATTGTTTCACGATGTATTTCTCGACGTTCTTCCATATCATATCTAAAAAAGTAACATACACAATGTTCTGAATCTAAATAAATAACTAAAAATGTACGCGTATGTTATTAAATCTAAACAAAATCCAGTGCCCACTTACGTCTAGATAATTGAGAGAAGTCGATTCAATGAAACGGGATTAAACAGGAACTATTACATAAATTACGAAGTACGTAATTAACAGTCAAAACAATGAAAAAACGAAACTAACCTAAGTATGAATAGGTAAACTCATATATAACTTTATTTATCATGCCAAATATAAGGTAAATATAATAAATTTTAAAAACATCAGACGCTCCTATATCTACTCCGATGAAAATAGGATATTTACGACTTAAGTGGACTTTTTTGTGTTGTTTTCCCGTCAACATGTGAGTCAATAACAGATGTTGCAGTTCACCATATGAATAATGCGTGAATAATGCTATTCAGTAAATGTGTGTTGTTTACATTATTTCTTTGCTCCATTGTAACTCCGTCGTAGTTCAAACCGGAGACGTCCGCCTCCTAATCATGATTATATCTTGGTATGGAGTTGTAAAGGAAGCATCAACGAATAAAGAATATTACTCTGAACAAGATTTTTTCAGGGACTGTTCAAAATTGTTACTATCAAATTAAATTATTGAATTTTTTGTAATTTTGTGAAGCCATTAGTATAAAGTCCTATCTATTTCCTTAAGAGGAATGATCTTAAATTATTCTGGTTTTAGATAACCAAATAAATAAAGTCATTTGTCCATCTATCTAACTACGAGGTAGGCGGCATAAATTTTCGGCCTGATATACAAAAAAGAAACTTGGAACAATATAAGAATTTTTAGTTTTCAATGTAATCTCCCCTAACTTCTATACATTTATTACAACGATTAGTTAATAATTACCCTTGTAAAAATAATCTGAAATTTTTCCGTCAAAATGTTCTATCACAGCTGCTTGCAACTCACTGTCGTCCTTAAAACTACGTCTCCTAATGTATTTTTTTAAATTAGAAAAGAAAAAATATCCGGACTATACGGTGGATGTTCCAATTCTTGAAAACCACATTCGCGGATAGCAGCTTGTGAAATGGTGGCAGTATGGACGGGAGCATTGTTGTGCAATAATCGCACATGATTTGTCAATTTTCCACGACGTTTTGCACAAATACTGTCCCTTAATTTATGCAATAAAGACGCATAATATGTGCCGTTCACACTTGTATTGCGCTCTTTAAAGTCAATTAGCAAAATGCCCTCACAATCCGAGAATATTGTTATCACATTTTTCGTTGATCGAACGACTTTCGCCTTTCTGGGACGAGGTTCATCAGATCGCCGCCATTCCATGGACTCCCTTTTTGATAGAGGATCGTAAACAAAACCATTGTTTCATCCCCCGTGACAATGGACTCCAAAATCGGTTTTGGGTCGTCTCCAAACATGTTTAAAAAAGACTGCGCACATTTGACTCGACGTTCACGTTGGAGAGCAGAAAGAAGTCGCGGTACCCATCTAGCACTAATTTTATTCATATCCAAATGGTCATGGAGAATTCGGCGAACACTTGTATCGGAAATGTTTGTTGTCACTGCTAATTCCTTCACTTCCAAACGGCGATCTTCTAGCGCTTAATGTTCAATAATTGAAATTTGTTGGGGCGGTATCACTTCAATTGGTCGACCCGACCGATCAGCATCTTCCAGGGATTTTTGTCCAAAACGGAAATATTTTGCCCACTTCTTTACAGTTGAATACGAAGGAGATGAATTGCCGTAAACGCCGTCTAAACGTTATTTAATGTGATAAAGAGTATTCCCTCCTTTTGTTAAAAATTTAAGGACCGCCCTGTACTCAATTTTCGTTATTTCAGAAATTTTCGTGCGCTAGTCACGTTGGTTGGCTGGTTACTAAAAACTACTAAGTTTGAACACGTTTGAACCTGTAAAAGCCTGTCAGGCCGAGAATTTATGGCGCCTACCTCGTATGTGAATAAATCAACTGAATATTATTTTATTTATCACTGAAAATATAATACTGTTAAAGAAATTATTATAATAATTATTTTCGTTATATATTACATTTCTCCTTAATAAGCAGTATTATTAGCGCTGGTTATTAAATAAAATTACGATAAAATATTAAGAGTAATAGAATAATATTTCCAGAGACTTAGTGCTGTTAACAAAAAGTAGGAAAATCAAATATATGCTTTGCCCTTTATACATTTAACGTGACTTGACTATATATATAACACCGCAGACGGCTATAAAATTTGACATTAGATTGAGGGTGTGGTTATAGATAGAGGAATCCATTCGGCAGTAAAAGATATTTTTCTCCCTTGATAAGGGACGGACAGCGCTAATAAAACGATACTTAACTTTTCAATACATCACTTTAACGAGAGCCGTAAAATATATAACGACAGAGATATTTTTTGACGACCCAAATCATTGTCATCGATCATATCGGAATAGGTACATCTATTGAAATATCAAATAAAGTTGCCTGTTTTTTTCTTTTACGGTAAGTAAGTTAATATTGAAATGTCGGAAATATTTAAAACAGCTGTCGTCATATGCGCCGAAAAATTAATGGTACGTTTTCGGTTAATTCGATTACATAATCAATGTTTAAGAATTTAGTACCATTCTAGTATCTAAAGTCTTCCATCTAGTATCTAAACTATATATTGCAGCAACAATTTGTTCTAATACTGCACTCCTATAATTTGAATGTGCTGTACGTGCTTTTTGCCCATTGCACTACAGCAGAATCAAAAGAGGAGTTATTGCGGATACATAAAATAAAAGAAGAAATAGAGAATATTTGGTAAATTCTGCTGTAGTGCAACGGTAGACACGTGTTTCTGACTCAATGGTCATCATCAGTACGGTGTAGCCAAGGAATAAGGTGAGATAACCTTATTCCACGAGGAAGGCATTGTCAACCTGTGTGCCATCCGCACCCAGAAAAGATAATTAAAAGAGTAATTATCGTGGATACATAAAATAAACAAGAAATAGAGAATTTTGGGTAAATTCCGTTTAGCCAAGGAATAAGGTGGGATTATTAACTTGGAGATGTAAGCATACACGGAATACCATCATGTGACAAACTTCTAATTGAAGGTGCAAATGGCGGTCTGTCACCTGATGGTCAAGTGTTAAAATACACTCAGCAGGGGTTACCGTTGCCTTATGCGACTTTTCATAAATATAAATAACTATTTCTATGATCAGATTTAAGACAATTTAATTCGCAGAAAATTTATAATAATAATAGCAACAAATTTGAAAAAGGTAGTCCTTCAATTTTATTTTAAGAACTTGCACTCAAACATAGACTTAAATTCTCATAGACAACGACACCGAGCAACCTACAACTAGTAACAAGATCAATTTGTGTCGTAAGACATAGTAAGCCTTGAGATGTTAAACTTTCTTTCGTTATAAAATAAAGCATACATTGTGTTTTCTCAATATTCACGGTCTTCCTAATAAATTTTATCCACTTGTTCACTTTAAACATAGCCACATCAACAGCACTAATAACATTGCCAACATTATTTGATGATATTACTAAAATTATGTCGTCTGCATATACCATTACTTAGCAGTGTCAACTAGGCAATTAGGGAAATCATTGATAAAAATCAAAAATAATATTGGCCCCAGGACAGGGCCCTGTGGAACATCTATTCCAACATCAGTGCTGAATCAAATGCTGTAGACAAGTCTACTTATACAGGGAAGATTGCGGTTATTCGAATGTTTAAGTTTAAAATGAAGTCTTTTATTTAAAATAAATTTATGTAACTTGAACAAAACTGATAGTATAATTATGGGACAGTAATTGTTAATGTTATTTGTATCACCCTTCTTGAATTTTTTAACTTTGACAGGAATATGCTCTTTCTGATTTCCTCTACGTATTGAAATGTTATTAATTTATAAGTAGTATAAAATTGAGATTGTTAAATGTAAAAACTAACCAGAGAGTAGTCGAATTTCCATCGAATTACAAGCTGCAAATAATAATAAAATACTATACAAGGTGTCTCTAAAAGGTCTTTAAACAACTCTACCACGTATTTTTCACATTATTAAAAAAATAGCATCTTTGTATTAATTGACGAAATAAACAGAATATCTTTTTTATTAACTAGTGCCTATTTGTTTTGACCTATTTGGTATTGGTCGTTCCGTATTTATTAAAAAAGAAAATATATCATAAAAAAATTGTTAACAATTCTTAAAATGCGATTTTTGAGAAAACGATGCAATTTTTCGAGTCTTACCAAAAGTACCTTTTCTCTTGTACTTTTTATCCATTGGCGTAGAAAATGGAAATGTTTTAATATTTATAAACGCAGGTTCTCCGCCTATGGATTGATTACCATCATAATTTTGATACAGAATTTCTTGACTCATAAAACTATGTAAACGTGACAAAATTTAGCGTAATCGCTCCAGCCGTTTCAAATTTATAACAAAAAAACAATTTTCCAACTGCAACTTCAGGACCGTATTGCGCACAAACTAAGCAACTTTCACTAAGCCAAGTTTTGCTAAATCGGTTTATTTTGGTCCGAAAAATACGTGGTAGAGTTGTTTAAAGACCTTTTAGAGACACCCTGTATACAAGCTGTACCACTTAAAACTCCCAGGTCAAATATCTCGGAAACGGATAAAGATATTTGAATTTTGTAAAAAGTAGTTACTAAAGAATGTGATCGACTCTAGTCTGCTCTCACAATTGTGTTTTATTATGTGAAGATATAGATGGCACTGCGATAAAAAAATTTTCTTGATCGCCACAATCTTCATTTGTTTTTGTTTGAAAGAGTATTAAAATTAATGTAAATTTTATTATTTGTGTTAGTTTCCAAAATTTAACGGTTTCATAGATATTCGTGTTTAAAGAAGGTAAGAGTAATTTTAAAGTTTTGCCTTTATTTTGTTTAAATATTTAATTTGTAGGGAAAAATAGCAGTACACATGTTCACAATTCTTGCTATTATAGTTACTTCACAATTTAAACTTTGTAGTTAGTTCCTTTTTATAAATTCTTAATTAAGTAAGTTCCAGGCCGAAGATTTATGGCACCTACCTCGTACATTTATAATATAAGATAATGTAAGATTATCTGCAACATCTATGGGTGTGGAAACTTTGTGCTAATAAACATATTTAACAATCCATCAATCTAAATATTAATTTATACCGGTATGATGTGCTTATTGATCCCACTAGAGATGCCCAAAAGAGAAATCTACAATTAAATTAGTCATTCAAATAAAGATAAGAATTGAGTTGATTTCTCCCACGGATAAATATTTAACCAAAGCAACGTAAATGATTGTCGAAAACAAATTTAATTAACAAATCAAGTCATATAAAATCAGCGACCAGCGTGTAAAACTATCAATGTAATCAAGCCATTGTTATTGCGCTCCGTCCCGATTCAATGAACCAAGATCACACCTGATATACAGGTCCTACAAGGAGATTCACTTTCACAACATGTTAATATTTTAAAAAAATGTATGTATACCTCAGTAATCTGTACTTAGTGCAATTTACAAAACGTAAATACAGATATTATGATCATTCAACTACTTGATTTTGAAGAGATTGGAGATATTTCAAAAAGCTTATATTGATATGATATATTTAATATTAATTTAAACTGCTTTTGGTAGAACATTTCAGTTGTCATAGACGGAAATTTTTACATTGTTTTTTGAACGTGAAGTATATTATATACACTCCTTATCAACCAAATGGAATAAATTCGAAAATAAATAAATGGGGCCGTGTTCGAATACATGCTCGGACACGTCGATTGGTATTTTTATTTGGACATTGTTTTCAACAGAATCTTTTTAGACATGGTGTGTAACAGTGGTCAATACGAACTTTTTTATTTTAAATGCAAATGGATTCTTCAAAAAATTCTAGACATATTTCATGTACAATTTCCTATACTCATCGCCAACTGTTTCGGAAATATTAAGTGTTTTCAGATTTATTGCAAAATTAACATTAAAGAAAGAAATTATTTGATTACAGAAATTCGCTACAATACACTCAAAAACTAATACGTAATCTGTTTATTTCTTGATAATTTGAAAAAAACCATTAATGTCAATGCAGAAGATTTTCAATATGCTCGCCGCAAACGTCTTGGCAACATCCTAATCTTAAATAGAAATTTCTTCTAATGTTGCTCAACATCTCAGGTGTGACCGATCTACTCGCAAGCGTTATTCGTCTTCTTAAGTCAGCTAAATCGAGGGGTTTAGTTTTGTATACAATACTTTTGACATATCTCCATAAGAAGAAGTCTAATGACGTCAGATCAGGGGATCGCGCTTTCCATTCAATTGATCCATTGATTTGGAAATATTCGGTTGAGGTACTGCCGGACATTGATTTGGTAATGAGGCGGTGCTCCATCTTGCTGAAATAATATCATATTCGCTGGAACTTGTGGGTTTGGTGGATCAGGATATAAGTTTGTCAAAGTTGGCACGACATTATTTTGGAGTAGTGCTAAATAATTATCGCCATTCAAATTGCCATCAATGAAAAAGAAATCTGTAATTCAATCTTCAACAATTCCTTCCCAAACATCAACCTTTACAGAGTATTGCGTATGTTCTTCTCTCATCCAGTGAGGGTTTTCCTTCGACCAATAGCGGTAATTTTGACTATTAGCATGACCGTGAAGTGTAAAGGTGCACACATTAGAAAACAAAACATGTTCTAACTGGATCACATTGTTATCTAACATTGCCATCATTTGTTCACAAAATTACGTTCCCAATCAAAATCGTCTGTCATGAGCTCCTGAGGTGGCATCATTTTATAGGGATGCATTTTATTTTATTTTAATATTCGAATTATCGATGAATGGCTAACATCGAACATTGTGGCTGCTTGTCGACTAGAAGTGCGTGGGTATTCCTTAAACTCAAGTATAGTATCCAATTTGTTATCATCACTTATTGCATTGGCAGCTGCTTTTTCTTCTGCCTTACATGTCCAAGCTCGCTAAATTGCTTTTCTATTTTACTAATTGTCGCTTCGGATGTAGGCGGCAAATTTGGAAATTTTTCATGAAATAAGCGAGCAACTTGCATTTGTGTCCGTGTGTTATCTTCATAACCAATCATCTGTAGAATTGTTATTTTGAGCATTTCTGTTAAATGAACCATTTTTCTGATATGCACTTAACGAAATTCGAACGACTTTAACACTGACAATTAAACTGTCATACAGGCAGACAACAATTTGCTAAGGCCAGGCGTTTTAAACAAAAGTAGTGACAGTTTTTGTTTATTTCATATCGGTAAAAAGGAATGTTTTTTTGTTTTTTTACATTATCAAGAAATAAACAGATTACTTATTAGTTTTTGAGTGTGTTGTAGGGAATTTCTGTAATCAAATAATTTTCTTTCTAAAAATACCAATCGACTAGTATGAGCGTTTCTTCGAATACGCCCCCATTTATTTATTTTCGAATTTATTTAATTTGGCTGAAACACAATGTATATATTATGCTCATTAAATTCCCAAAATTATATTACTTCGTAAGCTTTTGTATTTTACGATAAATCTTCCGAGGTTTACATACACATCGTACATCAATTTAATTAAATGGAACGTCTTATTTGATAAATGCCTGAAATCGACGACCAACAGAATAATAAACAATTCTTCCAGATACATGTTAATTAATAATTCCACGTATGTAAATCGCAGATATTTTACAACATACTCATATTTTACGTGTGCAATGAGTTATTTGAGGGGCCTAGTTCCAAAGAGTAAAATCTCCAGCTAAAGTAAATTTTCAGGAAACGAAGAAAACCTCTATGTCGTATGAAATGCTTCCTTTTTAAAATTTGAATATTCTAATGAAAAGTTGTCATTATTTATCTAGTTCTAGAAAAAAAAATATTCCGTTGCAAAAATATTTAAAAAAAAAGATACGGATATTGTACGATATGACATTCATTGGTGGAGATTGTTCACTTTGGAAATAAAATAACTTTTTTTAATTCGGATAAAAAAAATGTATTTAAACTTAACTAGCGAACATACTTCAGACTCAGCTAACTAACATAGACGAGTAGGCTTTTAAGCCTAACTCCATAAAAGTTTTAATAAATTTTCAAATACAAACTGTAACTAACTAGATTAAATATGGGCAAAAAATTAAACTGTCAAGCCACACTCTTCTTCGTTTCTTACGCATATTAACGTGTTGTCAGTATCTTCGTCTTGGCTTTCTCCTTCCAGCACAAATTTATAAAATTTTAATCTAGGATCACTTTTCCAGTGTTCTCCATAATGTGAAATAAGAAGTTTATTGACATCAACTTTTTTGTTTTCCGCTACTGCATTCTTCTTGTTGATTATGGTTGGATCCATATTAAGGATGCATTTACCTTTTTTTGAAATTGATTTTCCCATCCCTAAATCTGATCTATAGGTACTTTCTCCCCGGACTATTACTACCCCATTTGAACTCTTAGTAAGTATCATTCTTTTCATTTTTGAAAAAGCAAAATGCCACTGGCCGGGCGACTTAATGAAAGTACTTGTTTCTTCCTTCCAGTTTTTAATTTGAACTTCTTTTCCCACCTTAAGCACAGTTGCAAACTGCTAGAAGATATTTATATATTCCTCTGGCTCTAAAATGACCTCTTTTTTGCGAATATTTCTTTCAATGTGACCAAATACTCTATCGGGAGGTATAAATGAATGTCCCCTCACTGGAAAAAGAACTTCAATTTTCGTTATTAGGTTTTGCTTAGAGAACCAGTTACAACACATTGCAATAAGGGTTGTATTTTTATTTTGACCCCCGCATCCATCACACATCAGTCTAACAGTGTGAATATCGGTAAAGTCAGAAGTGCTCAAGATGTGATGAATGCAGGAGGCAATCTCATTAGATCCCTTGCTATACTCATTTTCGGTCCAACAAAAACTTGTAACTGTTGAACAGTGTAGTTTAGTTTTCGAAGTACCTCTAACTACGGTGAAGTTGTAGATATAAAACTGTCTGGAGTAGTACGCTTGTTGATCTGGAACTTTGGGCAACACCTGATTCTTTTGACAGTCGAAACAGTAAATTGCCACGCCATCCTCTCCTTCTTTTAGCAGGCTGAAATATGCTTGAGCCCTCATTTTGTGTACTCTCTTCTCTGTCATTAGATTAGCCTTAATATTCTCATCCCTGCATCTTTTCTGTCAACTGCAGATATGTAGAACATACATCAGTGCGAGGAGTTCCAAAACCCAAATTATATTGTGTGTTAAAAATGTGTCTAAAGTAACTTTGCTTCACTGGTTGGTCCTTATTATCATTTTGGTACATGATCCACATTTTTGTAATGTTTAAAGAAGAATCAAGATATAGCCTTTCACTTTGTCCTCTGCAGGAATGACCCTCAATGGCCTTAAATTTATTAATAACATTCATGACTGATTTTCCCGTGCTGGTAGGGACGTTCTAAAATAATTTCTTGTCACTGTGTCAATCCTCCTTCTTGTAATTCCCAAAATAGCCATGAAAGACTTTTCACAAACTGGAATATATTTTCTTTGTTGACTAAGAACAAAAAACTAGGTTTGAAAAACTTTCCCGCTGTATCTCGAACTTTTGGCCTCTTGCGCTTTACCGGAATAGTTTTACAGTATTTTAAAATAAAGTTATCTTGATAAATTTTTTGTTTAACTTCATAAAACTTGCTGTGGAAATTCTTAATTTTAGCCATTGTGAGCGAAATGCACTGGAATGCAGAAGTTTTGTGGCCACATGTTGGGTAAACTGGAAGAAAATGTGGACCATATCTACAAAAACAAACAACTCTTAGAAACTAGAATTAGTCCTCAAATTTCTAATCAATCTTACCTAATCTCTTTTTCCTTGTTTTTCTTCCATTTTGTAGAATCTTTTCTTCTTTTTCGAGCCTTTTTATCACTACTTAAAGGTGTCACATTAACATCCATTTCCAAATCAAATTTTATAAAACAATTTTATAAAAACATATAAGCACATAAGCACTAAAGCACTGCACGATTAATAAAACAACCTTTCTGTTGAATGGAAATCAGAATAATGGATTATTGCGCGTTATAACAACTTATAACCTGTTAAAACGACACAAAAACAGTTGATTTTAGCGCGAAAGAAATATTGCTCACTTATTATTGGTTATTGTACATTATGGAACTAAGCCTAATTTTACACACCAAAAATAGACTGGAGTTTGACCGTTCTAGTACGGAATAATGGTTTATTTGAATTCAGCGCTAAAAATTACATCTGAAACGCCATCTATCTCATTTTTCTTGAAAACTGGAGATTGTACACTTTGGAACTAGGCCCCTCATTTGTTCTTGAATTTCAGAAAATATACAAAATAAACCAAGCCTCTTTCCAATAGTAAAAACTACAAATAATATAAATATTCCTTTAGTATTCCTTGCGAATCCGTTATCATTTAGAATGCTGTTTGAATTGTTTTAGAATGCTTTTCGAATGGTTTACGAATTCTTTTAGAATGGTTTTCGAATTATTTTATTATTACTGTAATTTTTTTTGCTGAACGTTATTTATTTGGATATACTTCCACGAAATAAAAATCAAATTAACTAAGTATTTTGGGAAATGTTATATAATATACTTTTAGTTTTAAGCTGATAGTGTCAGACTATTTATTGATTATCAGATAAAATGTAATTAAAAGGAGTATATTAAAAAGAATTATAGTGCCCTGAGAACCTTATTTCAATTAATTTGGCGTACTTAGCCGAATTCCACCTATTCACCGTGCCCTCAAGGTGAAATATGATGAGGGTAAAGTGTTCGTGAGTGTGCGAGCGATGGAGGGCTCCTTGTGAGAAAAGAGAAAGTTCTAACCGCAAACTCTAATTAACTTCATCCATTATTGAATCGAAGTACATCAATAACTTGGATCAGTGAACCTTTATGAAAGTCATCTATATACGAACCATATGAATAAAGAATGTATTAATATAGAAAGAAATTTCTGAAATATTTTTATAATTTAAGGTCTAATGGCTTTTTTTATAAGTGATTTTCATATTTCTTTCAATGTATTTTATATTCAAACTTTTTTACAAATGAGACATAGTAATATACATTTTGATATTATTTAGATAGGTATTTATGGACTTTGTAATTTCTTTTTATTTTCTTATACTTGGGACAAGGAAGTATCGTGTTGATGAAAATGTTCGACCTCGAGATTTTTGCGGATTTCAACGTTTTGAAAATAACAACTTGCCCATAGCATCTGAATTTATTATTAACACGTCTGGCAAAGCAAACAAATATACAGGGTGAGTCAACTACGCGGGTAAGGCCGATTGTGCCTTTACGAGTAAAGATATTTCGAAGCTGTTTTTTTCTTGTGGTAGCTGTTCATTAGGGGCATATTTTAAAAATATTTTGTATTATACAGAGTGTTCCATAACTTGGTGGCTAACCATAGATATAGTTTTTTAAATGGAACACCCTATATATTATTGCATTTTTGAATTCCCCGTATAATTTTTAGTCAAAATATAAATAAATAAGATAGTATAGGCCTAAAGTGTAAAGTTTTTGACTTATTCCCATTTTTCTGAAGAATTCAATGTTTGTATAAAATTATATTTCTCGAAAACGACGTATTAGATGGACAAAATTTTTTGCAATATTGTTTACAATAAGAGGTCCTAATAGAACCATGTTTTATTTTTTTACAGTTAGTAACTGCATGTGCAGGAAACTGGAATAAAATTAGATGACACGTTTTTGTATAAAAGTCTTTTTTTTTAAATGGAACATCCTGTATATCAGTTCATTTTTAAATTGTTTATTAAATTTCGTGTCAGAAACATGTAAGACGTTAATACAGTAAAAGTGACTATTACAGAGTTATTGTCGTTTTTTGATATGCTTTTGTTAGTTTTTGCAAAAAAGTCAATTTTTTCCAATGGAACACCCTGTATATCAGTTCATTTTTGAATTGTTTATTAAATTTCACATCAAAAACGTGTAAGACGTTAATACTTTAAAAGTGACTATTCCTGAGCTATTGTCTCTTTTTGATACAATTTTGTCAGTAGGTACTATACTATATTAATTAAAACCTCAAAACTGACAAAATTATATCAAAAAGAGACAATAGCTCAGTAATAGTCACTTTTAAAGTATTAACGCCTTACATGTTTTTGATGTGAAATTTAATAAGAAATTCAAAAATGGAATAATATAGGGTCTTCCAATAGGGACTTCCGAACTTTGACAGTTGGTAGTGGCCATATTGTTGAAGCTACATCTGTCAGATTGGCTGTCATTTATTCAGTCTGTTTTGCCAAATCACCATGGACGGATATAGCGCTCAACAACACGTGCAAATGATAAAATTGTTTTATCAAAATGGATGTTCTATTCGGGCAACGTTCCGCGCACTTCGGCCATTTTACGGTCGTCGTAATCGTCCTACCGAGAGGACTATTCGCAGTGTGGTGGATAAATTTGAAGCTACTGGTTCAGTAATCAAGGAAGCAGCATCCGTACGAACACGAAACGCAAGATCTGCCGAAAACATCGCCGCTGTCCGTGAAAGCGTGCATGAGAATCCGAGGCGGTCGATTTCACGTCGCTCACAAGAACTTGGCCTGTCGCAGACCACAACTTGGCGAATTTTGCGTCGTGACTTGCACCTGCACCAGTATAAAATTCAACTGACACAGGAGCTGAAGGTAAATGACCATAGACAACGACGTGTGTTCGCTGATTGGGCCCTGGAGCAGTTGGAAACTGATCCTAATTTTCATCAAAAAATCATCTTCAGCGATGAGGCGCATTTCTGGATGAATGGGTACGTCAACAAACAAAATTGTCGAATTTGGGACAATACCAATCCACGTGAGATTCAAGAGCGTCCAATGCATCCCGAAAAAGTCACTGTTTGGTGTGGATTTTGGGCTGGCGGCGTCATCGGTCCATATTTCTTTCAGAGCGATGTTGGCCAGGCCATCACCGTCAACGGCGAACGCTATAGGGCGATGATTACCAACTTCTTTTGGCTTGAATTGGATAATATGGACATCAATGAGATGTGGTTTCAACAGGACGGCGCTACGTGTCACACAGCTCATGCCACATTGGAAATTCTGCACGAGCGATTTGAGGGGAGAATCATCTCACGTGAAGGTGATGTGAACTGGCCACCGAGATCGTGCGATTGGACCCCGTTGGACTGTTTCTTGTGGGGTTTTCTTAAGTCGCTGGTCTATGCGATTAATCCACAAACCACAGCGGCCCTCCCAGCCAACATAACCCAAGCCATCGGTCAAATTCAGCCTGATTTATGCGCCAGTCATGGAAAATTGGACATCCCTAATGCGCGCCACTCAGCGAAGTCGTGGCGGACATTTGTCCGATATTATATTCCATAAATAATGGCATCGATAGGGCTTTCAAACGAATATAAAATTTCGATGATATCTCACACCTACTTTGTTTTATTTAAATTTAAAGATAGGAAGCGCTTAATAAAAGCCCCTATATATAGGATGTTCCACTTGAAAAAACTGACTTTTTTGCAAAAAACTAACAAAAGCATATCAAAAAACGACAATAACTCTGTAATAGTCACTTTTAAAGTATTAACGTTTTACATGTTTCTGACATGAAATTTAATAAACAATTCAAAAATGAACTGATATACAGGCTGTTCCATTTAAAAAAAATACTTTTATACAAAAACGTGTCATCTAATTTTAATCCAGTTTCCTGCAGATGTAGTTAGTAACTGTAAAAAAATAAAACATGGTTCTATTAGGACCTCTTATTGTAACCAATACTGCAAAAAATTTCGTCCATCTAATACGTCGTTTTCGAGAAATATAATTTTATACAAACATTGAATTTTTCAGAAAAATGGGAATAAGTCAAAAACTTTACACTTTAGGCTTATACTATCTTATAACTTTTTGACTAAAAATTATACGGGGAATTCAAAAATGCAATAATACATAAGATGTTCCATTTAAAAAACTATAACTATGGTTAGCCACCAAGTTATGGAACACTCTGTATAATACAAAATATTTTTAGAATGTGCTCCTAATGAACAGCTCTCACAAGGAAAAAACCGCTTCGAAATATCTTTACTCATAAAGGCATAATCGGCCTCACCCGCTTAGAGGACTCGCCTGTATATACAGATCTGGCTAAAACATTAAACATAGAATTCTATTTCATAAACTAAGTTTTTTCAGGTTCGTTTCTTTATGTATCCAGCTTTCATTATCCTGTCTGCAAACCAAGTATTGTTATATTTTATTACTTACATTAGTTTTTATTATTACTTTTCCAAACTTAAATTCATTTATTAATTATTGATAAATCCACCTATACCTACTTTAATCATTCGTTTACATGTCCTTCTCATATAATGTTAATAGCCCTCCCTAGCTGTATAACCAGAACAAAGCGATCTGGAAGTAGTTTTGTTGAAGAATCTTACATTTGAACCACATAACACCTTTGAATCTTCTGGAGCTGTAGAACTCTGGATCTTTTAATGCTCACCTTAACATTAACCTGCTACCACCCTAGCATTACCAAGCTGTAAATAAGTTCATTTGTAACTGTCGACAAAATATGAGTACACCACAACACGACTGTGTTGAAGGTATAGCCAAAACGGTGATTGGTGAAAGGTAAACCTGCACCGAAGGAGGCCAAGATGGTTTGATCGGTCGATAAAGTGCTGAGGACTGTTTTTTTTTTTGGGATAGCAAAGGAATTTTATTCATCGATTACTTTAGAAAAGGTAAAACAATAATAGAGGATTTTACGCCAGCTGTAAGCAGAAATTGAAAGAAAACGGTTGCATTTGAATAAGAAGAAAGAAGAAAGGAGAAAGAAGAAAGAAGAAAGAAGAAAAGAGAAGGAAGAAAGAGGAAAGAAGAAGGAAAAAAGAAGGAAGAAGAAGGAAGAGGAAGGAAGAAGAAGGAAGAAGTAGGAAGAAGAAGGAACAAGAAGGGTGAAGAAGGAAGAAGAAATAAGAAAGAGGAAGGAAGAAGAAAGTGCCGCTGTTACACCTCTGGCTAAGAGTAAAAGTTTTACTTCTGGTCTAAATTTTAAATTTTTTTTTTGTACAAAAGGTATTGAAAATTATGTTTTAAATATCTTTATACTCACAATGTACCTGCCTAAAAAGCATGACTTGCGAGATATTCGTAAAAAACTGATTTTTGATAGGAGTAAAAGATCCGATAAGAATTTCAAAAAACATTTTTAATACAATTCTTCTCAAATTTAATTTTGAGTGCATATGAATTCTTTAAACATTTGTTTAAACCTAGTAGTTGACGAAATATTAGTAAATTTGATTTGTTTACTGAAGTAAACTACTACTTCCGGTCTGCCGATTTTACTCAAAATCTAATCAGATCTCAAGAGGGAGATTATACTTGCAAAAAATACAAAATTTGGAATCGATAGCAATAGCGTTTTGACCGCTATCTTGGTCACACACACACACACATACAAACTGACATACAGAGACATTTCTTAAAAACGACTTTTTCGGTATCAGGGGGACTTCAAAACGTGGACATCTGCAGAAATCTCGAGGTCAAAAATGTTTATCATCAGAAAACTACCTTATACTAAGAAAGTAGAAATTTTATTAGAAAAATATTTGTTTCGCTATTAGGCTCAAAAATTTTCAATCTGTCCTTTTATATTAATGTGTATGTATTTAAAGAAATTTATAAAGTAAACAAACTATATTCTAGAAAAGGATTAGCAAAATATTTGTTGAACCTATAGAAATCGATATTTTCGTCAAAACATGGAACTGTTTGTAAAGTTTTAGGAGTGTGTCACTAATTTTGCCGGTTTCAACTTCCCAATTTCCACTTTTCGAAAGCTACTTCAAATTCAATATTTACATTATGCTTTATAACGATTCGTAATTTTTTTACCCTGGGCGTGGGATTTTTCAACCTGGACGGTTTGTTATAACAACCGACAAAATATCCGGGCCGTCTTGATTTAAAAACGCTCCTAGCAGATGTCTAACATTTGCAGACTCTTATTTTTGTTCCATTGTGGCGAATCTATTTTTTTTTTATTCGCAAGCATACTAAATATTTATATAATGAATTTCGCTTCGGAAGGTTTGATGTTAGGTCTAACATTGTTTCTGGTTGAGGTGAATAATTTAGCAATTAATTTAAAAACAAGTGTGTCACACTACCTGCGTTGTCTATAGAGAAGACGCGTTATATTCAATTGTACGTCTTTGATGACATTTACATGTTATCATAACTGTATTAGAGAAACTAAAAAAGTTACATTGTTAAATTATATTTGAAGGCTTTTATTTCATTAATTTAAATAGAAAAAATGAAGTGTGGCCACCACACGACTTTCTTACACGTATCAGCGTTTAAAATTATAGAATTTCAAGAATTTTTTTATACAATAATTTTTCAAAATCCTATTTTAAGTACTTCTATTCTCTTAATAAATCTCTATAGAATGCATACTTGGCAAGATATAATGAAAAAAGTGCTACTCGCTAAAAGTAAAAGTGCTACTTCCGGTCCGAATTTTAAAATTTCATTTATACAAAAAACATTGCAAATCTAAATACTTTTGTACTCTTGATAAATATACAGGGTGTCATTTTGAAAACGTACCACCCTCTATATTTCGGCCCCTATAGAAATTCCAAAAATATGCAAAAACACGTCAAACTTATTTTTAAGGGGGACATTTTGTAGACTGGTTTTCAATTAAATTACATCAACCCTCTAGCGGGGGTGGACATAACCTCTAAAAATTTAAATGGAAATGGGGGTTGAGTGATACCTCATTTTAAAGGTCGTTTAACCCGCTTTTCAAAAATGCTAATTTCTTGTCCTTTATTTTTAATACTTTTGAAGAAATCAAGTCAAACCATGAACATACAAGTATCAAGTGTTTTGCAATAAAACATTAAAAAACTAATAAAAAGTAGCTTATTTTATAAAATTTTAAATGCTAAATTCTTGCCTTTTCTTTTTAGCAGTTCGCGAGATATTTGGTGAAAACTGTAAAGAAGTTTAGATATCAAAAACACTTTGTGATATTGCTTTAATGAATTAAAATAAATGAAATTGAGGTATTACATAACGGTAAATTTTTAAACTATTTTTACTTCTAATATCCAACGAAATAATAAAGACGCATACTATTCAGTTAAACATTATTATTGGAAAGAATGTGATTTACCTGAACTAGTACTTGTGATAGTCGCACAGGTAGTTTAACGTAGAAAAAAAAAGCCCTGGTTTAAGCATTCTTGACATTCTTGTCAAATTTTTCTTTACTTGTCACTCCATTTATTTTAGCCAAAATTACTTTATTGTAAAATTAGTTTTGCGAGGTAAAAGTTGCGATTTTATTACATTATTTTAAAAAATGGTGTTTACTCTTCAACAAAGAATTGAAATTATTCTTATTTATGGGGAATGTGGAAGATGCGCAAGAAGAACGTCAAGAATGTTTAATGAAAGGTATCCGAATAGTAATTTAAATCATAAGTATGTTCTACAATTAGTCGCTAAGTTTAGTGAAACTGGTTCCGTTGCTAACAAAAAAAGAAATATTAGCCGTGTCTTGGATGAAGCAGCACAAATAGAAGTATTAGGCACCTTTACAGCAAATGCCTCCACATCACTTCGCATTGTGGCACGCCAAGTAGGAATGTCTCACGAAACAGTAAGGAAAGCACTAAAGTTAAATAAGTTTCACCCCTATAAAATGCAAATTCTACAACAGCTTTTTGACGACGATTTCGACAGAAGGATTGAATTTTGTGAAACAATGACGGATTTTATAAATGAAAACCAAAATGTCTTGCACAATGTTTGCTTTACTGATGAGTGTACTTTTTTTCTTAATGGGCATGTTAACAAGCAAAATTGTCGCTACTGGAGCGATGAAAATCCGCGACTTTTTAGGGAAGGTCACACACAGTATCCAGAAAAAGTTAACGTTTGGGCTGGTATCCTTGGGAATACTATTATTGGACCTGCCTTCATTGAAGGAAATCTAACTGGTGAGCTCTACTTAAATTTGCTTACAGAAATAATAGACCCCTTAATAACAACTACTTTGGAAAATCAAATTGACGCGGCTGGTAACATGGTTTTGCAAGAAGATCTTCTACACTTCCAACAAGATGGAGCTCCACCACACTACTATCTTCCGGTTAGACAGTGGCTAAATGATAGATTTCCTGGCAGATGGATTGGTCGAAGAGGAGCAATAGAATGGCCACCACGATCACCCGACTTATCGCCTTTAGATTTATTCCTATGGGGGCATCTAAAATCGATTGTTTATAAAACACCGCCTCGAGATTTGGAAGATTTAAAGAGAAGAATAACAGCTACATGTAGAGAACTTCAGGCAGAAGTGTTTCGAAATGTTAGAGAGGAGTTTGAGAGTAGACTTTATCACTGTTTAGAAAATAATGGACAACATTTCGAAAATTTTATAAAATAAGTTACTTTTTATTAGTTTTTTAATGTTTTATTGCAAAACACTTGATACTTGTATGTTCATGGTTTGACTTGATTTCCTCAAAAGCATTAAAAATAAAGGATAAGAAATTAGCATTTTTGAAAAGCGGGTTAAACGACCTTTAAAATGAGGTATCACTCAACCCCCATTTCTATTTAAATTTTTAGAGGTTATGTCCACCCCCGCTAGAGGGTTGATGTAATTTAATTGAAAACCAGCCTACAAAATGTCCCCCTTAAAAATAAGTTTGACGTGTTTTTGCATATTTTTGGAATTTCTATAGGGGCTGAAATATAGAGGGTGGTACGTTTTCAAAATGACACCCTGTATACAGAATGCATAATTTACGACATATTTACTAAAAGTCGCTATTCGGTAAGAGTAAAAGTGTTACTTCCGGTCCCAATTTTGAAATTTTTTTTATACAAGAGATATTTAAAATTACGTTTTAAATACTTTTATACTCGTAATGTACCGGCCTAGAAAGCATGACTTGAATTCTTTATTAATTTGTTTAAACCTAGTAGTTGACGAAATATTGGCAAAATTCGATTTTTTCACTGTAATAAACTACTACTTACGGTCCGCCGATTTTACTGAAAATCTAATCAGTTCTCAAGAGGGAGATTATACTAGTAAATACAAAATTTGGAATTAATAGCTACAGCGGTTTGACCGCTATCATGGTACCACACACACACACAGGCACAGGCACAGACGTTTTTTAAAAAGCACTTTTTCAGTATCAGGGGACTTTAAAACATGGACATCTGAAAAAATCTTGGAGTCGAAAATTTTCATCATCACAATACTTCCTTATACTACTACGTACAAGAAAGTAAAATGCATTAATTGATCCTAATATACGCATTCATGGCAAATAAACAAGTAATTTGGGTTTCAATATTAAATTTTTGTGTTGTGTATATTTTTCCTATAAAATGTTCGTGTTTATTTTTGCTTTGATATAAATTGTATAAAAGAGTTCTTCTTCTTCTGGCAAAAAAAAACACTTTCTACAGGAACAACAGAAACTTGGGCAAACACTATACGGCATACTGAGGTCGAAAAGAATGGTGGCATCAAGAGGTTGGGTTTCGTAGAAACGATATAGAATTGATAATAAAGGTAAATGAAGATTCTGATAGTGACGAATGTGACGAAGGATTATTGTTGCTTATAAGCATGAAATTTTATCACTCAAATAATGCTGTTAATTTTGACATTGTACTACTTAATGTTTATTTCAATAAATGCAAATGTATACCATTAATAAATTATTTTCTTTAACATTTTGATTTGTACTATTAACTTTTATATAATCAACTGTTAAATTTAATGTGAATAGCGTAAGTATTGCTTATTTTAAATTTCATTATGGATACGTTATGAAATACGTAAGGTTTTTCGACAAACTTTTTCCTCTGCGTATCATTCATTCAAGCATGTTTTATCTAAATAAAATATTGCACAACTATCATCTTCCGAATTGTTTAATTGTTCTCTGATATTTTCTACTTCAACTGATAATTTCATGTTTTCCTATTAGTATATTTTACTTATTACGTTTGACATATCTGGAATATAATATATAAGTATATGAGCATAATATGGTAAAATGATCGGTTTTTGATTAACACTTATTTGAAATTAATGAGTTTCAAAAATCTGTATAAAGTTGCTAGGATCATTTTTGGTATAGTCTCATCCCTTATTTCTGCCATACTTCTATCATGTGTTAAAAGTTTGTTTTTAAAAAAAGGCACTGTCCGATATAGCTTTTTTGACAGATTCAACATATTTTTGAAGTTTTGAATGCTTTCCCATTTGTGCTTTGCTTAATTCGCCTGTTTATTTATATTATTCTATTATTCAATTATGCGATAGATACACAGTTGACTTCGCCAGCCATATAAGGTATCTGTATTATATATATCTTTCTTAGTGCTTTGGTGGTGTCTATATTTCTGTTGTTCCCATTTTTAAAGATCGTACCGTTCATACTTCAAACGGTTTGGCCTTCGTGATGATTGTGCTGTCCTTAAAATTACGGATTTTATTTAGTAATATAGTAAAATATAATAAACCGAAGCAAAAACGTAGGAGTACAGATTATTGCTTGGCTATAAACATAAAATGGCGAATTGTATAGACTTACTTTTCTATATTAAACTAGCCTACCCAAGAACTAATATATTCTTTTAAAGATATGTACTATTTTAGTGCAATATTAAATTACTCTATCTTATTCTGAGACAAGGTATAGCAGACATTTGTTTATATGACTCCTGAATGCGGGTATTTTCTGTTGAGGTCACTATTATCCTTTGTCAAGGTTCATAATCCAACCAAACCGAATACTTCTTTTTATCGCGTGTAAAGTATATGGAGTTAAAGAAGAGACTATTTCAAAGTAATTCTTAAAAAAGTTGTGTATATAGATTACCTTTTTTCGTGTTAGGTGTGATATTTGAAATGTATTCTAACAATTCATTATGATTTAACACAAAAAATACTTGTATTTTTTGATTTATTGACAATATGTCTTTGTGTTTACAAGAAACAGTGACTGTTTTTTCTTCATTATTCTGTTGAAAATCTTTATGAGCTTTCAAGTTTAACTATGTCAATAATACAAAGTAATATACTTCAAGGAAAGAAACAATATTTTAATTGTATCCAACATAGAAAGTTATTTTAATAAAAAGAGAATCCTATTAGACCTGTTGTTTCGTTTGTCTCAGCACCTTCATACAAATTTTCGAAAATACTCTTGGAACTTATTAAAGAAAATACAGAATTTTCAGCTAGATTTACAATTAAGAATTCCATAGAGTTAGTCAAAAAAATAGAAAAGATAAAACTCCCGGATAATGCTAAATTAGTTTAATTTGACGTTACGAACTTATATTCAAGTATTCCTCTAAAGGATAGAATTAATTTAGTTGAAAACCTTTTAACCATTAAAAACGTTAATATTGTTAAAAAAATAGATATTATGAGTTCCCGTAAAATTTGTTTAGTGCAAAACTATTTTGAATTTAACAATAGTATATATTCTTGTAATGACAGTTAAATAATGAGTAATCCATTAAGCCCGCTATTAGCGGAGATTTTTATGGATCATTTAGAAGATTAAATTAAAGAACATCCAAATTTCAAACACTTTGTTTTTTTTGGCATAGATACGTAGATGATATATTGGGTTGTTTTAGTGGAACAGACAGACAATTAAAGCAATTTTTAGAATATGTAAATAATCTACATAAAAATATTAAATTCACTATAGAAAAAGAATTAAATAACAGTTTAAACTTCTTAGATCTTACAATCTCAAGAGAAAGTGAATTTTTCATCAGACATGTTTTTTCAATTTTTCACAAACCAATCACATACAGATGTTATCATTGACAATAGCTCTTGTCACCCTTTTAGTCAAAAATTAGCGGCGTTCGACTCTATCATACATAGATTGATATCAATTCCATTAAATAAAGAACATTTTCTTAAGGATGGATACAATCCAAATATAGTACATCAAATTTTGAGAAAAAAATAAATATAAAAAGCCAATAGAAATGGTTTACCCAATAACAAAAGAGAAATTAAGTAATTGTAAAGTATTAACTTACATAGGATCAACAAGCTAAAAATAGTAAAAATAAAGTAGGAAATACGTAAAAAACAATAAATCAAATATAAACAAGGGTAAAAAGTCAGGAGTCTATAAATTAACATGTATGGATTGCCCTAAAACATATATAGGCCAAACAGGGAGGTACCTTGACAAAAGAATAAACGAACATTTTAAGAGTTTTAGTAATAAAAAGACAGATTCAAATTATGCAATTCACTTACTAGAAAATAATCATAATTTCAACAACGAATTTAAAATACTACATTCACAAGAAAAAGGTTTAGAACTAAATTTACTTGAAGCCTTAGAAATAAATAAGCTTAAATACTCAGATGTACTGTTAAATGACCAGATAGATCTAAACAATTCCCCGCTTTTAAACTGGTACCGTTAAAGATGTAGGTAGTTATTAAGAATATATTTAGAGTACATTATATAGTCATTACGAGATTTATAGTAATTAGGTAATGAACAAGTGTGTAGAAAATGTGTGAAAATGATGCCCTAGTTTTTGACGAAACTTTCAAAAAAATTTTTTGTCTGAGTTGTAATACCATGTTGCTTTTGATGTTGCTGATCATTTTTGGTGGAGGTTGTGTGCGCTTCAGGTTGCCTTACGTTGTGTATGATTTCGAGTGTTACCTGTATTTATATATTTGTATGAATTTTTGTGTACTGAGTTTGGGTATATGTATCGTAGTGTATACATTAGTATACTGAATTTTTGATTATTATTTCCGTCCTGCGTTTCGAATAACCCATCTTCAGTGCAAGAAACTTATATAGTCGAATTTTTGGTGCGAACTTAGAAATTTTTGAAGTTATCATTTATGTATCTCAATTTATTGGTTCTGTGACCTTGACAGTTTAGAGTTTGAATCTTTAGTAGCATAACGTGACTTATTGTGACATTTTACTCCTATATAGTAATTTATTGTACGGATTTCTAGTAATTAAATACATTTAAATCAGTCTTTAACGGAATTAGTTTATTTTTAAGAACGCGTATTATTGCAAGTTTCCAATTTAATTCTTGACCATCATCATGGAATTTAAAGTAGAGATTAACCGGTTATCAAAAGACGAGTTGGAATACGAATTAGCGAGGTATGGTGTTACTGATGTGGCTTCTGAAAAATCATAAAGTTGTAGAATGTATTTAGTAGTAACGCAATACCTGAAGAAGCCACATAGTAGCGAAACATGTCGTATTTTTTAAATAAAATGTGATTAAATTGGAAATTAGTTGTAAATTGTATTTTACTTTAACCATAATTATTTTAATAATAAACGTTTTGCATATACAAGTTCAGTATAATTCTTTGATAATTATAATCTCATGTTTTTTTCTGAAGAATCGAAATGTGAAACGATTAAATTACTCACTAGGCAGGTATAAATAAAGTCTTTCAGAAAAAACAGCCACAATTTGTTGTAAACACAATGTTGTATTGTTTATAAATCTGAAAATACAAGTATTTTCTGTGTTAGACTATAGTAAATCATTTGAACACATTTCACACATCATACCTATCACTAAAAAAGTCAATTTATGTAGGCACTCTTTATTAAAATACTTAGAAATACTCTCTTACTTTCACACCATAAAATTTACGTGGGAGAAAAATGACTGTGCTGTTTCTTTGGCTTATGGACCTTAACCACTCTCAATAGTGTCTTCAGAGAATTGTCGCGCATTGAATAGTATTTCGTTTATTTCTGTATCAGAATTTTACAACTAAATTCATTCAAACAGATATCAATCTATGTAACGTTAAGATATGGAACAAATTTATTAATTATCTTGTAATTAGTCCTTTATTTTTTTGTGTTTCAAATCCACTCTTAACAAAAGCTATGATATTAATAAATCAATCTCGTTCCAGAAAAATAAGCGTTACCTTCCTCAGTCGTCCAGTGATAGAATGTCGATATGCCGGCGACATTCCAATGGAATACATCGTCTTTTGCGATCTAGTCGAGAACGAATTAAGAGCCACATCGGTAGCGAAATGGGATGAAAGAACAGATCAAAGGATATGGGCTGAACTAGGTAAGAACTAGAGATATTCATTGAATCGAGATCTTGATTGAAAATGCACAGAAAATCGACGTGAAGAAAATGTGACTTTACATTAACTTTCCGATACCTCTCTGAACTACCGAGATAAAGTTTCTAATTTAGAGTAGGTAGTTAGTACTATATCGATAGAATGTTCATTTTGTTTTCTGGTAAATGCAGTATCCACATTTATATTCCATAATAATTTGAATTATATTTTTACCAGCTGCATAATAATGCATTCTTTAAAAAATAGTAGAAGAATGCAAAGTTATCTATAGTAGCGCTTCTAATATTTTGTAGAAAAACTAAAAACAAACGACGCCGACACCGCGACGTCGCTATTAGAACCGAAATTTTCTATTCTACATTCAACCCCATGAATAGTTCTTTAATTATTTTATGAATTAATTATTAAACCAATATTAAAGTATTGCACACCCACTAATATGAATGTTTATTACAGACAACTAAACGCACTAAAGTATAAAATAAAAACTAGTTAAATTCCAACAATATTCAGAGGTAGAAAATAGAAAAATAATATAGCGTCCTTGGTAACAATGTTTTACTGCATATAATTCAATTTGCTAAGCAGATTATTGCTACTACATTACCCCGGAGAAAATCCAATGCGATACGTTTCATACTAGTTTTTCTTTTTTTACGTTGCAAATGTCATGTCGTCGAAAGGATATAACCGGAATATCATTAAATCCAAGAGTTTATAACGTATAATTTAATTTGGTTCATTATTCTTGAATAATATAATAATAATCCATGAAATAACATATAATTGAAAATAATTAATGGACGATGGAGACACACACATGCTGAAATTTCATGATAGTAAATACTAAAATAGAAATCGACAAACAGATTTAAAAATGATATGCGGCGGGCGCCAGCCCTCTTTCTTATACTTATGTGCTTTCTAAATTTGTTGCAGAAAAATTGTTTTAAATTAAATTTTAAATACCTTTATCCTTTTAATAAATTTGTAAGTAAAAGTTTAATTTTCGCTCCAAATTTTGAATTTTTATGCACAATTTATTTGAAGTTTAGTTCTAAATATTTTTGCACGTAATAAATCTCTATAGAATGCATAATCTTTAAGGTATGTATTTACAAAATACTGTTACCAGATAAGAGTAAAAGTGACTTCGGGTCCAAATTATAAATTTTCTGTATAAAAAATGTACTCTAAATATATCGGTCTAGAAGCATCTTTTGCGAGATAATACAAAAAAAAACTGATTTTCGATAAGAGTAAAAGACTTATTCTCAGTAAGACTTTCGAAAGACTTTTCTTTTAAAACATCTTCCAAAATCACTTTTAATTAGTTTTGTATTCTGTACAAATTTGTAGTGAGCAGATATTGGTAAAATTCAATTTATTCATGAAAGTAAACCTCCACTTCCGGTATATCGATTTATCTGAAAATGAATGGTTATGCTTTTGCGTATAAAGTTCGGTATTGATAGCTTCAAATGTTTGGCCGTTCCTGTTATCACATACAGACACATTTCAAATACCACTTTTTTGGTATCAGGGGACGTCGAAACGTGGTTTTCTGCAAAATCTCAGGATCGAAATCATTATAATACTTGCTTCTGCTACGTATAAGACAGTGAAAAGATATATTTAACAACTCCAATTGTTTCGTTCTCTACTTTTATATTTAATTCACAAAATTAAAGTACAAATAATGAAAGTTACGAAATGAGCATGGTTTAAACGTTAAAAGTTCAGAAAAATACGGTGTGGTATGCTGTTCCTCTATTCCATCTACTAAGAGTTTTCTATGCCTTCCCGTAGCATTAATCGAGAGTGAAACTTATCATATTTGCTAACATGACGTTTAGGAAAAAAGACGTGTAAGAAAATTATTTGGACTGCATCGTGTAAACAGCCAGGACACCAATATACTTCTTATAATTTCTTGAAAGATACCCTATTCTCGAGAACCGAGAAATTCATCTAAACGAAGGAACTGTCTAATCCAGATACAAAAGTATACCTAGTACAAGCAAAACAAGAATAACATCTACCTACATGCATTGGTGGCTAATAATTCAGCGTTGCCAACTTGAGAGTTTTCACCTACATTTAGGAGTTTTTTGAAGCGAGGGGAAATTTGGGTTTTTTTTTATTTTTTTTAGGGGAATTTATAGGGGATATTGAAAATTGTTTAAACTTGAGTACAAAATTAATGATAGATGTATAGGTAGTAATTTATTCGATTTTCTAATAAGAAAAATACTAAAGAAGAGTTGTAAACTCATGTCTGCCTTTTACCGCAAGCATATCATAAACCACCTATATTTTTTCTCTAATTTTATGTAGGTGAAAAAATTACCGTATTTCAACAAATATTTAAGAAAAAATAAATATTTAAGTTTATTTCTGTTGTGCTATAATTGTGAATGTTATGTAATAAGCAAGGCGCGGACATGACCGGTTTAAACTACGACGAAGTTACAACGGAGCAAAGAAATAATGTAAACAACACACGCTTACTGAATAGCACTAATTCATATGGTGAACTGCAACATCTGTTTATGCCCGAGAAGTGTCGGAGAATGAGAGCAAAAAATGCCCATAAAATAAGGAATTTATGAGTAAAATCCTTTTTTCATGCCGATGCCGATGCCCTCACGCTACTATCTACGCCGGTAGATAGTAGCGTGAGGTGTTTTTAAAATTTATTATATTTACCTTATGTTTCGCAAGAGAAATAAAATTTTCATTCATACCTACGTTAGTTTCGTTTTTTCATTGTTTTGACTGTTAATTACATACTTCGTAATTTTTGTAATAGTCTGTTTAATACCGGTTTATTGAATCGACTTCTCCCAATTATCTAGACGTAAGTGTGCACTGGATTTCGTTTAGTTTCAATAACATACGCGTACATTTTTAGTTATCATTTATTTAGATCTAGAATGTTGTTTATGTTACTTTTTCTGATATGAAAATGAATTGTCAGTGGTTCCGAAATTTATTACAAAGTCTGTAAAATATCGTTACAGAATGCCAAAATATCGCACGTTCGTCACTTAGCTTTGCTAAAACATACACAGAAATAGTTTTTATGCAGAGAATTTCGATAGTTTACAAAATTTCGTTACATGTTTAAATGACGATGCTCGAAGTATTCGTGAGTGCATAGAACTAACACAAATTTAAAAAATCGATTGTTATTCCTTGAGGAACACTTTGGAAATTTGCCTAAACTAATCACATATTTTGAAAATCGAAATCTCAAATTAAAAGACGGATTAACCACATTAGACGTGGGCTATTAATAGTTTCAAAAGTATCCCAAGTGACTTCGGATGTGGCCTTCGGCAAAAGTTAGACGCAGTTTTTAATAGAAATCCAGATTTAATAACATTGCGGCAATGGTGTATGGGGACAATGACACAAAATCTAACTGCTAAATACGATGAAATAAAATAATATTTCCAGTGCGCACCTATTACTAATTGCGATGTAGAAAGGACGTTTTCTATCTAGAAGGATGTACTTCATTCAAAGAGAACAAGTCTTACAAAAGATAAAATGAACAAATAATAAGGTATTTTATAGTTTGTAGATCACCAGCCACTTGTTATATTCTTCTTCTTCTTCTTCTTCGTACGACTAGGATTTCTCCTGTTTGTCTATCTCTTATTCGGTTTCGGTTGTTGTTGATTGTATATTGTCTTGCCATCTATTTTTGGTCTTCCTACAGGTCTTCTGCTGTATGGCTTATTGTTTTTAGAGATGTTTGATAGTTGGTTTGGTCGCATCCTATCTACGTGTTCGTTCCATTTTTTCTTTCTCGTTTTCACACATTTATTGACGTCTTGTATGTTACATTGCTCTCGTATGCTACTGTTTGTTTGTCTCTCTCTTAGTGTCACTCCTGTTATCGATCTTAGTACTTTCATTTCCACGTTGTTTATTTTCTGTTTTTTTTGTGTCTGCCCTTGTCTCTACTGCGTATGTTATAAAATTGGTCTCACTGTTGTTTTGTATACTTTCAGTTTGCCTTCTGTAGTGATAAATTCGTTTCTCCATATGGTTTGTCTCAAACAGCTACTCACTTTCATCGCTTTAGGCGCTAGCTTTGTTGCTTCTGTCTTCAAGTTTCTCTCACCGGTGATTTTAACTCCCAGGTAGTTGAATGTCATCACCTGTTCTATGCTTTTGCTCTCCAATTCTAGTTTACATCTGCGTAGTTCTCTGCTAATTACCATGCACTTGGTTTTTTTCCGCTGAAATCTGCATGTTGTATTCTTGTTACATAATATTAAATGAGTGGAATTGTCTTTGCAGATAATCTTCGTTACTAGCTACCAATACTGCGTCATTTGCGTAGCATACTATATTAATTTTATGGGGTCCCATTCTGCACCCCTCTCTCTTTTTCACTTCGTTGATTATTTGGTCCATTATCATATTGAACAATGTTCGGCTAAGCGAGTCCCCTTGTCGTATTCCTCCTTTTATGTTAATGTACCTCGTTTTTCCTCTTGGCATTCTGACCTGGGTTTTGTTAACTATGTTTATTTCTTTAATTAATTTTATTATCTCACCCTCTATTTTTTTTGTTTGTAATAGTTTTATGATGTCCTTCCGTCTTACCTTATCGAAGGCACTTTGTAGGTCTACGAAACACATATATGCGGGCTTGTTATATTCAATTGACTTTTCAATTATTTGTCGGATAATGAAAGTCGCGTCTATAGTGCTACGGTTTTTTCTGAAGCCTTGTTGTTCCTCGGCTATATCTAATCTTTCTTCTCTCTTGTCTTTTATTATTGCAGTTAGTAGCTTTAGCATGTTATTCAATAAGCTGATTCGTCGATAGTTTTCTGGTTTCCTCCTGTCCCCTTTTTTAGTATTGGCTTCAGTGTTAAGGACTTCCTAGTTTGAAAGTACCATGAATAAAACACAATATCAGTTCAAATACACATTTATTTACTTTAGGTGTGCGCCGATATTTTCGGGGCCGCTCTGCATCGAACATAAGGTAATACAGCATATATATATGTGCATCGCTCGAGGAGCTATGGGTCCCTATATGTACGTACATGTCAGACACTGCCGTGCGTACGTATACGTAGGAGGCCTTGCATCGCCTTCGGTGTACAGTCGTGTAACCCTGCCGGCAGACAATAAACTCAGCCGGTGAGACTGTATACGCCCGAAGCCGGCTCTGCATCAGTATGCTTAATATTTGTATGTAAAAAATACATTAAGTGACAATATATTTTAAAAGTTGAAAAATAAAACATACATTACAAAAATATAATAACACATAGAAAATAAAGAAAAACATTCATATATAAAGCAAACAACAATCACATAAAACAAAATAAAAGATGTTAAGTTCTTAACAATCAGTATACTTTCTTTCCATTCCATTATTAACAGTGGAAAAGTACCACTTTTCCACTGTTAATAATGTCGTTGAATAGTTTCTGAATCCAAGTGCATAGCCACCCTCCATATTTTATGAGTTCATTGCATATTCCATCTGGACCCGGTGCCTTTCTGTTCTTCAATCGTTTTATTCGCATGTTTATTTCTCCACTTGTTATCCAATTATATAAATAAAATTAAAACCTCTTTAAAAATATAACATTTCAATAGTGCGCCCATGGGCGATGAGTCATCAACCGTACGTGTCCGCGCCCTAGTAATAAGCACCAGCAACGATAAATATTCCCATATACAAATTAAAATATGTATATGAATATTCGTTTTATGTTTCATATACAATATTTATAAGAAATACGCTGAATTAAAATGTTTAAAGAAGCAATATGAGTTAAAAACAAAATAACTTTTGTAAAAAATCAAGTAAACCTGATACAATCTTATAACTTCATTATTTCGTGGAAACATGCGCTTGTCTATACGAATTACTGTATCAATGTAAACGAATTACTATGTTTTATTCCAATCGAATTACTGGTTTTTAGGGGGCTAGTGAGATTAATTTTGTTAAATAAATATACTATTATATTATATATCACATCTCATAAGTTTTAACATAAGATAATTTTAAAAATAATTAGATTTATATGCCTACGGTGGCAGAATAAGTAATTTAAATGATATTTCGGAGAAAAGTGCTTTGCAACAGCATCTGTATAGTTGAAATATTAAAAAAAAAACATCTAATCATCAAGTTGTAGCACATTGTTTTCTGGGTAATTATTTAATTAATAATACTTTTATTATATGTATAATTCAATTGATTACCTGTATACAGTGTATCCCATGTGAATATGTGAATATGTGTTTTTATTATTATTTTGTCGATTCTTTTGTCATATTTTTCGTAGAAATTGCGTTTATAATTCTACAAAATGCAACTCGTGCATAACAAAACGTAGACTCACATGCATTTTAGTATTTATTCAGGCGTTATTTTGCCAGTTTAAAAATCTCGGTATTTCCAATAAACCCGTGCTGAACAAAACATTCACTGCACCAGCTCGCGTATAAACCCTAAATCGTAATTTAATTAGTGAATTAGGTAGTTCATATATGAACGAGATAAATTTATTCATGCATGGTCGAAGCATAGGCGGATTTAATAGTGGAAATAGGAATTATATTCCATGTGTTGTATTAGATGAGTTTGTACTATTTTATTATTTATTTTCAATAGGTTTATATTGATTTTGTTTGGAGATATTGAGGTCATCACTATAATACAATTGTTTGTTAATTTCTTTCATATAGTCGCTCTACATGTGAAATGATATTTTACAATTGCGAATTAGAATAATAAATCAGCATCTGTGATTGGTTTTTCCTTTAACCAACCCATGCCACCAAGAATTCTTTTTTTAAAGTGATAGTTTATGCTGAAATAAAATTGACGTTATTTTGTAAACTGTGGTTGGTAGTCTAATTTTTCTACACTTTTTTTATATTTTCTGAAGCTCTTCTTGTGTACAGATTCAATTTTACCCATCTCTTTTTTAATGTTTGGTACATTTTCTCGCATATTTTATCTAGAAATATTGTAAATATTCCTGCAACTTACCTTAATCTCTCTTGAGGAATAGATATTTCTCCATGTTGGTATACACTTCCTTACTAGTCGCTGGTTTTTTTCTAAAATCTCCCACACTATTTTTCTTGATACTTTTTCTAGGGAGGTTTTGAATACTTATATGCTTTTTTGGTTTATTATCATCAGTCTTTTCTTTAACAGTAAATACATGATTATGAACACTTTTGCTTTTACCGAAACCGGTTTGGTATTATGTGAATATTGCCTTTACTCATTAGCGTTTTCTTTAGTTTCAGGTGTAGAATTTTTACAATAACTGTTACAATCGTTTTCTCATTCCTTCTTCAATATGAGCAATATCATTTCTATTTTCAGGTCAGGGAGTAGTATTTGTGTTCTTGCTGTTTCCATAATTTTCAGCATTTTCAGTTAGTTTTTCTTGTCCGAGTAGTTTTCAACCTTTTGAATCTTCATGAAGTTTCTTTTGGACGTTCTATTATTCCTAGTTCCTCTTTTCTTTTTTCCTTTTTTATTCCTGCTAGTACGTACCTGAAAAATTCTCACCATGCTACCATTATGTCCATCACTTCAGATCATGTATTTTTGTTTAATCTGTTATGTATATTACCTATTCGACAAAAAAGGGTCACACAGTAAAAGCAATATTTGTGTTGATAATAATAATTAATAAAAGAATATTAAGAGAGCAATTAATATTTGTGACATTCTTTGTCTAATTCTAAGGAAAAAAAAATGTTTTTACCTGATAATCGATTATTATTTTTTAATTGTAAGAATCTGTATTTGTGAATTAGTGTAATAAAATCCTAAACATCCTTAGACAAGCAAATGATCCCCAGTTAAGTAGTTTTGAAAGAGGTCCAATCGTCCAACTTGTTTACTTTTTGATAAATGATTTGATAACATTATCTTTTCATATTGTGGGTTATTGCAAAGATAATGACGTTTCTTTGGCTTATCCCACCCAAATAGATCATTTTGTTTATAATCCTTTTTCGTGAACCAATTTTCTTTATGCATGGTTGGTTTATTTCGTTTCATTATCTTTTTTTGTTTGAATTTACGAATGTTCCTCATCTTCTTGGAAGGACCGATTACCTTGTAGGCTCCACTATATATATATTATTTGTTTATAATAATTATATCATTTTGTTTATAATCCTTTTTCGTGAACCAATTTTCTTTATGCATGGTTGGTTTATTTCGTTTCATTATCTTTTTTTGTTTGAATTTACGAATGTTCCTCATCTTCTTGGAAGGACCGATTACCTTGTAGGCTCCACTATATATATATTATTTGACCCATACCTCTTCAGCAGGTCTCGTCGAAAGTCTTTCATTCATTTCCATTGGCTTCTGGTACGTCTTGCCCATTGTAGAACTCCACCCGCCAATTGGCTTATCACAAAATTCAACTTCCTATCTTCTGGAATTTTTTTAAAAACAAAATATTTCCCCAGAGCATCTAGGAATTTATTGGGATGTGTTCTTTTATGATTGCCATCGAAAATGGGTATCTTTATGTCTTCTATCACTCCTCCTATGCCAGTTGGTGTCGACTTCTTTAATTCATCTATTTTTTGCTGTACTTCAAGCCGTGCTTCTTCGACTTCTTTATGTACCTGTTCCATTCTTCTATCTATTTCTTTTATTTCACTGTCCTACTTGGTTTCTAATTCTTTTTTCCACCTCACTGTTTGGTTTTGGATTTTCTCTTCCATCTTTTTTACCTCTACTTCCGCCTTCTCTTTAAAATCTTCAAATTCCTTTCGCATTTGCCCTTGACTTTGTAATAATTTTTCTACCTTTTCCATATATTGCTTTATTTCTGCGTTCTTTCTCTCACTTTGCTGTCTAGCTTCTGTCTTGTTCTTTTTATTTTGTCGTCTAGCCTCTTCATTGTGTTTTTTGATTCCTTTTATAGCTTCTTCATTGTCTTTATTGACTTGTCTAATTTCTTTTTTCATTTCTTTTTTGGCTTCTTCAATGTCTTTTTTGATTTCTCTGAGGAATGCCATCATAGCTTCCATTCCCTGGAGTGACGTTATTTGTTCCGCAGTTTCGTTCATTGCGATAGTGTTTCCGGACTCTTCTTTGTTTATTTGATTACTGGTTTCTTCCCCATTCGATTCTTCAGTGGTCATTTCCCCTAACATTCTGCCACTTCTTAAATGCATCTACTTTCGTATTTTTTTAAAATAAAGTTACTTAACTCCTTATCTTCTTGATTATATTTCGTTGTTTTAATTCTTTTCTATCTTGCAATTATTACTATAATAATTCTTTTTGATCCCCCACTAAGGTGTACCTACCTCTTGAATTACCCCGTATAATATGTGTTTCTACCATTCCTATTATATAAGCAATACCCTCCTGAAATATTTACCTCTATTCATATACCACCCTGTATATGAAAGAGAAACAAAATAACATTCAAAATATTAAAATGTATGTGTTTTAAATAGTATCAACATAAGTCAAAAACTCTTTATTCAATATCAAACTTCAGTTTTATTTCTATCAGTCAATAAACAAATATTATTTCTTCGAGCCCCACGTTGGGCGCCATAATATATAGGTACCAATCCAAAGTTGGGTGACATAATGTAGAGAAACCCCTATCTCTAAATTAAGATATTTAATTTAAAGTTAAACTTTAGAAATAAAATGTAAAATTATTTGTTTTGCCGGCTCAACTCAAATTATCTCAGGGCGATTCGAATTAATTGAAATGATTAAGTATAAGGGGTTCCTGTACATTAATAAAAAAAAATAGCATTTAAAAATTTTAACAATTCTTATATTAAAATCAATAAATCCTGTATCTATAATTTTACAAACAACACAAGAAGTAACATATATTTTAAAAGAAATTCTAGTAATTTTTTTTTACAAACCTTAAACTAACACAAACATTTCTAACCTATAAACACCAGAATTTATTACATACAATGCACATTCTATATTATACATGTTTATATCGATACTTGTGAACATATCAAGTTACTTTACATATACTGGGGTGTCTCTAAAAGGTGCGGAAAAAACGCTACCACACATTTCTGAGGGCAAAATATGACGATCTAACCCAACTTACCTCAGTCCAAAAGTGGATGCTTTCGGAGATACAGAGTGTCAAAAGTTCAATTTGGTTTTAGTTTTTTATAAATAATTTCTGTAATAATTGGTATATTGTCACAATATTTGGGTAGGGGGGGGTTTCGTGGGGTGAAAAATTTAAGTCTGCTCTCATTTTCATTGCAAAATGTAGAGGGCGCCACCTGCGGCATATTGTATCCATTTAAAACGTAATAACTTTTTTGAGACACACTGTATTTAACTTTTAAATAAAAATTCTTATTCTCCACTGTTTTTTACCTAGAAAAGGTATACCTGGTAGGAGTTGATTGGAGCAGCCGTTTATGAGTAATCTGGATATAAAAAATTCATTCCGTATATGGACACATATGCTTCTGTAATTTGAGTGTTATTCTTGTGGCAATTCAATGCAATGGTGCATCCACTTTTGGACTGAGGTAAGTTGGGTTAGATCGCCCTCAGAAATGTGTGGTAGCGTTTTTTCCGCACCTTTTAGAGACACCCTGTATATTTGTTAGACGATATTTATTTAATTACTTTCTGTTTGAATTTCTATTTTTAGTCTCTCCTCCTTTATTACATAAAACATTATAGTCATTAAACAATAATCATTTAAATAATACCTTATCTAAATTCTTCTTATTCATCTTCTTTTTTGTACTGTTTCCAGCAGGAACTTCGGGCTGCTTATTATCGACGAAATCTTCTTTATTTCTACGATATTTTCAATGGCATCATCTGCTTGTTCTGCCACTCGAAATACAATCTTTATTTTAACAATATAACACGTTGCACAATTACTTCTTAGGTTCAACTTTGACCACTAATTTACCACGTTTTCTCGGTAGTAAATTATTTATTGAAGTTATATTAATAATGACTCTTATGCGTAGTCTAATGTTAGGAGTTAGCCTTTTGATACGATATTTTACGTATCTTGCTGTCGACTCTCTCGTTTCTCACGCGTATTTCCGTTTTATATCAGAGTATCTGGGGTTCCCCGCTTTTCACAATGTTCAGGGGTTCCCATTCACATTTACACGCACATACACGTTTATTTAGCCTCGGGATTGTAGATTGCTACTGGAGTGTTTATCACGTTAATATAAATTTACGCCGTCACCCCTTTTTACTCATAAATATATACAAAACCTATGACTATTATATACTTAATAATACAATAACACATACATTGATTTTAAATATTATTTCTCTTCAAAATATTAATAAAAAAAATATACTTAATTAAATCCTTAAAAAAATAATAAAAATTATAAAATTAATAAAGTGAAATGGGCTGTACCATTACAAACTCTAAGAGAGGGGTATTATTACAATCACTCTTTGTTGAAGAAGTTATCTCAAGACGATAGGGAATATCGTACAAGATACTGTGAATGACTTAGAACAACTACAACATACGTACGCGGTGGCCTTTATTTTCAATTGCAACCTCGCATGCGAACCCCGCCACTTTACTATCTGCATCCACTTAACCTTAATTTTGACACCTCGTGTCACAAGTGAAATAACCTCAATGAGGATTAATTGCTATTTTTTAATCGTGAAAATAAAAGTGATAACGATTCTAGTGCTTCATAAAGGTATTTCAAGTCAAATAAAGTTCTTTTGACTCTTTTGACACGGTAGGTCATAGACTTATCGTTTCTTAAATATACGTTGCGTTCAGTATACAACTTTTATTTACATATTTTTCACTGACAAACACTCATATTATATATTAAAATAAAAGAAATCGTTTTCTTTCGGATGTCATATGCGTTGCACAGGTTTGTTTAAACTTTCCGCTTACTAACAATTATCTTTTCCGAGATACACTATAAAATCTTTGACAAACAAAACTTTATTGCCTACGATTGCAATTAAAAGCAGTTATTGGCAATTATCTAGTCGATTATACATACTACACAAATCTCAAACAATACTTTGTTAATGCGTACGTGGCGGTCAGAAAATACATAAAACACAATAAATGAGTTCTCGGGAAGAAAAATAATCTAAAAATAGAGACGCTGTCATCAAAAAATATTCAAAACATGATTGAATAAGGAAGACGCCTTGTGTCATGTAATCCTTTTGCTAATTTACGGCCCTGTCCTGTGTTGATAAAATTATAATAAAATAGTGTACATTTAAATTATTACCGCGAGCGGGGGTAAGGTCGAAGTTGAAAAATTTAGGAGCGTTCTTTGGCAGGATCGGGAGTATAATTGACTGACTTGACAGTCAATTATAGCGCGAAGTTAAATGGATATTTGATAGGGCGTCAAACCAGTCACTTAGCGAATGCAGAATTAATCTATAATCGACAAGGCATAAAGCCCTTTGACGAGCAGTAGGGCTGTCCAGGAGGCAACATTTACAGTTTTAGGTAAATCTTTGAAGCGGGCGATGTACAGCATTCAAATGTTAATTTTTATTGAAACACAAGGGTTTCCCTAGCTGCAATGGGGTCTGCGTAAATGAATAAATCGTGATTTAAAATCATAAACATGTATCGGACACGTGATCATCCTGCATTATCAGCCATTGAGCGTACATATATCACGCGAACACATCGTTACAAGAGAGATAAATCAGTGGAATAGGTCACAGCGCATTTCCTCGCAACCAGCAACATCCTTTCACGTAATGTCATAACTGTATCTTCAAATCTTCTGTCGCATCTAAACACCTTGATGAAAAGGCAATTAAGTTGGTGGGGTTATCCTACAAATAATGAGAAACAGTGTTCCAGTAATGATTGTATGGGAACCATGGAGCCAAGGTAAAGGAATCGGAGGCAGGCCGAGACAAACTTGGATTCATGTAATTGGAAACATTCTGTCTAAAAGAGGCAAGACGTGGACAGAAGCAATAAATATACTGCTGGATAGAAAGAAATGGTGTCAATTTGTGTATGAGAAATAAGATATAGACCTATTTAGAGAGAGACAAGAGTGAGAGAGAAATAAATTATTCAATAGTTTTGATAGTTGTCTTCCGTTGAATTTTGAAGTCCTACATGGTCGCAAAAAACCTTCCACCATGGACACTTCGGGAGTTACGAATTGCTTGAAGAAGTGGAATACGAGAGTTATTTGATATGGTCCTGTCCACCACCATCGGCCAAAGAAAATCCAAACGTTTTTACATACTCCTGGGTCATAAAGATATTATTTTATAAGTTTAATATTCAAAGATGAGGACGTATTTTATCGGCTCTGAACATAGTGCAGTCTAGAGAAGCAAATTATTGTTATTTATTATTAAGACGTACATGAAATTGCGATGATGAAAACTATTAGTAAAATGCATCGATGAATCAAATGGATGATTAATCATTTGTCAAGTGGGTCAGCATACATAAAACAATAAAAATATGCCATATAGTAAGTATTATGTTTGGAGAGTTGAATTTAGAAGAACAGAAAGAACTGTATTTCATAAGTGAGGAAAAGAGACCTGATAAATGTGCTGCTGTCGGTGACGAAAAACTGTGTTAAAAATGAATGAAATGGATCAACAACGTAATGATTGTCTTCAAACTATATCACAACAAAACGTATTTATTCATAAAGTGTTGGTCTATATCCAACACTGACAGTAAAGCAGGAAAAAAACATTGTACTGCGATCGATTGAAAGAGAAAAATGATGTGTTAATTGCTAAACCCAAAAAAGATGATCAAAAATCGCATGAAACGAAAAAGATTGGCAGTTGGAATTGAAACAATAAAATGTTTTGGAAAAGGTGGTATTGCTATTAACTCTAATGATAGTAATTCTAAAGAAAATTTCAGAGAAAAAGTCATAATGAAATTGGAAATAAGTATGTAGTTTCTGACCGTAAATTAAGAAATCCGAAAACAATAATTACTGCTGTTAAAGAATATATTATTGAATAAAACAATGAAAAAGTATTAGACCAAATGACTTGACATATACATATAGACAAAGACGTCTCAGCTAATGCAAAAATAGAAAAAAATACTTACATAAGAAGAAGAAGAACTATGGTAATATTACATTGTCTGTCCAACCGGAGATGTATTCCAGCATCCTAGACAGGACACAAATAAATATAGGATGGAAAAAACGTAAGGTGTATGAACACCTACAATTAATTAGGTGTTACATATGTGTTTTATCATTCTACTAAAGAATGTAAAAACTCGGAAACAAGTGGTAATTGTACTGGTAGTCATTTTACAAACTAATGCCTTGTTATATATAAGTGTATTAAATTGTGTAGGAACAATTGATAAATTTCAAGTGAATATTGACACTAATCACACAGAGTTTAATTGAAACTGTATAAACGACAAACTAATAGTAGATAACCAAAAATCGAAATTTAATATATACTCAGATTAAATTATAGTTTACGTGTTAGACTATTTGAACAATTAGTCCATAAGTATATTATAAAAGTAATATGGGTTTCTAAATAATATATTTGAAAATTTTAATAGTAATTGCTATATAAAGATTATTATTATTGTTCCTGTAAAAATTATTGGAGTGAACCTTTTGTGACATTGATGGTTTTAGAATTTTTCGTATACGCTCGAAGTGTAGTAAATCTTATACTCTTCCAACATCTCGTTAGCACAAATCCACACAACTATAAAAAAAGATCAGATACTTGTTCGTAAATCTAATGAAATAAGAAATTCATTTTAACTCAATATACGCTAGTTGTTTCTGAAGGAAATCCTGTGTTACAGTCTACAACAATCTTCTCTAAAAGTAATATTAAAAACTGCCTATACTAAACTCGAAATGATTTGATTTTCATACTGCAATCAGTGACGCATTGTTTAACTACTCTTTTTAGTTTAATAGACCGTGTTATTTTATGGAAATATTCCTTTTAAATGTAGGATCGTCTCTAAGTGATAAAACTGAAGAGCTGGTGTTATTTCAGGCTGGAGTGATTGGTCCGAATGGTCACCCTGCAGTGTAAGCTGTTCAGCGGGAATACAACAAAGGATTCGCCATTGCAGGCTCGCCAATTCCGATTGTTCGGGGTACAACGTTGAGCAGAGGCACTGTAATTTGTTTGGGTGAGTTTTTACACAAAAGATTCTTTTATCGTGTGCATAAATTACATTGTGCTGTCATAAAATGTCACCCCATGAAAATATGATATAAAATGGCAGAACTGTAAGTTTGTGATTTAAAAATAATTTATAAATTTAGGAAAGTAATTATTCTGGTATACAGCGTACTTAGGATTAGCGTGTTTGATATAATTGTAAATATATTCCTTGAATATCAGACCTAAAGTTAATTAAATAATTAAAATGCTAAAATCAAAATTAACCGAGAAGTAATTACATACAATTTATGTGTGTATAATGAAACTGATTTCATTTCTCGGTACTGTTCGAACGGAGAGGTTGAAAAAACCTCTTTCGTATAATACACTTAGAAGGAATGGCGTTTATATATCTAACTATGTGGGAGAGATAAAGAAGGGTAGAGTGACATAAACAAGATAAAATAAGGAATTTAATAAGTATGGAAAAGTTTAACAAGTTCTAAATTTATACATACCTACCAAATTATTTATACATTAATACTTCTAACTATAGTCCGTCTCAAACCCATTATGCAGTACAGGTCTTATGGCAATTGATTTCATGGTTGCCAAATCGTCTCATTGTATAATGTCGTTACAGTTTCGGTTCAATGTCTGACATTTTTTGTAATCAAAACATAACCTATACGACTGTTTGTCATTCAATTAATGCATACAAAAAATTAATAGTAATATGAAACACTAAAAGGGGAGAATATATGGGAAGATGGATTAGTTAAAATATTTGTAATAATATAATCCTTTGGGATTGTTCTGTAGAAAATTATTTAAAATCTAACTCAATATAGTAAGCCAGAGTAAATAAATTAATATTTCAAAGAAATAATTAAGGTATACAATTTTCTTCGTTACTGAATATTGACATCTTAATCTACTATCCACTATAAATTCAGACAAAGACAAAGTTAATCACAAATTTATTTTTCATAAAAAGACTTTTCCATTTATAAAAACAACTTAAATAATACACATTTATGAAAAGAATAAAAATAACCACACATACACATATACTTTTATTTTTTAATGTGTTACATGACTTATATAGTCTTATTGAATATTAATATGTCAATCTACATTCCGTTATACACATTTAAAGACAAAAATTCCTCGCAAATTCATTTTGCAAAAACGTACAAAACGTAAGTTAATAATACATGATAACATTTATGAAAAAACTAACCATGACCATACAAAGGAGTAGGTACACATATTGTTTTATTTTTCTCCAATCACTTAAAGAATCTTGATCTGATGATGAATGTGTGACGTTAATTATAACCTCTTCAACATCGTCTTGTAAGTTATCTACTATCCACATTTTGCTCGATGTCTTTTATGTGGCCAATGTAATTCTGCCAGTTGTTCACTGTTACATTCTGATAACCTTCCACAATTAATTGTTCAATATCTCTTTGTTTGTAAGTCGTATTGTGCATTTCAACGTAGTGCTTAACTTGTGCCCACACCATTTCAATTGGGTTTAATTCACAATGATAAGGTGGAAGCCGAAAAACATAATGCCCTTTATTCTTTGCAAATTCATCAATTTTATTTCTGTCATACTGAGACCTAACCACTGACACACAAGCCAGTAAACCTCTTTTTAACATGTCATTATCTAGTGGTATATTCTTCTCAGTAAGTCATTCAATAATTTGGTCTTCTCCGTGCTACTTTTGGAAACTTTTCTAATTTTCTCGTGTGATATGAGGCATTATCGAGACCAACAAGCGAGTTCTCTGGTATGTTTGGAAGCAATTTATTCTTGAACCAATTTCCATATGTATCTGCATCCATTTCGCTATGAACATCAGCAGTATTTTTCCTACAAAGAAATGTACATTCAGCACCATCAACAAAACCTTGCTCGCCTCCAACATGAATTAATGCAAATCGAGGCCCAAGACGACTTGGTGATTTTAAACCAATGGTGAGTCCTTGTGTAAAAGCTTGTCGACTGCTTTGAACAGTAGCGTCAGTACACTTTTTATTGACCGAGTGTCCTGCATTCACCGTTGACTCATCGGTATATATTATAGTTCTACCTGAAAATAAAACAATCACAATCGAACACAAGCAAATAATAAATTGCGTAATGAACATAAAAGTATAACAAATTAAATGATAAACTATACCTTCGTCTCTGAATTTTCTGACGTCTCGTAAGTATTTATGTCTCCACCTAATGATGTCATCTCTTTCAATAAAAATACTCTTTTGTTCCACTTTTCGAAATTCAAAACCCATATCATGTAGCAATCTGTAAAAAGTATATGTATATCTATATAGGTTGTCACGTTTATCAGTATTGTATATATAGGCATGCATACTTAGAGTAAAGTAGGGGATTATGGAATACCATTTTTATTTTATTTAATTATTTTGAAGTGTATTGAGTAAAATATAAATAAAAAATATCAATGATAGCGCCAAAGGGTTTATTATATGACACCACTGTGGCTAAGTTACAAATAATATACATAAACAAAAAATATTACAAATAATGAAAAAAAGCATTTCTTTCCACCGAGAACAATGGTCGGGTAATATGGAATAGATGTATGAGGGAATATGGAATACTGTTATTTTCGATATAAAAAATTCTAACGACAAAAATCGCAAACATAACAATCCTGTTCGGAATCGGCGCACAGTTCATGAGCCCATAGTTCGCATCTTAGGCACTGTATCCAAATTTCTCCTCTCGAGTCAGTCGTAAAACGTTCTGAACAGAAAAGACATTCTGCATCATATTGTGGGTTATTGTTGTTGCTTGGGAAATCTTCATAATCAGTAGAGTCATCTAAGATTGGGATATCTTCATCTAAATCATCCGACGATTTATCGTTTTCTACCAGTTGCTTTCTCGTTTTTTTCCTCACACTACTCAAAGTTACTTTGGTGTCATCTTCCATTTTGCTGGTTCCAGGTTTTGCGTCATTGGTTGGTTTTCTATTGCCTTCAAACCCAATGTTTCTTTTAACTTTGTTTTTTTCATTTTTTGATGTAAGTGACTCTTCCAGTTCATCCTTGTTTGGAGTTGAAGTCAAAAGTTTGGCGGTCCCCGATTTTCGACCTCTTGTGCCTCGTCGTTTTTTAAGAACAGGAATAGGAACTATGTCTTTCGGTAAAACTGGTTGTTCCTCTAGTCGTCTAGACACTTCTGGATTTCTGTGTGCCTCCTCTAGGAAATCTTCTTCGGTAAAAATATTTCTGTTTACTGGAAACAGACCTGTTTGTCGAAATCCATTGATTGCTCTTTCGCCAGTTTGTATTTTCAGATATGTTTCACCAAAGAGTTCACTTATGTCAAAATGAGATATTGGCCGATTATTTTGCCGTAAAAATTGGCGAATTTCTTCATTGTAATAGGTTTTCAATGCCCCCATTACAGATTTATCGAGTGGCTGCATCTTGTGCGTTGTGTGAGGCGGTAAGCACAACAAAGTTACGTGATTTTGCCTTGCAGCGACAATAACATCCAAGTTTCGAGTGTGGGTATGATGGCCATCCAAAATCAAAAGCACAGGGTTTTCGGTACTTGGTCTTACATATTCTATAAAATGGTTGAACCACTGCGTAAATATATCTGTCTGAATCCACCCAGATGGATGGAAGGCAAAAACACTTCCTGGTGGAGCTCCCTTCTTTATTAATTCGCTTGAATTTTTACGAGGAAATATGAGCAAAGGGGGCACAAAATTGCCACTCGCACTCATACACAAAACACAAGTCACCAGAGAGCCCCGCTCTGCAGATGTTAGTGCACCGATTTATCGTTCTCCCCTTTGTGAAAAAACCTCAGGGCATTTTGATTGTACAATGCTAAGACCACTTTCATCGACGTTGAAAATCTGATTAGCTGAAAAGTTTTTTTTTGCTATTTCTGTCTCTAACAGATCAAAAAACTCGTTAACGTTTTGCTTGTTAAAGCCCGCTGCTCGTGCAAACGACGTTCCCGTCGGCTTTCTGAGGCTTAACACATCCTTATGCCTTAATCTGAAACGATTTAGCCAGTCCTTACGAGCAGATTTTTTCAGTAATGAGAAAGGATGTGGAACGTTATTTCTTCTTGCTAACTGGAACGCAAGATTACGGACATCCCGCCTAGTTAATCGATAAAAGGTTTTCTCCATAGCTAGGCAATGCTTTACTAATTCATTTTCCAAATGATCCGGCAAAACTGGTTTCCTCCCCAGTTTCGTTTGGCATACCTCACTAGCAGCTCAATCCTTCTTACAAAGTCTGTAAAAGGTGGCACGAGGCACATTGAATGTTTTACATGCTTTTAAATAACCCATTCTTTTGCTTCTAACTGCTATTATTGCCTTTTTCATGTTTTCCTCATCCCACATTTTACGTTGTGGCGAACTGGTGTTAGCTTTCCCTTGGGTCTTTTTGACCGCTTTAGGCATTTCTACAAAAGAAATCCAATTTTAAGATTTTAATTTATAGAGTCAGGTAATATGGAATACTATTTCATAATTCCCGCCCATATAAGTTTAGAGGTTAAAACGGATAAAAAAATGAAAGGTAGTTCAAATGAGCAATATCTCTGTACTAAAGCATTCCTACATCATTCGTCTACTTAATGAACCAATAACATTAAACAAAATTACTTTCGAAAGTGTTTAAAATAAAATTTTAGTGTACTTACCAAAAAATATTAAGAACGTCGAAATCAGTTGAACTCTTACAACCACTAAATGGTGAATGTTCATAGACTAAGGTACTCTTGTGGAGCAATTTTGAACTTTATCGAGTGTTATTATAACAAATGAGAATAGATAGCGCTGGTAGTTTTGACAAACACATGGTATTCCCTATTACCGGGTCTATTTCATAATCCCCGACTTTACTCTACTTTTAAATGTTCGAAAAAGATAATATGCTTTCTAACAAGAACGATTTAACAAAAATTATATATAGGTAAATTAAAGACAATATAAAAGTTTACACACTACGGCAAAAACTGACAGCAATGAATATTCATATACTCATATACTTTGCATAATAGAACTTGCAACAAGGCAACCGGATATAAAGATGGCGTTATTAAGAGACTACTAAAGATAATACGAGATGCAATATCCCTATTAAACCTATACTGCATAATGGGGTTGAGACGGACAATAGTCATAATAGATTTTACAAAGTAAATGAATTTTTATCCTGTGTACATTACATAAATATGTAATTATCCTATTTTTCCAATATTATTTAACAATGTGACAAATTTGATTTGACTCTTTTAAGGGAAATACCAATTTTAATTTACGTCCATGTAGACTTGTGCGGGTTTTATAACTCGTCACATACCATCACATTCAGTTCGCTGGTTGGATTGCAAGAACAGCAACAAACACCAACAAAGGTTCCATAGTTTTTCATTATAATCCAGTTCGTATTAGCGTACGTTAGTTATTGTTGTACGGAACAAACCGTTTGTTGTATGTCTTCATTACATCGTATTTGAGATGAAATATCAAAGAAGTACACATGTATGTAGTTCATTACGGGTTTGACAGTAATTAAAAAATCCCCGGTTGCGAGATTAAAAGTATACATTGTAATAGTGTGCAGCAGGCAAATAATTTCCCTTATATTTTTAGTACTTTTATACTAAGAAGACATTTTATACTTTCAATTAAAATTTGGAATTGTATTAGCAGCTATCTTTTACAAAAATCTCCTTCAAAACTTTGTAGCAGCCACAATCTTTCGTTAAGTAAAAAGTGATATGAAACTGAATGATATTCTAGTATAGTTGTACCTTTGAATAAATACTTTTCAAGAACCTTAGATATTATCAACATACGTATTTTCAATAGACCCTAGAATCAACCTTATCTGATCCTCTAAGTTAAGTTTTATCCTAGAAATGGAGCTGAAATTGCCATCATAGTAAATTTGAATACAAAAGAAACACTTCTCTAATATATTTTTAAGTGGACATTGAACAAATTTTTATTTGAATTTTAAGTTTCTTACTATAATTTTGTATGGGAGTTTTATGCAAGTAATGCAAATGTTCTGAACTCAGTCTATGTACGATTTTGCTTTGTGATACACTCAAATCTGGTTCTGTGCCAAGAAGTTTTATTTCTGATACTCCCGTAGTGAATTTTATCTTTGTCGTGGATACATCCAGATTAGTTTTACGTTACTTTGATTTGCCAGTGTTCGTAATTTTTTGAGGTGCTCTAATACCAGTCTTGATGACACTTCTTCGCTCTATATTGCCCTGAGTTTCTCCTGTCTCTATCTAGTGGCGATTTGGTTATCTTTTAATTTACTACGGACCATACCAAAGAACTTGTGTTATCTTTTTTTATTATTTTCCGTTAATTTGGTGTTCAAAAACTTTCCCATGATGCTTTCCTGTATTAGTTTCAGTTTCATCTTTGTATATATTTATATTATGTCTTGTATAATGCTCTTGCTATGCTGTTATGGCCGTTCGTCAATGCCGCGACCGATTTAGACAACCAGTCGCGGGTGACTGGTTGCTTAGTTCTTCGTCCACCGATGAAACCAGTTTGAATGATTTCGTCGTCCGGTGAGGATGTTATTACAGGGTACCTATATTTAAGGGCGCAAAGAAAGAGGCGCAAAAGATGTTGCAAGTGAGTTCAAAGATCCGGTTAAGTTTAGACAAACATACAGAATGAGCACAGAGATTCTTTTTTATTTTTCAATCTCCAGAAACCTTATGTTTGCACTTTCTTTAGCTTTTGATAGCGATCACGGCATGTTATTGCGTTAAAAACTAAAAACTAGCATAAGAAATTCAACTTCACAAATAAAGAATAGCTCTATCGGTCGAATGGTCGTAAGGAACTAAGGCTTGGCGACCAGTCAGTATAATCGCGCGGGATAGGTTGCCTTTTACAATAGGTCGTAGTCGCCGCGGTGGACGAACATATACAGTTTTTAAAGTGTTGGTCGCCTGCGTGACTGGTTGCTTGGTTGTAAGCGATTGGTTGCCTCGTTTTGATTTCCTCGGTGGACGAACGGCATATATTTTGGTTCTTATCTCTCTAATATAGCATGTTATTGAAGCCTTGTTGGTTCAAGTAGTTCGTAATTTTAGTTGGTTCTTTTATTATTTGATTTTATTTTTGTAATCACCACATTCATCATGACAAGATACATCTATATAATTTTTCTATGTATTTCTTCTACACTATTTGCTACAACATGATCTACGATTGGCTAAGAAACATCCACCAGCTTGGTGTTGCAATCATTTATATATCAGCTATCATATCGCTTAAGGTTGCATTCTTAAAATAACCAAGCAATCTAAAATATTTATATTACCATCGATTAAAATGTCCGATCTTAAAAGATTCCTGTTAAAAAACTAAGATTGGACACCAACATTAATCATACAAAACGGATGTATTATCAAAACAAAATATTTAGTTCTGAAAACCGAAACAAAAGAGCTTGGTCTGTTATTAAAGAATTGTCAAATGCTTTACCTGATAGATCCAACTATGAATTAAAAAAAAAAAACAAATTAATTTCCAACCCCAACATAATAGTTCAGAATTTCAATGAATACTTTTTAGGTGTCCCATTGAATACCTTAAACCAGTCAACAAACAATACTGGTAATAATTTTACTCCCCAAGGAAATGATAAAACCATTTTCTTAGGACCAATATCTTTCCACAAACTGTCCTATGTTATATTAAATAAATTTAAAAAAAAAACTTATTCATCTAGTCCTGATAAAATTCCATCCCCTGTTATACCTATTTTATTACACTTCATTAATATGTCTCTTCAGCAAGGGCAATTCTTACATATTCTGAACACAACTAAATTAGTTCCTATTCATAAAAATGGTGAATTATATTTTTCTAAAATATTTTAATGTTGCTATTATAATAGGTTAAATGTCTTTTGAGTTATATATAATCTAATAATCCCCTCTACCATATTAATGGTGTGGGGCTTCTAACTTTTTATGAATTTTTTCCATTCATTTCTATTCCTCGCCATGCTCTTCGCCTCTGTCCAAGTTTTGCCCTTCCTCCTCAAAATCTCTGCTATGACATCATTCCATGTCGTCCTGGCCTTCCTCTTCTTTTATTTTTCATTATTCTGGCTTCCCATATCCTTCTTGTCTATCTCGTATTTTCCATTCTATATAGATGTCCCCACCATCCCATCTGTCTGTCAATATGTTCCAACACTGACTGTATATTTAGATCTTTTCTTATTTCCGAATTTCTTATTCTTTCCATCTTTGTAACTCCTCTGACTCTTCTTAAATATTTCATTTCTACTGCTTGTATTTTACTTTTTTGTCTTGTATTTAATATCCAGGATTCGCATCCATATACTAATATCGGTCGGTATATTGCCTTATATACTTTTAATTTTGTTTCGCGGGATATCTCTTTTTTGTCAATGAACTTATTCCTCATACTATAATACAGCTTTGTTGCTTTTTCTATTCGTTGGTTAATCTCGGCGTCCTGGGTCCCTTTTCCATCAATTCTCACTCCCAAGTACTGGAACGTTCTCACCTCTTCTATTTCAATTCCTTCTATTTCGATTTTCATATCTATCTCTTCATCTCCCACTACCATTACTTTGGTTTTATTCTTATTCATCATCATTCCACTGTTATTTAGTGTCGTATTCCATATTATTAAATTCCGTTGTAGATCTTCCGCACTGTCAGCTGTAATTATTATGTCGTCTGCGAATGCTCCCTGTGAAACTTCGACTAGCTTTAAGTTAATGTGTCCAACTCTGATCTTTTTACTTTCTTTTGTACACCTTTTGATAATGTCGTCCATATAAACTATAAACAGCATTGGGCTCAGGCTTCCTCCCTGTCGGAGTCCCTCCTTTGTTCTGGAGGTTTCTGATTCTAAATTATTAGCTATTACAGCGTTGGTGTTATTATCATATATTTTCTGTATTAATCGTCTTATTTTTCCATTGACCCCTCTCTCTTTTAATATATTCCACAGTCTTTCTCTTGGTACCTTATCGAATGCTTTTTCTAGATCTATAAATGCTAAAAATACTTTCTTCTGCTCTCTATAGGCTTTTTGTATTATTTGCTTCACGGAAAATATTTGGTCTTGTGTGCTCCTTCCTTTTCTAAACCCACTATGTGATTCGTGTAGCGTATTTTCGAGTTTTGCTCTTAGTCTCTTATCTATTATTTGCTCAAGAATCTTCATTGCAGTGCTTAGAAGGGTTATTCCTCTGTAGTTATTGCATTCTTTTTTGTTTCCTTTATTCTTGTATATTGGTACTATTAATGACTTCCTCCAATCGTTTGGTATCTCCTTTTCTCTCCATATTCTGTTATATATTTTCAACATTACTTCTCTTCCTTTTTGTCCTATATTTTTAATCATTTCTGCCGTAATCTTGTCGCAGCCTGGTGCTTTCCCATCTCTCTGTTTATGTATTGCTTCTTCCAATTCGTCCATGGTAATTATTTCTTCCGTCTCTTCTTCTTCTATTGCTTGTTGTTCATCGGTATTCTCATTTTCCACTCCTTCGTTTAGCAATTCTTGGAAGTATTCTTTCCATCTTTCTATGATTTTTTTTATCGCTTAGTATTTCTCCTTCTTATTTTGTATATTATTATGGTGAGTAGATTGAGACATTTCTTCATTCCTTACTGACTTCAAAACTCTATAAAATAGTTTTTGGTTTTCTTTACTATTTTTTTCCATCTTTTCACCAAATTCTTGCCATGTCTCTTTTTTGGCTTCTGCCACTAACTGTTTTACTTCTTTTCTTTCTTCTTTGTATATATTGTATTTTTCCGCTGTTTGTTCTGCTAAATATATTTTCCATGCCTTTTTTTGACTTTACTTGATACCTTATTGCATTTGTCCACCACTTTGTTTGTCTTTTGTTTTTCTTCTTGCTTACTCCACATATCTCTTTAGGTGTAGTTATTATAATTTCTTTGAACGTATTCCAAGTTTCTTCAATATTTCTATTCATTTCTACATTTTCTACTCTTCCAGTTAGTGTGAGTGTATAGTGTAGACGTGTATATATTGGCTCCGGATTTTTAACCCAATAATAGGGAGAAACCGAGTTAATAATACACAGAAAGGAGACATGTGTGAAGAAGAAGAAAAAGTAGAAGTGATACAGAAATACAAGAAGAAAGTAGAAGGTAAGACAATTTATTCAGATTAATAAAACATGTGTTGACTGCCTCCGAGAGGTCGACTCGGGCATTCGACACACACGGATATATTTCAACAATAACAACTAAAGAAAAAAGTACGGTGCTGCGAACCATACCAGAGATTTGGAAACAGAAATAATAAAATAAAGTACGGTACCCTGAAGAGAAGTCGGGCGTCAATAAAATAAATAGAGGCGATTAGAAGAAAAGGCCCGTCATAAGAAAAACTAAAATAGTAGGAACACTGTTGGAAATGGATAGCGATGGGAGCACAACAGATGAGGGAAAAAGAAAGAGGGGACAAAGAGATATAACCGAAATGCTTAGGAAGAATAAAAAGACAACTAAAACAACGGAGAAAGGAGCAAGCGATGACGAAAATAAATTAGACAAGTTAATGGAAATGATGCAAGGACTGGTTACACAAGTGCAACATATAGAGGGAAAACAAGATAAATATATGGAAGAAATGAAAGGAATTAACTTGGAAAATGAGAAAATCAAAGAAGAAAATGCAGAACTGAAAAAAGAAATTAGGAGTGTGAAAGGAAGACTAGATAGACTGGAGGGAGTGAATAGAAGAAATAATGCAGTTATGCAGGGATTAAAAATAGATGTGAGTGATCAAGGGCACCTAAAAGTAGTGGTAGAAGAAATTATCCAGAAATATATGGAAATACAAATAGAAATTAAAGCGGTGAAACAACTGGGCCCAGAAAGTTGCTTAATAGAACTGAAGAATACACATGATAAGATACAAATGATGAAAAACAAGGGTAAATTAAGAGAATACAAAGAACAAAAGATATATATTAACGATGATATGACGAAGGAGGAAAGAGAAATACAAGAAAAGATACGTAGAAAGGCCAAAGGAGAGAGAATGAAAGGAAAAACCGTCAAGATAGGATTTCAAAAGCTAATAGTGGAGGGAGAACAATGGAGATGGAATAGAGAAAAAGAAAATTGCAATAAGAAGGAAGGAGAATTGGAAAGAAAAAAAGAAATCACAAAAATAATGTCAAAAAACTAATAATAAAGACTAGAAGAAATGAAGATGATGACCCGGGCAAGAAAAAGGACGCGATAAAGGAGAATAAACAAAATAATGATGAATATGATAACGATGACACAAAAAAAAATAGAAAAGATAAGGAAAAGTAAGGATAAAGAAAACATAATATGGAAAATTGGCACGTGGAACATAAAAAGTATAACAGGAAAAGAAAAGGAATTGGAAAAGGAATTCGAAGAGTTAGAAGTAGACATATTAGCAATTATGGAAACGAAGAAAAAGGCACAGGGAATAATTAAGATGGACAATGGTCACACTTTATTATACAGTGGTGTAGGAAAAGAAAGAAGAGCAGCTGCAGGAGTGGGATGCATTTTACACAAAAAATTAGAAAACCAAATTCATAGCTGGAAGGTATGATCAGAAAGGATATTACTAATAGAGATGAAGGAGAGGAACATAATGAAAACAATAATATTAGTATACGGACCAAATGAAGACGACACAGCAGATAACAAAAATAAGTTTTGGGAAGAATTAACAGTGGTGGTAGAAGATGCGAAAGGAATAATTTTTGTAATGGGAGACTTCAACAGTAGAGTTGGTATAAGAGACGATGAATACACTGAAGTATTAGGAACAAACGGAGAGACGGTTAGAAATAACAATGGAAGAAGAATGCTAGACTTTTGCATGATACACAACTTGGTAATAACTAATAGTCTTTTCCAACACAAAAATATACACACATATACCAGGGAAGTTAAGAGCAGGGGAGAGAAGTCCAGAATTGATTATATATTAGTTGACAAAAAGAATAGAAGAATCGTGACTGATACAAAAGTAAGAAGAGGACCGGAAATAGGGAGCGATCACTTTGTCGTTATATCAAAAATAAAGGAAAAAGTTCAAAATAAAGAAAAGAAATGTATATACAAACAGAAAGAAAACCAAAAAGAATTACTTAGAACATACAAACTAAGAAGTAAAGATATCGCTGAAAGTTACCAGAAAAGGTCTTTTGAGATAAAAATAATATATTAAGCGGTAATCAACATGGCTTCAGGAAAGGAAATTCTACTGCCTTTATTGATTTTTATGACAATATTGTCACTGCAATTGATAATGGTAGTTAACCTGTTACAATATTTCTATAGTAGAATTACCGAACAGATGCATTAGCAACATTGCATTATAATATAATATATTATGTATTGACGCGCTGTTGCTACTGCATCTGTTCGGTAATTCTACTATAGATTTAAGTAAGGCTTTCGACTGCGTGAATCACTGTCTTTTAATGACCAAGTTAGAAATCTTGGAAATTAGAGATGATGCTCTCGTTTAGATCAAAATGTTAATATTACCTATCATAATTCTAATAGAATAACTAACCATATCTCTGAGAAACTGACAAGTAAAATAGGCGTGCCTCAGGGCTCAGCACTGGGACCAGTACTATTTCTGCTTTTTATAGATAACCTTCCGCAAAATGTTACAGGCATTTACTACACTTTATGCTGACGATATTGCACTAGTCAGTGCTGCTTCTGATTACCAAACCCTTACAAAAAAATTCAATAATATGCTGAACACTGTTTGTGAGTGGTTTTTGAACAACAAGCTTTTCCCTAACAATACCAAAATTACCTTTATAAAATTCCATCCTTATCAATTTCAGGCGGATAAGGAGTTTTATTTTAATCTGATTGTTAACAATAACAAGCTAGTAAAAAGTGAAAAATTTAAATTTTTGAGAATTTTGATAGATGAAATGTTAAGTTAGACACACCATTATGAGGGTTATTAGGAAAACTGAATTTGTTTTGTTACTTGTTTAGATCTTTAAAAACAGTTTTGATTTAGCAGCAGTTGATGAGTTTATATGACACTTATATTGCAAGCAGATGAGGGTATGGTATCGTATTTTATGGTATTTCCGTATTAGCTAGTAATATTGTATATGTCAAAAGAAGACTGTACTATATATAGCGAGTATAGATCCATCAACACACTCTGCCAAACCTTCTTTGATTGACCTAGATATCATGACCTTGATTATACATGAACTGGCTAACAATGTACATCATAATAAACATAGTTATACCGTAAACAGTGATTTGCACGACATCAGTACGGGATATAGGGATGATTTGGCAATATCTACATCCAGATTAAAATTTCACCAGCTCTCATCTCAGGTACTCGTTTTAAAAATATGTATATTACAAATTACCTTCAAACATTAAACATCTTCAGTCCAAACACTTCAAGTATCAATTGCATAAGATTTTGTCTGTGAATGCCTTTTACTTTCTGCGGGAAATTTTAGATTATAGAGTATGTGTAGACATAGTATGTAAAACTGTAACATACCATGTATACACATACTTGGAAGATCTAAGATCTATATTAACAGCATCAAGGAAATTTAAGCTTTACATTGAGTGTTGTTTATATTTGTATTTGTACTTATATTTATGTTTTGTAACATGAATTGTCCAACATACTTATATATAACTTGTGGACCAATAGATTATTCTATTTTATTCTAGTAACCGAAAAATTTAAAACAAAAACCTATGTAATTGTCTCATTTGCCCAATACAAAGTCATTGCCAAATAATTTTATCTAAACATGACTATAAATCCATCAAAACATTAGCTTTTAAACATTCCTTTCTCTGCTTGGAATACTGATAAATATATCCAACATACATTCAATCCATATGAGCAGTATTGGCGTAAAAGAAAACCGTTAAAATGAAGGTATTCACCAAGCACCCTAACACCGAAAGCGAATTTTTAATGTCAGCTTTTCCCGTCTAACTGCGTAGAGTCTCCTTTCCAAGTTGACATTTTCACAGATCATTTAAGTTCTCGCCGAATTCGGAGCACCTCCGTCATGAAAAAAGAAAGCGAAATTTCTGAAAAGCCAACCGGCAGTAACTCATAACTCGCAAAACGAAATAAATTTATTTCACGACTTTTACATATGAAAAGTTCTATACTGAAACAAAAACAGAGAGGAGGTTTTTCATATAATTTAAATTTGAATCGTCTACGTGCAGATATTATACATTCTAGTGGGCGCTTTTTTTTGTAAATTTTCTCCATCATTTAAAAAGCAAATTTATTAAAATGAGGAAAAATGTTGATAGAAAATATAAAATCGCTTTAAAAAAATTGAATTTTGTAAGTTGAATTATGATATAGGTATACATATTATACAGTCTGGAAATAAAATAATGAATAAAGGCATTAACTTCGTTAATAATCATATTTTGAAAAAATCTCGAAGAGGTATAGCGATTTTAACTAAGAGAAATATTTTCATTGAATTTTCAGTTTCTTAGGTCATTTGTTCTTCATGTTATGATGTCACCGGCTTTTTTTTTAAATGACAACCCATATTTTTTTTAATTGATTTCGAAATTACTTACAATTCCCTATCCAATGGTATAAAATGTTTAATATTTTATATTTGAAGAAAATTGAGAAAAAGCGTCTTAAATTTCAAATATTAAAAACTCATTAAACTAATCTAGTCACATAAATTTGATGAAAAGATTGTTTTCATTATAAAATTATAAAAATGTGGAAAATCGAACTATAAATTTACTATCTACTCTATTCAAAATTAATAATTACATTAAAACTAAATTGATTAAATAGGATAAATAACTTTAACAATAACATCAAACACAAAAATAAACACAGAAATGACACTGTTTAAATTAGATTTACACTAAGTGTTCAAAATGACGACCCTGTACCATCTGGCAATTCCCAAGACGATTATAAAACTCATTTCTCACATTCTGAATATTTTGAGCTGATATTAATCAAACTTCATGTCGAATTCTGTGCTTGAGATCTTCTAAAGTATTAGGTCAATTTTCATACACTTTACCTTTTAAGTCCCCCCATAAAAAGAAGTCTAATGGTGTTAGATCTGGAGATCTATCCAGCCATTCCATTGGAACACTTCAATTCTCTATCTCTCGATTAATAGTGCCATTTTTATTAATAAATTTGTTTGCAAAAGGTAAATTATTCTAATTTTTAATATTTGAAGTTTAAGACTCTTTTTTTAATATTTTTTTAAATATAATTATTTAAAAAGTTTTATACCGTTGGATAGGGAATTGAAAGTACTATCGAAATCAATTTAAAAAGTTATAGATTGCCATTTAAAAAAAGTTGGTGACGTCATAACATGAAAAACAAATGACATAAGAAACGGAAAATATGATAAAAATATTCGCCTTAGTTAAAATCCCTATACCTCTTCGAATTATTTTTCATAAAGTGAATATTAACGTAGTTATTGCCTTTATCCGTTACTTTATTTCCACACTTTATATAAGACGGAATCCTTGTTTGGAAGTAATATGGATTCTTTTAATGCTGCTTTGTAAAAAAAACGCATTCAAAAACATATAAATAGGAATGAAATTAATATGTTCTCTCCCAAAGTCATCCCACTAGATTTTATATTATATATTATAGAATACGGGTATTTTCTGTTGACGTCACTATTGTCCTAGGTCAAGGTTCACAATTCAAACAAACCGGATATTTCTTTTTATCGCGTGTAAAGTATATGCAGTTAAAGAAGAGACTATTGCAAAGCAATTTTTATAAAAGTTATAATAGAAATATATTCTAACGATTCATTATAGTTTAACACATCATTTACTTGTATTTTTAGATTTATAGACAATATATTTTTGTGTTTTCTACAAACACTGACTGTTTTTCATGTCTTTTTGAAAAATCTAAATGTGAAACGATTAAATTACTTACTAGATAGGTATAGATAAAATCTTTCAGAAAAAACAACCACAGTTTGTTATAAACAGAATATTGTATTGTCTATAAATCTGAAAATACTAGTATTTATTGTGTTAAACTATAGTAAATCATTGTAACACGTTTCACATATCATACCCATCACTAAAAAAGGCAATTTATGGAGGCACTCTCTTTATTAATATACTTAGAAATACTCTCATATTTTCACACCATATAATTTACACGAGAGAAAAATGTGCGGTTTGTTTGGATTATGAACCTTGAAAACTCTCAATTATGACGTCAGAGAATTGTCGCGCATTATAGAAGATTCCATGGCGTCTCTCCTTCTCTGTCTCTATATATATATAAATCATTTCGATTATATGATAAAGTAGAAGTGCTTATAAAATAAACGAGTTATTGTAGTAAAATCTATAATTGGTTGTGGTTAATAATTTTAACATTATTCTTCTCCATGTTATCTATGCCGTTTCTTGCAAATTTCACGTTGAGTTGTACTTGAAATTATTTTCTGAAAGCGTGTTTACGATTTTTGTCGGTTCTTCTTTCACATCTTCTACTGCCTCGAATCTTTTTCCTTTCAGTGCTGATGTGATTTGGGGAAATAAAAAAAAAGACATTGGGCGAAGCGACGAATAAGGTGGATGTTCTAAAATGCAGCTTTACGCTTGGTCAGAAACATTTTGATAGAGATTGCAGTACGGCCAGAGCGTTGTCCTGATCCGGAAATCATGAACTAGTTCTTCCGCAGTTCAAGTTACCGTTACTTTACTATTTCACGAAGAATTGTCAGAACTTTTTTGTAGTAAGACTTATTTGCAGTTTGACTTTCAAGCGTCTAATTAACGTAGTAATATTCCGTGATATCATAAAGTTTCTAGGACGAAGATGACATTGAGATAAAAAACATATGTCTGAACTTAAGCCATATTATCATACTCGTAACACAACCTCAACTTTTGAAAATTATTTTGGCAGTTTCATCATGATGTCATCATGACACTAAATATTTCATTTGATTTAAAGATACCATAAAACAACAAGCTCAGTTGGTATTCAAGATTTTATTAATAAGAAAGGCGAAATTAAAGCAAGTGTTGAAATTGTTGTCCATTATATTCAATTCACAAGTTTGTACGCCTTAACATGCTGTTAAAGGTATTTTGCAGTATTGCGGGCGTTATTAATGCACATTCTTCAATAATTCTTTGCTGCAGATCTTGCAAATTAGCAACTGGAGTTTTAAATACTCTATTTTATAGGTGAGGAAACAGGAAAAAGTCCATCATTGCCGTTGCACCATCTGGCTGGAAGTAACTATATTGTAATTCATTTACGTGCAGCTGTTCAATAAATTCATTCAAAATATTTGTATATTTCATAGCATTATTTGAGTATTTTGGGACTTAATGTACCCCGAAAGATGAAACCACGCTTTATCAGAGAAAGATGTCAAATTTAGCAGGTCATTATTAGGGCGCGGACACGTACGGTTGATGACTCATCGCCCATGGGCGCGCTATTGAAATGTTGTATTTGAAAGAGGTTTTAAATTTATTTATATAATTGGACAACAAGTGGCTGGTGATCTATAAAATACAAAATACATTATTATTTGTTCATTTTCTCTTCTGTAAGACTTGTTCTCTTTGAATTAAGTACATCCTTGTAGATAGAAAACGTCCTTTCTACATCGCAACTGGTTATAGGTGCGTACTGGAAATATTCTTTTATTTCAGCGTATTTAGCATACACAATTGCCGCAATGTTATTAAATCAGGATTTCTATTAAAAACTGCGTCTAACTTTTGCCGAAGGCCACATCCGAAGTCACTTGGAATACTTTTTAAATTATTAATAGCCCACGTCTAATGTGGTTAATCCATCTTTTAATTTGAGATTTCGATTTTCAAAATATGTGATTCGTTTAGCAAAATTTCCAAAGTGTTCCTGAAGGAATAACAACTGATTTTTTAAATTTGGGATTTGTGTTAGTTCCTTGCACTCAGAAATACTTCGAGCATCGTAATTTAAACATGTAATGAAATTTTGTAAGCTATCGAAATTACCTGCATAAAAACTATTTCTGTGTACCTATGTTTTAGCAAAACTAAGTGACGAACGTGCGATATTTTGGCATTCTGTAACGATATTTTACAGACTTTGTAATAAATTTCGTAATCACTGACAATTCATTTTCATATCAGAAAAAGTAACATAAACAACGTTCTAGATCTAAATAAATGATAAACTAAAAATGTACGCGTATGTTATTGAAACTAAACGAAATCCAGTGCACACTTACGTCTAGATAATTGGGAGAAGTCGATTCAATAAACAGGTATTAAACAGACTATTAAAAAAATTACGAAGTACGTAATTAACAGTCAAAACAATGAAAACACGAAACTAACGTAAGTATGAACGAAAATTTTATTTCTCTTGCGAAATATAAGGTAAATATAATAAATTTTAAAAACCCCTCATGCTCCTATCTACGCCGATGAAAAAAGGATTTTACTCATAAATTCCTTATTTTATGGGCATTTTTGCTCTCATTCTCGGGCACTTCTCGGGCGCAAACAGATATTGCAGTTCGGCATATAAATTAGTGCTATTCAGTAAACGTGCGTTGTTTACATTATTTCTCTGCTCCGTTGTAATTTCGTCGTAGTTTAAACCGGTTATGTCCGCGCCCTAGTCATTATCTCACATTAAATTATTTGCAGTAAGCAAGACGTCTAGGGTAGTTTACTGGCAAAATAGCCTGATATGATTGCATCTTATACGTATACATGTGTAAGTTTGTCTTTACAATTTTCTGGCATGTTGAGAAAGTTCAATCTTTTGTGATGGACGTTTCAAAAGTATTGTAGTTTCATTTTCCATATGTTGACAAACATCATTTATAACTTCTTCCGTACGAACAGTTGATCTTCCAGTACGTAATTTATGGCCTACATAAACAGTCTCGCGAAAAACATCAACACAATTGGAAGGGCAATTATAGACTTATTCGGGTATTACAACTAACTCTAAAAGTGATTTCTGAAATTATCCAAACATGAACACTGGCTGTACACTTAAATTCCATCAATTCACACTCGAGTTCGAAAATAGGCTTCAATGATGTACGGTTTTTTGCACTGTATTTTAAATCATATATATTTTATTCAAACTTGATATTCAAACTTGCCTTTAGCAATACTAACACATTAATTGTTGACAGTCAATATCACTGTCAAAATAACTTTTAAAACCTTTAAGTTATAATGCCTGGATTAAGTTTAGACATATATTTTTTATTTTAATGCCATCTTCTTCCTAGAAACTTTATGATATCATGATAATACCACAGATGTCAAAACAAAGTCATCATTACCTTGAATTTTGTTTTGCTTATTCAAGTTCTCTGTGAGATTGGTAAATTGAAACCGAATTGAACTATGCAAACTATTCCAATGCATTTGCGCTTACTTTACTTTCGGGATTGTATATAGAAAACTAGGCTTCATCAACAGTTATTTCATTCTCCAAGTATTTAGTTTCCTTTGATTAATTTCCAAACATCAGCACGAATGTTCATTTGCGATTCTATTGCGTACTGTTAAACAAAACTACATAAAAATAAGCCAAACAAGCAAATGAAGTTAATAAACAACTCCAAAGAAAAATTAATTCCGTTAATTAACAACATTACTGTCGACTGGGAAAAATATAAATTTCAATAATCCTTAGGCACTGAGAAAAACGTTTTATGTCATGAAATAGCACGTTACCATACGCGTCCTTTTTGCAGCATCTGTTTCTTAAAGCAATTTAAGACCTTCAATTATTCCTACTTATATCTCCACTCTGGATCTGAGGGTGCGGAAGATTTGTACTGGCGGCGAAATTTTTATATTAAATTTCGTCTACTTAACAACATCATTAGAAAGAACATAATTTTTAATAAGTCTTTCACGCTGCTAAAAAAAATTTCAAGTCAGTACAAGCTATCTTTTAATTTAAAGTTGAACGTTTTTTTTTATTATTATTATTTTGAAATTAGTTAATACTTTTACTACTTAACTTTGACTAAACTTTTGTCTATCAAAGTCTTTTTAGTTTCAAGAACGTTTGGAACATTTTAGTTTTCATTGACAAGCACAGCACACTATATAACGTCATTTAGTACTAGGTTTGATCAAAACTACTAATTTCGAAATATTAGTTTACTTAAAAGACGGATAATTAAATTTAATGAACACCTCGAAATGCATCGTCATCTTCTGTCATATTTTTTCAGGTAGTTGACAAAACACCAGATAATATTCCCACTCATGAACATGTACTATACGAATACAATAGTGATTAATTTCTTTCTGAATTTACGTAAAGTACCTTTTCATACTTGAGCACTATTTAGTCCTGATATCATTTGTAGAACTAGTTAAGTCTCGAGTAGCAGCCTTTCATTCTATAGAAATACCTACTTTCACGGTATTATGAAATATTGCGACCGTGCCGATGCGGTGTATTAAAATGCTGCTAAAAACACGTTAAGAAAGGAAAGTAGTAGTATATTACTCTCTCTTTTTCTTTAGCATAGAATCAGGTATTTTTTGTCCAACGCTATATCATACTTTTACATATATACTAACTTTAAAATACAACCGAACACCCAGTAGAAGTCAATCAATTTTAATAAAATTTATACCTAATGTTTGTCTAATCAAATGTAAAAAATGATTACATTCTTAAACAAAAATATTAAAAAATAACGAAGTTATTTAATAATGTTTGGCTCCACCGCGGATTCCTATGCACTTGGAATTAAATGACTTACAGCATTCTGAGGAATGCCATCCCAGGCTTCTTGAATTCGGTGCCGAATGTCAACTAGGCTATTTGGTGGTTGGGGTAAATTACTCAGAATTTTGATTTAAAATTTGCATAAGTTTACAGTAGTTTTAGGCTTATTTTGCGACGTTAGCTTAAAAATGAAAAATGAAAAAAAGCGTGTGATATCTGATTTGTTATATCTTTTTTCTACTTCCATACTTTAATTGTATTATTAGATATGCCGAACCTGTACGTTAACGATGTCCATTACGATACAGATTTTCATTATGTTACAAGTTTATATCCAATAGGAATACAGATTTTTCATTACGACACAAGTTTATATCCAATAGGAATGCGACATTCCAATATTCAAACAATATTCAATATGGCGACTGCATATCTGACAGATATACAAATTAAATAAATGTGACAGTTCTCTGCAATTTACAAGTAAGTACTTAAAATTTGTGCTTTTTTGAAAATATAAACGGTAAAAATGAGGGATAATGACAGTGAAATGTAAAATTTGAGTCCACCAGAAATTATGGAACAAGCCTTAGTAACCACGAACAATTTATTACCAGCTAAACTCGCAAAGGTGCATGTAAAATTTTAACCTCAATTTATGATATAGAATGTTCAAAAAATAATGTTTTATTATGGGGTCGTAGAAAAAATAGTGTATGCAACTCGCATTTAATGGCTATTAAGACACTCGTATTCATTACAATACTCGGCTTCGCCTCGTATTGTAATTTTCTTACTCGTGTCTTAATAGCTATCATTAAATGCTCATTGCATAATATACTATTTATATTAACAACAAACATTATACAACATCATTTCTTCTTCTTCCTCTTCCTCGTCCTTATTTTCATTTTCTACTGCTTCTACAAATCTTCTTACAAAGTTTTTTTAATAGATAAGGTTTTCTATTGCAGCTTTTTTTGCTAGTCAATTCCAAAATGCTTGCTATGTAATTCATCCACATTTTTTTATGTTTTTAACGTTCAGTTCAACTCTGTTTATTCTGTTTCTTCTAGATTTATACTAGAAACTTGTTCACCCTCTCTTGGAAATTCCAAATGCATTGTTTATGTCGCCGAAATAATTGAGTTTTCCGCGAATCAGTATTATTCCTTTTTTACTTCTACATAGAATTATTTTCTTGCAGGCATTAATTTTAAAACGAAGAAAAGTTGTTGGCTTGATTACATGAAGAATCGCTTTTCGTCGGTCTAAAAATTTCCAATAAATTCCTAATTTTTTTTGACAGTTCCAAATTTTTCAAATATCTCATAGTAGTCGTTGAGATCGATGATTGTATCCTTCTTTTTCATATTTTCTTCAATCTGACCGAAAACTCTATTTTGCAATGAATGAAAAATTAAATTTACTTTGTGGATACATTTGACTGTATCATCTACCAGCAGTTTGTCACACATTGCAATCTCTGTGTTGTTGTTATTTTGTCCAGTACACCCATCAAATACAAATTTTACCTTACAAACCACGTCAGAAATTTCCAAATTTTTTTAAAGTACTGTAAACTGCTGAATCAATTTCGTTGGAACCTTTTATACTTTCTGATTTCAACCAAGTATGCATTAGGACATTATTTTTTTCAATTTTGCTTTAGAAGAACTAATCACGACTGCAAAATTATATAAGAAGCGCTGCATTTTATCATATGTGATTTGGTCTAGGATTTTCGGCAATACTATTTTTTTCAGTCATATGAAAGATGATTACCATTTCTTCTTTCTTCAGTATGTCAAAGAATGACTGTGCTCTCCTTTTATATAATTTATGTTGTGTGATGAAAGTTGACTTATTTGCAATGTTCTTTTCACGCTTAAATTTTCCTTGCATGATAGTCCAAACAATATGAAAATACATCCACTTGTGGGGCGTTAAAACCAATATTAAATTTAGTGTTAAGTATAAATCGAAAATACGACACCTTGCATGGTATTTAGTACTTATTATGAAAGATCCATAATTTTCTTATTGATAAATCTATGGAAACCTGTGGCCTCTCTCTCCAGTAGTGTTTTTCTACTCCTGTAATTCCAATAATTGGATATAGTGGATTTTGTTCATTATGTATAAGGTATACACGGAAGTATCCATATAGATTTAGGGATGTTTGAATATCACTCACTTGTGGATTTAAGGAATTTTGAATTCAACCTTAGAAATCTTCAATGGTTTAAAGGAGGATTAAGCCAGTTTTGGAACATATTTTATAACCTAAAATATTATTTAGGCTTCTTGAAATGAGATAGCGTTATTAGTTGGATTTGTTTGAAAATTAGATTTAGCGGGTTTTGGAACCAAGCGACTCAAATGTCTGTATTAGAACAAGTATATAATTTAACACTTAAATGTTACACATCAAGTTTACCAACTTCTAAGCATGAAAGTAAACACGCGAGTTTGAAAAATCATTACATTTTTAGTTTGCGCATAAAACCTATACAATTTGCGAAATTTGTTCTAAGAATAATATTTCCACAGTTCTTCAAAAAGGTAGTGAATAAATGAAATTAAAGAATTATTGGATTTTATTTTAGGAATACTAGTCCTAAACCACATATAATTATCAAGCAATCTTGACAAGAATAAACAGGTGGATGTCATATACACTGACATCTCAAAAGCATTTGACCGTATAGACCATGGAATTCTCCTCCATAAGCTTGATGTTATTGGATTTTCTACGCCTTTACTTTACTTTTTTGAAACATATCTCACTAACAGAAAGCATTATGTTTCCTACAGAGGCCATACTTCCAGTAATTTTTCACCATCTTCAGGGGTACCCCAGGGAACTAACTTGGGTCCTCTATTGTTTCTACTATTCATGAATGATCTTCCGTCGGTTATTCAATGTCCTAGATTGCTTTTCGCGGATGATTTGAAATTCTACTCCTCCATTGGATGTATCGAGGATTGCGAATTGTTGCAGGAGCAATTGTGTGCCGTTCGAAACTGGTGTGAGCATAATAGGCTGAACCTGAACGTGTCTAAATGCAGGGTGATGAGTTTTTCTCGAAAAATGAACATTATTACGTATGATTACCATCTTGATAGCTCATTTCTTGATCGCGCTCAATCAATTCTGGATCTGGGAGTGACATTCGATTCTCGTCTCACGTTTTCTGATCACATCAACAATATATGTACTTCGGCTTTACGAATGCTAGGCTTTATTATTAGAATTACACGCCAATTTACAGTGACTGATCCTATTATTACCCTATACTTTTCCTTTGTGCGCTCAAAGTTAGAATATGCATCTGTAATTTGGACTCCTAATTTCAAATATCACATTAAGGCCCTCGAGCATGTTCAGAGACGATTCCTAAAATATCTTTACTTCAAAAAACAAGGTGAATACCCGATACAAGGTTTTAGCCATAGAGCACTTTTGGATATGTTCGACTTCGATCCACTAGATGTTAGACGCAATTGCTCTGACCTGAAGTTTCTTTACAATCTATTACATAATAAACTTGATGCACCGGAATTACTTAGCGATATCAATTTCGTCGTCCCTCGAGCATCGTCTAGATCAGTGGTTCCCAAACTTATTTTGCCTACTGCCCACTTTGAGAATAAATTATTTTTTAGCGCCCCCATTTTTTCACCTACTCAAAAACCACTATAACTTCAAATTAAATTAATTATTGTGAGCTATATTAGCGGAGATTAAACATTCATTCTAAACGAGACTTTTACTATGGGTTATAGTAAAAGTCTCGTTTAGAATGAATGAGTTAACTTGAGACCTGAGCGTAGTAGGTAGTACACAACGGCGCTCAGGTCTCAAGTTAACTTTTACGGGCTACACCTGCCAATGAGAATGATTATTGAAACGCAACTTTATAGTATTCAGACAAAGTATCTTTTATTCAAAATTCAAAATAAAACAAACATAATCGATTCTAATATAAAAACTAATGTGAAGGATGAATCTGATGCTGTTTAATAAGTTTGTTGATATCAGGTTCCAATTTACTCAAGAACAGCCGCAAGTCACCACGTTCGGTAACATGCAAACGATTTCTCTTTTTAGTAAGCAGCGTTGCTACAGCACTAAATCCACGTTCACACAAATATGACGATGGGAATGCTATCAAGAATCGTTGAATGATTGACCACAATCCAGGGTACAATTGCGGGATCGGTTTTTGTAGCCAAAATTCTTGGTAGCCATTTTTGAACTTGATTTTTATTTCCTCGTTCGTTGTCAATTCTATAAGTTCTTCTTCCAGATGTGGTGATATTGCTGTGTTGACATTTGAAAACGGATCCAACACCCAGTCTGGTATTTCCAAGTTCAAAATATCCTGGTATCGTTCGGTGAAGTCAATGTGGAGCTTTTCCAAATGTTGGCAGTAGGCAAACAAGTCGTCGTTACTGCAGGATACTGATAAATTCGGAAAATTATGAAACTCACGTCTGCCCATATTCTTTTTGTGTAGAAGCAGTTTGGCTGCGAAAGCAGCAACGACATTTTTTGTTTTAATTAAATTTAGTTCATCGCCTTGCAGTTGGAGATTCATGTTGTTGAACAATTTATACAGGTCTGTCATGTAAGCTATATCATTTTTTGATGTAATGAGCTTGTTGCGCAATTCTGTATCTTTAGTTTCCAAAAACTCTATCACAGAGTCAAACAGGTTGTAAAATCGAGTCAGACAATTGCCTCTTGATAGCCAACGAACTTCGGTATGAAACAACAAACGGTTGAAATCTTCGTCATTAGTAACACAAAGCTGATGAAATAATCTATCATTCAAAGAGCAGTTACGGATTTTATTGACTGCTTTGATGACATATTGCAGTGATTGAAATAGTCGTTCACTTAAATTTCTAGCAACCAAATGTTGTCTATGAATAACGCAATGTACAGCAAGGACATCTGGAATTTTATTTTTTACGTACGCTATGAAGCCTTTATGGCACCCTGTCATAGCCGGAGCGCCATCCGTAGCAACTGATATAATATTTTTCAAGGGAATCTCTTTCTCATCACAAAACTTTTCCAATGTATTGAATATGGTTTCGCCTTTTGTATCGGTCTCTAAATTTCTAGCAAACAATAGTTCTTCACATATTTTCTCATCTTTAATAAACCTCACGTAAGACAGCAACAATGCTTCATTAGTTGGTAAAGTGGACTCATCGAGCTGAATTGAGAATTGACTAGTCCTCAGATGATTGCACAATGATTCTTCTATGTTTCCGGCCATTTCATCAATTCGTCTTTGCACAGAATTATTACTCAAAGGAATTTTTCCGATAATATCTGCGGCCGGTTTATGAAGCACAGTAGTTATTACTTCCTTTATTGCTGGCAAAATTAACACTTCTCCGATGTTGTGTGGTTTGCCTTTTTGAGCAATTAACAAAGAGATGTTGTACGAAGCTCGAAGTCCGTCGTCATCTTGCTTAGCAGCCGCCGAAAAGAGTTTTGCTACACTTGGCCGAGTATTATGCTTCTTCTCTAGGTCTTGAAAATATGCTACATTCTTGTCTTTCTTATCTGGATGCATTTTATTCAAATGATCTTGAAGTCTTGAAGGCTTCATTGCTTCATTCGAAAATGTTTTTAGGCATAGAAGGTACAAAGGCGACGATGGGTTTGTAGGATTTTCAATGAATCCGAATTTAATATATTCCGCACAGTATTGCCGTCTCTTCTTTTTTACTTCCGACATTGTTTTGTTTTGAGAAATACGTAAGTATAAGTGTTGAACTTAAGTACTGCTTATCTATTACGCGCGAAACCGCAAATGAAAATAAAATAAATATTACGTTGTTTATATAGGATTGCATAAGCAGCACGCACCGACAGGAATAAGACAAACATGCATAAACTCGTTTATCTCATTCGACACTCAATCGTACTCAACAAGTAAGAACAAGTATTCTATGAACCAGCCGATTGATACAGTTGCCTTTTTATTTGTTTGTTTGTGTCTCTTTTCGTTTCGAAACGGAGCGACCGATTGATATGTTTTTTATTTTATTTATTCAATAAAACAGGACAGATATATGAACTACTCGGAGAGAAATATCGAACCGAGTTGGTTTGAGCAATCTCTTAATTAATATTAGTTGATGTTCACAAGCTGTAGTCGAGAGTAGGGATGGGACATCGGTGGGTAAACATCGATATCAAACATCGATGTTAACATCGTTGATCAACATCGATGGTTGCAAAATATCGACTACCAAACATCGATGTTTTTAAACATCGATAATTATATTTATAGATTTATTTTTTGGCAGTTTAACAAAAACTTTATTATAACTTAATTAATTTACGTCCTTAACAAAATGATATAAAAGATATCACTATTCAAAAAAAATAATAAAAGAAATATATACATTTATAATATGTAGTTAACTTTAGAAACTACTCAAAAAAAACTATATAAAAAAACAATATTATGCAATTACGCATGAAACAACCACATGACTTAAATCGTCTGATACTTAAAAAATATATACATTTACGTGTATCAAAGCTTTTTAAGAGAACGATTTTTATTTGGGATTTTATAGTCTTGCATTTTTTTTTGACTACGCTGGCAAATACCGAGATACATATGGATATGGTTTTATATTTCTGATGTGTCATCTTGCATTTAATACGTGTATCGTCGTGTATGATTGTACGCACTAAGGAATTTCCCGAAGAAGTATACATCGGTAATGTCTATCTCCCTTCTTTTTCTATGAAAATACGTTTACCTCCTTCACTTATTCTGCATGCATACATAATTTAACTTTTATTCTGCACATTAAAAGTACTATAAATTTATGTATTTAATTATATATTATTTAAATATTTATACTGAGTAATATTTAAAAGAGCCTAAAATGAAATATTCGAATTTATATGATATAGCACTGTGTAATTTAAATACTTCTTTTTTTTACATCCTCGTAGCCTGTATGTGAGCTGTTAATTTGGAAACATTTTTGTATTTGTCAACAGAGGACGCTGTTTTATTTTGTGATTAGTGCAAATACATTTTGTCAAGCTTAAAAGTTCGATGTTCACTATATTTCTTCTAACATCGATAGTTTATCGATAAATCTAAATTGCAAACATCGATGCAAAAACATCGAACATCGATCCTAAAATATCGATGTTCAATGAACATCGATGTTTATCGCCCATCCCTAGTCGAGAGTCGAGAGCTCAGTCGGTGTCTAAGAGTCCTCCTAGATTCTAGATGAAATTACAAATCGCCCCCTAAGCCTTTACACAACGCCCCCATTTTTTTTCTGGGTCTCTTACCGCCCCCCTTTAGACCTGCAGCGCCCACAAGGGGGCGTTATCGCCCACTTTGGGAACCTATGGTCTAGATCGTCGTGTGAGTTCTATTGTGAAAGATTCAATACCAACATTAAATTTTCATCACCTATATACCGTTTATGCAATAGTTACAATGCGTTATCTGATTCATCCACCGACTTGAATTATTCGCCAATCAACACACTCATTCACAGATGCACTGCCAACTTACATTATTTATAGATTATAACTGCGTAGTTTTATTTACCTTAATTTTAGTCTGCAAATATATATGTTGTAATTCATGCTTTTGTCCTATAATTAGATTGTAAATCTGTTGGGCAAATATATTTTATTATTATTATTATTATTATTATTATTATTATTATTATTATTATTATTATAATTATTCAAAATAATTGAATTTGAGTAAGATAATTTAACAGAAACTAATCCAGTAGAGACCAGCAGTACCTTCTGTACGTGGTTAGAGCGACCGATACAAATTACTATGATCTGCATTTGACTGGAAAAGATTCCTGACTTTTCAGCTATTCGCTATGGTTGACATGTACAAACCGTTTTATGCGTTTGTTCATTTTTCGAATGAATCCTACAAACTAACCGAACATACCTGTCACATATTCTAAGGAAGTATCCTCCTGCATGGTTCGAAGTTTATAGTCATCGATCCTATGATTCAGAAAACCCATTCTTCTTTCATCCAAGGAATATATTGTTCTTTATGATAGTGGATGACAGACAAGACATACTAGAAGGTGGAAAACCTGCTAGAACTTGTCCCTCTCAATAAATTTTGGTACCACGGACTACATTGAGCTAATTTAGTGAACGAAATGTTAGCACTCGCATTCTCGAGTAATGCAAAGCTTGACGACAGATAATACATCATAATTTCTTCAATATAAACTTCTGCCTAATTTTTAATGTTTAAACTTTCTCTGCTATACTGAAGTAGTTGAGATATGACTTACGCATAATAGAAACGTCTGGTGACGCTAGACTACCGTTGCACTTACGATCTTCAATGCCAGAATTCGAAGAAAGAAATTGATTTCATGATAAGTCCCAGATAGTGGTAAACCAAAATAATTTAGCTTGCCCTGAATGGTTGAGTGTGTAGAGTGTGGATGGTTCGAAATTCAAGCATTATGTAAAAAGTTTTGCTCCTCTTCGATATTGAACTCATTTTTTACGACCATCATAATACTATAAATACAAAAGGATATTCCACAATTCTAACCTAATGGCACGGTGCCTTTTAATGAGAGGCAGTATTACCCTTGACGATAGGCAATCAACCCATGAAAACGAATTTGGCTTTATATGAAACGCATTGTTATTCCGTGACATATCTTCACCATTTTCTACAGACCAGGTACTATTACAATCCTTAAGGCCATGCAATCTTTGCCTCCTATCTTATCGTTCAGTAGTCCTTCTAGGTCATCCAGACCCATTTCCAAATCGCTTAGCTGGAGATAATTGGGTGGCCACAAACACTTAGCATTCTAATACACTAATTCATATGTAGCATGTGTTGCAGATAAAGAACCCTGCTAAACTGGTCCAAAATGCTAAAAATACAGACGAATTTGTTTGAGTTAAACAAAGAGCATCACAAGGATTTATTGCTTCTTTACTACTTTTATTGCCATTAATTATTTTCAACGCAGTGACAATTTGTACAAAATTTGGCTAAAATACGTAATCATTGCGCTTTTAAATGCATTCGCAACAATGTATATGGTATTAAAACGTGTATTCATTTATTTGATTGACATATTTGAATAATCAGAATTATATAGATATAAGCCGCAGCGCAGATATACACATAATGTCAGTAGACGAAAGCGGTTAAAGAAATAGCACACAGTTTATCTCCTTTCACAAAAATCATTTCTGACAGTTTTTTTTTCCATCAATTTCAGATGTGACGTCACGGTAAATCCATTAGATCTGAACGATACCAGTTTTTTCCATCCGTCCAAAGAGAGATGGCAGAAAGTGCCAGACAGACTGACTGCATGGCGTCTAAAACCCAACTCCTATATCTGGGTGCCGTCTGCTCAACTTTTCAGCGACAAAACGGCTCCCCAGCCCTTTCCGAGGGAATTTGTCCTTTTCATCACGATGCGACTGCAAAACGTAAGTACTAGAACCGACCCGACTATGTATACCTATACGCGACTGACTTGCTGCTTATCGATTCTCTTTCTTTTTCCCTATCAGGATATAAAAGCGTGCACTTTGAGATCTCGGAAATTTCAAGAAGAGGTCGTCAAAACGAATTGAAATATGGTATATTCTATTACTGTAGTGTTATATTACGCTTTTCATATATGCACATGCAATGTACTTGAGAATTTCGTACGTGTTCGCTGAAATATAATGTATATAGCCATTGAAATTAAATGTATTTACTGCATTGTGTAAATTATTATATATAAGTATGTATGCATTTTTATAATAATATAATTTGATTTTTGTTGTAAATACACAGAAAATATCAAAGAGCAATATTAAAGGAATAAAAACAAATATATAGATTTCATGTATGTATTAAACATTACACTTTAACACCTAATATGATTTTTCTGCTTCCCACTGAATAATTAATTACGTAAATTTTAATTAGAAAATTTTCCCCGGGGTGAGATTCGAACCCACTCTTCGCAATTACTAGTCAGGTGCGCTATCACTGTGCTTCCTGGGCAGTGGATCGAGTTTTATTAATCGTCTTAAAGTATCTCACGAAACAGATGTAATTATATATATATCGATGGTATTTTGCCAAAACGGCGAACGCGCCAATTTTACGATTTAGAGCTTTATGTACGAAAAAATAAGTACTTAATGTAAGATGATGTTGGCGAAAGGATGAACGTATTTGGTGGAATATAAGGTGGTGGTAGTAAAAAATACATTTTTCCTTTGGGCGAATGTGTTCAGAACAATCCGTCTATAAGGACGAATGTAACAAAGCTAAAACGTCTAAAGGACGAACGTGCATTGGTTTACTATAAGCAGCATAACCTAAAAATAGTTTTGTTCGTTGATTGTACCACGCGATCATTTAAATTCGAAATTATAGCAGGCGGGATTTTTTTTTATTAGGTTGTCCAGAATGTCAATTATTGATTAATTAACATTGTGAAACGTCACTTTGACAATTCAAATTGTAAATTAGTACTTATATACCAACTTAATTTAAATTTCACAGCCTGCTCTAATTTAGAATTTATATGATCGCGCGGTATGATGCGTATGCAATACGGTACGAAAAAGTTGTTAATTATGTCTAGTAGGACAGAGCGTATACTAAAATTGGCTCGTAATATTGATAAACCAACAAGTAGTGGTTCAACTGATGTACCATTGACGGCAAAATGTTATATGGCATCAGAGAATTTGGTCGTTATTTGCGGGTCAAATTCCGGCAGTAGGATTGAGAAATCCAAGTTTTTCTTTAATCATAAATAGTAGTGAAACAAACTATCACATTATAGAACCAGTCGCCGCAAGTATTTTGTTGATATTTTATCTTTCAATTACAAGGCTCTCGTTTTTTTCGTAATTAGACAGGACACCTAATCGTACAAAGAATAAAAATTACAGCTCAAAATTATACAAATTATCTACAATATGATGTAAAAGATCAGGAATTAGACGTAAATACACCATTTAGCTTTACTGCATCTCCAATTAGGTTATTGTTATTATTTTTAACAAGAACCATTTTCTATACCTGCTGAAGTCATTGGACCTTATGAAAATAAGCAACTAGCTCATTCGTTTAATAAAAATCTAAGTGAAATCGAAGCATATAGTGATTATAGCCCGCAAAATAATGAACTTAGTTCTGACTCTGACGGCGCAGAGATGCCAATTAATAATAGAGAAGATAATAATATTACTACCAATTCTGAAAATGGCAGAGAAAGTGGTACTTATGGGATCAAAAAGAGAAAGAAGGAGAACAAAAGAAATTCGTAAAATTAAAAAACTTAAAGGGAAAATTTATATAGGGCACAGAAATATTGGCAAATCAGAAAAGAATATGAAGCAGAACCAATGCACAATAGGATGTCCTAATGAATGTAAGAAATTCAGCAAAGATGATAGAAAATCCATTTTTGAGAAATACTGGAAAATGAAAAAGATCTCACAAATGCTAGATTCATCGAGGAGCAAAAAAAAAATTGTTAGAGATTACAAGATTATGTGCACAAGTTTTAATTTGCAGAAGGTCTTCAGTACCCCGAATGGAAATAATTTTACCATGAGTACCTATCTATATCATTTAGACCGAAGGTGGAAGATAGGCTCTTGGAGGCCGATAGTTTTTTGTTACTTTAATTTCACTTGTATTTTCATATTTTTTTACAAAAGCAATTTTTATTTTCTTATTTGACTTTTATTCAAATATTTTAGAACTATTCATTGATTTTATTGTAATTAATTTAAAAGTTTTCACCAAGACTAAATTAGAAGTTAGGGCGAATGAATATAACTTTAAGCAAAAGGGCGAACTTGTGGCGAATATCCACAAAAATTTAAATTATAAACTTACAGTACATTTAATTTTGTATTTTTTGATTATTTATTCATTTGATTATTAATCTGATAGGTTTGAGTACAGTTTCTTCAATTTGGTCGTCCATATATTTTCAGAACAGTTTCCTCCAGTTTTCTCAAAACAACGAAATGGTGCAATCGCCCTTTTGGCAAAATACCATCGATATATTGCCGGAAGTACGCACAAATGTGTAAATTAGATATTTCTACGCTAAGGAAAACTAATTTTAAATTATTTAAAATTTACACATTTGTCCGTACTACCGGCAATATATATAATGACATCTGTTTCTTGAAATGCTTCAAGACAATTAAGAAGACTCGAATCCGTGGGTAATTTTTTCTAATTAAAATTTACCTAATTAATTACTCAGTGCAAAGCAGAAAAATCATATTAGATACTTCTAGGCTGAGGAAAACCAATTTTTAAAATTATTTTAAATTACTCTTTAACACATTTGGCAATCAATATAATTTTTTTTTATAAGATCATTAGCATAGTACATTAATTTAGCCGCCTCTTTCGTAGAACATATCTTCGCGCTTCTAATTCCGTTAAACCGATTGTATAGCTAAACGATTAATACATGTAGACGGGAACTGTGTTTCTTGTTGTGTATTTTTAGATTATTACACTGGAATGTGTCACGTCTTCCTGTAATTCGTCTTTACTTCTTCCATTTATCAAACCAAATCTATCGCTAGCAACTAATGTCATACCACACCATGTAAATGAAAAACGCTAACGGTCCCAACACAGATCCCTAGGGCACACCCTCCCTAAATCTTTTACATTTGATTCATTTCCATTATATCCTTCTAACCGAGTTTTACCTGTTAAGCACTGCTTAATCAATACATGTGAAATATATCTCTTTCTATAGTCGAAAAAATTGGTCACTCTACATCCAAATGATTAATATATGTATATGGGAATTGGATAACAGTAAATATTGTTTCTTGCTATGCATGTCTAGATTATTACACTGGAATGTGATTTACTTTATTTACGCCTTCCTGTAATTCGTCATCACTTCTACCATTTACCAAACCAAACCTATCACTAGGAGCTAATGTCGTACCATACCATTTCATTCTTGATGACAGATCATTCACGTAAATGATAAACGCGAAAGGTCCCAACACATAACCCTAAAGCACACCCTCTATGCTTGTTTTATTTATATTCCAGTGTACTAACCGGTTAAGTACCGCCTAGTCAATGCATGTGAAACACATCTCCACTCTATAGTGGAAAAAATAATGACGTCAGAGAATTGTCGCTCATAGTGACAATCCAGCACAAATGCGCGACAATTCTCTGACGGCAATATTGAGAGTGGTCAAGGTTCATAATCCAAACACACCGCACAGTCATTTTTCTCCCGTGTAAATTATATGGTGTGAAAGTAGGAATATTTTAATAAATAGTGCCTACATAAATTAACTCTTTTAGTGATAGGTGTGATGTGTGAAATGTGTTCTAATGATTTACTATAGTTTAACACAGAAAATACTTTTATTTTCAGATTTATAGACAATATAACATAGTGTTTACAGCAAGTTGTGGCTGTTTTTTGTGAAAGATTGTATTTATACCTACCTAGAAAGTAACTTAATCTTTTCACATTTAGTTTCTTCAAAAAAAACATGAAATTATAATTATCAAGAATTTTACTGAACTTGTATACGCAAAACCTTTATTAAAATAACTTTCTATGCTGGATACAATTTAAATATTGTTTTTTTCCTTAAAGTATATTCCTTTGTATTATTGATATAGTTAAACTTGCAGGTTCATAAAGATTTTCAACAAAATAATGAAGAAAAATCAGTCACTGTTTGTTGTAAACACAAAGATATATTGTCTATAAAATTTAACACATAAAATACAAGTATTTCATGTGATAAACTATAATCAATGGTCAATATATGCACAAAACTTTTATAAAAATTTCTTTGAAATGGTGTCTTCTTTAACTTCATATATTTTACACGCGATCAAAAGAAGTATCCGGTTTGTTTGGATTGTGAACCTTGACCTAGAATAATAGTGACGTCAACGGAAAATACCCGCATTAAAGTGTATTTACACGGGCGCGTGAAGAGTGATGACGTAACGCGTTATCCGGTAGTAACCAATCACAATGCTGAAAATTTTGAAATAAAAATCTCGCAGTTGGTGGGGGAAAAATAGAAGAGGGTTCTATTTTTCTGCGTTTGCAATATGTGCTTCTCTGTTTAGTATATTAATCTATCTTCTTCTAATATTTACGCGGTAGTTCGAAGATTTTTAAAACTCAACATATGTGTTTACCAAATGCCCATCTCGACGATAAGTGGGACTTATCTGGTCAGCAAATTGCCATGGAAATGAGGGATCTGGACCCAGAAAGGCAAGCATACTGTGAAATTAAATTTTTAAGTATGCTTTATGAAGAGAAATACAAAAGAAATGTATAAAAATACTAATGTATCATTTTATAATAGTATACTTCTTCTATATTATGAAGGTGCATTCTTTTATTGTAGAAAATATGTAAACTAAAAGTAATTATTTTACATAGGTATAACATCAGTAGAACAAATAATTCTCATTCAGCAGGTAAACTAAACACAATAATGTAACTTATGGCATACTTAATATTAATTTAACACTCTTTTATAAAGAAAGTTTTTTTATATTTATATTATATATCATACAATTATTTGTATATATTGACAAGCATAAAAATAAATTATATGCACATGGTGCAGACAATAATCAGATTAGATTATAAATTATTTACTATCTTCATGACATTTTTGTTCGTTTTTTGGATTTGGCTATATTTTGCTGTTTCATTAATAAATAAAATAACTAGAATACATTATTCCAAATTTGTATGAAAAATTTGTGTGTTTAAATTGCCAGCTGACAGTAAATTACACTAATGAAATGCAAAATACCATAAAAATTGTAACATAATATAACAATGAGCTACATAAACTTAATCTGCATTATTAGTTGCCTTTGTCCACTGCCATTCAACAGCACCCTCGTTGACAAAATACGCTTTTAAGGTGTCTCTTATAGTTGTAGCACTGGCACTGTGTCTATTACCGCTTACATTATGTACATTTTCCAAAGCACCACTTTCTTCATTTCTCCAGCTACCAGCGATCACATTGCCTTGTTCCTCACGGTCGACTAGATGGGGGGAACAATATGATCTTTGGTCTGCTGGAAGTATATCTTCAAGTCGCTTTAACCAGTTATGCAAACATACTGTAGATTTAACGATATTTTCATTTGTGTTCATACTAGCATTTAATGGTGTTCTATAAATACGCCATGCTGATGCTAATATACCAAATGCATTCTCAATCACTCTTCTTGCCCGTGACAAACGATAGTTAAATATCTTTTTTGGCAAATCAAGGCCACCTCTTCCAGGATATGGCCTCATCATATATTGAGTCAATTGAAATGCCTCATCCCCTATTAATACGAAAGGCGACATCATACTTGAATTTGGCAGTTTACATGACTTCGGTATTAATAACGACTTGTTTTATAACAGTTGACCCAATGCACAATTTTTAAACACACCTTCGTCACTTTTTCTTCCTTGCTCACCTATATCCACAAAAGCAAAACAATATTTTGCATCACTACAAGCCATCAATACAATTGTTGTTTTTGTAATTATAAAAATTTGAGCCACTATGTGGTGGTGCCTAAAAATACATCATTGTTCTTACATATTTTAACCTTCATATATGACTGCTTAACTGTGTAGTTACATGTTTTCCATCTATAGCACCAAAGCAATTAGGAAAATTCCAATCATACCAGAATGTTTCTGCAATTTCTAAAAACATTACCTCTGAAAGCTCTGAAAAAGCAACATTCTGTAATGTATCCCATATTGCTTTGGTTGTTATTGAAATAATTTCAGAAATCGAAGCAGTTGACACACGATAACCATAATGAAGTGATACCATACTATCACCAGAAGCTAAATGCTTAAAATAAAACCGCTTAAGTTGCATTTCCTTAAAGACAAAAATATTTTATACCGTAATGTCAATGCTAATTTTGTTGTTGCTGAAATTGCCTCTCTAGGTAAATGTAATTTATTTCTTTTAGGGCCAACCATACCAAGTAGTATATCAAACAGATCACTGGACATACGAAAATAATTATTGTGAATTTTTTCTTTATCTGTTAACCGCATTTCTTCAATTAAATTAAGTCCATCTCCTTGGTTAAGCCGATTTTGCAATATAGACCGTTATACCCATCAACGACGTGCAGCCCGCTTTTTCATGTTTTCCTTTGTTTTATATTTGCGATAGAATAGTTATTTACGAACCAAGTGCGTGAAATCATATTTCGCGAATGAGTGACCAGTTTAAAGCGCGAGCCGAAAGGCGAGCGCTTTATGGACACGAATTCGCAAAATGTTTCACGCACGAAGTTTGTACAATATTTTTTGTACGAGAACTATAATAATAATACATATTGTTAAATACGTTATCGTTTATGACACACTACTAATCTCTTGATATTAATTAAAAAAAATTGAATTGGCAGTATTGATTATTTGAAGTGACATTTAATTTAAAATTATCAAATTCAAAAAATTCTATTTCATTTCCTTTTATTTTCATAGAAAAACAACGAACTGGGTAGCATATTATTAAGGTTAGGAATTTATGATTTTAAAATGTCACTAAATTAATCAAGTTCTAGGAAGTACCAACTTTACTTTTACGCACTCGTGTTTAAAGTGACTTTTTACGCACGCAAATCGAATTGTGAAATGACAGGTTTTGATAAGCGAGTACAAAAATATAATTGCGCTAACAAAATCCATTCTTCGTTATTCATGTTCAGAAACTTTCGACTTATAAAATTTTGTAATGAGGTTCAATGTGATGTTTAAACAACACTTCACCGATTTCGCGCTCTAACTACGCGCCTGCGTTTAAGAAAAAAATGCTTCAATTTGAAAGCAAGCCAAGAATTTTCCCGTGAAAGTGTAACGTCACTTACAAAAACGCGTAACGTCATCATCATTGCTTTCTGTCTTTTGCTTAATTTCTCCAATCTCCTACGTTTTGAGATAATTTATTTTTATCACTCCATTTAGGTTTGACCCTTCCTCTACGTCTGCTCTTGCCTTCATTATGGTCAGTGTCTTTTCTTCTATTTTAAATATATGCGCAAACCTTCTGATCTTCATTGACTCGCGGTACTTCATATTTTTTTTCTTATTTAATAAATATCTATTAACTTACGAGGGCGTATTTTTATGTTATCTACCTAGCCATGAAGAAAAGCACATGAGAGAACAAAAAAAAATATTTTTCTTCATAACTCCCTTCAACACTAATACACGTATTCCATCTTTTTTCCAGTTGCCCCATACCGTCAGAAAAAAATTGCATCGGTAACCCCGCAAAATATTCTTCAACAATTTCTTTGAGTTCTTCATCAGAAGCAAAACACTTTCCTCTAAGATGCTTTTTTAAATTTTTGAATAAGAAGTCTGACGGAGCTAGGTAGGGGCTATAAGGGGGACGCCTTAACTCTATAAATCCACAGTCATTGATTATCTGCTCAACTTTGTTTGCCTCATGAACCCGACGTTTGTCGTGCAGCTACAAGTTTTTTTGTAGATAAGAATGCGGGCGTTTTTCCTCCAGAGCAGTTTTTAAATTTTTAATTGTGTTTCCGTAGGCCTCTTCATTTATGGTAGACCCTCTCGACATATATTCAAAAAACTCCTTCAGCATCCCAGAAAACAGTTGCTATCAGTTTTTTTCCAGAAAATTGTGTCTTGGCCTTTTTTGTTCTTATGAACCCACTGCATGGATTCTTGTTTAGTAGGCGGGCCCCAGTAATATACCCAAGTCTCTTCCCCGGTAATAATTCGAGATAAAAATGTTTTGTCCCTCTCCAACTTGACCAAATTTTCTTGAGAAACTTCTTTTCTGCACAGTTTTTGTTCAGGTGTAAGCAATCTGGGTATCCACCGCGCAGAAACCTTCTTCATACCCAAATCGTCATGCAAAATTTTGAGAACACTTCTTTCGGATATACAGACTTCATTGGCAATGACAGAGATCTTTACACGCCGATCTTTCAGTACCAAATTTTCGACTTTTCGCACAATGTTTTGAGTTCGAGCTTCAACGGGTCGTCCGAACTTTGGGTCATCATTGATTGACTCTCGGCCCCATCGAAAGAGCTTAGACCAATATTTTACTTGAAAATAAGGTGGTGTATCTTCCCCATATACAGCTACCATTCTTTCATTAATTGCTTTTGGACCATTGCCTTCCTTTGTCAGGAACTTTATTACGCTGCGATGTTCAACTTTAGTTTCGCTCATTTTATCGAGAAATGGACCGTCTCAAATCTCTATAGACAGCATAAAGTAAAGACAACTTAGCACATGTACTTCTAACAGTGACAGCAATTTTTCAATAATTTGTTTGACATCGTCACTCTTTTGTTTCATGGCTAGGTAGATAACATACAAAATACTCCCTCGCATTTGTAAGTATTCTAAAGTAATCATTTACTTTTTTTTGTTCTTAATATTCTTCTTAGCAGAATATATTACTATAGCTCTAAGTATTTTTGATGTATTTTTAGTTTTGTATTGAACTTCAATTTCTTATTTCCAAGGCATTATCCAAATTTAATTCTGTTTTTGATACCTGGTGTACTCAAATTTTATTTAAATTGTGGAATTGTTTGACGTGCTTGTAATATTTTCTTATAGCAAGAAAATCATACCAATTATATAACTTTTATTTAAGTAAAAGAATTTTTCTATCATAGCAAGCATTCTATTCAGGAAACATTCGAATTGATCTATGCTTTACGTATTATTACATGCTACTAATCACAACCCCAGAAAGCAAAAAATTAAATGTACATTTATATCGGCTAAATCCACCGGAAAATTTGTTTAGGATAAATACTCGCCTCTGATATCTTCAGGCGAACTCTGATATAATTTATGACCACGACATTTATAGCAGCGAAGTGAAAAATTACCTAAATTTGAAAACTGACGCTCCATTATAAATCATAAACGAAAAACTTTAGAAAAAAAAGCAACATACAATCCGTAAGCAGGGCTGCAATGAACCAATTTTAGATAATTCACCAGATATATCATTAAATATTATTTATGGTTTTGGCGAAAAGGAGGCCAGTCTGCAATTAGGCCAACCTAATTTTTCAACGACCGCAATTCGCATGTCAAACTAAATAATAATCCCACTCTAGAGAAAATCTTAATTTATAGGCGCTCTGCCGTTTCTTTTCTCTACATTATCTTAAAGTTTTCCTCCGTGTTGGTGTACGTTTTAATTCTTCATTCCAGAGTTCCATGGGAACGATATTCAGCTTGCGGTCGAGACGAAGGGACGATTCTTATTTATCTTTGGAAGCTTCCGGCACTGATTTGAAATTAATTCACGTCGGCGCTAATGGTACGGATGTTGTGCGGATTCCCACGACATTGGATGACGGCAAATGGCATCAAATATCGCTCAGGTACAGTATCTGCTTCTTTACTTTTATATCTACGCAGTATTGAGTGTTATTAAAAATGTCAAAATGTGATAGATTATTCACTAAAAAGTACTTAAAAACAAATTTTGTTAAATATGAATCATAACAGTACAATTCGTGTACATACTAGGGAGTGTGATAAAAACAAGGGTAAATACAGAGGTGCGTTCAAAACATAGAAAGATGAATATAAAGTTATACTCTTGTACTTGCTAAGCCGTTGGGCGTCATCTTAACTACGCCTTAGGCTTTTAATACAAGGTGAGTCATCTCCGCGGGTAAGGCCAATTGTGCTTTTACGAGTAAAGATATTTCGAAAAGGTTTTTCCTTGGGAAAAAATATTTTGTATTGTACAGAGTGTTCCATAACTTGGTGGCTGACTATAGTTATAGTTTTTCAAACTGAACACCCTATATATTATTAAATTTTTGTATTCCCCTTATAATTTTGAGGCAAAAAGTTACATATAAGCTAGTATAGGCCTCAAATTTAAGGTTTTCAACTTATTACATTCAATGCTTTTATAAAATTATATTTCTCGAAAACGACGTATTAGATGGACACAATTTTTGGTAGACTTGTTCATAATAAAAGGGCCTAATACAAGAATATTTTATTTTTTTGCAAATACTAGTTGAACTCGCAGAAAACTGAATAAACTTACATGACATATTTTTTTTCAAATGAAACACCTGTATGTATATCGGTTCATTTTTGGGTTGCTTACTAAATTTCGCACTAAAAACATGTAGAACGTTATTATTTTAAAAGTGGCCATTACTGAGCTATTGTCGTTTCCTGATGTAATTTTGCCAACTTTCAGTTTTTTATTTGAATACAGTATAGTGAACCATGATATTTGCCGCAAAATTGACAATTGAATGGATCACATTTAATAAGTTGCTCTTCAGTTGTCAAACCTGATTTTATAATGAATTTTTCTAAAAATGAACTTAGAGACACGATTTTTCTTTGTATTGGGGTAAGGACAAAAAAAATGGATATATCTTATTTACAATACAGTAAAATGATTCAAAATATATGTAGAATATGACACAATAAACAAATTTTAAAACCAAACAAAAAAATTAATAACTTGAATTTAGTAGATGTCGAAACATGAACTGTTACGTGAATGGATGAGTAAGTAATGGAACAGAAATCATAAAATAACAATAAATATGAACATTTAAATAGGTAAAAATAGTTCAAATTCACTTTTAAAAGTTTCTGAACATGCATGCTTCCGAAATGATAAATCGACATTAATAAGGCGCGGAGTAATTATATTTCTAAATATTTGTCAAATGTGTCCGTCATATCTTCTTTTGTGATCACAGGTATACTCTATATTTGCTCTTTTACGGATTCCTATAAATGGAAACCAATTTTGTGATGTGCGAAGACCCAGCAAGCCAGTAAATAGGGCCTCCACGGGTTAGCCACTTCACTGAAAACATTTCATTAAAGTATTTCGTGTCTGTAGCATAGAATGTTCGCCGTCTTGTTACATCTACATCCCTTCGTAAATTTAGCAAAACATCTTAAAAATAGCAAACAACAATAAATAATTATTATTAGCAAAGCAAATTAATTAAATAGAATTATTGGAAAGCCTTTGATTTATCAAAAACGACATCCAAGGAAAAAAAAGAAGCCATAAAATTCAACATTAAAATATCTTTGACACATACTCAGTATTATTTGTATGATGAGATTAGATTGGCGTCCAAGATAAATCTAGACCGTCTTGTCTATGAATAGTATGCAACAGTTTTACTCCTAATTTTTACAATTACTCTTTGAATTAGACAATTTGCGTCGATATTATTTGTGTAGTGGGGTTGAATGTCGTCTAAGATGAATCTAGGTCTTTTAATAAAACTACATAGATATTAGCGGCTGTTATATGCTTAATTGTGAAATTTTTTTACTTTTAATTACACATTTCGCGTTTTTATCTTTCTATGTTAGTCATTAAACACAGAGATCGGCATTCCAGTCTTATAATGTCGTTTTTGATAAATCAAATATTTTCGAATGATTCTATTTAATATATTTGATTTCTTAATAATATTTGTTTGTATATATACATCAAAGAACTTAAACGACAATGTTTGAACTTAACGAATAAATATTTTTGTTCAATTCCAAAGTCAGTTAGATATTTTGCAATTAAAAATTACGAAAACACAAACGTATATCATTTTGTTAACCTTAACTTGTTATCATGACAAGTTTTCAAGGTGAATTTCATAAATAGATACTAACGCAATGCGTCGTGTCATTTATATATTTAAATATCTACATACCTTTGTAATTATACTACTACTTATAAACACAAACAGTTTTATATTTGGTACACTATTTTCAATCATATTTTGGTCATGCAAGAACTAAAAATTTAAATAGTTTGACATTAGAATTTGATAATGCTTTGTTTCTGGTGAACAGTCAAGCATCTAATGCTAAATTTTACAACAGATTGTTTATTATAATATAATTGTATAGATTAGAATTTGTGTTAGTACATATTTATATAAACGCGCAAATTCTGACTGTAAACTGTCTCTGTATTCTTTTATATGTTTGTAACTCTTTATTGCATTGAAAACCTGGATGTGTTGGTAGTCATGAATGAAATTTAATTATTAATGATCTCTAAATAATTTTCAACAAATTCTTTAATTTTTGTAATTTTGTATACAAGGTGTGTATAAACTGGCGGACCCACTACACGTGGCGACATTCTTGGTCAAATTTTGAGTTAAAAGTCCTAATCCTAAAACGATGTATCAGACTTCCTTTGTCTTCAGAATGAATTTGAAAGAAACATACATTTGGCAACATTGGACACGCATGTGCTAGTTATAATCTTCGGAACATTTTTACACGTCGTCATGTGAACCTTACATTTTAAATTTAAAAAAGAAACAAACGAAATAAAATTGGTTTCTTAGATTACATATTTATTACGAAAATATTACAAAGTTTAAAAATTTTTTGATAATATTGACTAATTTTTGTACATCTTCTTGATAGAAATCAATGTAATTATTACCTACATAATTGTTCGAATGAAATCCATCAGTTTGTAGACATAGCTGCAATCTTTGTGGTATCGTTTGTACTATTCGCTCAAGTCTTTCTGGTGTGATTTCTAATACTGCGGCTTCAATTCGGGCTCTAACTTCGTCAGCGTCCTATGGAGGTGTAGCGTAAACTATACCTTTAATGAAACCCCAAACAAAAAAAAATCTAATGGATTGAGATCGGGGGATCTCGCAGGCCACAAAAGGGGACCGCCACGACCAATCCATCTGTCTGGGAAGTGTTCAGTTAACCAGTCTCTTATATTACGAGCAAAGTGCGCAGGAGCTCCATCATGCATGAAAATCATATTACGGCGTACGTTCAGCGGTATCTCATGAATAACTTGTTCTAAAACATTTAAATATTCACCGGCATCTAGGCGATTTGGTAAGTAAATTGGTCCAACTACCCTGTGGATTATTATACCCAGCCAAACGTTAACAGAAAACCTTCTTTGGTGACCGTATTCGCGAAATTCATGTGGATTTTCATCTGTCCAATGATGAAAATTATGAGTATTAAACACACCATCTCTGGTAAACATGCACTCATCACTCCAAAGAATACGTCTTAAAAAGTCACCTTCTTCCTGAATTCTATTTAAGATTGTATTGCAATAATTGATTCGAAATAAGTTATCATTTCCGTAAAGAGGCTGAACTTTAGAAACATGGTATGGATGAAGCAAGTTTTCTCGTAGAACCAAATGAACAGTCTTATTACTGGGAATATTTAGTGTAGAAGCTAATTGACGGGTACTCGCAGAGGGATCTTCCTGTATTGTGGCTAGAACTTGCTCTTCTAGTTGCACGGTACGCCTTTGCCTTGCCATGGTCGACCTGCGTTCGCATTTCTTGGAATAAACGAACCTGTTTCACGAAGTCGTTGGTCCAGCCTTCGAAATATATTTTTACTTGGATGCCTCCGATTTGGAAAACGCACTCTATATTCCTGCCCTGCCATGCTAGCATTTCCACGACAGAAACCGTATATCATGTACATATCGGCATATTCGTTGAACGTAAAATTCATAATAAACAAACAGAACAACTAGTAAACACGAAAACCCGAAAACTGATTAAAACTATACAAATAAACACGAAAAATAAGCAAGTCGAATGAAATAGGTAGTTTACAAAATGTTAAAATTTGACAGTAGTAATGTATTTGACTAGAACAACATTAGGCTGCCTACTTATTGTTTTACAACGTTGTCAGATGTGTTTTTCGTCAAAATAAGTTAATAAACAAATACTAAAAACAAACTTTAAAATCAAAAAGAAAACTTTAACGAAAGGATAATAACAACAATTCTTCTTTCTTCTAAATTGTAGCTCTTTCTGTCAACAAATATCAAGTAATAATGCTTATTTCAAGACTGAAAGTCCGAACTTTAGGAACCTCGCCAATTTATACACACCTTGTATATGTATATGTATGCCGTTCTGCGTAAAATACATAGTATGTATGCGAGAAAGAAATTATATTCAATATTATAAGAAAAATATTTGTTGTGATGTATACAAATTGACAGAATATCAATAAGCTTTAAACAATTAGCTTAAAAACGAAGTAATAAAAAAAATTAAATTAACTTTGTCATTATACCAGAGACGGCATGGATTTTTTTTTATTAAGCACAACTTTTTAATTACCTTTTGAATTGAAAAACAAAACAGGAGAAATCTGCCCGTGTATATGTACTAGGTACACGCTGGCTGCTTAATTAAAAATAATGTGAAATGTTAGTAATTAGATTTAATTAACACCTGTGACGGTGTAAATAGTAGAAGGAAAATGCAACAAACGCGTACGTTGTATGAAACTTACTATAAATATTCAAAGATAATATAACGAGATCTTGACAAATAGTCGACTATTTCATTGTGATCAATTTTTCGAGTGTGCGCTACGGCCAATTTGACGAGACCAAAATTGGCATTAATAATTTGACTAGAGCACGAGAGCTTTAGCTCGAGGGCTTTAGTCTTTAATTATTAATGCCAATTTTGGTTAAGTCAAATTAGGAGGCACACGAGAAAAATTGAAACAATGTAATAGTCGACTCCTTATCAAGCTCGAGCTATATTTGTTAAGATTATTTCCTAAACCAGTTGTCAAATCGATGTGATTATCAATAATTTGATCCGAAACATCGCTAAATCTCTTTTTGTCGGACATTTTCATCTATTTGACACGTTTGCCACTTAATGAAAAAATACATACTTGATTTGTTACCTACATTTGAATAGTCGATTTGTAATAGTCGCTGATATCAAGAACCGGTACCGTTCATTGGTTAATTTCAACTTCAGTTTTGATTGTGATTTGACAAAATTTAAATTTGACAGGTGAAGGAAATAATCACTTATAATACCATGAGTAGTCAAAGTTATGTCGATTATTTTTGTGGTGGTTACACGAATGTCTTTCATGATTGCATTTAAATACTACGAGTGCGGAGCACGAGTAGTATTCGCAATTATGAAAGACATGAGTGTAAAGCACCACAAAAATAGTAGACTCAACTTTGACTACGAATCGTATTCGAGAGACTATTCAATGAACCAAATCAATTTTTCATATTAAAATGACTCAAAATTTAGTTACACATGATTACGTTTCCATGTCAACAAAAAAAAACATTTATGTTTGTCATTAAAATTTTTGGAATCGTGTTCCTATTTAGTTCGTTTCGTTGAATAAAAACTGGTGTTTCTAAATAATGGGAACTGAGAAAAGATTTGGCACGAAATCTGAAGACGAAATCGATGCTGAAATTTGCGAAAATATCCCTTGGAACACGAAGAAATCCAAAGATTCAGTATGGAGACAATTTAGTACATTTTTAACAGCAAAAGGCTATAAACTGGATCAATCTACTTCTCCTGTGGACTTAAATGTCATCTTAAAGTCGTGGGCATGTAATATGAAGAAAAAAGATGGGTCCGATTATAAAGAAGGCGTCATCAAGCACATGTGGAACGTGACGGCGAAAATGGTTCAAGAAATGTTCTTCAATAAGTGGAAAATAAACGTAAACCCGTTTTCTGATGCAATATTTAAGTCAGCACGTGACGCCAGGGATGCTACAAGAAGAAAACTGCAAGCGTGTCCTGAAAAAAGAACCAGCAACGCGGCGGCACTTACAGAACCAGAATACTTAAATATGATACGCATATTAGATGAGAGTACCCCAGACGGTTTACAGAAAAAGTTTTTCTTAATAGCATCTTACGAACTAGCTTGGCGGGGAGGAGAAGGGAGCAACTGTTTCACCTATTACTTCAAGGAGGAACTCGATAACAAGGGAAGAAGAACTGGTAGAATTGAGTATAATCCAGTATTTTCGAAAACTGCGCAGGGGGGAACTAAATCATTGACAGGCAGCAAGTGGTTGATAGAGAATAAAAGCAATACCGATATGTGTCCAGTTAGGTAACCTATTTATATTTAATTTCAAGACGGTATAATTAATATTCTTCTGTTATTTAGATTGTATTATCTACTGAAATCGAAGAGAGGAAAAAATGTGAAAACAGAAAGGATGTTTTTGACACCGAATCCGTTTTGGGATAAAGTTGAGAATGCGGTGTGGTATAAGAACAGTCCAGTTGGTATATGTGAGATCAGTAAATGGGTGAAGTTATTAGCTGAAAAAACTGGATTAGATGTTAAAAGAAGGAAGATACCAAATCATTCGGTACGCTCTTCAACTGTATCATCTCTGGCGAAAGCTGGAGTCGGAGAGCAACAACTGATGAAAATAACGGGACACCAAAATCTGAATTCCATAAAATCGTACTTGCAGCTTGATGATGAGCACCACGAGTCGATTATCACCAAAATGCGAAGAAATTTTACAACAACAAATGTGTCATGTACAACTTCGACATCTGTCAGTAATAGTGACGGTATTAAGCTACAAGAGAAAGGTACTCCCTCGGGTACTCCCAGTGATAGCTCTGTTCCAGAATGTCTGCTGCAGCACTGCAGTAATGTTAGTTTTCCTAATTGTACCTTCAATATTGTTAGTAAATGAGTTACATTAATAAAAACTTTCACTTGTTTAAAATATCCACTTGAATACCTTCTAGGAAGATATAATCGCTGAAATTTCCTGTTGCTATGATACGAAAGTAAATATTTGCTATTTTATTGGTTCATATTTGAACAATGATAGGTGAATTGAATAGTCGAAGTAATTATAAGATAACTACTTAAAATGCTGACAAAATAAGCAGTTGGCTTCTACATATTATGAAATGTCGGATTTGCTGGGTAACGCTTAAAAAATAATTTATAAAATTTTAAAATTGCAAGAAGGTTGTAAGGTGTATGACAAGTGTATTACTCTGCAATTCGTGCGACGAAATTTGATTCTTTGTAAGACATCTCTTTTATAAAATGGTTATTTTAATTTTTCACAATTACATATTATTGCTTTGTGACATAACCTCTTTAAATACGGCTTCATCTTCAAAATTTCACAAAATGCACCTAATTTAAGCACTATTTCGCAGAAAGGGTATGCCTAATAGTCACATTTATCCCGAAAAAGACCGCTTATACAGACAAGTAACTCTGGAGAACATACAGAAACTGAGAAATGAATTTAGAATAAAAGAACAGAATATGTTCTATCTGAGACATCCCTATTTATCGATGGAGCAATTCGAAGAACACGTGAAAGCTTTAGGAAGGCCAAAAAAAGCATCGAAGGTTTTAAGCAGACCAAAAAATTTTTTAAAGAACATGTTACAATAGAATCGAGACTAGGTCATTTGAGGTATAAAGAAGTGTGGGAATAGTAGTTAAAATTAAAGAAAAGTAATGTAAGTTTTTATTAATGCTATTGTTATTACTCTGGTTTGTAACAAAGAATTTGAATATTAAAAAAAAAAAACAATCACAGTTGATACAACTTTTGGCGCGGATTAATGAATTATTTTTTTTCCTTGGGTTCATCGGCCTCATAAATTAGCTGTGCCTTTCAATACAAACAAAAGGCATAGCTAATTTATGTACAAAACAAAAAACTAAACATAAAGATCACAGGCGTTCAGAATAAACAAGCGGTTCCCAGTCATCTAGTACGCCATAAATGAATCTCTAATTTATTACACGTAGAGCTAAACTATTAACATTTAACGTTTAAATAATTCAATATATTAACCAAAACTCCTTCAGTGGAATTTTTTCTAGCATTGCTAAAATTCTGCCCAAATAATGAGGCAGAAACAAAAATGCGACTTAACGCAATGACTGTTCACACGCAAAATAACCCTACGCTATCCCTATTCATGACAAAAGCGGAAGAATGTCATCTCTTAACGTCTAGATTTGCATTTTTGGCATAATAATTTTATAGTAGGAAATATTACTAAAGGCACGTTAAAAATCCTATAAATTCATATTAATGATTTTAAAAAAGAAATATCAAGTAATATATTCGAATTCAGTAAATGATATTTACAACTTCACCAGGGAATAAACAATCGTTCCGTTCTTGGTCGCTGAACGAGAAAAACCTTTCAACCATTAAATGCAAAATACGCATAGTAAATGGTAACAAAATTAAAGAAATATTCTATACATTATTTCTTAACCGTAACAACCTATAATAACCAATTTTCATTAAATAAATCACACTTCATTATAATGTACAATAAGGTTATGTAAATAAGGCATGCTACTAACTACGTTTTACTTCTTATGAAATAAAGTTTGTGGAGGACTGCTTATAAAAGTTGAGACTTTACATACTAACTAACGAGTAAAAGGTTTAGACAAAATATATATATAATTTCACATGAGCTCAATATTTATAATTTTCCGTATTGTAAATGAGTATTTTACAAAATAAATCTAAAATTGTATTACTTCCTTTTTACAGTATTCGTGATGACAGCGTCGTCGATACCTATATAGATTGTGAATGGTCAAGGACTGACGTTCTCAAGAAGGATTCCTTCGATATTCCCGAGGATTCGGATTTAATTATTGGATATTTGTTCTCGGTGAGTACTCTCCTTTGACCATTTATTTCGTTCGAGAACACTTATATTCTTGCAAAGATTTATTATGTTTTCGATTCCTTTCTTTCGGTATTAATTGCACAACTATATTTTACTGTTCGCTTACCTATTTCCTACTTTGGATTTATTTTTTTGTTTGTTTGTGAGATAGGTAAAAATTACTATCTACATTTAAATAAAGAGCAATGGCTCATTAATTTAAGTTATATACCACGCATATGTATTGCAAGAAATTGAATAACGAGGAAATTGAACAATACTTCAGAAAAATTCTTATTTATTTTGCTCTTTTGTATATTTTATTGCACTTTAAGATGAATAAAGTGTATTACATTTGAAAAAATAAGGTGTGGACACCACACGACTTTCTTATACATATATGCCTTCCAAATTATAGAAAAGTTGTTCAAAATTAAGTTTTAAATACTTTTATCTTCTTTAAAGAATCTGTCAGTAAATGTGTTACTTCGTGTCCAAATTTTGACATTTTTTTACGCAAGAATTCTATTATAAATACTTCAAATGTATACAGAATGCATACTTTGCGATATATTTGTAAGAAAGTGCTATTCGATAAGAGTAAAAGTGTTACTTCCCGTTGAAATTTCGTTTATATAAAATGTAGCTGTAAATATTTTGCACTCTTGATAAATCTATATAGAATGTATAATTTATGAAATATTTGCAAAAAATCGCTATTCGATAACTGTTACTGAATTTTAAAAAATATATATATACAAATAGTAATGAAAATCAAGTTGTAAATGCATTTATACTCGTAATGTATTTGCCTAGAAAGCATGACTTGCAAAATATTCGCAAAAAACTAATTTTCGACAAGAATTAAAGACCTACTTACGGTAGGAATTTCGAAAAACTTTTTTAATAACACTTTTCTCAAATACACTTTTAAGTACACTTGAATTCTTTATTAGTTTGTTTAAATTTATTATGTAGTTGACGAAATATTGCTAAAATTCGCGTTTTTCACTGAAGTAAACTACTAATTCCGGTCTACCGATTTTACTGAAAATCTAATCAATAGTAAATATAAAATTTGCCCGTCTGACCACTATCATGATCAGAGAGAGGCAGATAGAGAGAGAGAGGGAGAGGGGCGGGAGAGAGAGGGAGAGAGAGGGAGAGAGAGAGAAAAAGGGAGAGGGGAGAGAGAGAGAGACACTTTCTAAAAACCTCTTTTTTGGTATGACTTCAAAACGTGGACATCTCCAAAAGTCTTGAGGTCAAATATTTTCATCATCACAATAATTTATTATACTACATACGTATAAGCAAATAAAGATATGGAAGAGTGTAAAATTGAAATACGAAATTCATTAAGTTGTCAAAATAACATTGTTTACAAATAGGAACAAAAATAACAATTTTTGAATCATAAATTTTATATTTCACATTCTGAATAGAGTAATACAGGACTGTCATATCAAGAAGACTGGCGAGACTAGATTAAAATATATAACCGTCCATTCCGTTGAGCTTCTTCATTATATCCATCTTCTCGAGCTCTTCATCATCGGAAAAGCGTTTTCCACGAAAATCTAAATTTGGCAACAGGTAATAATCACTGGGGGCCAGGTCGGAGGTATAGGGTGGGCAGTTGATCTCTTCGAAACCGCGTTCTCGCACAGCACCCAGACACTTTCCCTGTGAACCGGAGCATTGTCCTGAAGAAGCAATACACCAACGCTCAGTTTTCCTGTATTCGATCAACAAAATTTTTCACCTGATATCGTGTGTGAAAATTATTTTTTTTTTTTTTAAACTAAACAATTGTGTTTTATTATACAGCAAGGACGCGCAGGTTGGAATAAATTCATTTCAAATTTTTGGTTTTGTTTTATGAAAAAACGCTCGGATAGGTCGATTTTTATTTTTAGCTTCGGTTTTTTTGATGGTAAATTGATGTACAAAGGGTGGTCCAAAAATAAGTTACGACATCAATTTTTTTTTCAAATGGAAACATTTACAATTGAACATATCAATAACTGCAGTTATTGATATGTGCAATTGTAAATTTCTCGATAACTGTTGAGTTTGGGTATAGGACATAGTACATGAAACATACTTAGAATTCGATGTAGAATTAATAAATTAAATAAAAAACATATGTTTCAATTTGAAAAAGAAAATTGATGGTCGTAACTTATTTTTGAACCACCTGTGTACATCAATTACCATCAGAAAAACCGCAGCTAAAACTAAAAATCGACGTATCCGAGCGTTTTTCCATAAAACAAAAGCAAAAATTTTAAATAAATTTACTCCAACCCGCGCGTCCTCACTGTATATAAAAAAATTTAACATTGTCTGCTGGTCGATAGTTATCGGAGCGTCATTAAATATTAAGCAGAAGATTATATACAACTTATATTCAGTCATTTTTATCTTGTTACTATTTAACCATTCCAGCATATACTTCCATAAGTTGTAGTCTTCTATTTCTTCACATTACTATACAAGTGTGCGGGTAAATGACTCAGATATTGGCAAAGGCGTTTTAATATCTTTCACGTTATAAGTGTTTGCTTAACTAATGTTGGTCTAGTCATTCGCTCTTTACAGACACATCTGCACCCGTCCATAACTTTGTTTGCTCAATCTCCCATTTATTTTTACATATGTTGGTTACCGTATAAATTAGTTCATATTTGTTAACATGAGGAAAATCCAGTTTACTTCCTGTAAAAATATTTTTCCTTTTACCACCACTCCATAATTAATAAGGGCACGGTATTACAAAATGAATGCGAAATCATATTCTGAATTGTAAATTGCCATGTGGTAATTATATTGAATAAGTTTTACCCTTAGCTCGGTAAATATTGAGTTACACAAAGTACGTATACCTATATTAGAGACAAAGTAGCTCCAAACGGGTTTCCATTCAGCTAGAAAATTTACGCACTCTCATTGTCCTCTACTTTCACCCCCATTTCAAGTTATTAACTCCGCATTCATTGTGCGCCTGCTTTCATACTGACAGTTATTATGTGTTTTAAACATAATAAATCAGGGTTTATTATTGAGCCTTATATTTTCGAATCAAGATGTAAATCATCTCACAGTGTTTGGTACTACACTTTGGTTTACATTCGAAAAATGATTTATTTTAAATCTTACTTGCGGTAAAATGAGGGTATGATGAGCTAAATGTCTGGACATGATTCCGGGCAATGTTATTTATACACTAAAATCCGCTTATAACGGTCTTCGTGGCCCCAAAATATTTAATTTATTATAGGAAATGCTCACCTTACTATTTGAAGTTAATATGTTAATAAATCATACTAATATATACAAAGCGATTCATCTCAAGAGAATTATTTTTAAGTATACGAAAAGGAAAAAAATCTGCTGAACTTAAAATCTGTGTAATGCAATTGTAAACATAGGAAATCACAGTCAAATCTAGATATATATAAATTCAGCCTGTGTATGTTTGTGATCGCAAAACTCGTAGTCGGTGGAAGTTTTTTAAGACAACGTTGCATTTGAATACGCGAGTGTTTTTATAGTAGTCTTATTTACAGCCATACAATTAATAAGTACTTGTGATAGTTGACAGTTTTATGATGAAATAGCGTAAACGTCAAATAAATAAACGTCAGTTTAAGACCCTTCCAAACTTTTATAAAGCCAGAAATGTCAACTCCATATGTCAGAACCATTGAGAAAGAATAGACGACGTCACGTGATCAAACCGGGTACAGGTCCGCCATATTGATACTACACTTACGTCAAACAGATAGTGTTGGTAAAAAAATGGAGTGTTTGTTAAGTGTATCGTGTATTAGAGTTATATAATAAGTAAAATATTAAAAGACATCATGGTTTCTTGTGCTCTTCGTAGCTACAACAGCAAAGACGGCGTTGATAAGAAGAATTCGTCTGGAATAACATTTCATAGGTTAGTGTAGGTCTGACAGGTGTGGGATGACAGATTATAATTTTGAGTAGTCCGGACTAGATAGGGCAGCTATATTGGTCCCACACTTAGCCCCCCCAATGCTCCCGTTTTGAGAGTACAGCAAAGATGCTTTACAGCGTCTCCATAGTATTTTTCCTCATTGGTCAGAACTAACTGTCGTATGTTTGTGCACTCAAAACCCAAAAAATAGTCAGTCGATTGACTTATAATTTTGATATAACGTTGTATTTGAATACGCAAGTGTTTTTATAGTAAAATGAAATTTTGACACAACGTTGCATTCTAATACGCACGTGTTTATACACACGGCGTAACACGAATCTTCCCGCACCAATGAAGTATTCGGTAAGCTATGACATAAGTAGCTCTATCTTTCGGAACAAGCGAAACAGTAAAAAATATGTGAAAACCATATTTCTTTTCACTCTATTGTCATTTCACATAGCCACACCAACGCAAGGCAGGGTATTGAATTGAATGACATGTTTTCTCAATGAATCTATGTTGCAGCACTATATTGTTGATGAACTTGCATCAACTTCAAGCTATATTTACAAGCCACGAGCTACAAACTCTCCGATTAACTTGGAGGTTTCTAACAAAGACAAAAACCTAAGGCTGGTGTTTGGCAAATAACTTGCCGCTGTCACCAATGAGATCTTAAGTGCGTACACATACACATGCGCCCAAAGAGATCATCATAAAATTTTATAATAAAACGATGAATAATTACAGAAACTGCGTTGAAAATTCCAATTAAAATTAATTACAAATTGTAATAGCCAAAAGGAGAAAATAAGGTGGAACAGAAGTGTAAATATCAGGGAACGAGGGAATAATTTCACTACGAACGTATAGATGGCTCCGGTGGCTAAATCTACGCAACAATATAAAGAAATTTACCTACATATAGAACGAGATTTTTAGACCGCAACAATGATTTACGTACCAATGCATAAAACGAGTTAAAACCAAGATGATTGTTGATCTCTGTGGCACACCTCTCCTTATGAATTTTTGGGATTATATACAGGATTACCGCTAAATAGGTACCAGGCTATACGAATCTGAAGAATACGTATAAATGTCTAACTGAAAATCAAAAAAGAAATTTATTTGTAACTCGTCAAAAATTTCTAAATTTTTAGGGCCAAAATGTAGTTAAAGTCGGTCCATAACTTTGTTTATCCTATACGCATTTACTTAAATACCAGGAGTAATTCCAGTTCTTCCAAAAAAAACGATAAAATGCAAATAGTTGTAACCTTTGAGAATGAATGGCGATTGAAAAGATTTATGGCGATTTTGTGTGTGAATAGCACGCTTTTATGTGGAAAAGGTCGACAACCTCAGTGCATTACCATGTTTTTTTTTCGTTAAATAGAAGTATATTATTTTGAAACTTAAATTCCTCTATCTGAAAATTATAATGTTTGTATATTAATTGCAACAGGTTCGGACTCGAGGAAAGAAAAATCACTTTCTCGTCACTGCATGCACATTGGACGGCGATTTTTTTTTGTACGGGCATTACTCTTATTTTTCTTTCATCCCCTTTTTTTAATGACGGTATTTAAAACTATCCCTGTATATTATAGATGATGCTGAATTATACTTAATAAGTTTCTTATATATCTCGTCACTGATATAAAAAAAAATTCAATTTTTCAATAAGTTGTTTTGTTTTATCTTCAAAAGAATAAAGTACAGTTGAATATCTAGACCCTCATCTCATGTATTTTGCGCAATTTTTTATTTAATGTGCAAACTGTATGAATGGCAAAAGTTACACATATTAGTAATATTCTTCTGTTGGAATTTCGCATGATATGGCTGCATAAAGTACTGTTGCTTTCGCGAATGTTACAACTGCATTAGCCATTTATAATACCACGGAATTTTTAATCAACCTCACAAATAGGCAGATTTCACGCACTGTTTGTAAATCTTTGGCTTTAAGCCCTAAACTTACACTTCTTGCTAATAGGCTAGGCAACAGGGAGCCAACACAAGACTTACTTGGAAGAAATACAAGACTTTTGAAAGTTAATATCAGCTGTCATTTATACTCGTTTCCACACCACCATGAGGTAGACTACATAACGCGTTTTTTTATTGTGGTGTCCCCAGGGGGGCTAATCCCCATATTTGTTGTCAGTTGATTATTCTTTGTACCTTCTTTCGTTGTGACACTCTAGATTCTAGGTGGACCAAGCAGTAGCAGCCAACATATTGATTTTACGCGCTTTCAGCGGTTTTGACACTACGTACCTGCAGCCAAGGAAAAAAGAAGTTTCTTAAGATGCTTAAAATTAAGAAATTATATCAGACTGTACAGATGTTCAAGCAAGATAGTGTAAATTCCGACACTATTGCTGCTACAGCAGAACAATTATTAATTGCTCTTTACCAAACTTCTCAAGCAGGATCCTTGGCCTCTCTCTCGTGCCAACATTTTATCAGATCGGCAACAGAAAATAAGCTGAATCTTGCTTCACTCCCATCAACAGTTGCAGGAGCACGCCAGCATTTACTACGAATCTACCATCAAGTGCAGACGTAGTATGGTCTTTTCAAAAGTCTGGAAGAATGGGAATGGAAGGGAAGTAATATTGGACTTGTCCCAAATTCCTGTACTGTAAATGCTGAAAGGGATGGGGCTCAGCATGTGACTATAGAAAAGATGCAGATTAGTACGACCAATATTCTTTGAGAGTACGATAACGGCGAAGAAATATCGTAACGAAATTCTCAGTCAATTTACTAATCAATTGAAGAATGATGAACTCCAGATCGGATATTTTCAAGAGGATGGTGCTACACCTCATGTTACCCATGTAAATATTCAGTATTTGCAACGATATTGTGGCGATAGAATAATAAGGCGAAATACAGCGATTCCATATTCATGTTATTTAACAGTTATAGATTTTTGTGTGCGGCTATATATGAATTATACCATTTGTGAAACACGAATAAAAATCATTTAAAAATGTGAACACATCCATAACTCAGCATAGATACTGATCAATGTTTTTAATGCTCTACGAAATAGAGAGCAATTATGCTTGGCGGATAATGGTCATCATTTTACACATTTGTTATAATAATATTTTATTTGCTTTATAAAAATCTAAATATATTTAATATAAAATCCACCATTTTAATTTCTTTAATGACAATCATGACGTTTGGAAACATATTGATTGATCTCCTCTATAAACTTTAGTTACGACATGCTTTTTATACATGGCTTACTTAAGTGAAAATTTTAATGATATCTCGTTACAAACTAAGCATTTTATTTTTAAGAAAATATTACGTACATTTAGTAAGATTTTAGACCTCAAGCTTGATGTGTTTTGTATCTCTATTTCATTATACACCTGTACCTATGTATCGACAAAGTCATTATTGTTATTATTAATAAAAGGATATTATAGCTATGTACGAGGCCATTGGCATATTGTTCCTACTTATTAATGTCACATGATTGTTTATGTTTCGTTGATTTATGGCAGAAAGCAAAAAGGATTACGTCATTTTCAATATTTTACGATTAAGGCTGGTGTATATTTCTATCGTACTAAATTAACTAGTTGTGTTATATTCCATGCAAAATTGAGAAATATCATAAAGCAATGGAGCATATTATTCCAGTTTGCAAACTGTACGAAACACGCAATTCAAGTCACGGTGAAAATTGTAATAACATGATTTGATTCCAGTTCATGAACTGTATACACATTTCATGTTGAAGATAATTATCCGAAGTGGATAGGACATATCATACATACGTATGTGTATAATGTATATGGTATATATATGAATATTGTTCATAAAATATGATTGTAAATATTATTATATAGATTTTAAGGAATTAAACAGATTTAATGGATGATCATGAATAAGAAACTTATCTAAATGTTTCATGCAAATTATTTACGTTATGTATAATTATGCTAGATTAAAGTTTTGTTTTATACAATGCATGCGTTTTAGAGTCCATTTTGGACAATACTTGTACGTATAGGACTTGTTTTCATGTTAAGATTAAATTTTCGAGGGAAAAGAAATCTTCATAAAATAATATAGAGTTTATTATATTTTAATTGTACCGGGTGACTCAAGTATTACCGCCACCGCCAAAATTGATATTATTTATATAGAAAAATAATCAAATTATGTGTAAGGTTGGAATGAAATGTACACTACATACTTAATTAAAAAGAAACTCAGCAAACTGTTTAAAATGTGTCAAAATATTATCAAAAATTTTCATTTTTGGAATTGACATAATTTTTTTCATTATTATGATGCAAATATTTTTTAAAACATATTTATCTATATTAAAATCAAAAATTTAGCTTAGTATTCCTTAAATTTTAAGTTTACTGGAAAACATCTAAATTCCTTTACAATTTACAACCTGCCTGCACTAATCGACACAGTAAACATTCTCGACAAAATGTTCAAGATCTCTGGGGGAGATACCAGCACCCTCCACTACTACTCCAGCGAGCCACGCCTTAGGAGCCAAGCTGACCTTCGGTCGGAACCCAAGGTTTACCGCCACCGGCAAAATAACTCTTATTTATAAAATGAAATTTTTTATATCTTGTGAGTGACTGTTTCGATAGATACACTTCAGATATTGGCACTTATCTCAATCAAATTAAAATTCTATCACCTCCAGGATCGAAAAATTTGATTAACAGTACCTACCCAAACACACGTTCAGAATACTGATTTAAGACCATTAAATACCTAATAATATTTGGAATAGCTTCCCGGAATTAAAAATATCAAAACATTTTTTCTTATTTGCATTTAATTTTTTAAACATTGACGTATAAGGAGATCAACAAAGCTTCTAGTTGATGTTCATAAATTTTGGGCTACAATGGTTATCCAGACGAGCTTTCTATTCCGGATTTATTGTATGTTGTAATATTTTGAAAGGAAATACAAGCTCTGCAGGGTCAATTAATGCAGGCAGTTTGTAAATTATAAATGGAATTTAAGTACTTAGTACTAAACATCGAATTTAGGAAAAACTAAAATAAATGTTTGATTTTATTTAGATGAATATGTTTCAAAAAATATTTGCATCATCATAATGTAGAAAAAAATCGATTCCAAAAATCCAGAGTTTTGTTAATGTTTTGGTTTTCTGGCTGCCAACATTTTGCAAAATTTTGTTTTATTAAGTATGTAGTCTACATTTCAATCTAGTCTACTAGGTATATATGTATATAAAGTACGGGTGATCTCGACTGATTTGTTAAGACAGTAATCCTGAATTAATGGATGTAGCAGTCGGTAGGGCCAAATAAGACATCTCTTTACAGTTTTGGTCGAGCTTTCGATTAATTTATTCAATCTTCTTCTGGACCTGGTACAATAATTTGATTGTTAAAAAATGTACATACTATTCAGAGATATTTACATACCAATCTAATTAAGTAACAAATAAGTCAACATCACATTGTATTTCATTAAATATAAACAAAATGGACAACTCACAATACTTTAAAAATGTTTATTAAAAACAGTCATTAAAAGTCATACTTAATTAAAATAGTCGTTAATTACATGAAAATCAAATTACTAATGAAACGGAACAGATATTTTTTAAATATCCGATTGTTAAGTCGAATGATTGATGTGAAACAGCTGATTGAAATTTAAAGTGCACGAGCACATGTTAAAACTGAAATGAACATTGATAACGGTCTACCACTCCGAAGGTCATAGCAATGCTTTAAAATGAAATGTACGGCAACTTCACAAAAATAAATCCCCTCGTACGTACTCAATTAGCTGTTTCACATCAATCATTCGACTTAAATAAAATAAAATGTTTTATTATATTTGACGTTTCGAGTCTTTTTTCGAGCCTTTTTCAAAATATATACAATGTTTTTATCTAGAATATAATGTTGTCAATTATTTTAAAAAATAGAGGGTAAAAAATTAAAACACTTACAATTTATAGTGGACATCACCAACGTTTAGATTATCATAAATACTTTTTGTTAAACACTTTTTTTTTTGAAAAAGGCTCGAAAAAAACAGTCGAAACGTCAAATATAATAAAACATTTTATAATGAAATAAGTATTTTAATTTTCAAAAATGCTGAAAAATACTAAGAAGCAAAATTAAATTATATATACATATGCATCCTGCTATACAGTGTGTCCAGATTTCGATGCTCACCATTGGTATATCGGTTATTAGAAGAGATAGAGGAACGGTTAAATGGGGAATGTTTTGCAGAATTCAATGCGCGCAACAAATCTCATTTCAAATTCATTCGGACTTTTTACAATTTTCAGATATTTTGAAAAAACCAATATTTGCCGATTTCAATTTTCCTCAATAACTCGATAACGCCTAATGCGATCGCTTTTAAACTCTAACATTGTTCAGACACTTTTTTAAGACAAATTTTTTGGTGTTAACAGTAACCCCCGATTTTCATTTGTTTCCAAGTTCTCAGCGCTATCTTTTGTTTTTCTTATGGCGGCCATATTGGATTTTTAATTAGTTAGATAGTCCTTAAAAATAGCTTTTCAATAATGTACAACATGCCTAATAAATCTTTATTTACACGAGAGATATGAACATTTGAATAAAATTTCACTCTAATACGGAATTAGTTGGCTATGAAATTAAATGGTAGTGTAAAACAGACGATAAATAGATAAATAAGCTCAGTCATTGTTGACATGTCAAAGTGCAGTGCAGTTGGTGGGAGATTTAGAACTTTGTGTTGTAATTATTGATAAGTAATTACCGTTAAGCATTGCGATTAGATAAGAACTGATAATGGCACATACATTTCGAAATGAAGAAAGGGTTGATATGTTAGAAGTTTATTTCAAAGCAAATAGAATCTCTGAAAATTCTTGCACAAATTACGATCAGCGTTTTCAGGAAAGACCACAACCACACCGGACAATTTTTAACAGAATAATCAGAAATTTAGTGGACTATGGAAGCTTCGAACAAAAAAGATCCATCTATCAAGTTAACAATGCTGATGTACGTCAAAATAATATTTTGCAAAATGTTATAAACAATCCAAGTACATCAGTACGTTGAGGAAAAACAAATACCACCTATACAAACCAATAATTGTACAGGGTATAAGCGATAATGACTATCAGCGAAGATTACAATTTAGGTGATAACAACAAAAATGTGACGATGATACTGATCTTCCTAGGAATACTTTGGACAGATGTAACACGGTTTAACAATTGTGGAGTCTTCATCAGGCATAGTTATCATCACTGGTCAATTGATAATCCACATTTGGCAAATCAAAGAAGGTTTCAAATTCGAGTTGGTTTTAATCTCTGGTGTGGTTTGATTGGTACGAACTTTTATTGACAACTTCTTTGTTGTTTGAGTTTTTGTTTTTTCATTTTAGATAATCACTTAATAGGTCCTTTCATCTTTGATTACAATTTTACTGGTAATAGATATTTAGACCTACTAACGAATAAGATAATGCCTGCCGTAAGACAAATTATTAACATGCAAAACGTCTGGTTTCAGCAGGACGGCGGCCCTGCCCATAATGATCGTCACGTGCGACATTTTTTGTGAGAAGATTTCAATGAGAGAGTTATTTCAAATAATTGACCAGTACAATGGCTTGCGAGATCGCCCGACCCTACCCCCCTTGATTTTTATTTGTGGGGTGCCACTAAAAACGAAGTATTCAATTTTGAACCATCAGAGAATCAAGAAATTTTAGAACAACGAGTGCTGGATGTGCTGCAGATCATTAAACGAAAACACACTACGTAGAGTTTCTAACTCTGTTAAAACAATGTACCAAAAGTGTGTGGAGCAGAATGGTCACCATATTGAACAGTTTATTTAAGTAAATCTGAACTTGTAATTTCGTATTAGAGTGAATTTTATTTTACATATTCATATCTCTCATACAAATGAAGATTTATTAGGCAAGTAGTACATTATTGAAAAGCTTTTTAAGGACTATCTAACTAATTGAGAATGCAATAAGGTCGCCATAAGAAAAACAAAAGATGGCGCTAAGAACGGGGCAACAAATGAATTAATTATCAATAATTACTATACAAAGTTCTAAATCTTCAACCAATTGCACTGCACTTTTACATGTGACTAATGACAGAGCTTATTTATCGTCTGTTTTACACTAACATTTAATTTCATAGCCAACTAATACCGTATTAGAGTGAAATTTTATTCAAATGTTCATATCTCTCGTGTAAATAAAGATTTATTAGGCATGTTGTACATTATTGAAAAGCTATTTTTAAGAACTATCTAACTAATTAAAAATCCAATATGGCCGCTATAAGAAAAACAAAAGGTAGCGCTAAGAACTTGGAAACAAGTGAAAATCGGGGGTTACTGTTAACACCAAAAAATTTGTCTTAAAAAAGTGTCTGAATAATGTTAGAGTTTAAAAGCCATCGCATTAGGCGTTATCGAGTTATTGACGAGAATTGAAATCGGCAAATATCGGTTTTTTCAAAATATCTCAAAATTGTGAAAAGTCCGAATGAATTTGAAATGAGATTTGTTGCGAGCATTGAATTCTGCAAAACATTCCCCATTTAACCGTTCCTCTATCTCTTCTAATAACCGATATACCAATGGTGAGCATCGAAATCTGGACACACTGTATATGTGGCGTCCGAGCAAGAGCGCAGACATATGGCGTCCCTCGGAAGGAGCAGTTTAAACTAATTTTTGAGTGAAGTATATTGATTTTTGACATTAAGATAAGCTTCTCATCACTTCAGATTGAAATGTAAAAAATATGATGATTTTCATAGCACTATACCTACAGACTCCTTTTACTTTAGCATATTATTGGACTCCAGCGTATATTTTATTTTCAATCACTCGATTTTATGGAGTCCGTATATATTTTTGAAATTGCCGTCGTTATAAATACCAAATTGATATAATATGGGGATCGTATATTTGTGAATGCCTACATATATATGGGACTTTACTTCGGACGACGCGGTCCGTACATACACGAAAAACGGTGTTTTGAATACTTTTTAGTCAGTTATACAGACATTATATGCAAAACTTAAATTATTTTAAACTATACGGGGTATTAGAGAAGAGAGGTACATATCAAAGTTATGTTTTTTTGTAATGGACATATCAATTTGCAGATCAGATTAGAAAAACATTATGTAAGGTACCCTATACCAAAATTTACCATTTCTTAAATATTTAAAAAATTACACGGTAGTAAAATAAAAAAGTAAGACTTGCTTCACCAGGTAACATTGAAAATACGCAAATGTATTTAACATTCAACACAAGACTATTAAATATCATAAAATTTTAATTACAAACCTATTCAATTAGGCAATGTTTGCAGATAGTTGACCTTATCTGAAATAGAACATATTGTATTTGACTTTATTGAATGCAAAATTTAATTGTCTTTAATAAGAGGATTCGATCTTCTCTATACCTACCGTCAAAAGTGTTCTACTAATTAGCATGCAAAAGTGTTCTACTAATCAGCATGCTATTTTTTATAACTATATTTAAATAAATTTCCTTTAAAATCAAGTAGCTTTGGACAGCAGCAATTGCGATATTTTGGGATCGTATAATATTCATTTACACATTTAGTTTAGAATTTGTTAGCAAAAATAATAACAAATTGTTAGATGAATTTGAATAAAGTTGTAATTCAACGACATCTAATTCAAAACATACAACGTATATGTATAAGACAATTTAAATATGTTACTATATTCAAATGTAAAGCGTCTAAATGGTAAACACAAAGATGCGTAAATAAAAAAAATATAATGTTAATATTAGATCCAAAACAAAAAAAACGAAAAATAAACATCTATTATCAACTAAAAGAAATACCAAAATGCTGTCCGCTCGTCACTATCAATAATCGACCTCATTAAATGAATCTCTACCACTCCATAGAATCTCTGGAATTATTGTATTGTTTCATGTCTCATGGGACTACACAATACACTTCTCAAGTATTCCCCATAAAAAGAATCATGCAGGTCAAATCTGGGAATCCCACCCTGTCATTGTCTGTCAACATGCTTTACCAACTCTAATTTTGAAATATGTATCTTTAGATATCAGAGGAAATATGTTGCTGCAGCTATACGGTGATACTGCATACTTACATGATAGTATTCGAGAATATTTAAACGAACATTTTCCAAACAAATGGAAGAAATGGGTCGCGAAAATTGCCAGCAAGATTCACGAATTTGACATGCACATAGCAGTGTTGTCAGCTATGTCTAAATGACATGAAGCTAAATTTAGAGGCACGCCAAACAATAATTCTATGAAGTGTTCAAAAACATTTTTAGTGTTTGCTTTAGTTCATAGGTTCCCAAAGTGGGCGATAACGCCCCCTTGTGGGCGCTGCAGGTCTAAAGGGGGGCGGTAAGAGACCCAGAAAAAAAATGGGGGCGTTGTGTAAAGGCTTAGGGGGCGATTTGTAATTTCATCTAGAATCTAGGAGGACTCTTAGACACCGATTGAGCTCTCGACTCTCGACTAGGGATGGGCGATAAACATCGATGTTCATTGAACATCGATATTTTAGGATCGATGTTCGATGTTTTTGCATCGATGTTTGCAATTTAGATTTATCGATAAACTATCGATGTTAGAAGAAATATAGTGAACATCGAACTTTTAAGCTTGACAAAATGTATTTGCACTAATCACAAAATAAAACAGCGTCCTCTGTTGACAAATACAAAAATGTTTCCAAATTAACAGCTCACATACAGGCTACGAGGATGTAAAATTGTCTACGAATAAAAGAAGTATTTAAATTACACAGTGCTATATCATATAAATTCGAATATTTCATTTTAGGCTCTTTTAAATATTACTCAGTATAAATATTTAAATAATATATAATTAAATACATAAATTTATAGTACTTTTAATGTGCAGAATAAAAGTTAAATTATGTATGCATGCAGAATAAGTGAAGGAGGTAAACGTATTTTCATAGAAAAAGAAGGGAGATAGACATTACCGATGTATACTTCTTCGGGAAATTCCCTAGTGCGTACAATCATACACGACGATACACGTATTAAATGCAAGATGACACATCAGAAATATAAAACCATATCCATATGTATCTCGGTATTTGCCAGCGTAGTCAAAAAAAAATGCAAGACTATAAAATCCCAAATAAAAATCGTTCTCTTAAAAAGCTTTGATACACGTAAATGTATATATTTTTTAAGTATCAGACGATTTAAGTCATGTGGTTGTTTCATGCGTAATTGCATAAAATTGTTTTTTTATATAGTTTTTTTTGAGTAGTTTCTAAAGTTAACTACATATTATAAATGTATATATTTCTTTTATTATTTTTTTTGAATAGTGATATCTTTTATATCATTTTGTTAAGGACGTAAATTAATTAAGTTATAATAAAGTTTTTGTTAAACTGCCAAAAAATAAATCTATAAATATAATTATCGATGTTTAAAAACATCGATGTTTGGTAGTCGATATTTTGCAACCATCGATGTTGATCAACGATGTTAACATCGATGTTTGATATCGATGTTTACCCACCGATGTCCCATCCCTACTCTCGACTACAGCTTGTGAACATCAACTAATATTAATTAAGAGATTGCTCAAACCAACTCGGTTCGATATTTCTCTCCGAGTAGTTCATATATCTGTCCTGTTTTATTGAATAAATAAAATAAAAAACATATCAATCGGTCGCTCCGTTTCGAAACGAAAAGAGACACAAACAAACAAATAAAAAGGCAACTGTATCAATCGGCTGGTTCATAGAATACTTGTTCTTACTTGTTGAGTACGATTGAGCGTCGAATGAGATAAACGAGTTTATGCATGTTTGTCTTATTCCTGTCGGTGCGTGCTGCTTATGCAATCCTATATAAACAACGTAATATTTATTTTATTTTCATTTGCGGTTTCGCGCGTAATAGATAAGCAGTACTTAAGTTCAACACTTATACTTACGTATTTCTCAAAACAAAACAATGTCGGAAGTAAAAAAGAAGAGACGGCAATACTGTGCGGAATATATTAAATTCGGATTCATTGAAAATCCTACAAACCCATCGTCGCCTTTGTGCCTTCTATGCCTAAAAACATTTTCGAATGAAGCAATGAAGCCTTCAAGACTTCAAGATCATTTGAATAAAATGCATCCAGATAAGAAAGACAAGAATGTAGCATATTTTCAAGACCTAGAGAAGAAGCATAATACTCGGCCAAGTGTAGCAAAACTCTTTTCGGCGGCTGCTAAGCAAGATGACGACGGACTTCGAGCTTCGTACAACATCTCTTTGTTAATTGCTCAAAAAGGCAAACCACACAACATCGGAGAAGTGTTAATTTTGCCAGCAATAAAGGAAGTAATAACTACTGTGCTTCATAAACCGGCCGCAGATATTATCGGAAAAATTCCTTTGACACCATTTCCATAATCAGACAAATCCTATTCGAACACAACCAACCGGACGACTTGGCAGACTTGGTGGAAACCTGCTTATCCTCGACCTACTTTCCAGTTCCGTGAGAGCAACTATGAGCATATCGTAGTTGCTGCCATGGGCTCTCCTGTATCTCCTGGAGTCGCTAACATTTTCGTGGAAGCGTTCGAACAGCAATCTTTATCAGCTTATAACCTTAAACCTAAATGCTGGTCAACTCCCTCGTAAACAGAGGCTGTCTCCGAACCTGACGCACTACCCCAGAAACGTTCACATATAACTAAACTACTTATCGACAACAACTACTCCAAAAAAGACATAGACAGAACAATTGATCGAGATCTTAATCCCACTACCAAAACCACACTCACTCACACTGACCGCCCTACGCTTGCTTACTTACCTTACATACACGGTTTAATCGATCACATCAGCAAAATCCACAACAAGCACAACATCAAAACCGTTTTGAAACCCCATTCCAAACTATCAGATTTCCTTTTGGCTCTCAAAGGCAAGCAACCTCTTGAATTCTCCGACATGTCCGGGTTCCATGTTTGTGCGGCAGTGTATACATCGGCGAGATAAAGTGATCGGTTAGCTCTCACTTCTCCGAGCATGAACGCTACACCCTGTTGTTGCGCACGGCCGGGTCTGTACTGGCTGAGCACAGATTGGAAGCCAGACACCAGATCCAATTGAATTCCACAAAATCCTCTCCAAAGATTCCCATTATTACATTATCAAAATCCGCGAATCCATCGAAATCCAAAAACATCCCAACAACCTGAACCGAGATGAAGGTTACTATCTGTATCACTCCTGGAAGTCCATCATACAAACACAAGTCAACCACAACATAGACGCTCCACTGAACCGCAACACTACACACAATATAAACCCCCTACCAACACATGCCAGTCTGTTTCAGGCCATCGCAGAAGTAAAAGCCCTGAAGATGTCCCTTACGGTAATGGACGAAACGTCGGCGTAGTAGCAGAGACGAGGACGCGGTTTCAGCCCAGAAACCAAGAGGTTATCAACGACAACCGTGGAAGCCTACGACTTAGATTTGCTCGTTCATCATGTTCACTATACTTACAGTTAATTTTTCTATAAGTGGCCATTTCTTTTTCGTTCAGTTACCATACTTTACTCTACTATCCCAAATACAGATAAAACACAGGTACTGAAGTATATGAGAATTTCCTGCTCTCCTGTTCTGAAAGGTAAATATTGTAAGTCAGGAATTAAGTTCTTTTCTTTTAATCTGGATGTTAGAAATTCAGATGATTGTTTCGGCAGATGGAGATCACGCACCAAATCCGCATTTCCACTGGTAGATTGTGTAGTAGTTGTAGTGGACTGTGAGTTCGGCAGCATTTCTAAATCAGACAACGAAAGCAAGGTCTGTGATGTGTAAACTGGTATAACTATATTGTCATCATCTGTTAATGGTCGTCTTACTGACTCTAAATCAGGATATTCCCATTTATGTTTCTTGTAGGGATTAGAGCCGTTCACACTCAAGACACAAAAATAACAATCGCCATTATTGTTTTTTGGTGCCAAAGTTTAAGCTTTTTCTCTTTCCTATTAACCATTGCAATAGATATTGCACATGTTTTACACGCTTTATGGAGAACCAAGACTTATCCTGTTTTCCAATTGCAAACCCAAAATAAGCAATATACGCCTTCTTTACAAAATCGGTGATATTTTGCCTTTGTTTTTTTTTTGTTAACTCATATTTATGCGATTGCGGAGAAACTCAAACCATCAGACATATCACAGAAGAATGTACCATACGATCATACAGTGGAAGACCTGAGGATTTCATGGTAGCGACCCCAGAGTCGATAGACTATATAAATAAATTAGATGTTCGTTTGTAGCCTTTTAAATTGTGTCTCATACTTTATGTGTATATATTCTATGTTGTACTGTACTTTAATGTGTCTAATAGCCATACGATAAATAAATAAATAAATATACGAACTCCTTCTTCTATAGTACTCTAAACAACCAAACAAATAAACAATATCCGTTGATACATGTCCAAGATATTTCTACCCTCGGCCGCGAAAACTCACACCTACTCTCAGCCAATAAGAGCGCACCTTAACTCTATGAAGGTGCTACCCCATTTCGATGGCACTAGCGCGATACATGGTACTGCACATGAAAACACTTTGTGACATGTCGGAACAAGTTGGAAAACTCTCGTTTATCGTGATATAAACATTACAAATGTCGGAAACGACCCAACCATTGAAAAAATGCCGTTATAAATAGAATAAAATGAAAACCTAGTTGTTATACATTATTTCAAACAATAGGGTTTGTTATAGATCCAGCTTGCCTCATGTTTTCTGTCAGTACATTGTACAATTTCATCGTAGAGGTGCTCAATTTGACTTCCTGCAAAATGACTGCTCTGCGATGCAGGGGGCATCAACTTGGTGACGAGGAGTTATAAACCGATTTTCACGCGGTTTCCTTATTAGGGATTCCAAAAACCTATTATACGATATTAATTTGAAGTCCGTCATTTTCGAGTAATAAACTTAATAATTTCGGAAAAAATAAGGAATTTTCACATTTACAGCACAGTTGTTATTTCGTTTCTACAAAAACAACTATTTTGATTGACCTCATGTCAAAATAGTAGAATTTGGTACCACAAAGGTTGTAGCTGTAAAGTGATTAAATTTCATGTCTATATTGTATGTAATTTACCTTAAGAAAATTGTAAGATACCTAAACAAATTAGAGCTGTGTTGTATCTCATATTGATCATGAAATGATTTTATGTAATTAAATTCGATTCTGAGACGATTGAAATGATATCAAATTTTAATTTACCAAATAGACTATTCTGAATCTTTGCGTAATTCTATGAAAAAATTACTCACATTGGTATGAAATGTATAAATTTGTTCGAAATTACACGTATTTGAAGAATGCTTTCAATACAATCTAAAAGTTTTAAGATACTATGAATGTATCATGTACTTTGATTGTAACTTAAACTTCTAATTTTAAACCAAAATGTACTCTTATATATTGATCATAACTCATACAACTTCTAATTTTTCGCTGTTCCTTCGAAAGCTGTATTAAAAGGCATGAAGAATTTGGCTCAATCCCTGTAATGGGTTAAATAATAGGACATAGAAAATATATTTTGCCAGATACAAAAACTCCGATAAAACAAATCGTCATATATCTTAAAACTTTATTAACGAAAATATTGAGTAATACTAATTAAATATAAATAATAAATGTCCATTTGTAAAGTTGTAAATGAAGCAAAAACACAAAAGTAATGATGGATCCTCTTTATTCTTTACTATAGTTTCTAATATACTTTAAGGGACTAGTTTCGACATTATGTCATCATCAGTATTTGTATCTGCATACATCTACTTATGACACGAGATACTTTGAAAAATCATTTGACTATTCTAGGTTGATGATGACATAATGTCGAAACTAGTCCCTTAGAGTATATTAAAAACTATTGTAAAGAATAAAGAGGATCCATCATTATTTTTGTGTTTTTGTTTAATTAAATATACTTCATACTAAACCTGTTGTTATAAATGCCTTTTAAGGTCATTGTATTTACGTTTAATAAGGTTAGAAAAATTATTAAGAATCTGATACAGTTGATATGACATATGAAGATTAAATGCATGGGACGCCGCATGTATATTAGAGAGGTTAATATATATAATACGCGCCGAACATACCCACTACTTTACTTTTACTACCAGACAAATCTCAAAAAGAGTTTCATGGAGTCCATATAATCGATCATTTGAAAACTATACCCGGACGCCAAATGATCGATGAACTGGTAGCCGTATATTCATGTATATTGCCGTATATTTTTCCTTGCGGAGCGCCATCAAACATCGTCCGACAATTGCCTGAACTATAATATTCGAAAACATACAAAATCCAAGCATATGGCGTCCCGCTGAAAATTTACTTATAGTACCTATGCAATGCCAGCAACACTTTAGTATAGGCTGGAGATATGGCGTCCGTATACGGACGCCATATGTCGGTCGGACGCCACATGCAATGTAAGTGGTCAATTATCGGACGCTGCAAGTATAGTAGGATATATATATAACTTTATTTTTGTTTTTTCTAACGAAGAACTGTTTCCGTTGTCAACACGCCCACAAACGTAAATTTCCGATGTTACCATCGAGAATAAATATTACAGATTTTATATTTTTCTACTTTTTGCCTGTAGCATTCATCAATTTACAAGTAATACATTAGCTTTCAGTTTTACTCATTTTATATCCTTTTTTCTTTTTAAACTTTTCTAATTTTTGGCGTTTTTTTAATATTCTGTGGCAAATATCTTTTTTAGTTTTTAAATTATCGTATTATGACGGTATTTCACCTTCTACATAAACTTCATAAATGTTAAGAAATGTGTGTTAAAACAAAAGTCAATTAATTTTGTTTATTTTCCAATTAATTTGCAAAATTGTATTGAAAAATAGGCAACCAGTTATTCGCCATTATGTAACACTTTGAAAATGAGTTTTAAAAATTTGTCTGTGGTAAATGGCGACAAAGGTAAAGTTATCTTCTCAACATTTATAAATAGTTCAAGTTTAGACAACGTGTAATGTCCGGAATTTGTAGATGCAAATTTGAATTTTAGTATTATACAAAACTTTGTGTAGTCATCTTATAAAGTCATTGATGACAATTATTTCAAAAATGTAATTTGGAAAGCACTTAATAATTTATTGGTGCATGTTTCAGCTACATTTAATGTACTTGTATATCTATATATGCGTATCTTTGATCCATTTTTAATGTACATAATTTCAACTTTAGTTATTATTATTATTATATATTAGAAGTACATGTTATTGTTTTCTTCATTCCAGGGTGACTTAGAACAACTGTCAATAGTATCTGATGTCAGCACCGCAGATCTCCAATGTTCACCGACAAGCATACCAATTATAGACCCGAGCGTCAAAGAAGAGAGGAACACCGAGTCAGATAAACATTCCCACAAGCAAGTCCCTAAACTATACCCTAGAAAATCCGTAAGACACATTGATAAATAATAGGAAATTATACGAGTACAAGGAATTTAAATATAAGCTAATCCTTGCGGAGTGAAATTCTAAAAATACAATCACAAGAAAACAAGAAATCCCATTGAATTTACTGTGTTCTGTGTTTTAGCAATAAAAGATATTTTATAAAAATAAAGGTCTACTTAAAATTGATGTTTTAACAAAGGTGTTGATCTTGTATTAATTCTTCTATTAACAATAAATTCGTTTATATATCTATTTAATATAAAGGTATATATATATATATACCTTCAAACTTTAACTATTCTGAGTCAACAAAAATGTTAGCAAATATTTATATTGTATACTGCAGAAAAAATTATGCAACATAGGTATCTATTTTGTTCTTCCATTAAATGTAAGCTAGCTATAATACTTAATTCTTTTACGCAATAATATTACTTACAAATTTAATATTTACATGTGAAATTAAATAAATTAGTATAAATAAAAACAAAGGTATTTTCTAATTGTATATAAAAATATAATTATGAAAATATTTCTTACTCTAAATGTTAAATAATAATTTTTCGAAATAATATACATACATATATTACTAACTAATTTTGGTACCTCTGTTTGTATATTGTACAATGATACTACAGATGAAAAGCCTATTGCTGTCTGTATAAATACAATTTCTAGAAAACGTTTTTTCTTTTTATATCGTCGCAAAATTACTAAAATGTATGATGTCTGGAATAGGAAAAGGTAATGAAATTAATAAAATTATGATTATTTCGAAGATAATACAGTTGAAACTTTTTCATGTTTTTTAAGGATGATGCATAAATAAAAGTAATATAAAAGGAATCCCGATATGTTCCTAAATTTTCAGATAAATTACTGACCGCTGTCAAATAAAATAAAATACTTTATTAAAATAGTTATGGCAAAGTTTAACAATAATTTGCAAAATATCCGCCATTCGCTGCCTGTCAACTTGAAATTTGATATCAGACACGTGTAGGTTTAAAAGATGCCATTGGTGCGTCTGTTAGTGATCGTGTAACTTCTGTACGACTTGACCGATTTAGGTCATATTCATACAATATATTTGCTTTATCGAAGCAATGGTTCATAACTATGCTTGGATGCGATAGGTGGCGCTGTAGTCAGGTTATTAACAAATTCTATATTTATGGATCAAAATGACAATATATGTTGGTTTAGTGCCAAAGCAAAATCACATAATCTGAACCCGATAGGTCGAGTTATTAATTTCAGCTTATATATATATATATATATATATATATATATATATATATAAATCAATAAAGAAAATATCACGGATACATAATAAAAATAGGAAAAAGAATATCGGGTTAATCCGCTGTAGTGCAACCGCAGACACGTGTTTCAGACTCGTTGGTCATCGTCAGTACGGTGTAGCCACGTGTCTGCGGTTGCACTACAGCGGATTAACCCGATATTCTTTTTCCTATTTTTATATAGATATATCGGGTGTTCAGAAAAATTCGAAGTCAAGTAGGTGTTGAACTAAAAATCATATGTCTTAGCTTAAATCTATGATTTGTATTAAATATTAAATGTCAATTCTTGTCTGTCAATAATTACTCTATCTCAGACATTGACTTTGATTTTTTCTGAACGGCCGTTATAAACCGAAATGATTTATATGTAGGTATCTACACAATATCTTTGCGTGGTCAATAATATTGTTTTGGTTTTACCGTACGATAGATGGCGCTATCTTTTTTTGTAGAATGGAATTGTGACACATGAACATCATTTCTCTTTGGATTTCGTCATACGAGTATCATTAGTTAGTGTTAATACGTTTATCAACTCAACATGTACATTATTTATTGTTAAAAAAAAGGAATTTAATACCAATTATTAAAAAAAAGTAGTGACTTTAAGCAAATAAAACACATTCCGCCACCTACGCATCAACATTTAAAATCAACATTTTTCATATTAACGATTTAAAAAAAATCCTAAAGTAGCAACAGAAAATAAAAAAGAAAGTTGGACGTATTGCTCTCAGTTTTCGAAAACCTCTGTGCTTCATGTCGGCAACTGGTACATTTTACATAATGCAAAGTGGATGGATAAACTTTGGCAAGTATTAAAATACAATTTTTGAAAACAAATAACTTCAAAACGACACATCGAGAAAATATCTCGATCTCTGGATTTAAAATTGTCAGACTTTTTTTGTGAAGACATTTTAAAGCTATATTGACTACGTCACCTGGCTGCAAACGAATTAAACGAGCAATACGTTACTATACCGGCCCGGCAGATCTTGTTCTCTCTTTCCGGTAGATGCCATGATAGCTTTGAACTCCGCTACAGCGTCATCTATTGGATCCAGATTTTGTGATTTTTTTCTTGTGAATATGAGTCTTTTTGGTCCATAAATATAGAATTCGTTTATAACTTGAATACAGCGCCACCTATCGGATGTTAGTATAGCTAAGGGTCTTGACAAAACAAATATTATTATGTCAATATGACCTCAATTTGTCAAGTCGTTAAGTTACACGACCACTAAGAGACTCACCAACGAGGATATAGTACAGTATAGTATGAAGTCATTGTGAATATAGTACATTTTATTACACGGATTTGTGCATCGTCTGACAGTTAATGGCGACATTCTCAAAATATGCTTTCATAAATTATTGTTAAAAATCATTTGTAAGTATTTTATTTTATTTCCTGATAAAAGCAACAGCGTTCAAAATGTTTAAAGGTTGTAGTTTCCAACTTTCGTACTTTTTATACGTACCTACTGAAAGCAGTCCATATGTATTTTAAAAATAACTGAATATTACTTCTTAACTAAGTAGGTTTTCTTTAATCAATGCTTTCTTTATTCCAGTCAAAATATATTTGAAAAATAAAAAGTAAAGAAAAAAACAGTGCCAAAATAAATTTACATGAGGAACTTTTTGATTTATGTACAAAAATAACACGTTACAAAGTAAGTGTTGCCAACTTGTAGGGATTGCTTAGTGCATTATTGGGAAGTAGGTATATTATAAGTAAGAAGCTTTGATTAATTTTGTTTCCTATTTTTTATTGTATATTGTCTGTGCATTGAATGAATGTTTCATTAGGTATGTGTTTTTGTTAGTATAATGTCTAGTTTATCCAAGTTTTAGTTGTGCAATTCTTAGATTAATATTTTTAGCTCCATAAGTTTTTGTTGTATGGCTAACTCTTCGTGTATGTGTTTGGTTCCATTCTCCATATCTTCTCAAATATTCTGTACTTACTAGTAAGTTGCATCCCTTTATTTATAACCAATTACTATTAAATACTATACTATATAAATACTATTACTTAAGCTTGGCTCATTTGGTATTGTACCAACGTCGGTTAGTCTACTCCGATCTTATCTCTTTGAAAGGAAATGCTATATTACCCCTAATGGACACTGTCCTATCAACTTTATTCTGATGTCTGGAGATCCAATTTGGGTCCGTTGTTATTTGTCCTATTTATTAATGATTTACTCCTCCAAATAAACTGTCCTGTTCGTTAGTACGCGGATGACATTAAAATATATTCTCACATTACATCAGCCAGCGACATGCAGAATCTTCAATGGGATTTGGAGTTGGATGTATGGTGCGAGAGATTTAGATTTAAATTAAACATTGGCAAATGCTGCGTGGTTACTTATACACGATTTTCTACACTTTTCTACTACTGCTACCATGTAAAAGATACTGCCCTTGTAAGAAAATTCAAAAACATAGACCTTGGCGTAAGTTTTGACTCATACTTCACCTTTGGATCACATATTGGGACAATCTATTCTGGAGCTATCAGATTACATAGTTTTATAATGCGTGTCACCAAATATTTCACAAGTATCCCCTTGCCGAAGTGCTTTACTCGACCTAAGTAAAAGTAAAATTGAATACGCAGCACTTAGCATCCCACTTTTGCTTACAACTCGCTGACACTGGATCGTATCTTACGTAAGTTTTACAAGTTTCTATCATTCAAAATCGACAGTGTTTATCTGGACAGTGGCACACCCCAAGCATATGAACTATGACAACACAACTTATCACGTTTACAAACAAGAAGAGATGCCCTTAGCAAGAAATTCTTGCATAAACTCATCAGAAGCAATACTGACTGTTGCTTCATACTGGAAAGAATATTGGTTGTTGTCCCACGAGTTATCTCGAGATACAACTCAACTTTTATTGTTTATTTGCTAGAACTAACGATTTGAAGCTGTCCCCAACATATACCGCATGTGTCAATTTTCATTAGCCATAGGCTCTCAATGCATGCAATATGTGACAACGTGGTACCCCTACTTTCCTTTCCAATGCCAACGACGTGACGTCTGATACATTTTTCGCAAATACAAGTTAGCAGTAGGCAGTAACTATTGGACCACCGACTTGGGTGTTTCTAATGCGTTCAGAAATAATATTTACGAGTTGCAAGGATTTGTTTTTCTGTTTCCTTTCAGTAAATGCAGAGAATTATTAAGCTGCGTTCACGCTGCATGACACAAACAAAAGCGTAATTCTAATAAAATTAAAAAATAACCATAATAAAATAAAAAATAACCATAATAAAATAAAAAAAAAATAACCCTAATAAAATAAATAAAAAAGGATTCTGAAAATAATAATAAACTACACAAGGGGCACAAAAATTCCTCCCTGCACAGCAAGACATTTCCCTAGGCGGTCGTAGAAATTTACTCTTACGTTTTATAACATGTGAGCAGTTACTGAATTAGCAGCCTCAATTATTTTTTCTCTTAACACAACTGTGTTTTCTGCTCTACCAGCTTCATGGGTATAAACAATATTTTTTAAATATCGCCACAAAAAAAATCATTTGGAAGGAGATCAGTAGATCGCGGAGGCCATTGATGTTTCCCGTTCCAGTAATAAGACGGACAGTAACCGCAACATGTTCGCAGCTAAACATTGAATGTAAAATCTTGGTCGGGATCGGAGAAAATCGTTGTGATGTCGGTTATTGCCGGCATTGGTGACGGACAGTAGGGGTACCACGTTGCCACGTATTACATTCATACGTATAGATCGCACGTAAACATTGAATCCCTATACCTAATGATATTTGACACATGCGGTATACTTTCCAAGGTTGGTAATGAGATAGACTTGGATATGTTCGTGTGATGGTATTGCACATAATTTTTGTAATTTCTGTCATTAGTCATTAAGCTGTTGGAAAATAAAGCAATATTATTATTACTATTATTATTATTAATTGCATAATGTACACTTAGAATATAAAAAGTAGGAAACACTACAGTAGAAAATACATTATTTTCATAAAGCAAAATCCATAGGTGTGAGATTTAGAAAGTTAATAAGCTCAAAAGCAAGACGTATTATGTATATACCCCATATCCCAGAGGTCCTTAAGAGTAATTGCCAGACATGAGTTTCTATACTAATATTACTTCCATTGTTATACTAAACAAAACCTTTAAACGTACGCCAGTTATTTCAAGAATGCCTGTAGATACTAAAATACCAGTTATTTTTTTTATTTTATTCTATGAAAAATGCTAAATTTTCAAACTAGGATCAAAATCTAACAATTGAATACTATTTTTGTAAAAAGATAACCAAAATGCCAAATATTCAAATATAATAATATCTATAAATATGCTATATCGTAAATGTATATTATTCATTCATTTATGTATATGAGAGTAGTGAGTGTACTACTGTATATGTGCTTTTTTTTAAAAAATATAGTATGCTGTGGCAGAAAAATCCGTTCAAGAGAGTATAATGAAGTATATTTTAAATTAAATAATATGGATGTGAGAATAAAGGCGTGTAGTTTTTTTTACAGGTTGCTTAAACATAAAATTAAATGGTAATATTTAAGGTATATATTAAATAATTATTAATGGCATAATGCCCATAATTATCATATATTACAGTTTATTTCTTACGTTGTTCAAGTTGAATTCATTATATAATTTTCCTCTGAAGACATAGGTCTTGGGATCTACTCTACAGACTATAGAATACCGTATGATGGTAGTTTTCATTCACAATAGAGAACCAGTATGAATTGCTTGATTTTCATGAAAACACAAATATTATTAAGTCATAGCTTTCGGAGAGAAACAACAAATTTACTTTCACTAATTTTAGGGCGAAAATGGATTCCATCTTAGGTCAAATTGAAAGCGCACCCCTCAGTGACGGCTAAGTTCTTAATCCTCTAATCGCTTGGATTTAATTTAACGGGAAGTCTTGGATTATTAAGCCCGAACTGTCTTTCCAATTGATTTCGCTGCGGAAACTATCTAACCAGCGTAATAATGATTGTTTCGTGTATATAGAGTAAAGAATTATGAAATTTTAACACATTACTATGATCCAAACATTTATTCAATAAAGTGTTATCTATTGTTTTAGACTTTATAACAGATGTATAAAAATATGATTATTTTTAGTGCTAATTTTAAAAATCATTTGACGAAATTTTGAAGTAATCATTATTTTACATCCAGTGAAGTTTTATGCTTTACTTAAGTTAATCTGACACACATGCACTGCTTTAACACTGTACCCTTTCTATAAAATGCGTTTGTATAATAGAATTCCATGCAATTTCGTGTTATTTTTGTTCTCTGCAACAGAAAGGGATATAAGAAGAAGTATATATATTCAGATTCACGTAGATACTCTTGATTTAGACTATGATCTTATTATTTTATCTACATCATACGAGTTAACAGCAGTCATTCTTTCCAAAACTGCTATAAAATAAATAGCGTTTATGGTTAAAAATATTACACATAGAGAATAACACTGGTGTTACGTTCATACATTACTTGTATGAACGTTACCAGTTTTATTCTCTTTGCAAAATTATACAAGCTGATTATATGAAAATATATTACCATTGTTTTAGAGAAACATGAATGCGTTTCGACTTATTTGAGTCTTCACAGCATGCGGTACTAACTAACGAAAAATCCTAATTATACACACACAAGTCGATCTAGTTTCGGTCTCCCTCTACATACATGTACAAATCACAAAGTACTAATTTTTACCATTGTTTTAGCGAGACTTGGATGTGTTTCCACTTATTTGAGTCTTTTATAACTTAGCATGCCATACGCTTCGGAATGGCAGTTTCATAACTTATCTGATATATATCTATATATAGGATATTCCATTCTTAGCTACACGATACTGACGTTGACAAACGAGTCTGAAACACGTGTATGCAATTGCTATACAGTGGAATCTAGAGCAAGCGCAGGCACGTGTTTCAGACCCGCTGGTCATTGTTAGTAAGGTTTGGCCAAGGAATAAGGTGGATTATCTTATATATAGTTATTATGCTTCAGAGCAACTGAAGATTCTTCTCTTCTGACGACTAATTTCTGTAGCATTAGTATGGGGGTGTTCGACTATACTCGCAAGTACTTTGTCGGTTCTTTTTTTTAATATTCAATACTTTCTGTCCATTCGAACCGCTCCTTTATACTTTTGAAGGTCTGACTTCTATCAGGGATCGCTGTGTTGACTCGGGCAGTCGGGCCCCATTCCATCCTTTATTGGACGAACTAATATTTGGGTGCATAGAACAACAGCGCTCGTAGTTCTTTATTTGACCGCTGATTGCTCCTTTTGTGATTATCTCAGAAATAGGACATTGTTATCAAAAATGAAAAAGAATAAGAAATGAACAAAATGCCGCAATAAAATACCTGGTGTTCCTTTTAACAGGCTTTGAAAAAACAAAGTTTTTTCATGTATTGTCCAGTGCAACTTCTATCAAATGATGAAGAATTTTCTTGGCTACATGCACCACATTTGTTGTGGTCAAAAATTTCCAAAAAAAGAAAATAATAATTCAAAAACTATTGGCTCAATTTTGAAAAAGAAAAAACAGTTGATTATCCAATTTAAAACAGTACTAGGAAATCCAAGCATATATAGTGTGATTCATTAAAAAAAACACGTTTTATGCATTTTCGTTGAAACAAGAAGTGCGTCAGAGCTTAAAGTATTTTTAAAATATGTGCTCCTAGCAACCATGAAGCTCCCACTAATTGTTTTTCTCTTATTTAAATCACAAAAGAGCTATTTTAGAAGCGGCTACTAATGACTCACTCTGTATATAAAGAAAGGAATTATTGCGAATACTAAAAAGACAAGACAGAGGATAATATTGGGCAGATTCCATTGTAGAGCAACAGCTGGCATGTGTTTCAGACTCGAATATATTTGGAGATAAAAACGATAACGGACGACCATCAGGATGACAAACCGCCATTTGCTGCTTCTGCCAGAAGAACTCCAAATTTGAGGAACATATTGCAAATGTGGTTGAAGAATATTGCAGATGTGGCTGGAGAATATGTGTTTTTAATGATATATCTTTTCTACCAGATATTTGTAGTTTGAGCCTTTCTAATTTCCAATGAAATTGATTACCAGACCTTCCTCCCATTTGTTCCAATTTTGCTGTCAAATAAATTACAGTCCTTCCTAGTTTTATGATAGCAAGTTCTACGACTATATCTTCATTCATGGATTGCTTCGAATAAACACAGAAACCCTTGACAAAAGTTTTTAAAACTTTCTCATTCTCTTCAAAACTATTGCACAATTTAAATACGTCTTAAGTACGAATTATACTTTTAAGTAAATAAATAAATAAATACTTACTTGATAGAATATTATTTACGAACATCCATATATTAGCATTAAATACGTTTGAGATAACTGCAAGAAATATTCTGCAAGTGTATGATAATTGCTGTTTAAATTATTTTAGGAATTGTATTCATATATAAACATGTTTGCCTATGTGATAATATATAATTTTGTGAGATGAACCTGTGAAAAAGAATGTGACGCTCATGCATACCTAGATATAATCATATTGCCAATTTAGAGAATATATATAACTAGCTGTCCATCAATCTCTTCGAGCTTGAATCGCTTTTCGCGTCCGCTTACAGTTTTATTATAGTTCGCTGTAAAACGCAAAAAAAATCATTTTTGATTTTCTAAACTTTTGGCACACCTTGTATAGACGTATATTTTTGTCCACGAAGTACTGTCACGGTGACAGGTGGAACGACAATTTAAAGCATCTTAACGTCAGTCTGACTTTTCGTTGTTGGAGTTTGAAATTTAGATGCTATTTAGCGTAATACTAAGACTTGACACTAAAAGATTCATAGTTTTATTAGTTTTACACAATGAAAGGACTAAATCATTATTGAAAATGTAATATCAGATTTATTTTAATTTTGCATAATTTAACCTGCCAATTATCATGGCCCGCAAACATACTTTTGACATACCTTTTGTTATAATGCAAATTTGTGAACAATGCATGCCCATTACACAGAAGAATCAAGTTTTAAATAAAATGTTGGTATAGAATAAGTATGACTTATTACTTTTATTTATAATAGTGAATTTATAACTGGCTTCCATATTAATAATTAGTTTCATTTGTCTGCTCTGAAATTGTTCCTGTCAAAGTGAGTTTGCAGTGGCATTGAGTCGTCGCCTGTAGATCGTGCTCTGGCTATGTCGGTTGCTGAGACGATCCTATTATAATTTAAATATTTAGTAGTGACGCTGGTAGTTGAACTAAAAACAATAACCAAAAATAATACTGACCGACGTTGGAATATCTGTGTAAACATTTTGCTTACACACACTGTAAAAAGAATATAATTTGTAATTGTTGGATCATTTTGTGATTTTTATTAAGTATTTAAGGAAAAATAACACAAAAAGGTAGTTCATGATTACAACCAATCCATCGAAATAAGAGCCACCAGCCTGGGACGCGATCATCATCAACCATCATCAGAATGTTTGATTAACAATTTGATTTAATGGTGTATTTTCAAACATATCGCATTAAATGATTCAACGCTGCCCATACTTCAAACTTTCTACTGACAATCAAACTATTTAGTAGAAGTAATTGTTGAATTAGACTGGAATATTTACTTTAGTAAATTGAATAGTTACAAAACAATTGTCATTACATTGGAATTTGATACGTCTGTCACCTAGTAATAATAATATAAATCATATTTTAAGGTAATTGTCTAATACCGTGCCGTCAAATACTTTTCGCATTAGAGTAGGCTGTTTTTGAAGTTTTTAATCAATGTTGGTGTACATGCTAATTTTTTGAAATCTTCAAATTCTGACAGTTGTCATACTTAAATTCAAATTATAGACGCCTATTATTATTTATATGACATAACCAAACTATTAAAATTATGCACTGTCACCAACCATTAAAAAAAAGCATGGCCGTCTCTAATGCGGAAAGTAGGTATTTGAAGGCACGGTATATAGGCAAAACTAAAATGGATCTGATAGCACTTTTCTCATTAATATTTTAGTCATTTCGCTGTATAAAATTTGTAATTTCATATCTTTTTGTGTCAAGGTCTACAATAAATATCGATGAAGCTTAAAAACATGAACCATGAAATATCAGACAGATGTCAGGGTGTTTAACCTTTTTTTTTTGAAATAATTCAAATAAATCATGAAAGCAGTTCAGATTTCATCACGAACTGAAATCGATTGATCGTTTTGACGTTTTATAACCTGCAATTAAATTTTTGTGAAATTGCCAACATTAATCAAAAGTCAGATGGACTTTTTCTGACAATTCTGACGTTTCCTGTAACATTTAAGCCACCTAACGTGAATGTTGAGCTGACCAACATTTCGCGTATGCTCTAGTTAAATATATCGGTGTTAAAATAATAATAGATGAGTAAAGATGGCTACACCCTTTAACTGTTACTTAATTTTAGTTTAATAATATACTATGTTCACCAATTTTGATCAGCATGATGTATTCGTTTCTTTGAATTACAATTAACGTAGGGCTTCCGGGACAATAGTCAATAGAAATTAATTTATATGACGTTGGTTGCAAATAATCAAGCTCATCAGTGCTCCATAATGTTTGTCATAAAATGTCGATATAAGTCATCAAGTGCTGATTATTCAATTTACTCTTTCCACCTTTTTTTTATTTAGGACACATTAATTTAATAGAATACTTGCTCTTTTTGTTATTCCATGAAACTCTTCGAGTTTGAATTGCTTCTTTGGAACGTGACTACTGCCAGTCGCAGAGGCACTTGAATTTTAACGGTTATAAATTTTCTTTTAATTAGTTTATGAATGAAGATGCAAATTAAATGAAATATCTCTAGAAATTAATTATACATTATTGTGGCATCTATAATTATAGACAAATGGATTTATTAACTAAAAAATTTCCCATAAAATGTTTAACATTTCTATAGAATTTACTGAAAGCTGATTACTTGGAACATTTCGTTGACATTCAAGTTTGATATAATGCGTGTGCACCTAGTCTAAGTTGAATGTAAGTAGGCCGAACAGGTAAACCTAAGATGGTTGTATGATCAAGATTTGTTGTATCATATATAAATTTCTTTGTTTTTTAAATTTGGTAGTACTCTAACTTTATTTGTCTCAAGTTTTATGATAAACGTTGCCCATACGTTAAATTATCTTGCAAACTGTCATGGTGGTGACAGTTCGATCTATTGCGAGAATGAATTGTCAAATTGAATGTCACTGTAGACATACCGTGCCTTCAATTAATTTTTTTTGGAATAACCTACGATTTCAATATTAATTTGAAAACACTGTGGAACTTTTCAATAAATTGACTTAACTATGACAGTAGGTAGTCAAAATGAAAAACATTACTATAGCACAGTATTCCCAAATTAATATTGATATCATAAGCTACTCTAAATTTAAATTAAAGACGCTGTATGTATATTTGTATGTAGAAAGATGACAGAGATGTGTCCAAGACATTAAAGATACGATAAATGACCGATACAATAGTAATAATAATAATAATTGATGATAATTGATGAGCAAGTGCTCTTTTAAGATTTTGATTTGAGTGGTTTTCCATCTGGTTATAGAAACTGAGCGCTCTTTCCTTGATGTAGTCAATAATGGTTGGGGTATTTGTTTCATTCATTATTTGATTATTTCTCATATACCATGGAGCATTTAGTATCATTCTAAGACTGGTGTTTTTTGATGTTGGTCTTGCACATATGCACCCATGCATATGTGAATATTGGACCTAATACTTGTTTGTAAAGTAGAATTTTGTTGTTCGTGTTCAGCTGGCTTTTTCTGCCTATAAGAGGCCATAGTTGACATCTTGTTTGTTTGGTTTTGGTTATCGTTTTTGCTATGTGTGTGTTATAATTGAGCTTTATATCCAGGTATATTCCCAGGTATTTAATTTCTCTACTCCATGGTATAGTGTTGTTGTTGATGGTTATTTCGTTGCCTGTTGTTTTCAGATTCCTTTGAAAGATTATTGCTTGGGATTTGTCTTCGTTTATTGTTGTCCTCCATTGTTTGAACCATTTTATCGTGTTGTCTAGGTGCGTTTGGAGTTCCTGTACCGCGTTCGTCGGACATCTTGATGTTGAGAGCAGTGCCGAATCATCTGCAAAGGTGGCCGTATTTAAGTATCTTGTAGGATTTGATACTGGTATGTCTGCTGTAAATATTGTATATAGGTGAGGTGACAGGCATGAGCCCTGGGGGACTCCCGCTGTTGGATGTTTTATTGAGGAAAGTGTGTTCTGGATGCTAACTTGAAAGCAGCGTCCTTAGAGAAAACTGTTCGTGATTTTTATGACGTGTGTTGGGTAATTGTGTATTATCATTTTATATATGAGTCCCTGCCTCCAGACTTTATCAAATGCCTTTGCTATGTCGAGAAATACAGCTGCCGTCACTTGATTTTTATTGAATCCGTCTTGGATAGTCTCAGTGACTCTTGAAAGTTGTGTTATCGTTGAATGTTCTTCTCTAAAAACCCATGTTGATCTTCTGGTATTATGTCTTGATTATCAGAGTGGTACTTTATCTTCTGTAGGATTATTTTTTCTATCACTTTGCTAATGGATGGTAACAGGCTTATGGGCCTGTAGCTGCTTGGTATTGTTTTTGGTTTTCCTGGTTTAGGTATAACTATTACTTTGGCATGTTTCCATATCTTTGGGAATGTTTGGAGTCTGATAACGGAGTTTGCTATTGCTAGAATTGACATTATTGCTTTTGGGGGGAGGTTTTGTAGTGATCTGTTGGTGATGTTGTCTATACCAGGAGCTTTTTTGGGATTTAATGCTTTAAGGATTGCTTTTAGGTTCTCGGCTGTGACTGGGTCGTTGCTAGGGGAGTGGGGTTCACGTATTTCTCTGCTTACTACTTTGTGAATCTGCATTACGTGTTGCATGTCTACTTCATCCAAGTTCGGAGTGAATTGCTCTTCTAGTGATTCCGCTAGAGCTTCTGCTTTTTCTTTTGCTGTGACTTGTGTGGAGTTATTGAATTGAAGTGGTGGGATTTGTATTTGTTCTCTTTTGATTGCCTTGATTATTTTCCATGTCTTAGAGGGCTCTGCACCTATTTCTTCGAGTGTTCTTTGCCATTCTACATTTTTCGATTCCAGTAATTCCTTATGTACTTGATGTTGAAGGTTGTTTAGTATAGTTTTGTCTTCTCCTAGCTCTGTTCTTTTCCTTTATTAGTTCTTTAATATGATGTGGTAGACTACCTGATTTATATATCCTTTCTATTTTGATGGTGTTATTTTCAACAGCGTTTGTTATTTTATCTTGTAGTGATTTTATGGTCTGTTCTAATTCTGCAGTGTTTTGTATTTTAGGAACTGCAGTGATGGTTTGTTCTAGTTCTGTTTTGTAGCCGGCCCAGTCTGTCTTGAAGGTGTGATATGTTCTTTCGGTTATGTCTTCGTTCCAAGTTATTATAATTGGAATATGATCAGAGCTCATGACACTTTCAGTTTCTATCTTTATGGTTTTGTTAATGTTTTTACTGATTGCTAAGTCTAATTGTCTAATTGTGTGCATCTAGCCCAAGGTGAACGTCGACAGACCAAAACAAAAAAAAACCAAGACGGTTCGGCAATGAAATGTTGTTTCATGTTATTCGTTCTATAAAATTGGTAGTACCATGCCTTGTGTCAAGTTTACGATAAAAATAGTGTATACTTCAAATTTTTTGACAGACTGTCATCGTGACACTTATACGACAATAAAAAGTTGATGTTTAACCAAATTGTCGTTCCACCTGTCATCGTGACAATACTTCGTTGTTGTGTATTCGTTCACACATAAACTTGTGAGAACGAAATGTCAGACTGAGAGTGCTTAACAACATTGTCTTTCCAATTGTCAAATGAAATTAACAACATAACATGATGAACTTTAACAAAACATGCTTTAAACTTACAGGTCATTGAGAGAATTAATTAATTTTCATATTACGCTTTAATAGTTGTATATATATGTACTTTGTAAAACCCAATCAAAAATCTTGCTGGCTCCTAATACCATTTAACCGAAAATGTACTTCTGATTAGTTTGTGCCAACCCGCATAGTCGCGTACTTTAAATGCTTACTTTTATAACTGAATTGATAAACGAAATTACATAAATGCTTATGGGAATTTTACATATTTGATGTATTTATGTTATTTCGAAGTGTTTCGGACACATCTGACAAATAAAGAAAACTCAGATGATTCTTTATTTAGGCTTGCTTCGGTACTTCTTTCGCGAGAAGTGACGACATTTCCATGACATATATAATTTGTATTTAATATATCTTAATAAAATATAGAAAGATCGTTATACTTGTCACTGTACTTACGTGCGATAATACACTTTAAGTTTATTTTATCATATCCGTCGGCATTGTTCATATATTCATAAATAGAACAGAAATAGTAACAATTGGTAATAATAACACTAATACGTATCTGAAAGGTACCACATTTCCTTCATAATCCCTTTATTTGTCGGCCTTCTGACATTTAAACTTGACAACCGATCGATAAACGTGAATAGATAGTCAATATGTGTGTATTGCACGACTGGTGCTTTCCGCTAATTTTGACGTTTCCCGGCAAATGCCATATCGCGAACTCAAACTGATTTGACGGTTTTGATAATTTATAACCTGAAATTGAATTTTTCGTGCGTTTAACTTAACCTTATCCGAAGTTTGATGTGTCACGGTCATCTGTATCGATCCACCGCCATTTTAAAATCGAACCTAGTCCATATTTTTTATTTTACACGTAGGCCTTATGGCAAAATACTATGATTCATACTCTTTTTCTGCACGTTCTAAAATTTTCAAAAACTCCTTTCGGGCCCTCGTTCTCTCTTCGGAGACGTGAAAAATGGCCTAAGGCACGTGGGACCGTGGTCCCCGTCGCGTGACACTTTCGTTCCCAGCGTAGATGCGCCAGGTTCTCAGAAAACTGTCTCCCCAATTCGTCAATTTTGGGGTATAGCTTTGCCGTTTTAATCGTTCGTGTTAAAAAGAGCGAGACAATTGGCTTTTAGTATATATATTTAATCTTCCAATGTACATACGTATATATTATATATTTAACTTTAAATGTACTTCTTAGTATTTATTATAAAATAATAGATTATATATATTTATGTAATAAAGAGTTACGGAATAAATAATCATTACTACCTTGTAAGCTACCAAATTATAAAATACATGTTATTTTAATAAAAATAAATAAATATATATATACTTACTACTTTAGAGATAAATTAAGGTTTAAGTAACTGCGGGACAATAGGCACTTGTTATCGAGACACTCTGTTCTGTATGATTTTTTTCTTCAAGTGCAAATCGCCTTTATTCTTGCAAATTGTATTTTCATATACCACCTTACTTAAATCTATGTTTAAAAGGTCAGTTGGATACAAGTCTATATATTTGCTATCTGCTGCATCTACTGAGATAACTTTATGTAGACGATAAGCTTACAATATTAGATAGTCAAGAAAGTATTCTAAAGACCCTAAATCACTTGCATAAAACAAATCAAGAAATGGAAACAAATAGTGGAAGAATAAAAAGCTAATACTGACCTGCAATAAATGATCAACAAAATATTAGGATTGTAATAGAAGGAATAGAACAAGGAGTTTCATCTAACGATTACTTACGGACATGGAGACGCATTTTTTTTTTGACAAATACGCTTTGTTTTTCAATATAGTTTTCTGTTCGCTGAACACAGTTATTCCAACGATATTTCAAATTAGTAATGCCTTCATTGTAGCTCGATGAAACCAGGTCCTCGAAATAGCTATTTAAAGCAGCGATTATCTCTTTGATTTTGTCGCTTAATTGTTGCAACAAATTGGCATAATACTCCCCATTTATTGTTTTGTCCTTTTATATAAGTAATCGACCAAGATAATACCATGACAATCCCAAAAACAGTTGTCATAACTTTTCCTGCTAACAAAACTGTTTTTGCCTTCTTTGGTGGCTGAGAACCTCTTTTTTGTCCATTGTTTGGATTGTTCTTTGTTCTTTATTGACGGTAATGAAACGGCGTGCAAAGTCCTTTTGATTGCTGCGAAAACGTGCCAAAAGTTCGCGAGGAATTCTTCACTTAAAATTCTGTACACACTGTCATTTCAGATACCTAAAATATCTGTCTTCTCTCATCCTTTTATTCGACGCTCATCTAAGATAATACGGTGAACTTGGGTCAATCATTTCCTGAATAGTAACAGTTTTCGGACGTCCACTACGGGTCCGTCATTTGCGCCCATACGACTACGCTTAAATTCGGCAACCCAGTTTTTAACCATTGAAAACGAAGGAGTGGAATGTAATAGTGTTGAATCCAGCTCTGCTTTGATTTCGGTTGGTGTCAAGCCTTTCAAATAAAAGTACTTTATCACTGCTCTCAGCTCAGTTTTTTCCATTGTTACAAAATCACACGAGACATTCACTTTGGCCTACTGTCAAAAACAGACTAATTGACACATCTCTCCGTCATATTTAACCTATTATTCTACAGAATGGTAAAGAAGATTCCTACGAATTCGCGCCATCTATGTGTCAGGCCACGTAGTTTCTCAGCCTCGTGTAAGTTTAATTACATTTCCTTAATTGATGTTGCAGACACTTCTTGGTAAACATTTTAATAATTAATTTAATTGTCGAGAATAACACACTTGGCTATATTTCATAAAGTTCTATTAGAATTTTCTACCATATGTTTCGGCTGTTATGCCATTATCAAAGAGTTCTTATCTAAAACTAACCTCAAGTAAGTAAGGGTAAAACTTATATACCCTCTTATCCCTCTTAATGATATCGGGTGGTGTCTAATGGATATTTATAATTGTGTCTATGAAGGAAGTATTTAAGAAATACGCAATTAGTTTATAAATATCCATTAGACACCACCCGATACCATTAAGAGAGCTAGGTATATAAGTTGTACCCTTACTTACTTTAGGTTAGTTTTATATAAGAACTCTTTTATAATGGCATAACAGCCGAAATATAGTTAGAAAATTCTAATAAAACTTTGTGAAAAATAGCCAACTGTGTTATTCTCGACAATTAAATTAGTTTAATATCATAATGCTGAGTAGATATACTTACCGCCTCGTTTGAACAAATAATAATAAATTTATCTCAATATTTGTAAAATGTGTTGTTAGAAGTTTTAGAAAATGTCCTTTTGGACATAAGACAAAACAAGCAGTTCCAACAATACTTTCTGGCCTGTATTCATAAAATAACGTTATAATAAATGCATAGCGCCAGTGGACCGTGTGTTCAATAGAGCGTAAAGGTACATTTTCTGATATCAGTAAACAATAACAATTTCCTGGTGTTGGTGTAATCTATAAAGCATCAGAGTTCGTCACTATATTCTTGAGTAGAACATCCTGTATACATGAATTTAAATGTATTGACCTTAGTTTTTCAAGAACCTTCCAAAACATACATTTCAGCTTGTCTAAATTATATTCGGTTAAACAAACAACCCTCAACAAAGTATACAGCAATTTACGATTCTATCCAAACCTTCAATCCCCCTATCATTTATTATAACTGTGGGAGATCATTTATTATATTTATCTTCGCTGCTCTGTTCTAACTTTTAATCACATCAAATGAATAATATTTTTAATTTTTTATACGCATATAAATATTTCTGTAAAATTTGAATTGTATTACAGCACTAGGAGAGCCATAATTTGATTGTATACATTGGATTAATTCAGTTTTCTTAATAAAGAATTCTAAACAAATTCTATTTTATTCTACGTTTAAGATATACACTTATCGTGAACAAGTTAAGAAAATTACATTTCTAATGTTCTTTAAATTAGTTTTCATTGAATTAATATTTAATTTATTTACATGAATACAACTTCAAACTTTATTTATATATTTCATAGCCAACATTTCATCTGCAACAGAAGTAAAGCTTTTTTATTATAGGTCCATTGATAATAGCAACACATTCATATAACTAAAGAATCTTATTACTCTAAAGATGCACTGTTTTTTTTGTGTTTTGTGCGAAATTTATGAAATGGAAAATTTATATTCATTACTAAAGTTGATAAATATTTCTTAGTTTTCAACTGTGTACTAGCTTTAATTACGTCAACAGCTTTGACAAGATAAAATAACTGGTGATATCTTTATAAGTAAACGTCACAACTTAGCCATACGACACAGGTTAGAGAAAGAATTGGTTGCAGATTATATGAGTTACTTTGCAAACCTTTTGAACATAGTTTACTTGTAAGTTTAAGTTATAAAATTAAGTAGCAGTAAGTTTATATTTATTATATTTTGTAGTTAATTCAATGTTCAATATAATTAGTTATCCTTTATGTAAGTATATTTTAAACAGAGATTTTCATTATACCTGTGGTTATAGGTAAGATATACTTCATCACAATTTTTATAAAATACATAAAAGCCTAACAAATGCCAAAGTTTATGAATATATTTGTAAATATATGAATTTTTAGTCATGATATATAGTGTATAATAATATATGTAACATTTATATATTTAATATTTTTTAGAATATATTTTGACATAACTCTACATTTTAATCTTTGTTAAGTTAATTAGTTTTTGTAACCCCTGACAGACAATAATTAATTATCAAAATGTAATAAAAGTAATGCTCTTGATGTATGCTCACTTCTATTTTACTTTTTGTAAATATAATTGTCCATAATAAAATACTACTGAAAAAAATTGTTTTATATTTATTTTACCCTCTGACGTCCTTATGGCTTAGGTAGTGATAATAGAAATATTATTATTATTTTATTTAGAGTGTAGGATACATAAGTTGTAAAAAAGTAGTAAATTAGTAAAGACTGTTAATATTACAAAAAGCCAAGGTAAGAAACACTTATATTATGGAAAAGGGCAGTATATATAAATGGTTTTGCAATGATAACGACATAATGTTACAGTAAAATTAAATAAAAAAAGCTATTTGAAATATTGCGTGTGGGGTTAGCGACTCTTTTTTTTAAAATCGAAAATCTAACTGTTTCAGGTTCTTCTAGGGTTCTTCTAAATTGTTTCAAAGTATTTCAAAAAAAGAAAATCAATCTGGCCGAAATAATTGAAAAAAATGAGGTATATACAAAAATTATTCAAAATCTTATTCTAAGTACTTCTATTATCTTAATAAATCTCTATAGAATGCATACTTTGCAAGATATTATCAAAAAAGTGCTCCTCGCTAAGAGGAAACGTGCTATTTCCGGTCCGAATTTTGAAATTTCATATGTACAAAAAATATTGCAAATCCAGTTTTAAATACTTTTGTACTCTTGATAAATTTATATAGAATGCATAACTTACGACAAATTTGCAAAAAATCGCTATTCGATAAGAGTTGTACTTCCGGTCTGAATTTTCAAATTCTTTTTATACAAAAGATATTGAAAATTATGTTTTAAATACTTTTATACTCCAAATGTACTTGTCTAAAATGCATGACTTGCGAGATATTCGCAAAAAACTGATTTTCGATAAGAGTAAAAGACCTACTTCCGGTTGGAATTTCGAAAAACTTTTTTAAGACAATTTGTCTCAAACTTAATTCTAAGTACATATTAATTCTTTATAAATTTCTTTAAACTTAGTAGTTGACGAAATATTGGCTTTTTTCACAGAAGTAAACTGCTAATTCCGGTCTACCGATTTTACTGAAAAACTAATCAGATCTCAAGAGGGAGATTATACACGTAAATACAAAATTTGGAATTGATAGCTATAGCGGTTTGACCGCTATCGTGGTCACAGACACACAGACAGACACACACACGCACATTTTTTAAAAACCACTTTTTCGGTGTCAGGGGCCTTCAAAACGTGGACATCTTCAAAAATCTCGAGGTCGAAAATTTTCATCATCACAATACTTCCTTATACTACGTATAAGAAAGTAAAACCACTTTTTCGGTATCAGGGGACCTCAAAACGTGGACATCTGCAAAAATCTCGAGGTCGAAAATTTTCATCATCACAATACATACTTCCTTATACTACGTATAAGAAAGTATACGACTGTTTTGCTCAACCTCCTATTTTTCCAAAAAATGGAATTCTTACGGTTGTTTCAGGTTGTTCTAGTTGTTCTAAACATTGTTCTAAAACATGTCAAAATAAATTCAAAATTGATAGAGATAATTAAAAAATGAGGTGTGGCCACCACACGACTTTCTTATACGTATGAGCGTTTCAAACTATACAATTTTAAAATTTTTTTTATACAAAACTTATTCAAAATCCTATTCTAGGTACTTTCATTCGCTTAATAAATTGCTATAGAATGCATACTTTGCAAGATATTATCAAAAAAGTGCTCCTCGCTAAGAGTAAAAGTGCTACTTCCGGTCCGAATTTTGAAATTTGATATATACAAAAAATATTGCAAATCCAGTTCTAAATACTTTTGTACTCTTGATAAATATATATAGAATGCATAACTTACGACATATTTGCAAAAAATCGCTATTCGATAAGAGTAAAAGTGGTACTTCCGGTCTGAATTTTGAAATTTTTTTTATACAAAAGATATTGAAAATTATGTTTTAAATACTTTTATACCCGTAACGTACTAGTCTAAAAAGCATGACTTGCGAAATATTCGCAAAAAACTGATTTTCGATAAGAGTAAAAGACCTACTTCCGGTAGGAATTTCGAAAAACTTTCTAAATAAAATTATTCTCAATTTTAATTTTAAGTATATATGAATTCTTTATAAATTTGTTTAAACTTAGTAGTTGACGAAATATTCGCAAAATTCGATTTTTTCGCTGAAGTAAACTGCTACTTCCGGTCTACCGATTTTACTGAAAAACTAATCAGATCTCAAGAGGGAGATTATACACGTAAATACAAAATTTGGAATTGATATCTACAGCGGTTTGGCCGCTATCGTGGTCACAGACAGACAGACAGACACACAGACAGACACACAGACACACACACACACAGACATTTTTTTAAAAACCACTTTTTTGGTATCAGGGGACCTCAAAACGTGGACATCTGCAAAAATTTCGAGTTCGAAAATTTTCATCATCACAATACTTCCTTATACTACGTATAAGAAAGTAAAAAGATATATTTTTTCCAGCCCTTTTTTTCTTGTAAATCGAAATTTTGACGATTGTTCCGGGTTGGTCCAGGTTTGTTCTAAACATTGTTCTAATAGATAAAAACCGCATTTCTTACAAGTCATAAGATATTGGAAAAAATTAAATCCATAAGAGAGAAGTTGTTTCCTTACTTTTTTCAAACATTTAAACAATCTGGGTGTTTTTCGAGGTTATTCTAGATTTGTTCTAAATTGTTTCAACGTATTTCAAAAAGAAATCATAATCGACCGAGAATATGGTAAAAAGCATCTTTTTGCGAGCCCCCATTTTTCGAAAATCTAAATTCTGACGGTTGGTCGAGATTATTCTAGATTTGTACTAAATTGTTTCGAAGTATTTTAAAAAGAAATCATAATCGACTGAGAAAATGGCAAAAAACATTTTTTTCGCCACCTCCCCTCTTTTTCGAAAATCTAAATTCTGTCGGTTGTTCGAGGTTATTTTAGATTTGTGGTAAATTTGTTCCAAAGTATTTCAAAAAGAAAACATAATCGACCGTGAAAATGGCGAAAAACATTTTTTTTCCAGCCCCCCTTTTTGTAAAAATTAAAATTCTGACGGTTGTTCCTGGTTGTTCTGGATAGCTTTTCAATGGTTTTACTGAGAAGACTAGATAGTAATATTCTACACGTTTTATGTAATGGGTCCTATAAAAAATAACTATAATCGGTAAAAATGTGGAAATGTGTTTGTATTAACGAAGAGAAAATCATGAAAAGACCAAAAGTCGCCACTTTTGGCCTTATTCATAAAATTAAATAACTTTCGAATTTTGTTTGTTTTTAGTTATCTAGAACGATTATGACTTTTTCTTTGAATAGTTCAGACTGTCAAAATTATCAGAGTTTTAAAAAAAGGATGACTGCGAAAATATATTTTTTGATATTTTTCTTTGAAATACTTCATCAGCATTTGGTAATAATATCGTTTTGAAATAAATGAACATTATATTTCTTGGAAAAATGTATATGAAGAGCTCAGAAATATTTATTCGAAAATCGGAAGTGCATCATACGAACATTTCCTTCTACACAAACAATAATGTTCAGAAAATGCAAGTCATTTCGCCCATTATCAAATCGTTTTTTCTTTGAAATATTTTTGAACAATTTAGAACAAACCTAGAACAACTTGGAACAATCGTCATATTTTCGATTTTCGATAAAAGGGGGGCTAACTTTACAAACACCCTGAGATACAACCAATATTTTATATTATTTTGAAGCATAGTTTTTTACAGTATGTCTTAGATATTGTGTATTTAAATACCTTGTACGATTTCGTGCAAATGAGCAAATTTGATGAGTTAGTAGAATAACTGGAGACTAATGTTTATCTTTTTTATCATTACCTAATACCAATGGAAAAAACACTTGTACATATTAGAAAAGACGTTAATTACTTTCTTATATATGTATAACACAAATCCAGTATGCACGTTTGACATTTAATAGAGAAGTAATAACTCCGGTCTACAAATAAATCCATGAAACAATTCTAATGGAAAAATAAATTTATTAACTACGCACAATAATTACATCCTACGTTTGTTTGTTCTCATTCTAGATACCTACAAGAAACTCGAATCTCGTTCTAATTTTCTGCTGTGATCGATCTGGAAGAAATCCCACTGGTTCCTGAAGTCCTATTCTTTGAAGTGGTTTGTTTACTCACGTGTGTACATAAGTAAATATAAACAGAATTCTAAGAAAATAATCCAATTTGTATAGTGAGAATAATTTATTATAAATTTATAAGAAATAATAATAATATTTGGGAAAAGACATAGGATAACAAACAAAAAATATTTCAATATAATAATAATTTCCAGTCAAATTTATAAAATTTATGACAGAAACTATAATTCATTAGAATAACTTTTACATTGATTTGACTGTACTACACACATAATTATTATAATCTCGTAAAATGTAGTGAAATGAATATTATTCGAAATGTCTAAAGTCTGAAAATTCGAAAGGATGATAGACAATGTAATGAAAAAAAAATTGAGCAGATTAACAATTTATATGAAAACATAACCTCACAATTCGAATCGAAATGTCATAATTGTAATAGAATCATAAATCAAATTAAAATTCGACATACACTATTAAAACAACATAAAAAAGTAATTACAGCTTTCTTAAAAAACCAAATACAGTTAGAAAAGATTAAGAAAATTCCTTTCTTCAAAATTGTAAACCAGTTCTCGAAAAAAATTTTAAAATTTCTGTTTTCAAAGATATTCTAAGAAAGAGCAGTCAAAGTATCCCAAGTTCTAAATCCAGAAGCCAAATATCCAAGAACGTTGTGACTGAATGACTTGATAAGTATTTTCGCTGAATTTATCGATCCACATAGGTAAATCATAATAAATATTTTAGTGCATCTGTGCGAATTATGCTCGACCTATAACTAACTATTGCAAACAATCAAGGATAACGTTAAATATAAAGCCAAATATTGTGTTCTCATATGATTTTGTTATTTTGCACACGATTTAAAAAGAAATCATTAAATTAGAATTTATATGAAGTCAATTTTCAAAAGGTATACGTGTCTGTTTGGTTTATATTATTGTTGTCGATTTTAAATAAGTAAAATTACGTTTTTGTACTCACCGCCTTTATAGTGACATTTGCGCATGCATCGCTCGACCAGCAACGAGTGCTTTCCGGTCGACTACTCTGTAAAAATTGCCGCGGTACCCATCTAGCACTAATTTTATTCATACCCCAATGGTTATGGAGAATTCGGCGAACACTTGTTTCGGAAATATTTGTTATCACTGCTAATTCCTTCACGTTCAAACGGCGATCTTCTAGCACTAAATGTTCAATAATTGAAATTTGTTGAGGCGTTATTACTTCAATTGGTCGACCCGACCGATCAGCATCTTCCAGGAATTCTTGTCCCAAATGTATACATTTTGCCCACTTTTTTACAGATGAATACGAAGGAGATGAATCATCGTAAATGCCGTCTAAACGTTGTTTAATGTAATAAGGTGTATGTCCTTCTTTTGTTAAAAATTTAATGACCGCCCGGTACTCAATTTTTATTACTTCAGATATTTTTGTGCGCTAGTCACGTTGGTTGGCTGGTTACTAAAAACTACTAGGCTTAGAACCCTTATATCTATAGTCTACACCTCGCATGGATGTGCATGCATGACGTGACGGAGTTTGAACACGTTTGAACCTGTATAAGCCTGTCAGGCCGAGAATTTGTGGCGCCTACCTCGTATATTTTCAATACTTCAAAGCATTCAGTTAGCACAGCAAGAAACAACACTTCTTTACCATGACTGTTGTATTTTCTTTTGGTTTATACACGTCTTCTGCACGTTAATCTGTATACTAAAAATAAGTCATACAATTTTCCTAAATATCTTCGATGAGCTGGAAAATGTTTATATATAAACTTTTACATCCAATAGTAAAAGGAAAATGAGATAAATTCAAATATTTCTCTCGAGATAATACCTTCTCGTTTTTGCTAGGAACGCCATGAGCGCAGTAATTTTTGAGGTTTTCTTTATTTCCGCCGCTCAACGGCGGGCAATATCCGGGACCGTTTTAGAGAAGGAATAGGATAAAAGCGGAAACTAAATTGCGCATCAGAAATGTTAAACGTAAGTTAAATTACTTTTTGGAGGGAACTCTGCACAACGACGTTTTATATACAATATTACTTTCTGGTGGTTCACCATTCAAAATAACAGGACGTCCTCCTCGAGCAGTACGACTGCTCAAAAATACATAACTGGTTATTTTAATGTGACATCAAATGAAGTTAATTGGATTAAAATCGGTGTTTCCATTTTTGTTTTACTACAGAAATTTGTCTGGCAAAAATATAGAAAATTAACTTCTTTATCTTTCTTAACAAATACATAAGAAAATATGTAACGTAAATAATATTGTACAAACATATGACGTAAGAGATCTCTTTAGCCGCACAATAAACGTGACATAGATTCTTAATTCTAAATAAATTTAGTTATAATGGTAAGGTAAAATTTAAATTAAGTGCAATATTAATTAATTCTTCAACCAGATATATAGCTGTGGTTGTATTATACACTCCGCAAAAAATTATGGAATCACTCATTTTCTTTGAATTTTTTTTGTTTTTTCAAAATTTTATGTTTTATATCTAAGTAGTACACTAACATATTAAAAATAAAACAAAACGCAAACGAAAAACCAAAGACCGCAACTTGACTGACATAACAATTGAAAAAGTAACACCAACGTAAGAATTCAATTAATGGAAACTTGAGCTCATACTGAATGTTTTCGCCTCGGGTCCATATTACGGCAGCCATCCGCCTAAGCAAAAAGTCAATAATACCTCTGATGTAGTCTTTACACACTTGCTTCCATTCTTCAGTGACCGCTGCTTCCAGCTCTTTTAGCGTTCTTGGAGGAAATTGTCTGATTTGTAATGCCCACCCAATGTAGTTCCAGACATGCTCTATTGCATTCACTTCCGGGCTTTCAGGCCACTCCAAAACACGTCTGTCAACCTCATTTAAGTAAGTTTGTACAATGTTGGCGATGAGGAGGTGAGCGTTATCATACATTAAAGGAAAATTCAAGCCTATCTAAGGTGCAAATGAAAGCACAAGTGGCTCTAAGATAGTCCTAAGATACCTATCGGCGGCCATACATTCATTATGATAACCTCCATCTCCGCCTTCGCTTCGGAAGATACACCTCCCCATATCATAATCGTACCACCTCCAATCATCTCGTCTATCTCATCATCTCGTCTATATACTAGCAGACGTCTATCTGATGAAAACAGACAATACCTAGACTCGTCTGTGAATAGAATGTTTTTTTTTATTATTTATTGAGGTGGAACGCTCCTGCTCGCCTTAGCTAGATCTTGCTCAAGGCAGTGTGGGACTCAACTGCATTCTCTCACAGTTGCCTTACCCACCAAAACCACCTCCTTCTTGCCTCCCTGACATGCTGGAATCTACATTGTCTGTTTTCCCTTCAGACATGTCAGTTGGTGCTTTAAATTCTCGCCCGCTCTCTTTCTTCGCGTTCTTTGGTACGCAACACTTCTCCTATGTATTCGCTTATGACTTGAAATTTCATTTTGTTACTTGTCATAATACTGACTATGTTACCAACTTCCAGCTTAGTTTCTATCTCTCGTTCAACCTTACTCCTGAGGGAGCTCCACCTTTCGCGGGACGTGACTGTATGCTCCGGCGTGTCTGTGACCCCACAATATATGCCTCCATCGGTTGTTGTAATCTCCATCCTTTTAGTATAGGCTCCGAAATGACCATGGCCGGTGAGGAATTGTGTAAGGTGGTAGTTTGTTCTTCTGAACCTACACTTCACCCACTCCGCAATGTTTGGTATCAGTGATTTCGTCCACCGACCTGTAACTGTGTTTTCGTCCCACACTCGTTGCCATTTTACAATCGTTTGCTCCCTGTAATTTTGCTTATGCTGTCCCTCGGACTGTCTGCTCTCGATGTATGATTCTGTCCTTTCTCCGATGAGCAGGGATATAGGTGGTGTCCCTGCAATTACCTGTACAGCCCTTCCGGATATGGTTCTATATCCACTCACTACGCGTATCAGCATCTTGCCTTGGACCGACTCAAGTAGGTTCCTATATTTATTTATGTTTAGGACATTTGCCCATACCGGTGCTCCATAAAGGAGCACAGAGCTAATTACGCCGGTCAGGACCATTCGCTAAGGTGCACTTGGTCCCCCCAAGCTTGGGCATTATCCTGGCCAAAGCAGACATGCGTTTTTCGGCCTTTGCGACACAGTACTTCACGTGTTCCCCAAATGTCAGTCTGTCGTCAATGATCACTCCCAAGTATTTAATGGTTCTTTTGGTGAAGATGTCTTGACCCAGCAGTCTGAACTGCACTCTATTCCTGTTCCTCCCTCCTTTGAGCACTACTGCCTCTGTTTTTTCTGGAGCTAACGCCAGGTTGTGTCTTCGCATCCATCTAGCGATAGTTCTCAATACGTCGTTGACTTTATAGAATGCTAGCCCAATCTTCAGTGGTTCAATTACAGTGATCTCTTGCAAATTGTAGTCTGTGAACTAGGTGTACTCTAGTGAGTATGGGGCCTTTGGCAGGTATTCTTGCACGTATATCTTGTTCTTTAAGTCGGTTCTTTACCGTCTAAGACGTAATATTTTCATTCGAATGGTAAGCAGCTCGTTCTTTATCTGTCTTATAGTGCAATGCCTTATTCGTCTTAAAAAGCGATTTCCAATAACCGTAGGTGACCGCTTCCTACGTTGTCCAGGTCTCCTTTTATACCTCCTATTTTTTCTATACCTGCGCACCAGTTACGATATTGACGATTGTCGGACACGTAACACCCAACAACGTATCTTTGACTTCTACCATCGTTAATTATTAATTATATTAATATTCTCTGAATTGCTCTGTCCTAGCATATGCCGATGACCAAAAGATCTTTATGGAAATTGGAAGTGTTGAAAATTGTCATTTACTTCGAGACAATTTGCAGGTAGTTTATGATTGGTGTCTGCAAAATAAATTATTCTTAAATGCAGAAAAATGCGCATAGTCACGTACACTAAAGTCACTAACACTAACTTCTTTGATTACCATCTGAATCGAAATACCCAGGGATACGCATTTCAAGGATTTAGGAGTCCTCTTCGACTCTGATCTCCGATTTACGGACCATATATTTTTAAATTTGCAGTGCAGCTGCTAAATTATTGGGTTTCCTTATCCGTTGATGCGGGAACTTCAATGGTTTACTGGCTGTGAGATCGATATATTACGCTTTCGTTGAAGTAGACTGGAGTATTGTGCTATAATTTGGTATCCGCACTATTTATACCAAGAAATAATCTTGGAGCGAGTGCAAAGATGTTTCCTGAAATATATTAGTTTCAGAATTGATGGCATTTATCCTCCTAGGGCGTTGACTTCGTTTCTCTTCTTGAAAGACATTCCTTCCAGTCTGTAACCGACAGGAGAAGGATCAGCAGTGTCAACTTTCTTTTTAATTTAATTAACAACAAAATAGACTCATCTGCTTTGCTTTCGCAACTTGATTTTATTATTCACTCGCATTTGACGGGATAATTTGAGTCTTTCGTTTTACCTAGACGCAGAACTAACATCCTCTTTAAAACACCACTTACGCACATGATAACTAATATTAAGAGTATTTATCGGGATCCGTTCAGGTAGCTGTGTGGTTGGGTTGCAAAATTTTCAAGACTCTGACTGATTTATGACAGACACTTTTTTGTTTTTGTGTTCATCGGCGCATTTGTTATTCTTTTTTATTAATTTATTTTATGCTCCGAATTATTTTGTAATAATTTTCCTGTACATGAAGTATTCTGTTGGATAATAAAGACATATTATTATTATTATTATTAATTAACGTGCACATGCATTGCACTGCGCATTATGGGACCGTCATTCATTTTTACCAAACCAGGCAAGAGGGTTCTGCATGGAAACACGCGATAAATGTTAAAAGAACAAACTGTAATTTCAAACTTACCAATTTTTGAAATAAATGAAAAAATGTAAAGCACCTAAAGTTCACGAAATTATAATTTTTTTTTTATTTTGAACACAATGCTTGTCAATGTCATAAAACCATACCAAACAGACACTATTACAACATTTTGCTCTTCGTAGATAAGGTGATACCATATATTTTTTGCGGAGTGTATTTGATTAGAATTTAGAATATGAAAATGTCCAATAACATCACTCATATCAATATTAAATATGTACATAAAGAATATAGCCTTATGTAGATATTTATTAGCATGCTTTACAATAATTGTGCGTTTGACCACGTAATTTATTCTTTTATTAACGTTCCAAAGTCGCAAATTGAATGAAAACCTTAACTCTCTTCACTCAGTAGTAGAACATCCTTCCCTTAAGATTATACTCTCATGTCTTTAATAATATGATATTAAATAATCATTAAACACTTATTTCTTTAATCATACAGCATAACAATGTCATTTCGAATTTATGTAATTTTCACAATATATGTATAGTTGTTTGAATAAATGAACATTAAATCCTAAAAGTCTAGCCATATAAGTGATAAATTATTGAAATGAAATTTTATTATGTTTATTCTGAAGAAATTATATCCTTTTATCAAAATTTTATATACAATTACAATATTCTAGAAACATATTCCTGTTTCTTTAATAAATACAAACACAAAGCCTAACGCGATAATACCGGTGTGAATCAAAAAAATGTTGGTTAAAGCATTTGCACTTCGAAAACATAGTCCTTGTTTCACTACATATTTATCCATCTACAATATGGTGGTATTATTTAATATTGGAATACTACTGAAATTTAATAACATCAGCAACACAATGCTTATTGTTTTACACAATCAACGATATAAATAAATCAATAGTATTAATCAGAAACGAACATATAGAATCATATACTGCTCAAACATTGGCACATTTAAATAATGCATATCGTCCCACGCCATCAATATAACGCTAATCGATTTTTACCTATTTTATTACTGAATATACAGAGTGTACATAAATGATTGAAAGATGTTTGAATTTCCTGCTTTCTATATTTTTGCTTTAAGTTGGTGCCAAGTACTAGTCAAATCTTTGAGGGTGTAAATATTGTATATCATAGAAGTAACATAAAAAAAATTAGAAAGGGAACAATTTTAGTTACTTTATTAATAAAATTGTTTTCTAATGATGAGATTTTAAATTGTTCTTAATCTTAATTTCAGATTAGACTAGTGAATGACAATTATTACAAAAGACTTCTTCAAGGTATTTATCATTTAAAATTTTGAAAATTACAACATTTGATCAAAATTATTACATAAGTATAACACTCATTTAAGATATTTATCACTTAAAATTTTGAAAATTACAACATTTGATCAATTTTATTACAATGTATAACACTTATTCAAGATATTTATCATTTAAAATTTTGAAAATTACAACATTTGTTCAAAATTATTACAAAAGTATAACACTTATTCAAGATATACATATATCATTTAAAATTTTGAAAATTACAACATTTATTCAAAATTATTACAAAAGTATAATACTTATTCAAGATATTTATCATTTAAAATTTTGAAAACTACTACATTTGTTCAAAATGCTGCCCCTGTATTTTCAAACACAAATTCACTCTTCTTTTCATATTGTTGAACACATTACGTAATATTTCTGGTCTAATGTCATTTCAGCTGCTGAAATTGTATGTTGTAATTCCTCCAATCTATGTATACGGTTAGAATGAACTTTATTCTTTAAATAACCAAACATGAAGTAATCTAAAGGGGTCAAATCTGGTGACCGAGGAAGCCAGCAGTCTCTACTTATCAATCTGTCCCAATGAAACTGCTGCAGATAATCTAATAATCTCTGCGCAGTATGGGATGTAGCACCATCCTGTTGGAAATAACCACGTTGCAACTCATCATTGTGAAGTTGTTCAATAAAAGGATCTAAAATTAGAATCTGATGTTATACGCATCAATATTTTGATGGAAGAAGATAAGACCGATGATTCTTCTTCTTGACATCGCTAACTACACACCGATCTTTTGAGGATGTAATGGAGTCTCTATAAAAATATGAGGATTTTCCGCAGACCAAATTCAATTGTTCTGTGAATTTACATATCCACTGAAATGAAACCATGCTTCATCAGTAAAGAAAGTAATATCCAAGATATGATCGTTGTTTAAAACTTCATTGAAGCATTCACAGTACTGTGTATGACGAGGAAAATCCAGAGGTAAAAATTCATGCGTTACGGTTATTTTGTATGGATGTAAATGAAGAACTTCCTTGCAAACCTTTCCTACAGGTACCAAGTGATAAATTTGTTTGGGCTGATAAGCGCCGTTAAGATTTTTTAGGACGCGCATCCTTTCATTGACTAATATCTGCAAAAACATGTTCAGTTAGAACATTAGAACGACCTGTAGATTTTCCTATCGCAACATTCCCTGTTCTGCGAAATCTGTCTATTACACAACATGCTGTACAAAACAATCATGTGTAAATTCTACTTTGGGAAATTCTTCTTGAAATTACTGCTGGTAATTTTGATAGGAATAATACCATATTCCTGAACGAAAATATGCCTCAATGATAAATTTGTTGTGTTGATTATTTTTGTACGGATCTGTTATGACTACTTCGTCTCTTACCGATACTAATATGCGCATGTAAGAAGTGGCAATAAGAAAAGCCTTTCTAGTAATAAATAAGTAAAATAATAAAGTAAGTAGATGAAAACACGAAAATCAAAATAAAAGCACAAGGATAGTAAGACGCTGCTGATCATTACTGGTATGGTACTATTTAAGCATAACTAAAAGGATTGTTAAGAACTTAACATCTTTTATTTTATTTTATATTATTGTTTTTTGCTTTATATATGAAATTACATTTCTTTTTTTTGACTTTTAATTATATTGTCACTTAATGTATTTTTTTACTTACAAATATTGTGAGCATACTGATGCGGAGCGACCTTCGGGCGTATACAGTTTCAGCGGTCGAGTTTATTGTCTGCCGGCCCGAGTACACGACCGTACACTGAAGGCGATGCAAGACTTCCTATGTATGCGTACCGTATGCAATGTCGGGCATCTGCACATACATAGGGGCCCATAGCTTCTCGAGCGATTCACATGTATATATGCTGTATGTTCGATGCAGAGCGGCCCCGAAATATCGGCGCACACCGAAATTGAGTTTCATTTATGGTACGTTCAAAATAGGAAGTATACTTAACAAGGATCATTGTTTGAAAGCGGCTTGGAAAATTAGAAATTTGAAGAATTAATATTGCTGTTACTATTTGAATGGATACATAACAGGTAGTTGCCTTTCAAAAAAATACAAGAATTGTAATTTTATTTATTTTAAATTGTTTGTTGGCAAATTAAAGAAGGACAAATTTCGACTAGATGAAAGCCCTTGTAGAACTAAAGGAATCACAAATATTAATTAAATCTCGAAATATCATCATTTCAAGCTTTCATTAGCCTCACTTAATATTATCATTGTTTTAATTAAAACGTTCCCTAAAATAACGTCCTCCAGATATTACAAACAGATAAAATCTACGATAATATTGCTCTTCACTTGTATAAATGCAGTCCATAAGCTTTGGATTTTCTAATCTGTTAATCAATATACCTTCGTTTTGATTAGAAGCGATTGTATGTTGAAAATTCGATAGCTCTGGATCCTCGTCGAGTTGGGGATATACTTTTGTCTACTCTTAATTAAAATATGTACTCAATTATAACGGCAGAGCCAATCCAGTATCTCCTGAACTGTAACAATGACCCTGACAAAACTAATTTACTTGCAGCAGAGCAGCCTGATTCGCATCGATTGCGAACATAGAACTTGCAAACAATAACTGAATTTATAACTGATTCAGTTTTATTCCAATCAGTCGCGGTAAATTTTTACTGAAAATAGATACCAGCGGTGTCGCTTGTCAGCACAAAATAGTTTTAGTCAATACGTTTTTCCAATTGATTCGTTTTTTTTACGGCTTAATGAAACTACGCGAAAGCGCGTATAACTTTTCCAATTTTCTATTTCAATTATATTTTAAGAAGAAAACTTATTCTATTACTTTTCACAAAGGAAATAGCGTAAAGATAAATCAAATAAAAAAATAATGAATTTTATATGGACTCCACATTTAATTAGAATTTCATGAAGTCTTTCAACTTTAAATTAAAATATTTTTATAACCTTTTAACTTACATGCAAGTGTGATAATTTCTATACACAGTGATCAGAAGTTAACAACTTGAAACAGAGGGATTTCGCGATTAATTCTGAGATAACAATGCTAATTCATTACAATTGTAGTTATAGGGTCTTATGTTCCGAGTGAATTTCCTTCCTCCCCGCATCAATGTGACTAATGTGATGGAAAATGATGACAAAAATCACAGATAGCATAGAAAAATAGTAATGTGGTTAATTTAAACGATTAATATAATTAGGTAATAACCCAAGATTAACGAGCAAATAAATGAGGAAAATGATAGTAACTTAAACGTCCTAAATGTCTTATACAGTGTACTTGCCGACGACCTGCGTATAGGGCTTACTGTGAGATAAAACGACGACACCGAGAATTTGTATGAGTTAGTACGAAAAAGCAATATACAAACTGCTCCTTGGTCGAGTGTAGTGTTGGAAAAGAGGGGATTCGAGTAGATTTACGCTGAGGCTAGAACGGGCTAGACTGACTCTCCGTTTAAGCAGGGAAACGAGGATAGATAGCATCTGTAACTGCAGTTTGTATATTGCTTTCTCGTGCTAACTCATACAAACTCTCGGTGTCGTCGTTTTATCTTACAGTAAGCCCTATACGCAGGTCGCCTGCAAGCACATGGTATACGAATATACAAAGTATATGTACAGGGTGTAGATAAAGTCTGGAACAAAATTAATATTTCTGTTATCTTCGGTTTGATGGAAAAACCCTGAAACAGGTCGATTTTGTTTTTATCCTGTGCACTTTATAACATCGTGAATTTAATTCTGTCGTCATCTGGTTGCGCGCGGGCGTGACGTCATTAGTTTTTTCAAATGGTAACCCGCCACATTTACTACCCCTTGTCGTTAGGTATTCCATTGTGCATGCAACGGTATAAAAAGTTTGGTACCTTACATAACAATTTTTGGGAGAAAAATGCTTTCGAATTTCAAAAAATTAAAATTTGATTTCTAATGAAAAACTAATCAAAAATTATTTTAAAAAATCAGATAAATTATAATCCGAGGTTTATCTTGGATTGTCGTCAAACAAGACACCAAAAAAATGTCAACGGAAGTGTTCAAATTGTACGCCATTGGCCATTTGACACTGGCCGAGACGGACGTACACGCTTTCTACGACACGTCGTATTGTCTCTGCACCAATATTTCGCATTTCCTCGCGGATACGATGTTTCAGATCATCCAAGTTATTTGGCTTATTGGTGTACACCTTTGATTTCACATGACCCCATAGAAAAAAATCAAGTGGTGTGAGATCTGGCGAACAGGCAAGCAGGCCATTCAATTGTTCCCCTTCGTCCGATTCATCTCCCGGGGAAAATTTCGTCGAGGTAACTTCGAACACGCCAGCCAAAATGTGGAGGTGCTCCATCTTGTTGAAACCAGATTCTGGGGTGAGGCTTGTCGGGGGTGTTTTCATCCGGAAATAATTCTACCAATGTTGGCACTAGCGTAAATCTTAGGAAATGTAAGTATGTTTCAGCGTTTAAATTTCTGTCCAGAAAGAAAGGCCCCACAATGCGATCTCCCACTATTCCCGCCCATACATTAACTTTTTGCCGGTGTTGGGTATGCTCCTCTCGAACCCATCGAGGATTTTCGTCCGACCAGTACCTACAATTGTGGCGATTCACTTCACCGTTCAAGGTAAAAGTTGCTTCGTCACTAAAAACCACATTGTCGACAAATCCGGGATTCTCATCGCACCGTAGCATGATTTGTTCACAGAACTCGAGTCGGCGGTCGAAGTCATCTTCATTCAGTTCCTGAACCCGATTGATTTTGTACGGATGAAGTTTTTCCTTCTTCAGCAATTTGGCTACTGTGGTAAAATCGACTGCATGATCCCTGGCAATGTTCCTTGTTGAAGTGTGGGGGTTGTCCTGAAGTTCCAAGAGAATATTGACCCTTCTATCTTCCTCAATTCTTGGTCGACCTTGACGAGCCCTGTCTTTTACACTACCAGTTTCAGCAAATTTTGCGACAATTTTGCTCACCGTTGACCGCGAAATCGGTGCGCGGTTTAGATTTTCTGCATTGAAAAACTGACAGGCTTCTTGATGGCTACGTATTTTATCACAACAACCAACAATAATGAGAATTTGAATCCGCTCTTTTTCGCTCAAATTCGCCATTTTCGCAATGCACGTTCAACACTACCAATGGAGCAAGTATTGTGAATGCATAAGTTCAAACACCAAGTAATGAACTGTCAATATGACGTGTCGTAGAAAGCGTGTACGTCCGTCTCGGCCAGTGTCAAATGGCCAATGGCGGACAATTTGAACACTTCCGTTGACATTTTTTTGGTGACTTGTTTGACGACAATCCAAGATAAACCTCGGATTATAATTTATCTGATTTTTTAAAATAATTTTTGATTAGTTTTTCATTAGAAATAAAATTTTAATTTTTTGAAATTCGAAAGCATTTTTCTCCCAAAAATTGTTATGTAAGGTACCAAACTTTTTATACCGTTGCATGCACAATGGAATAGCTAACGACAAGGGGTAATAAATGTGGCGGGTTACCATTTGAAAAAACTAATGACGTCACGCCCGCGCGCAACCAGATGATGACAGAATTAAATTCACGATGTTATAAAGTGCACGGGATAAAAACAAAATCGACCTGTTTCAGGGTTTTTCCATCAAACCGAAGATAACAGAAATATTAATTTTGTTCCAGACTTTATCTACACCCTGTATATAAAAAGCTAGACGAACTTAGCATATTCCTGCATCTGCACGACACAAAAATACATGTATTAGCGGTGACAGAGCACTGGCTAAAGCAATGTCAGTTATTACCTACAAGACTTGATAATTATGTTCTTGCTTCCTGCTATCTTAGGAAAAATGGAGCCTATGGTGGATCATGCATATTTATACTCAATGACAAGCAACACGAGTACAATGAAATTACCTTTCTAAAGGAAAAGAGCATTGAAACGATTATTGAACGCAGCTGCATAGAGCTTATAAAACAAAAAATGATAATAATAAATATTTACAGACCACCCAAGGTGACATAACCCAGTTTTTTGTAAGATTTCAAGAAGTTTTGCAATTCGTTACCAAAAATAGAAAAAAACACAAAATTGCTCTTACGGGAGACTTCAACATTCCGTTCCACAAACACGATGAAAAGATGACTCAAGAAATGAAAGACATCCTGAACTCTTTTAACTTAAAAATTACTATTAATGAACCAACAAGAATTAGCAAAACGTCATCGACAACGATTGATAATATTATAACTAATTGTAAAAACTACCAAACTAAAATAGTTCAAACTGCTCTATCAGACCACTTAGCTCAACAAATAACTGTTCGGAATGTGTGTGCAAAGGATATTTTTTATGGAAAAGCGGACTTTAGGACGATTTCGTATGGATGCATGATGGATTTCCGCGGGTGGCTATATGAGGCTGACTGGGGCGCTTGCATTGTTGAAAATGACCCAAATTCTACGTTTGAAAACTTTATACATAAAATAACATGGAAATACCCGGAACTCTCTAAAATTAGATCTAAGAGACAACATAATAAACAATGGAGTTGTATATCCCCAGAATTTAAAAAAAAAGACTGTTTTAAAACGACAAATGCATGAGAACGTTCTCAATGGCAGGATTGCAAAAGATGAGTATGCAAGGTTTTGCAAATACTTAAATAAAGAAATAAAAACTGAAAAAAAGAACAACAATACAAGTTACATATGCAATTCGAACAACAAAACCAAAGCAACTTGGAACTTAGTTAAAAAAATCACATTGAGTGAAAAAAGAGAAGACACAAACATTGGAGATATTGAATTGGAACGGATAGACGATGCTGATGAAGATCCTAAATTAACGCCAAATTGATTGCTATGTGCCAGAACTTGCAGGACGAGCCAATGGACACGGCGAATTTGTACCACAACACAAAAAGACTGATGCTATTACCTACGACTTCGGAGGAAATATGCGACATAATCTGTGGATTAAGGGATACTAATGCCGTGGGAAATGATGAAATACCAATGAAATTAATTAAACATTGTGCTCCTGAATTCGCAGTAATTCTAGAACCACTAATAAACATGTGTTTACATAATGCAATTTTTCCCAATGATTTAAAAAAGTCAGTCATCAAATTAATATACAAAAAAGGACAGAAATCAGAACTCAGTAATTATAGACCTGTATCTTTGTTGACACACTTTTCAAAAGTGTTTGAAAAAATTATGTACGTACGATTATATGACCTTTTGGAAAAATGTAATATACTCTGCAATAATCAGAACGGATATATCAAGGAAAGAAAATACGACTCGAGCAATATACCAAGCAATGACGGAGATTTTATAAGGTGTAAATAATAACGAAACCACGATGGGCGTCTTTATGGACCTTACAAAAGCTTTTGATAGTGTAGATTATAGGAAACTACTCGTGAAATTGGAAATATACGGTGTAAGGGGGAAAGCTCTCGATTTAATAGAAAACTACCTGCGAAACAGAAAGCAAGTAGTAGTATCTAACGATAAAAACAAACGAACATCCGATTGGTTTGAAATCGAGAGAGGAGTACCACAGGGGTCATTACTAGGCCCGCTTCTGTTCTTGATATACGTGAATGACATCCCGAGCGTGACCCCACATGCAACGATCATGTTCGCCGATGACACATCTGTTATTATCAGGACATCAAAAGATGAAATCAGTGGCGAAGTGGCTTCAACATTGGGGGATTTTAGCGAGTGCTTTTCCCAAAATAACCTACAACTAAATATAAATAAAACAAAATGTATTGAATTCTCATATTTTAAAAGAGATGAAAGGAAAATTAGTTACAATGATACTGATCTGACAACTACAGAAGGGGTGACATTCCTCGGTCTATACATTGATTCGCAGCTGAACTGGAAGGACCACATCAATTACCTAGCAGGGAAAATATCGTAATTTAATTATGCGCTGCGAGTGATATCGGCATCGGTAAATAATACCGCTAGCCGTGCTGCCTACTTCGCATATGTCCATTCTCGGCTGAGATATGGTATTGTGTTCTGGGGATCCTCTGCTGAGGTGCAGAGCTTGTTTGTGTTACAAAAAGCTTGCGTTCGGAGAGCGTTCGGCCTGAAACATAATGAATCATGTCGAGGAGTCTTCAGGGGCAATGGGGTACTCACTCTATTTGGGATGTATATATACGAGTGCGCGGTGTTTGTGAGGGAAAACTATGTCTTTTTTCAAGAACAGGAACTTTCGCACTTTTATAACACAAGAGGAATAAACAATTCTTATTTGCTCCTTCCTCAAACAAGAAAGACATTAATCAATAAAAGCGTCATCTCACAACCAATAAAAATATATAATCGCCTGCCGACAAATTTGAAGAAGATGCCCAGCGAGAACTTCAAGCAAAAACAAAAAAGAGACTAATAATAGACAAGGAATACTACAATATCACTGACTTCTTTTTGAGTAAATTTTAAACTTTTAAACTGTTGTATATGTGTGTATACGTTTTCAAGTACTTGACGTTTTCAATGTATTTTATAATATATGTTATTGAATGAATAATCGAAACAAACAAACAAACCCAAACTCCATCTGCAGCCCTCTGGGGTGGATTGAGTAGCTCCAAGAGCGCTGTTGGCGGTTCCAAGCTAGGATAAAGGAGGGGGTGTTGATGGACAATGTTAGCAACCTACTCACTGAAAAAAAAGATTTAATGCTCAACGCACTACTAATACATCCTCGTAAAAAGCCGGACAGATCTTACGGAACAACGATACGGCGAGACAACGGAAAAAACGACTATGGAAATCGCAAAGACTACGAATTGGAAGCTGGAATATAACATCATGGTATAGGAGAAATCAGGAAGTTATAATGGAACTAAATAAGCACAATATTGGAATATGGCCATTATCGGAGCTAAAAAGCAAAAGAAAGGAAAATAAAAGGTACCAAAAGTATATACTATTCTACAGTGAAAGAGAATAGGACCAGAGAGCACAAGCAGGAGTGGGAATCCTACTACATGAAAATATTGAAAACTTTATCGACGAGGTGAAATACATAAATAAATAGCAATATCATGTACATTTCTTTTAAAATCGAAACATCAAAAACGTACTTCATAAGCATATATGCACCAGATGAGCGGACTGCCTGTTTCAAAGAACTACAGCACTACTTCATCACCAATAGGACAATACATCCGAGTCAAATATAAGACGTAAGAACACTAACGTCAGCAAATGTTGGCACAGAGCACAGTCCAGTTCTATGTAAGTAGCGCTTCAAAACTAACCTGCAAAAGAAGAGAGCGCCATTGTATACTGAATGATTCAACGCGGAATCGTTAAATGACAGTTCAAAAAAACATTATATCATAGTAGATTAAGTGAAAAAATGGCTTCCAACCCTATAGCAGAGGACGAGAATGCCGAAGAAATATGGAATAAGATCAAAATCAGCATAATAGGAGGTGCAGCAGACACTTGGAATAAGGAAAGTGAAAATGGTAAGAAAAACAGGAAACAATGGTGGAAACGTTACAGCACCACAATACCAATCCATAAAAATAGAAACAAAAACTATGCGAAAAATTGTAGAATACTATCTTTACTAGCCCCAGCATAAGAATGCTGTTCACAAAAATTATAACAACAAAAATAACCGACAGAATAGGAATAAGGGAAGAACAACAATGCTTCAGACAGACTAGATTTACAGTGAATGCAATCTTCATCCTCAGACAATTGATTGAAAAATTTTTTTTTTATAACTCGGTTTTACAAGGTCCGTCGTCTTCCGATTTCCAATCTCCACTCGTTTCTATTCGCCCACAACTCGTCATCTAGACCCCTAAACCTCATTTCGCTGTCTATTCCTTCTCTCCAGATCCTCCGTGGTCTTCCTCGTTTTCTTCGCCCATTTGGATTCCATTGTATTACTTGTTTAGGTAGTCTTTCGTTCTCCATTCTCTGCACATGCCCGTACCATACCAGTTGTTTCGTTCTTATCTCGTCCACTATCGTACGTTCACCCACTGTCATAATTTCTCTTATTCGTTGATTTGTAACTCGTTCTCTTCTTGATCTCCCCGCTGCTCTTCTCCAATAATCCATTTCCGTAGCAGACAGCATTTTCTCTGTTCTGTCCTTGATTGGCCAAACCTCTGAACTGTACGTAACAATACTCTTTATTATGGTGTTACATATGAGCTTTTTGTTCTGTTTCGATATACTCTGGTCTCAGAGTATTCCATTTATTAAAGTTATCGCTTTTCTTCCTTGTACATTTCGGTCTTTTATAGCTCTGTCTAGTGTTCCGTTCGCTGTTATTTATAGCCCCAAGTACTTGTACTCGTCACAAGACTTAATTCGCTGTCCCGTATTTAGTACTAGATCTTGTTTTATTCCACCAATGCACATATACTCTGTCTTTTTTATATTGACCTCCAAACCCCACTTTTTGTATTCTTCTATCAGTTTTCGAGTCATATATTCCAAGTCGTCATACTCCTGAGCCACTACAATTTGATCGTCGGCGAAACACAAGGTGTATAAAATGGAGTCATTTAATGGAATTCCCATGTTTTGGCATTTTCTTTTCCATACTTTAAGTACTTGTTCTAAATACATCCTGAAGAGCGTTGGCGAAATACAACAACCTTGTTTAAGACCTTTATTCACTTGGAACCCTTTTGTCAGTCTTTGTTTTATTTTGACTTTTGCTTCACTATTGTCGTACAACTCTTTAATTGCTTTAATTAACTGAACGCTTATATTTGTATTCTCCAAAGCCTTCCAAAGTAAATTAAGTGGTACGCTGTCGTATGCTTTTTGTAAGTCTACGTTTAGTAAATGCAACTCTTGTCCATATGCCATTTTCTTTTCGATAACTTGAGTTATACAGAACAGATGATCTACAGTCGATCTACCTGCCCTGAATCCGGCCTGGTCTTCTGCCTCCATGTCTTTGTACTCATTTTACATTTTTTTCCCTATTATTTTGCCGTAGACTCTGCTCAGCGTACTAGTCACAGATATGCCTCTATAATTGTCGCACATATATCTTTCCTTCCTTTTTTGTGAATTGTGGTTACATATGATGTTTTCCATTCGTTTGGGACTTTGGCTCCGTTTAGATATTTTTGGAAAAGATTTCGTAGTCTCACAAACAGTTCATTTGTACCGAAATATATCAAGTATAAAAAAACCTTTGTTTCTCTGCCTAAGCAGGAAAGCGTTCGACAGTGTACAAATAGTCGACATCATAGATATACTCCAGGAAAACAGGATACCCATACCTTACATTAACATAATAAAGGAGCTCAATAAAAATAACATGACAAAGATCAAAACATCACAGGGATTTGCAGAACAAGTACCATTACTAACTGGAATCAACCAGCGCGATACTTTGAGCTCAATCTTGTTCAACCTCATTATGGATAAAATAATTAATAGTGTAAATGAAGTTAATGGAGGATTCAGAATGGGACAAGAATCGATAAAGATACTATGCTACGCTGAGAACGCAATTTTGATGGCGGATAACGAAGACGATCTACAGCGACTACTGTATAGGTTTCAATCAAGAGCGGATAAACTTAATATGCAGATATCTATAGAAAGGACAGAATCAATGGCCATAGCAAAGAAGCCCACTAAATGTAAACGACAAACCCATCCACCAATGCATGCAATGTACGTACTTAGAAGCTGAGATAACGAGCTTCAAAAACTTACAACAGAAAATTAAAGCCCAAATAAATAAAACCTCAAGAATATCTGGCTATCTGAGGGACCTCATATAGAGGAACAAACACATGTCCACTGAAAGAAAAGTCCGCATATATAAAACATCCGCAAGACCTGTACTCACATATGCAGTGGAAGCGGATACAACAAAAGCGAAGAGCATGATGAGGTCAGTCAAGATGAAGACATTGAGGAATATTAAGTGAGTAAGCTTGAGAGACCAGACAAGAAGCAAAGATATAAAAACAGATCTCAAAATTCAAGATGTTGTGCAGTTTACGAGATCGAGACGACGATATTGGAAAGACCTCGTCGACAGAATGACAGAGGATCGATGGGCTAAATTGGGAAAGGAAAAATCTCGATTTCAAGGAGACCCCCGGTCGATATTCCAAAAGATGGTGCGAGAGGTGGACATCTGCTTCCCAGGAGGCTAAAGAGATTAAGAAGAGTAGAAAAACCAAGACTAAGTCTCAAGAAAAGGGAAAAAAGAAGAATGTAATAACCCAGTGTATTAATATTGTGTCCTTTGGTACCACCGGATAATCTGTCATATCTGTTTGTTGTTGTAATATTACCTTCAAAAACATAAATCCAGGTTATATTTAGTAGTAAGGAATGGTCCATTTTATATTGGAAAAGAATTTGTTATATAACGTTTACTATCATATCTCTTTCCAATTGTACTTATTTCTATAATTCAATATTTTTGCGGAAATTAATGCTACTTCTGTACCTACGTGATTTTCTATCAATATATCCGCCTGTTATGTCTTGTCATATATTAACTATGAATATTATTTTGAAACTTTTAAAAAGATATTCTGAATTTTTCTTTTAATTAATATAGCTTTTCTCTGATACATTGCTATCGCTCCATTAACCGTGATTCTTGCAGAGATTATTTCTCGGTTTATGATAATTATACGCCACGCTACCACGTACATGCAACCGACGCATCATGAACGCACAGAAAGGGCAGATACTCCTCTTTATTTTCACCATGAGTGTTTCTGTCAATTTAATAATTACGGTGTTTGGCGTGTGTGATTAATTACCATTGTATAGTGATAAGGGTGAAAAGCCAGGTAATAATAATTGAAGTTCATTCGGGTTTGCTCATCGGAGATGGTAGGTTCTATATTTATCTTGTTTCTCACTTCGCCTAATCGAGATTTTTGTAATGATAATACATATAAGGTCAATGACACCCACTTTTACTTACAGTAAAATATATACATTAAAAGTACTTGAAAAAATCGTGAATATACAGGTGCGAGATTATTTAAATCTCTGGAATGTTATGCCAGTAGCTCAGTCGGGCTTTAGGCAAAATCACTGCTGTACCACTGCACTACTTGATGATGTGGTTGGGAGCACTAACAACGGTTTGTGCACCGTATTGGTGCTCCTCAATTTTTCTAGGAATTATAATAATATGATTGATCATGGGCTGTTGCTCTCAATCTTATATCATATTGCTATGAGTACTGGTACACTACGTTGTTTGAGCAATATTTTTTTTGTTATGGGCACTAGCAATTATTTATTTTCAGAAAAACTTGTTTTTTTAAAATATAGTTATTAAAGAAACAACTTTAATTTAAATACCCCCATTAGGCTTCATTTCATTTGTCTACAAACTAACATTATTCTCTCTCTGTATATCGTACTTACTCTAAGACAAGTAGCAATGAGCAAAGAACATTATTATCAATAAAACGTCAGACATTGAAAAGATGCCTTGGGATAAAAGTGGTAACAGAAATGAAATAGCATCATAATTTATGAAAATATATTACTTATCTTGATATGTACATAGACGTTACATACAATTTCGGTAATCTTAAAGTAAATATACATAACTCACTATATTATTTTATGTATATCTTAGAGCATACTAATTTAGAAAATATTCACAAAATACCTATTAATAAATTTTAAAATATTATATCGATAAGTTTGTTTATCCTACTTCTTCACTATATACTATACAAAGTTATGTACATACGGTCAAACAGAAAATATATATTACATGCAAAATTAGATTAATTAAATGTACAATATATACTAGATACAGCTCACAGAGCGAGACATGGCCGATGAGATGCCTCTCCCACAAGGTGCGCAGCTGATTCTTATAATAATACGATAAGCATGAGCAATCTCGAAAAGATTGTCGATTTCCTATATATGTATCTCTTTTCAGTATATTACATTTTACTCCTACGTCAGGCTAATGTACGCGATGATGAACAAATGTTATCATTTCTTTTTTGCGAATACTTTCTTTGTCTGACACTGACGCATACCTCGCGCAGCGACGATTTCTCCCACAGGCCACGTCTCGTTCTGTGTATTGTACACGGGTATATAAAACCCAAACATCAAAGTTACAAAGACATAATATAATTTGATTATTTTATACAGCCTAAGTACATTGTTATATATTAATTATGGTTACGCTATATTATATATTTCTCATGTAGGTATATCTTGTATATGTACAGGAAGTATGATCCATTCATTACACCAGTTATAAAAATTCTTAAATATATAGGTATTTGGTATATTGTAACTATATATAATATGTACAATTTATTTCAACGTTTATATACTTGCTATCAACATTGTAATAGCATAATTATAATATTGACTAGATTTGATCATATTTTACGCGGGTCACCACTGTGACTTTTGGTCACATTTTTATAGTAATTGCAACTGATATATAGATTGATACTTTCGGCATAAAATATTAATAAAGTATTACATATTTGTATATAAATACAACTTTTAATTATGTTAGGTGTGTTAATATTTTCTGTTAAGTTATTTCATTACTGCCTTGTTGTAAGATAATGCATTCTGGGTATCTGTATTTAAATTAGCAGAAAAGCTCTCCTAATACTAGAAAATCTTTGATTTATTCCAGTGATTCTACTTAATTGACTTACTTTCCTTATGGTCGTTTTTGTTATTAATTTATCAATATAGCTACTAAGTCATGACTGATTAATTTAATTACATTTCTTGTATAGTTAGTAACTCCAATATATTTTTATTATTTCGCGGTTAAAGTTGACGTTTCAAGTGATTACAAAATCTTCATCTGTGCTCTTTACATATACAGGGTGAGTCATCTAAGCGGGTATGACCGATTATGCCTTTATGAGTAAAGATATTTCGAAGCGGTTTTTTCCTTGTGATAGCTGTTCATTAGGAGCACATTTTAAAAAATATTTTGTATTATACAGAGTGTTCCATAACTTGGTGACTAACCATAGTTATAGTTTTTTAAATGGAACGCCCTATATATTATTGCATATTTGTATTACCCGTATAAATTTTAGTCTAAAAGTAATAAGATAGTATAGGCCTAAAATCTAAAGTTTTTGACATATTCCCATTTTTCTGAAAAATCAATGTTTGTATAAAATTATATTTCTCGAAAACGACGTATTAGATGGACAAAATTTTTTGCAGTATTGTTTACAATAAGCGGTCCTAATAGAAGCATGTTTTATTTTTTTTACAGTTACTAACTGCATGGGCAGGAAACTGGATTAAAATTACATGACACGTTTTTCTTTAAAAGTCATTTTTTTTAAATGAAACACCCTATATATCAGTTCATTTTTGAATTGTTTATTAGAGTTCACATCAAAAACATGTAAGACGTTAATACTTTAAAAGTGACTATTACTGAGCTATTGTCTCTTTTTGATGTAATTTTGTCAGTACTATACTATATTAATTAAAACCACAAAACTGACAAAATTATATCAAAAAGCGACAATAGCTCAGTAATTGTCACTTTTAAAGTATTAATGTCTTACATGTTTTTGAAGTGAAATTTAATAAGAAATTCAAAAATGAAATAATATACAGGGTGTTCCATTTGAAAAAATTGACTTTTTTGCAAAAACTAACAAAAGCATATCAAAAAACGACAGTAGCTCAGTAATAGTCACTTTTAAAGTATTAATGTCTTACATGTTTCTGATATGAAATTCAATAAACAATTCAAAAATGAACTGATATATAGGGTATTCCATTAAAAAAAATTGACTTTTATACAAAAACGTGTCATGTATTTTTAATTCAGTTTCCTGCACATGCAGTTAGTTACTGTAAGAAAATAAAACATGCTTCTCTTAGGACCTTTTATTGTAAACAATACCAAAAAATTGTGTCCATCTAATACGTCGTTTTCGAGAAATATAATTTTATACAAACATTGAATTTTTCAGAAAAATGGGAATAAGTCAAAAACTTTAGATTTTAGGCCTATACTATCTTATTACTTTTTGACTAAAAATTATACGGGGAAAACAAAAATGCAATAATATGTAGGGTGTTCCATTTAAAGAACTATAACTATGGTTAGCCACCAAGTTATGGAACACTCTGTATAATACAAAATATTTTTAAAATGTGCTTCTAATGAACAGCTATCACAAGGAAAAAACCGCTTCGAAATATCTTTACTCATAAAGGCATATCGGCCTTACCCGCTTAGATGACTCACCCTGTATATATAAAATACAGATTGTATGTATATTATTATTATTATTATTAATTGTTTACTCTCTTGTCTTGTATTAAGGTAAAAAAGGAATATAAAAATTCATCATTTTTCGGTTTTCTTCCGCGTTTCTACAGCTTGGACTTTGAAGAGGCCGGTGCTGGTTTCTGGAAGACGTTTCGGCAAAATCATACTTACCAGCTTCAGATCTGCGATACTGTCTCCTTCTCTTCAGTTTACGAATAACAAGAAGCAGGAGCAGACAGTTATCGCAGACCTGAAGATTGCAAGTGTGATTTTGCCGTAACGTCGTACAGAAACTAGCACCGATCTTTTTAAAAACCAAGCTGGGGAAATGCAGGAAAAAACCGGGAATCCAGTTAAACCTGAAAGAGAACACACACACACATATATATATATTAAAAGAAAGCAATCATCTCGGCGTAGCGCCAACGTAATTTAACAGTAATTATCTCCAAAAGGCCAATTGGAAAGGATGCTGTCATCTAAAAGGTATCATTAACTAACATAGATACTATGCAAATGAAAAATGTGCAAAAGTGAAAATGTGAACAATTAAGTATAAAGCAGCAGCTACTACTTATTCAATTTTATTAAAAGGTCTTGATCTATCATAGATATACATTTAATTCCACTACATGAAGAATATCGACGCAAATTGTATAATTAAAATAGTTATGTAAAAAGTAGGAGTAGAGCTACATACCTCTATAGAATAATAATCATTTGAAGTTTTTACGAAGAAAAAACATCTTTTCAGATTCATTTAACGGAAATATTATTCACTTGACAGATATTGCAAATTTTCCTGATTTATTACTCGTGACAAATAAAAAAAAATTTTAAGTTATTAAATACACAAAATTAAGTAGTTATGCTAAAAATGAATGATTGTCGTCAAGAGGAAACAGTGAAAAATATGATATCATTTGCAGATTTCATTTCTGCATGAAAATGCACTCATAAATCACCATTACAATCATCGAAGCATTTATTATTCGTGACACTTTGAATTGAATCGTTTGGAAGTATATATTGCGCCCACTGTTACGAAGATACGGCTGCGGCCGGATTCGAACAACATCATACCATACATACATAAACCTATTGCTGATATTCGACGAAGCAGTTTTATTCGAAACGAAAATTTAGTTTCCAGATCTGAAAATGTAGTTCTCAACTCTATCACGTTCGTATTATTTATTTTCAGCTGAAGCACCGTATATGCACCTACACATATAACTTTAACTTTATTTTATGGTAGACACGGTGATATTAAAATTTAAAGTTGAAGCGTATTGCATTGCAAACGGGCAAAATTCGTTCACAAAGGGTATTTTATGGACTTATCTGTAGCATTTGACAGTATAAACTGTTATATATTGGCTGGTTACGGTAGGAAAAAATAAATTGTGAAACATCACTCAAATTTAAATTCAATCATGCCCAATAGGTAGGAAGCGATATACAACAGATTATTTCAACTAGGAGACAATATGGAGATCTTCTTACAGAAGCTACAGATGGTAAACTGTTTTTTATTTTTGTTATATTTTTTCTATTATAATCAATAAAGCTACTTGGTCAAAATTATATTTTAGAATTTTACTCATACGTTTTTTTTAAATGGCTACAACGAGGGCAACAAATATAATTTGGTGTTTTTAATAATTTTTCATAACTAAGAATATGGCATTTTTACAGTAAAGAATTGAATTGTAGCTGTTGGTTTCTGTGTTAACATATCTAGGATTTACGAATAAATGTGATTTTTAATATTACGAGTATATACTTCAAACTTCATTCAATCAACAACCAAATATATTCCTTTGTTACAGCTAACTTATGAGTACCACCGAGTCTCAAAACATATGCCTGCGATTGCACTACATCAAAAGCTACCAGTAATTCATTTTTAATTGACACATGCTGCGACACATGTCTTTATATGAATTGTCACTCATGGGTCATGGTGATGTTGGTTGTTGTCTTCAAAATTTATGGATCTTCTAGCAGAAGCTATACATCACAGCTTGTTTTCATTGTTTGCTCCTCCTATTATTTTGTTTTGATTATTAGTAAAGCCACTAAGTCAAGATGATATTTCAGAATTGTATTCATAGGTTTGTATATACAGTACAGTACACCAATGCATAATAAATATGTAGTAGAGCTTGAACAGATAACAGGTACCTCGAGGTGAAAATTGCATAAATGTTAAGTTACTCTCAATTACTTTAAATTAAAATGAATTTATCGTTATGCTACGTATTTGATGTGCTTCCATTAATACATTTTTGAACATTTACAATAAGACTGTTACCATAATAATATTTAACAATATTATCAACAGCCTGTTTTTAACTCTGTATTTTAAAATGTTGATATCTTTATCGGTCATGAAGATGTTAGTGTACCCGCTTACATAATCACTCTACGGTAACGTATGAGTTCAGGAAAATCATTGATATACATTGAAATAATTAATAGACCAAGACTACTTCCTTGTGGTGTTCTCAGATTCATGTTGAATTCTTGTGTTCCCAATAATTTTCTCAAAAATTTGTCGGTTTTCAAAATATAAAATTATTTACAAATTAATTGATCCCCGTAAATCCTGTCTATTATTGTTTATTTCAATTTAATGTCCTGCCAAATTCAGTTTCTTTTCCTCTACGACGTGTCCCAATATTCGTGGAACACCTGGATGGCACGTTATTATGTGAGGACCACAGATCATGAGAAAAATATAGAAAAAATTCCATCGCTGTTAATTTCAAAGAAACTTATATTCGAAGTTAACACTTTAGATATCATTTGCCTAAATTACTGTTAAACATTTTAAAGATTGGTTTTGATATGATCAATGGGATAACAATTTTGAACAACTATAACCACGTTTGTAATTAATCACTTTTCTAATTATACCATTTCCAGATAATCATTTTACGCTAATTTTACCTAAAAAGAACATAGAGCAACGTGGTCCTGAATTTACACTTAAATCACTTAAACGTAAAAAAATACCGATATCAAATTTGCTTATTAACCCTCAAGCGCCGTCGTGCGGTCATGGTGACCGCCAGAAATATTTAATTATAAGAATACTTCTCCCTCTCTTTTCTGTTATCTACGCATTGAAATTTTGAAGCGGTCACGGTGACCGCACTACTGTGTTTAGGTACTTTTTGCGCCGCGTATAGGGACTGTGCGAAAACGAGTAATAATCCTGGACCGTCAAAAAGAGTTCGTTACGGTGACCCAGATTTTGAAATGACAATTCTTAAATTAAATGGTCTTAAGAATATAATAACGAATAAAGCGATGAAGAGGAAGTCGATGAAAACTATTGGGAAATGAGTGAACACGACTCTAATTCAGACGAAGAGACCAATGAAGTCGAACTTGATGAAATCATACAAGATGAAGAAAACGAAATGCAGAAAAAAGAAGGTGGAAGTGAAAATATCTCGAGTGTAACTAAGAGTTACTATGGAAGAAACCGGTTTAAATGGTCATCAGAAAGTGTTGTCACACGCAGTAGAACTCAGAAACATAATATTGTGATGCAACTACTAGGATTTAATCCTTCCGCAAAATTAGGACCAACTGCAGATGCGAAAAAATTAACATACGTAGGAACTGTCAAGAAAAACAAGAGGGAAATTCCGCAACAGTTCTTAGCCAACAAAAATCGTAGTGTTGGAACGGCTCTATTTGGTTTCACCAAAACTGTTACACTGGTTTCGTATGTACCAAAAATCCGAAAAGCAGTTGTGCTACTCTCTTCTATGCATCATCCAAATCATATGATGACTTAGGGAAACCTGAGATTATAACATATTACAATACAAATAAATGGGGCGTTGATGCACTAGACGAAAAATGTGCTAAACACAGTACAGGTCGTCGAACTCAAAGATGGCCAATGGCAATTTTTTTTTCGCTTATTGGATATCGGTGGTGTAAATGCTTATATTCTTCATCAAGCATATGAACATAATCCAAAATTAACTGACAAAACAGATTTTCTTAAGGAGTTGGACAACCAACTAGTTAAACCACGACTACAAAAAAGAGCAATGTACACTTAAAACGTCAACTACGATCTACCTTTTGCAGTGTCTTGAACATTGCTGATGGGCACGTACCTGAAGTATTAATTGAAAAGCTTGAAAAGCGCAAGACCTGTTATTATTGTCCAATTAGGCTCAAAAGAAAAACTTTTCACTTATGCTGCAGTTGTAAAAAACCAATCTGCATCGAGTGCTCTTCAAAACTATGTCAAGACTGCAAACAAAATTTATAGTTACTTTGCACATTTTAGTTTTTATGATACTATATCTTTGGACAATTATTTTCATGTACAAAATTTGGTTTGATATCTATATTCCTAGAAATATGTCAATTTGTTAAGACAAAGTTTGTTTACTTTTCTCAAAAATGTTTTTGGATGCGGTATGTATATAAACGCTAAATATTACATTTTGTGAAATTTGTAGTGACTGGAAGGAAAATAAAATACTTTTTTGTATTTTTCCTCTGCCTTTCATTAATTAATCAATCAATCAATAGATCTGACTGCTAAAAGTAGTAATTTTTTGTTAATTACGGAAATGGGCCCTGAATTATTTGCGGTTATCATGACCTCACTACGGTAGCGCTGCAAGTACTATTCGACTACGGCCTTAAGGGTTAATGTCATTTTGACATTGTCAAATTGCCCTGCTTATTTTAACCCTATTACTACCATATTAATTTTCGTTGCATTTTAGATGTAGATTAGTTCTTTAGTGTTTAACCGTTATCATTACAGAAAAGATGAAACTTTATCACCTGAAGATTTTCCACGTCCTGAGAATTTTTGTAACTGGTTTTTAGAAAGATACATAGAAATCCTCAATTTTGCAGAAACCACATTTTTATGCTTTGGAAACTCCTCAGGTATTTACACCTACTAGCCACCATCATAGGTTTAACGTAAATGTCTGGGCAGGTATTATCGGGAATCGGTTAATCGAGCCAGTTAGTATTCCTAACTGGTAGATGAACTTCCATTAGCGGTAGTCAATAATATGTAGCTACAAATGGAGGGTGATCCTGCTCATCATACGGCACCGGTGAGAAACTGGTTAATTGGGCAATTTGCTGAAAGGTGGATAGAAAGAGGTGGACCGTTCTCTTGGCCAGCTAGATCTCCCGATTTCACCCCTCTGGACTTTTTCTTTTGGGGTCACATTAAACAATTTGTGTACAGAACACCAGTTTTAAATGATGCACATTTAACAAACCGGATATTTGAAGCAGCAAAAGGAATATAGAGGAATATAAGAGCGGGAATTCGGAGAGATCAGCACGGACATAATTTTCAACATTTATTATAAATTTATTATTATAATTTCATCTTGTTGACTCTTTTGACATTTATCGTATTTGTCTTTAAGGGTCCTCGCTAGTGAATCGGAAATGTAATATTGCTTGCATAGCACATAATTTAATAAGCCATGGATTTCCGAGTTCCTATTCATAGGGAATATATAATAAATATTTGAAATAATAACTCCCATTCATAATTCATTTATGATCAAATATTTACACAATTGTAACCGTGGGAATGATTTTTACCAGAATAGCATTCACTGTAATGTGGGTTGCCTAATTTTAATTTATTTTATATACATTTAAAACAAAGTAAAGAATAGTTGAACGAAAAATAAGTGCAGATCGATGTAGCGTTTTATTAATTTTTTAACGTGAACTAAAGGAAACAAATCTGCTTCAAAAGTTTGATTATTCACCGGGGTAGATTACTAAATTCTTCATAAGTTGACGATGAAAGATTTTATCCAAATTTAAAATCAACAAAAATATCTTGCATCAAAAATCTGCTATTTTTCCAGTATTCACAGATCCACTATCGAGGACCCTTGAAATTTGTAATTCATTATTCTCTGTTATTGCCATGGATACGGGCAACTACGGGCTAAATTTGGCAACAACGTGTTGCCAAATTTATCTTTCTACAAAGGCCAATATCTTCCAGAATGAACAATGTAGAATTTTTTAAATATTTTTTCCGTGTTCCTTTGTCGCTATTTCAAACCGTAGTGAGGAGCTGTTCCGCAAATTTTGGGACACGTTGTATATTGTCTTTGAGGAAGTATATTTTAAACTCATTTCCGGTCACTTCTTATTTTTTTTTGTAGACCACTTCTACTGTTCAACAAAATATGAATGTGTGCGTTTGGGTGTAAACAGTCTTTTACAAAATGTATAATCTTTTGAGGTCATTTTAAATATTTTTTCAAACATATCTACAGGTAGATTTATTAGATCACAGATCAACTTTAATAATTGAACACTGATGTAATTCTAAGAAAGACAAAAAATATATCGTAACAATATGTATTCAATTTGGCTTAGCACACAACGAATTGTTGGTAGATGATTATCGACGACAGAATTGACTTTTTAAAGTAATTTTCATAAATATTTACTCTATAAGAGGATAAATTCCGATAAATTCCTTTGGAAAACTATTCCGATAATGTTGTCTTGTTTGTCAACTGCATAAAAAATAATATCAGCCATTTTTTCCGCCCTATAAAAATATATTTTGTTATCTTTTTAAATTGTAATATTAGTCAAATAGATATTTATATGCGGTTGTTATACCAATAAAGTGATTTGATTTCCGTAATTAAACGAATTAAACAATATTTTCGTATAACAACTTTTTCCTTAGAATTACATTAAGTTCCACAAGCTTTTAAAATAGAGTTTTATCCTTTTAAATTTGTTATTTAGGTATATCTCGTAAATGCGAAGCAACGAATATATATTACATTTTATATTTGCCTATTATTATTTTACTTAAATTAATGGCAAACACAAGCGGAGAAACGTTTGAAATAACGGAAACCATGTTTTACATTAGCAAACTGAAATAAGCAATCTTTTCACAATTTCCTCAAGTCTAGACATTCATAGTAGGTAATAAAGTTATTTACCGTCCCTGAGTCGTAGCTAGCTGTTACTGTAGTGGTGTTATTAATTTCCGCATTGGCAGATAAACTTATTACTGTTGAAGAATGTTCAGATTCCTCTCTAGGGATATAAATTGTAAAATTGAGTTAATATTGGATAAAAAAATCTTGGAAAGTTTACTACGTCTGTATATATTATGTAATTCTATGTATATCGCACCTAAACAGATTATAGTAATCAGATTTTTAGAATTTTCGCCAATTGACAAAGGCTTGAAAAAATAAATTACTATCAGAAATTACATACTTTAATTTTCTTTATATACTTTATCCTACTGGTCTTTCTTTAATAATTCATAATTATGGTTATTTATAATGATGAAATGCAATCTACTTCATATCCACATTATCAATATAGTTATACAAGTTTTAGAATCCGTATTATATTAGAGGGCAGTTAATAACTGCCCTCTAATATAAGTTATACCTTTCCAGACATTATAAGAACTTTTCGCCATTTTAAACACAAGAAACAATGTATTGTGTTAAAAATTAATTACAACTCTTTAACCCGACAGCTTCTTTTTAGCAATTACTCTAAATACAGTTTCGGTAGTTACAAAATTGGGAATATTGACATGAGAAATTTATTTTTTACGTTTGAAATTATATAAGTTCGTTTATACAAACGTCATTGCTTATATATATATTTTACCTACTAATGTCAAATAATATATATCAAAAATATACTGATATTAGACTTTACAAACAACACCTCATTATGAAATACTGTGTTGGATTGGATAAGAAAGTGTTGAATAATATTATTCAATACTTCCAGAGACCAATGAAAATATGGCCGAGCAAATTAACCAATTACATTCAAATAGATACTGGAAAGAGAAGGGATTTCATCTTTGTTGCGTTGGCACTGAGCGACATCGTGAGGTAGGAAGTAAGGGGGTAGCGCCATATGCGCTAACGTCAATTTTGGACTTTACAAGGTTTCGTTAAAACAATAGCAGCGCTTTCATTTACGAAATATCAAAACGAAATTTAAAACACAAATAAACAAAGGCTCAATGCATGCTCGACTGGAATCAGTTTTTAAAATAAAATTTCTGAAACTGTGTTATGATGTTGTAAATTTTGCCAACTTTGAGAGTGAATTGTAGGAGTAAATAATTTGAATTATAAGAAAGTACTCCCAACGAAGCCTTAATTAATCCTTTGTATTCAATTTAATGCAAAAACATAATAAGAGAAACAAAAATTTCTGCTATTTGTTTTATTTTAACGAATACCTTACATCATGTATAATATTCCTTGTACTCCGGCAGAATTAATACATTGTAATATTCTATTTTATTTTACTTCGTTAATATTTAATTGTAATTACATTATATCTTGATTAATTGCAATTTTTTGAATAATACTGTTGATTAAAACCCAATGTGTTACTTGGACATTAGTAGATAAAGTATTATATTTAACTCATTGCGTGAATATTTTATTACACTCAGACGATTGCAGCAAAAAAATTCGTTAAATAATATACTGTTACTATGCTTTGATCAATGTTAATAAATTCAACTGAAAACAAAAGCTATATTTTATTATTACTCTTTGATAAATATTATTCAAAATAGTAAGTTTCATATTTTTTATTTAAATGAACAATATTGTTTTGTCGGTGTGAAAGATAAAGTGCAAAGTGTGAGTTAAACACATGACTTGGTGTTTGCTAGGCGCATCTAGTATTTCGTTTGCTAGGTCAGATGGCAACCATGGTCTAGGGAGCTTTAGCTCGTTTGTTCGTTTATGAAAGTTTGTTTAATCTGCATCACTGTATATTATGAAACTAAAATACAGTCATGCACTTGAGATATGCATTAGTTTATGCATTCATTTCTATATTGTGTATTAAGTTAAACCATTATGGTTCGTGAAATCAGTTGCAGTTGTTAGTCTAGACTTCTAGACGTATCTAATGTACATTCATATTATACGTTTTCTTATTTACATTTATATATGTACAGATCAATTGCTTAGAACGTAATATTCCATTGCATTTGGCATTGAATTGATGCAAATATGGTATTAAATTATATGTATTTCAATTTGCTCTATGAAACAAATCAACATCAAACGAAGAAACTTACATGAAGGGATAGACTTAAATCAAATTGCTGCTTTTACTTGTAAAATAAAGTAGATCAGACGTATACAATACTTACAAAAATTACAAAAGGTTGAAATAGGAATACAAGGAAGCAGAAATAAAAAGAAAAAGTATACCAAGAAAACGATGATTATATCGAAAAACACTTACTGTTCACATGCAGGCATAATCCACGCGCAGAAAATGATAAAAAAACATTACAAAATTCTGAATTCTGTTATACAATATCTTGTCCACTTTTTTTTTTACTTCATTTTCCATGCAAATTAAGATTTTCTTAATTAGTATGCCAGTAGGCTGTTTTTTTTATTCCGATAAGCTAAATGCGCTAAACATGTGCAATAATATGATTGAATCATACTAGCCCAGTGCACACTTAATTTATGATTCAGTATGGACATTTGATTTTATTATGTAGGTACATCTTACACAATAAAACAGTTACAGAATAAAGCCCCGTTCTCATCCACTTTACTTAATTTAAGCCTTACTTAACGTATGATAAAATTAACACAAAATTTATGACGTCGTTCACTTTGCCTTAATTTACGTTAAGTGCGTCTTAACTGTCAAGCTCCTATCTTTATGAATTTGTGGTTCAAATCCGGCCGATTTTTGTCATATAAATGGAGATAGCTCTGCAGCAGATTAATTAAAACGCCGTCGTTCATGATAATAAACATACAAAACAATAAAATAAGCAAATTTGTCATAGGTTATTCTAGTTTCAAATGACAGATTTGGAAATGAAGAAAGAGCGCATATACAGCTATAGTTGCTGTTTTGTGGAATTAACAAACGTAAATTAAGGAGTTCTCTTAAGTTGAAGTTCGGTCGACTTAGTGCAATGTTAATTTACGTTAAGTACAATAATTATCATTGTGACCAGATACATAAGAAGCAATGAGTTTTAACTTTCGTTAATTTTGCTATTACCTTAATTTATGTTAAGTGAATGTGAACACGACTTTACATTTTACATCATATGCTTCAGAATCTGATGCCAAATTTCATTTAAAAACATGTTTGATGTTGTTTCAATTTCAATTACTTTAAATGGCAATGAAGAAATAGTAACTCCAACTTCATAATTTGTGTGTGACCAATAATTAAGGATGGAGAGAATCTGCACGTAAATGGCTCCAAAAAAAAACACGAATCAAAAGCGATTCATGTATTGATTCCACACTTGCTGTGAAAAGTACGCCAACCATCTCCAATGGTCTGTGTTCCTTAAGGTTATTAGTTTGAATGAAACCATATGGAATTGTACTGAAACTAATTCAAAAGTCAAACTCAATCTCTCGGCAAGCCAAAATTTGGGCTTGGTTCAAATAAAATGTAAGTAATTAGTAAATAATCTATCTTAACCTTAATTTGAGATAGGATTAATTAAAAATACAAAATTTAAGCACCACTGATATCTTCTTTAAGGTTGTAAGCCCACAACATTAAACTGTAGCTTTAAAGTTTTCTGCACAAACATGCATAAAAGATATATGTCCAGTGAATATTTTAGCAATAGAATCAAATATATCAGCCTTAATATTCTCATATGTATAGCTAGTATACAAAAACAAATATACCTGGATCTAAAATTCAAGGTCTTATTAAGTTAAATATAGAATTATAGCACCAAATAAAAAATAAAGGAAAGATAACAGCATAGCAAAAAAACGGCAACACACATATAAACATATGATATATTAAAATAATAATATAGAAGCAGCCATCTTACGACTATTATCTTTATGAAGAAAATATGTGAATAAAGTTGGCAATGCTAGAGTGCCTTTATAATCAGTGACACTGATGAGATTAATTCTGACAGGTTGACGCAAATTATACCTACATAATGGTGTCTTGTTCAAAAATGTATTTTTTGGCCTGTAAACTGACATTTCGCGCATCCATCGCTCGACCAGCAACGAGTGCTTCCCGATCGACTCGAGTGCAAAAAAAACACTGGCTCTTTGGGATATTAAAAACTTAATTTATCTTTATGGTAATAAAATGTAGTCTATAAAATACTACTACCCTGAATCTTTCCTTATTAAAAGCTACGGAAATAGAAGTAATTACTAAAAATTCTTCCATAAAACTAGTAAGCGCCATCTATTTGACGATCTCGCAAGCAATATTCACATTCACAGTTAATTGTAATCAAAGCTAAAAAGCGGTAAATCCACTATAATATCAGAATAAAAACGCCATATGCAAGGATATATTAACTTCAACTTAATATAATGTGAGTAATAGGCACGTCCGTGAAATGCTTAAATTAATTAGGTAATCTATTTAAAGTTAGGTATGATACTAATTACTTCAATCAATATTTTTTTAATTTAATGCTCGTACAAAAGATATTGTACAAACAACTTGCGTGAAGACATCTTCTACGTATTCCCGCAATTAAAAGCACTCGCTTCCTTCGGTCGTTCGTGCTTTCAAAATGCACTCATGCGGAAACATAGCCTTCCCGTACTTGGTTCGTAAATAACTATTATAGTTACATACTTATCTTTATTTATCACGTTTTTAAATACAATACATATCCATTTAATACGCAAATTGGTTATTATATCAATCCATATTTAATAATACTGAAGTATTTATTGTTTTACCATTTGACAGATACTAACAGGTACCCACATAATGACCGATTTGTTTTCTATTGAATTCCTATCTTGTGCCGTCACTCATTATAAAGGCACTCTAGGCAATACGCTCGTAGTGTGATACCTATTGGAGCCATTTTGAGTATTTACATTGAAGTTTTTGTGTCTTGCGTTAGAGAACCTGCTTTTTATTTAACTTATACCATTTTATTAAAAATAAATTATTTTATTTTCTTGTCGTAGATGCACAACACATATTTTTTCTATATCGGTGCTATAAAGTTCACTTTATGACACCCGTTTTGGTCATATCAAGTCTTACTTACTATTTAATTATTTTTTTTTTGAAGTTGGTAACAAAAACAAATGGAACTAAACCTTAATTAAATGTCTATTAAACGTTTTAGTGTAACGAACATATACCATAGAAACTGTACAAAAAATAAAACACGCGGATGCCAACATTTTATTTAGACAAATTAACAATATAAATCGTCAAGCAGTGTTGCATGTTAGTTAAAAATAAGTAACCAACTACAAAAAAAAACTAAATTTATAAAATGATCGACCAAAACATGTCTTTTATTTTAAGTATTTTTGAACTTTTAATACACGAATAGAAAAAATATTATAAAATACTCGTTTCGTAAGACATTTTGCGCACTTGTTCTTTAGAAAACTCACTGCAAACGGTTCGTTTTCTAAATCTATACGCGTCCGCAAAAAAATATGTGAAACTTGTATTTTCATATATTAATTCAAAACTTAACGTAAAATAAAACAACAAATTTGTTTATATCTTCACTATATTTATTTACAAAAATGTAAATGCTGTAACGCGTTTCGCTAACACTGTAGCTTTCTCAAACAGTGGTGGTATAATAACTACTCTACAAGTGAAATACGTATATGTTTGGCAATTGCAAGTATATATGACTCACAGAACAAAAAAGAGAAAAGAAGACAGGGGGTGGGAAAGACATACGAGGCACTTCATCACAATAGGCACACGGAAAAAACCCTAAACGAATAAGTTTAGTAATGGAGAACGGTTAATATCTAGTTGGTCATTAAGTAAATTCCCAGAATTTTTGTTTTTATTTATTTCAAGGGCTTCTAAGAGATTTAATTTATGAGATTTATTTTGTACATGTAAAATTTCAAACTCCGGATCAAACAAATGGTTTTCTGATATTAAGTGATTTGAGTAGTTAGAATCTAATTTTTTGTTATCATAACTACGTTTATGTTCTGAAATTCTAGTTTTGAAGTTTCTGAACGTTCTCCCAATATAAATTTTGTCACAATTACTACCACATTTTAATTTATATACTCCAGATTTATTAAATTTTGACGGTTTGGATTTACTGTTTTTAATGAACCTAGATAAATTGTATCTGTTTTAAGGCATATATTTAGGTCTAAAGTTTCTAAAAATGTTTTAATTTTAACTGAGGGTTTACCTATGTATGTTAAACATTTATATTGATTATTTTTATTTTTATCCAAGGGGAATATTTCATCTAAAGTTTGTTTGTGCGTTTTCTTAGCTATGATATTATCAATTAACTTTGGGTCGTAGTTATTATTAACTGCTATTTGTTTAATAATATTTAGTTCTTTGTTATAGTAATAATAACTACGACCCAAAGTTAATTGATAATATCATAGCTAAGAAAACGCACAAACAAACTTTAGATGAAATATTCCCCTTGGATAAAAATAAAAATAATCAATATAAATGTTTAACATACATAGGTAAACCCTCAGTTAAAATTAAAACATTTTTAGAAACTTTAGACCTAAATATATGCCTTAAAACAGATAACAATTTATCTAGGTTCATTAAAAACAGTAAATCCAAACCGTCAAAATTTAATAAATCTGGAGTATATAAATTAAAATGTGGTAGTAATTGTGACAAAATTTATATTGGGAGAACGTTCAGAAACTTCAAAACTAGAATTTCAGAACATAAACGTAGTTATGATAACAAAAAATTAGATTCTAACTACTCAAATCACTTAATATCAGAAAACCATTTGTTTGATCCGGAGTTTGAAATTTTACATGTACAAAATAAATCTCATAAATTAAATCTCTTAGAAGCCCTTGAAATAAATAAAAACAAAAATTCTGGGAATTTACTTAATGACCAACTAGATATTAACCGTTCTCCATTACTAAACTTATTCGTTTAGGGTTTTTTCCGTGTGCCTATTGTGATGAAGTGCCTCGTATGTCTTTCCCACCCCCTGTCTTCTTTTCTCTTTTTTGTTCTGTGAGTCATATATACTTGCAATTGCCAAACATATACGTATTTCACTTGTAGAGTAGTTATTATACCACCACTGTTTGAGAAAGCTACAGTGTTAGCGAAACGCGTTACAGCATTTACATTTTTGTAAATAAATATAGTGAAGATATAAACAAATTTGTTGTTTTATTTTACGTTAAGTTCAATGGATCTTCACCAAGTAAAAGCCACATCTATCCAATTTTTAATTCAAAACAATGGAATAATTACGCTGTAAACTTCGATCTTATATCATTATACGCTCTTGACATCATTTAATGCTGAAAATTTTAAAACACATTCCGTACGATATATGTATGTATGAGGGTATATATATACTACATATATTCTACAGATCGTGTGACAGAAGTAGGTGTTATGTGACATTCTTAAGGATCCATGGTACGAACTTTGATATTCTAGTGCAGACACCCGGTAGATTGGCTTCGGCGCATCCAATTCCCCAAGATATTATTCCAGCGAGGAAGTACCTTCCGTCCTTGCCCCGCACCTGCAGAGGTCCACCCGAGTCTCCTTGACACGAATCCTGACCGCCCTTTTCATATCCGGCGCACAGAAATATCTCCGGGATGTACTCGTGCCTACCGGCCTTTAAGAACATGCTTTTGCAATTCTCGTTGCTCACAATGGGCACGTGAACCTGAAATTAATTAAAATCATGAAAACGTACAAAAAGTACCTACTGAAATGTAGGCTAAGATGTTGGAGAATCGCAGAAATCCGATTTAATATCATTTCAGTTCGCAGTCATAAATGAAATATGATAATAAATTCGCAAAAGCCTGCCATTACTCAGCGCACTTTTCAGTGATAGATTTACGAGAATCTTAAAACGAAAAAGTAAATTATTATTATTTAACTCTTTCGTTTTAAAATTACAATCCTTTTTATTACGTTGATATTGGTAAGAAGAATTGAAATTTATTGCTTTATATAATATAACTAGCTGTCCATCAATCTCTTCGAGCTTGAATCGCTTTTCGCGTCCGCTTACAGTTTTATTATAGTTCGCTGTAAAACGCAAAAAAAATCATTTTTGATTTTCTAAACTTTTGGCACACCTTGTATAGACGTATATTTTTGTCCACGAAGTACTGTCACGGTGACAGGTGGAACGACAATTTAAAGCATCTTAACGTCAGTCTGACTTTTCGTTGTTGGAGTTTGAAATTTAGATGCTATTTAGCGTAATACTAAGACTTGACACTAAAAGATTCATAGTTTTATTAGTTTTACACAATGAAAGGACTAAATCATTATTGAAAATGTAATATCAGATTTATTTTAATTTTGCATAATTTAACCTGCCAATTATCATAGCCCGCAAACATACTTTTGACATACCTTTTGTTATAATGCAAATTTGTGAACAATGCATGCCCATTACACAGAAGAATCAAGTTTTAATTAAAATGTTGGTATAGAATAAGTATGACTTATTACTTTTATTTATAATAGTGAATTTATAACTGGCTTCCATATTAATAATTAGTTTCATTTGTCTGCTCTGAAATTGTTCCTGTCAAAGTGAGTTTGCAGTGGCATTGAGTTGTCGCCTGTAGATCGTGCTCTGGCTATGTCGGTTGCTGAGACGATCCTATTATAATTTAAATATTTAGTAGTGACGCTGGTAGTTGAACTAAAAACAATAACCAAAAATAATACTGACCGACGTTGGAATATCTGTGTAAACATTTTGCTTACACACAGTGTAAAAAGAATATAATTTGTAATTGTTGGATCATTTTGTGATTTTTATTAAGTATTTAAGGAAAAATAACACAAAAAGGTAGTTCATGATTACAACCAATCCATCGAAATAAGAGCCACCAGCCTGGGACGCGATCATCATCAACCATCATCAGAATGTTTGATTAACAATTTGATTTAATGGTGTATTTTCAAACATATCGCATTAAATGATTGAACGCTGCCCATACTTCAAACTTTCTACTGACAATCAAACTATTTAGTAGAAGTAATTGTTGAATTAGACTGGAATATTTACTTTAGTAAATTGAATAGTTACAAAACAATTGTCATTACATTGGAATTTGATTCGTCTGTCACCTAGTAATAATAATATAAATCATATTTTAAGGTAATTGTCTAATACCGTGCCGTCAAATACTTTTCGCATTAGAGTAGGCTGTTTTTGAAGTTTTTAATCAATGTTGGTGTACATGCTAATTTTTTGAAAACTTCAAATTCTGACAGTTGTCATACTTAAATTCAAATTATAGACGCCTATTATTATTTATATGACATAACCAAACTATTAAAATTATGCACTGTCACCAACCATTAAAAAAAAAGCATCGCCGTCTCTAATGCGGAAAGTAGGTATTTGAAGGCACGGTATATAGGCAAAACTAAAATGGATCTGATAGCACTTTTCTCATTAATATTTTAGTCATTTCGCTGTATAAAATTTGTAATTTCATATCTTTTTGTGTCAAGGTCTACAATAAATATCGATGAAGCTTAAAAACATGAACCATGAAATATCAGACAGATGTCAGGGTATTTAACCTTTTTTTTTTGAAATAATTCAAATAAATCATGAAAGCAGTTCAGATTTCCTCACGAACTGAAATCGATTGATCGTTTTGACGTTTTATAACCTGCAATTAAATTTTTGTGAAATTGCCAACATTAATCAAAAGTCAGATGGACTTTTTCTGACAATTCTGACGTTTCCTGTAACATTTAAGCCACCTAACGTGAATGTTGAGCTGACCAACATTTCGCGTATGCTCTAGTTAAATATATCGGTGTTAAAATAATAATAGATGAGTAAAGATGGCTACACCCTTTAACTGTTACTTAATTTTAGTTTAATAATATACTATGTTCACCAATTTTGATCAGCATGATGTATTCGTTTCTTTGAATTACAATTAACGTAGGGCTTCCGGGACAATAGTCAATAGAAATAAATTTATATGACGTTCGTTGCAAATAATCAAGCTCATCAGTGCTCCATAATGTTTGTCATAAAATGTCTATATAAGTCATCAAGTGCTGATTATTCAAATTACGCTTTCCACCTTTTTTTTTTTTATTATTTAGGACACATTAATTTAATAGAATACTTGCTCTTTTTGTTATTCCATGAAACTCTTCGAGTTTGAATTGCTTCTCTGGAACGTGACTACTGCCAGTCGCAGAGGCACTTGAATTTTAACGGTTATAAATTTTCTTTTAATTAGTTTATGAATGAAGATGCAAATTAAATGAAATATCTCTAGAAATTAATTATACATTATTGTGGCATCTATAATTATAGACAAATGGATTTATTAACTAAAAAATTTCCCATAAAATGTTTAACATTTCTATAGAATTTACTGAAAGCTGATTACTTGGAACATTTCGTTGACATTCAAGTTTGATATAATGCGTGTGCACCTAGTCTAAGTTGAATGTAAGTAGGCCGAACAGGTAAACCTAAGATGGTTTATGATCAAGATTTGTTGTATCATATATAAATTTCTTTGTTTTTTAAATTTGGTAGTACTCTAACTTTATTTGTCTCAAGTTTTATGATAAACGTTGCCCATACGTTAAATTTTCTTGCAAACTGTCATGGTGGTGACAGTTCGATCTATTGCGAGAATGAATTGTCAAATTGAATGTCACTGTAGACATACCGTGCCTTCAATTAATTTTTTTTGGAATAACCTACGATTTCAATATTAATTTGAAAACACTGTGGAACTTTTCAATAAATTGACTTAACTATGACAGTAGTCAAAATGAAAAACATTACTATAGCACAGTATTCACAAATTAATATTGATATCATAAGCTACTCTAAATTTAAATTAAAAACGTAGTATGTATATTTGTATGTAGAAAGATGACAGAGATGTGTCCAAGACATTAAAGATACGATAAATGACCGATACAATAGTAATAATAATAATAATTGATGATAATTGATGTGCAAGTGCTCTTTTAAGATTTTGATTTGAGTGGTTTTCCATCTGGTTATAGAAACTGAGCGCTCTTTCCTTGATGTAGTCAATAATGGTTGGGGTATTTGTTTCATTCATTATTTGATTATTTCTCATATACCATGGAGCATTTAGTATCATTCTAAGACTGGTGTTTTTTGATGTTGGTCTTGCACATATGCACCCATGCATATGTGAATATTGGACCTAATACTTGTTTGTAAAGTAGAATTTTGTTGTTCGTGTTCAGCTGGCTTTTTCTGCCTATAAGAGGCCATAGTTGACATCTTGTTTGTTTGGTTTTGGTTATCGTTTTTGCTATGTGTGTGTTATAATTGAGCTTTATATCCAGGTATATTCCCAGGTATTTAATTTCTCTATTCCATGGTATAGTGTTGTTGTTGATGGTTATTTCGTTGCCTGTTGTTTTCAGATTCCTTTGAAAGATTATTGCTTGGGATTTGTCTTCGTTTATTGTTGTCCTCCATTGTTTGAACCATTTTATCGTGTTGTCTAGGTGCGTTTGGAGTTCCTGTACCGCGTTCGTCGGACATCTTGATGTTGAGAGCAGTGCCGAATCATCTGCAAAGGTGGCCGTATTTAAATATCTTGTAGGATTTGATACTGGTATGTCGGCTGTAAATATTGTATATAGGTGAGGTGACAGGCATGAGCCCTGGGGGACTCCCGCTGTTGGATGTTTTATTGTGTGTTCTGGATGCTAACTTCAAAGCAGCGTCCTTGGAGAAAACTGTTAGTGATTTTTATGATGTGTGTTGGGTAATTGTGTATTATCATTTTATATATGAGTCCCTGCCTCCAGACTTTATCAAATGCCTTTGCTATGTCGAGAAATACAGCTGCTGTCACTTGATTTTTGTTGAATCCGTCTTGGATAATCTCAGTGACTCTTGAAAGTTGTGTTATCGTTGAATGTTCTTCTCTAAAAACCCATGTTGATCTTCTGGTATTATGTCTTGATTGTCAGAGTGGTACTTTATCTTCTGTAGGATTATTTTTTCTATCACTTTGCTAATGGATGGTAACAGGCTTATGGGCCTGTAGCTGCTTGGTATTGTTTTTGGTTTTCCTGGTTTAGGTATAACTATTACTGTGGCATGTTTCCATATCTTTGGGAATGTTTGGAGTCTGATAACGGAGTTTGCTATTGCTAGAATTGACATTATTGCTTTTGGGGGGGGTGTTTGTAGTGATCTGTTGGTGATGTTGTCTATACCAGGAGCTTTTTTGGGATTTCATGCTTTAAGGATTGCTTTTAGGTTCTCGGCTGTGACTGGGTCGTTGCTAGGGGAGTGGGGTTCACGTATTTCTCTGCTTACTACTTTGTGAATCTGCATTACGTGTTGCATGTCTACTTCATCCAAGTTCGGAGTGAATTGCTCTTCTAGTGATTCCGCTAGAGCTTCTGGTTTTTCTTCTGCTGTGACTTGTGTGGAGTTATTGAATTGAAGTGGTGGGATTTGTATTTGTTCTCTTTTGATTGCCTTGATTATTTTCCATGTCTTAGAGGGCTCTGCACCTATTTCTTCGAGTGTTCTTTGCCATTCTACATTTTTCGGTTCCAGTAATTCCTTATGTAATTGATGTTGAAGGTTGTTTAGTATAGTTTTGTCTTCTCCTAGCTCTGTTCTTTTCCTTTATTAGTTCTTTAATATGATGTGGTAGACTACCTGATTTATATATCCTTTCTATTTTGATGGTGTTATTTTCAACAGCGTTTGTTATTTTATCTTGTAGTGATTTTATGTTCTGTTCTAATTCTGCAGTGTTTTGTATTTTAGGAACTGCAGTGATGGTTTGTTCTAGTTCTGTTTTGTAGCCGGCCCAGTCTGTCTTGAAGGTGTGATATGTTCTTTCGGTTATGTCTTCGTTCCAAGTTATTATAATTGGAATGTGATCAGAGCTCATGACACTTTCAGTTTCTATCTTTATGGTTTTGTTAATGTTTTTACTGATTGCTAAGTCTAATTGTCTAATTGTGTGCATCTAGCCCAAGGTGAACGTCGACAGACCAAAAAAAAAAAAAAAAAACCAAGACGGTTCGGCAATGAAATGTTGTTTCATGTTATTCGTTCTATAAAATTGGTAGTACCATGCCTTGTGTCAAGTTTACGATAGAAATAGTGTATACTTCAAATTTTTTGACAGACTGTCATCGTGACACTTATACGACAATAAAAAGTTGATGTTTAACCAAATTGTCGTTCCACCTGTCATCGTGACAATAATTCGTTGTTGTGTATTCGTTCACACATAAACTTGTGAGAACGAAATGTCAGACTGAGAGTGCTTAACAACATTGTCTTTCCAATTGTCAAATGAAATTAACAACATAACATGATGAACTTTAACAAAACATGTTTTAAACTTACAGGTCATTGAGAGAATTATTTAATTTTCATATTACGCTTTAATAGTTGTATGTATATGTACTTTGTAAAACCCAATCAAAAATCTTGCTGGCTCCTAATACCATTTAACCGAAAATGTACTTCTGATTAGTTTGTGCCAACCCGCATAGTCGCGTACTTGAAATGCTTTCTTTTATAACTGAATTGATAAACGAAATTACATAAATGCTTATGGGAATTTTACATATTTGATGTATTTATGTTATTTCGAAGTGTTTCGGACACATCTGACAAATAAAGAAAACTCAGATGATTCTTTATTTAGGCTTGCTTCGGTACTTCTTTCGCGAGAAGTGACGACATTTCGATGACATATACAATTTGTGTTTAATATATCTTAATAAAATATAGAAAGATCGTTATATTTGTCACTGTACTTACGTGCGATAATACACTTTAAGTTTATTTTATCATATCCGTCGGCATTGTTCATATATTCATAAATAGAAAAGAAATAGTAACAATTGATAATAATGACACTAATACGTATCTGAAAGGTACCACTTTCCCTTCATAATCCCTTTATTTGTCGGCCTTCTGACATTTAAACTTGACAACCGATCGATAAACGTGAATAGATAGTCATTATGTGTTGTGTATTACACGACTGGTGCTTTCCGCCAATTTTGACGTTTCCCGGCAAATGCCATATCGCGAACTCAAACTGATTTGACGGTTTTGATAATTTATAACCTGAAATTGAATTTTTCGTGCGTTTAACTTAACCTTATCCGAAGTTTGATGTGTCACGGTCATCTGTATCGATCCACCGCCATTTTAAAATCGAACCTAGTCCATATTTTTTATTTTACACGTAGGCCTTATGGCAAAATACTATGATTCATACTCTTTTTCTGCACGTTCTAAAATTTTCAAAAACTCCTTTCGGGCCCTCGTTCTCTCTTCGGAGACGTGAAAAATGGCCTAAGGCACGTGGGACCGTGGTCCCCGTCGCGTGACACTTTCGTTCCCAGCGTAGATGCGCCAGGTTCTCAGAAAACTGTCTCCCCAATTCGTCAATTTTGGGGTATAGCTTTGCCGTTTTAATCGTTCGTGTTAAAAAGAGCGAGACAATTGGCTTTTAGTATATATAATATAAATCTTTTAATGGTAAGTTGAGCTTCACCATTTTTTCTGTAGAAAAACCTCTTTAAAACTGCTGCTACAATACTAAGAAAGTGTTTTCGTACGTTATAATCTTGGGACAATATCGTGTGTTTTTGAATGAATTTTTTGCTATTATGTTGCTTTTACATCAACAATAATTAAAAAACTTACAAAAATAGACTTGATTGTGAGAATCGCCGATATTATAATGGTATTGTACCACTTTGACTACTAGAAAACCATGATTCTTAACCACCTTGAGTACACACACCTTCAAACAATTAGAAATATAGAACTATTACTACCAATTTAAAGATAATACTTTCATAACAGGAGATTGGCGTAATTTTTCGAATAGAACAGTAAGTAGATTACTACATTTTGTTACGTTTATTGCGGATTTTCAATTAAAATTAGATTTTTCTTCGCCGTTAGGTTAGGCTGTCATTCATAGCGCTAGGTTCCATTTAATTAAAATATTCGTTTTTTTAATTTTACTTTTCTTTTGCCGTTTCAAATTGATATTGGTCTTCATCAGTACGGTGTAGCCAAGGAATGAGGTGGGATACCTTGGAGATGTAAGCATACACGGAAGACCATCAGGTGACAGACTGCCATTTGTAGCTTCAGTTAGAAGACCCTTGGTTCTGAGAACAGCAACCAACATCACTACGAGGCAGATATTATCAACGTGCGTGTCATCCGCAACCATTCCTCTATTTCTTATGTATCCGCGATAATTCCTTTTTTGATTATCTTTAATGGGTTCGGAACCTGTCATTGCGACACAACAGAGTCAAAGTATTTAATGAACAAGATGTCCATAATTTTTTTGATTTTATAAAAAACCTGTAGATGAGAATAATTTGTATAAATCTCCAGTCTTAATGCAATGACTTTTCCCCTGGTTAACAAATAGAAAAAACTGGCAAAATGGTAAATATTAAATTGAGTTATCACTAGGAAGAAAATACTACTGCTGTGCCTGCTCTACCAATCCTGCAAGTTTTTCATTCCACTAATAACATTTTTCAAAACAAGAATGCATGATAAAAAAGAGGAGATATTCTGAAATTTTGTACTATTTCTAAAACTTCTTATCCGTTGTATGAAATAAGAAAAAAGGCACCGTAGTTTCGCTTCAGTTGAAGAGAATATCATTTTCTTCCTTTCGTTCAGTTTTCTATAAATTTATATGTTATGTTTAAGCTTTAATACCAGTTTGTTTGTTTGCAAACCAGTGCTCATAAATAAATCACTTAATAATTTATGTTTGTCGTTATGGGTTGCTAGAAGTACAGCTTACCGTATGTCTCCAAAAAAAAAGACGAATCTGTAATTCCCTTATTTATCTGAAGATCCTAACCAAATTAAATAGTTACGATTATGCTACTAAATGGCCTAATATAATCACGTATAGATAGCCATAAGGATTTTAAGGCAAAACTGCCAAAAAAAAATGTCAAATCCTTTTTTTAGCAATTCTGAATTTTATTTATATCATTAAAATCCTCCAATAAATAAGAGAGTTATGGGGTCGTCTTTTTTTGGAGACAGGTATATAGATTTCTAGAAAATGTGGAACAAATGTTACTATTGCAAATAACATTATAGAACATCTTGGACAGTTCTACTTCGTTACATAAAGAAAATACAAAAAAAAATTATCGAAAATTCCATCCTGGTACAGTCTCGGTAACTCTCCTCTAATAATAATAAAACAAAATAATAATAATAATAAAGCAAAAGAACCAGAGGATGAAAAGAGTTTACTATATTTAGCAAATCATGTTTTAAACTCATCTCTGACAATTTTCCACATTTAAATCTCTTTATAGAAATAGATATCGATTTTTGTTTAACATATATACTACCAAGTTTTGTTTAAAATAAATTAAATGATAATTACAAGTTTCGTATTTTTTCAACATAATTATATTTTGCAGTTAATATAAATCATGCATCTACTGTGCTGGTAGATTTTAATACAACATTTATTCACATACATATATTGATTTATACAAGTTCCTTTATGCGCTGAAAATGTATTATTCAATGTATAATTGCTCGTAATTTAATATTCGAGGCCAATGTTACATCACAAACATGAATTTATATAGAAAGAATAATGAAATTATTTTGAAATTTGTATGTGAACGGTATATTCGAATTTATTTGTCGTGCATAATTATTGCAATGTTCTGTTATCATGAATTTAATTATATACGAGAATTTAGTATGGATTCTTATGAAAAAATATATACTATTATCATCAGCCTGTCTGGTTTAGAAAGTGATTGATATTGAAAACTTGTAGCTATTAATTCAATTCACTTAGTCTAGAGATAATGCTTTTAAGGTATTCTCATAAAGTGAAAATAATAAATTTGAAGTTATAAATGTAGATAATGTAACACACGACATAATTGTCTGAACATTATTATTGAACGATTAAAATACCCCTTAATAGACTTTCGCATTTCGTTCTAATTGATAAAAGTAACGGTTTTTGGTGGAGGTGCCAGGTATGACTTATATTGATTATTTACTTTTTTTTCACATACCTAAATATAATCCTATAATTACGACGTGTAATTATTAACTAAGGAATGTAATTTGATATGTTACTTGTGCTATTTCTATCGTTTGGATTTTGAAAGAAAACCGACGTTTCGGCAGATTCTCCGTTTGTCGTCTTCAGGCTAGCCCTATAAATAGCTGTTCCTTGCCAAAAAGAATAAATCAACTTTGTGTTTTTGAGGTAAAATATGTGCAAACACTTGTGATATTTCTAGATGTCAATGTAACAAATTATATCGTACTTGATCAGAATGTGATTCCGTTGTGTAGTATTAGATGTATGTCTGCTCTCAAGAATAATTTGGAACCAGATCCTTTTAATATCCATTCTTGCTGTGCTTGGTGTACTAGAGGTTTTTCAATTTCTCCTATGTGAACCAAGTTCTTGTGTTGTTTGATTCTTACTTCTAGGGGCCTCCCCTGGCTGGTGTGGCCAAGTGCTTATATGAAGAAGGGATTAGGAAAGAAGAAGAGAAAAGTATAACTAACACATTAAAATTGAATGGGTATCCCGAACGGATGTTGGCCAAAGGAAGAAAACACGGGGCAACATCTACCAATGCAAATCCATACCAACCAGAGACTGCTAAGCTAGACAACGTGAACCAAATTACAAAAAAACAATGTATATAAAGTACCATGTGACTTTGGACGTCCATACAAAGGAGAAACTAAAAGGCAACTAAAAGTAGGGATCTAAAACTCAAGAAATGGGTTCGCCTAAGAGAATATGAAAAACCCGCTTGGCACAACACCCTTGGGAAGCAGACCATCAAATCAAATGGAATGTCGGGACAATTCTGACGAAAGACAAACATGACATCAGAAGAAAGATAAAAGAAGCGGCATATATGGCTGCAGTAACTAATCCTATAAGTACACCAAACCTTGAGATTAATGGGGTCTGGATCGCAATTATTCGTGAAAGCATAAACATTTTATCTAGTACTACACTTGGGGCAACAGATTACATTTAGTTCGAATTTCAGAAACCAAATAAATTAAAATAATATATGAAGAAAATATTGCTGTTTTTAAGTAATGGTTTATGGAACACGACTGGAACCTATTGAATGATGCTTTAGATGTTAATGTCTTATATGAGGCTGTTATTAATGAAATTAAAACGACATATAATGACTTATGTAAAGATAAAACAATAAAACAAAAACCAATTAAAGGAAGGTGGATCATTGATAAACGTAAGGTGAAAACAATTATTAAAAGACAAATGTACGAGGACATGCTAAGCAAAAGAATAAATATAGAAGATTATAACAACTATCGCAATAATTTAAGCAGAGAAATAAAAATTGCGAAAGACAAAGCTAACAGTGATTTCATCAATGAATCACACATTAAGATTAAGGCTACTTGGCAGATGCTAAGAAAAATCACGGGTTTTGTTAGAGCTGAGGAGGCTGTTGATGGCATTGGAGTAACAAAAACAACAATTGAAGAAAGCTTGTCTACAATCAACAGACAACTGATAGAAATGTGTAATAATATAACCAAAATAAAAGATTTAGATCTGAAGAATATTCCTTATAATAACTTCTCATTGATGTTGCATCCTACTGATATAGGAGAAATATGTAGCATTATTGCATATTTAAGGGATAGCTCTTACGTGGGTTGTGTTGAAATACCTGTAAAAATAATAAAAGGATATGCGCCTAAACTTGCGGTTATAGTAGAACCAATAGTCAATAAATGAATAGTATCAGGAATATTCCCAAATGAACTGAAGAAATCTATTATTAGATTAATATACAAGAAAGGTGAAATTACAAAACTAGAAAACTACAGACCGATATCAATATTGACACATTTCTCAAAAATATTTGAAAAAATTGACTTAGTTATGGCATCATGTTGTGGAGAATATTGATTCACGCATCCAAGATGTTCATCCTCCAGAAGTCGTGTCTGCGCAGTGTCTTTGGTGTGACAAAGATTTATTCATGCAAAGAATTTTTTAAGGAATAAAAAATACTTACGTTGACGAGCTTACATGTTCTTGAGTGTGTGAAGTTTGTGAAGGAGAATTTGATCTTTTCAAAGAGCAAGAATTACGAAATCATTACGAGACCAGAAGTAAGGTATGTTCACATTTGGTGCCTCTACAAACAACAAAAAGTATTTTGGAAAAGAGTTGTAACAATCAAATAATAAGAGTGTACAATCATTTACCTTCATACATAAAATATTTACCTCAAAAAAAGGCAAAGAACTGTATTATCTGAGGTACTCACAAAAGAAGCTTTCTATAGCATAAATGAGTATTTTAATTATAGTTTTTAACGCATATTAATGTGGCCTATTTTATTGCGTTATTCGCGTGGATGTGCCTTTTGACAAATTCAACACTGTGTATGTACTACTGAATAAAGAGCTTTTATTATTACTATTATTATTGAAGTGTAAACTTCTTTAGGCGTGTTGCGCTGATTGTAGGCACTGAACAAGACTGACTGCAACGCTCGAATATGTAACGCTCGAATATGTAACGCTCGGATACGTGTAACGCTCGTTCCGTTAAAGTCGGCTAAGGGAACAAGATAAATAAATATATCATATATGTAGAGGTATTTAATTTCAATTATTAATTAAATGAATAAATAAATTCATGTTCCAGAACAGATTCGATCCCGAGCCGAGTATTTATATCGTCTATTTATACATACACATACGTCCGAACCGACCAAACGAAATGGCCGCTCGCGTAAATGTAATAAATGTGCGAATATGTTTTATTTAATACGTTACTGAATATTATACGCGTGTATTTCGTATTATTGAAAATTGACGTATGAAAGGGAAATTTTAGATACGGGGGTGTCTTAGGTCGCCGATCACCAATCCATAGTCAAAAAGTCAAAAAAAAAACGAAATGGCGGAAGAGTTTTTTGAAAATTGACGTATGAATGTGAAATTTTAGATACGGGGATTTTGGGAGTCGCCGATCACGATTCCAAAGTCAAAATGGCGGAAGATTTTTTTGAAAATTGTCGTATGAATGTGAAATTTTAGATACGGGTGTGTCTTAGGTCGCCGATCACAAATCCAAAATCAAAATGTCAAAAAAAACAAAATGGTGGACGAGTTTTTTGAAAATTGACGTATGAATGTGAAATCTTAGATACGGGGATTTTGGGAGTCGCCGATCACGATTCCAAAGTCAAAATGGCGGTAGATTTTTTTGAAAATTGACGTATGAATGTGAAATTTTAGATACGGGGGTGTCTTAGGTCGCCGATCACGATTCCAAAGCCAAAATGTCAAAGAAAAGAATGGCGGACGAGTTTTTTGAAAATTGACGTATGGATGTGAAATTTTAAATACGGGGTTTTTGGGGGGTCGCCGATAACAATTCCAAAGTCAAAATGTCAAAAAAACAAAATGGCGGAAGAATTTTTTGAAAATTGACGTATGAATGTGAAATTTTAGATACGGGGGTGTCTTAGATCGCCGATCACGAATCCAAAGTCAAAATGTCAAAAAAAACAAAATGGCGGAAGAATTTTTTGAGAATTGACGTATGAATGTGAAATTTTAGATACGGGGATGGTTGAGGTTTACGTTCTATTTAATACGTTACTGAATATTATACGCGTGTATTTCGTATTATTAACCTCGCCTTGATGAAGTTTTCACTTCTGCCGTGTGGTTTTAATTATTATTATTATTATTATTATTATTATTATTATTATTATTATTATTATTATTATTATTATTATTATTATTATTATTATTATTATTATTATTATTATTATTATTATTATTATTATTATTATTATTATTATTATTATTATTATTATTATTATTATTATTATTATTATTATTATTATTATTATTATTATTATTATTATTATTATTATTATTATTATTATTATTATTATTATTATTATTATTATATTATTACACAACACAAGTGACATTTAAATTAAGTATGACACACATTTAGATATATCATAGGTGTTTACACAAATTGCACCTCATAAATGTGAAGTTAGTTTAGTTTCTTGGCAGGAAACAGCCGTTTATAGGTCTACTCTGAAGACGACAGACGGAATGTGCGCCGAAGCTTCGGTTTTCTTTCATTACACATTAATAACAGCACTCTAATGTATTATATACAGTGACTAGTTTGAAAGGACAAACATTAATACACATATGAATAAATTAAGATCTTTTGAGGACAAGTTACAAGATGCTTTGCTGCAATATTACGTTTTTTCCGCCTTAAATTACAATCACTAGAAACTATTTTTATTTTCTGATTATTCCTGTATATTCATAACATTTCGACATGACCTACCTCTTGTAAAACAGTGGGTAGCGAACCACCTTCACTAAGTCTACCCCATCCAGTCACGGTAGCATTCTCTCCAATGAGAAGATCATCCGAGGCAGGCAGACAAATCGGCGATATATGCGGAGCGAGTTCCAAGGACTTGTCCAGCTGTACGAGTGCGAGATCGTACTCATAAGTGAAAAAGTTATATTTCGGATGAACGACTTTCCGTGCCACGGCCCTTTCGACGTAAGGCAATTCTTCTTGAACACTGGTGAAATCATACTCGCCAACACGTATGCGGATTTGAGACGTGAGCAAACTGAAAAAGTCAAACTTAATGATAGAGATGATTTATTCCTTTTGGTAAACATAAAATAAAATGTTCCTGTGTACAAATGTATTTGTTTCCAGTAACATGTTTTACTATTAAAGCTGGAATAAATAGATATGTAGTAATTATAATGGAAGCCCGAACATTTTTCAAATCTTAAAACTAATTAGACAGATATTCAAAACAATGAATAATTACGTGCATGTGATTCAACTTAATTCTGTACCTCTCCGCATTCGCTCATGATGGAGGAAAGTTTCAGAAAAACCTTTACTCAAAAAGTATAGTTCTAGGCAATGACGCAAACCTGCCAAATACAACATCAAAATTCTGATTATGTACTTATGTATTTATATATATGAATACCCACATATATAAAATGATCGAAAAATTTAGAAATATTGATACATTTCACATTTGTTGTTTAGATATTCAACGTATTGCTGTCACCTTCACATCAATGAAATAATAATATTAAGACTTAGTTTAGTTATTGAAAAAGAACACTAATCGTATTTCCAAAATCGTTTATTAAAAATTTAGGATATAATTTCAAGGGAAGCAAATATAAGTATAATGGGTTGCCTATATTTAAAGACAAACTTCTTTATCAAAATAAACATAAATTGTTAGTATATTTTAGTTAAAATAAGTATAAACATTAAGTACAATACAAACACAAAAGAAATCAATAGGCTTTATGTTGTGTAAAAGACACATAAATGCCATATGAATGTAAACAAAACAAGACGTGCTCGAGAAAAATGATGCAGTCTTGAAATAAATAAATTGAACAAATAAAATATGGATTTGAACATGAATAATGCCGCCAATTCATAAGACAAAATAGTAATAATAAAACTAATTATATTAGATACGTACACGTTATATAAAATAAAAAAAGGATATAAATCAAAAAACATTTCCAATAGAAATGTCAGATCGTAAATAAGAATATTTTGTGTAAATAATAGTAGTATGAATTAAAAATACACTTGTTAATTTTTGTATGTATAACTCAAGGGCTTCAAAGACAATGTAAATGGTCATGTGTGGTTTAAAAACCTGCAAAATGAAAATAGAATGTTAATGTTATTATAGCACTTTACAAATCGATGTGTTACCAGAAGAGAGAGCATGGTTTGAAAACAGGGAAAAGGTGAAGAAAGCCGACGTACTTTGCAGTCTAAGTTCAGCCAGAAGAATTCCTGTGGTGTGTAATGTGCCTTTACTGCCGGATAAAAGGATTTCTAAAAGAAGAATCAAGATAAGATTAATACATGATAAATGGAAATATGTAACAAATGATGAAAGTGGTAATGCATACATTTACAAATACAATGAAGGATTATACTGAACAACGAGAGAATAAAATATACTTACCCAATAAGGTATGCAACAAAATTGTAAAATCTTAATAACAAACAGTTTAGGGCGTCGCCATTTGTGTGTGTAGCTGTCAAGATGATAGACGTGTTTGGTTCGAGCGTGACAAAGAAAACAAACAAGAAAAATTTATCACAGGCGTTTTTGAAATAGATGCCAACCTAAAACTTAATTAGATGAGAGAAGCACTAAAACTTGTCGATAGGTATTTGTGTTTTTTTATTATATAAGACAAGAAACAAGAATGAACAAGAAGATTTTAAGTTTGTAATTCGAGGAGTAAATACGCTAATTTTTGTAACAGATTTAAGATAGCTAAAGTGAGTGAAGGGTTTATTAGACACTACATATCGACTCACGATTCAATCATTTGTATAAAAGAGTTAGAGTTTAATTTTAATTTAGTTTTCTTCTAAACAATTTCATTCAATAAATTTTCTTTTCTTTGCACTAATTATTAAGATGAAGGATATCAATAAGATAGAATTTGACAAAATATACGATGAAATGAAGTTATGAGATAAATAATTCAATTTAGGGATAGTTAATGGTGTTAAATATGCTGAAGGTACTATGTGAAAATATTGGCCTTTATTGGCATTGTTGCATCCACAGCAGTATGTAGAATATCTTACTCAAACATTATTTCAATAAAAATCAAACAAATAAATTTCTTTTGATCATTATTCATCAGTAAAGACTCAATAAACAAATTTCTATATTGAACAAAATGAGCAGCTTGATGCTTGAGCACTTTTTGGCATGTTCAAAATCAATTGTTTAATAACGCGTGACTAAGACTGTCCCTCTGATAGAAATGTTCTTATGAAGTTGAAGATGGCAGCAGAAGCTTGGTGGTTTATTACTGCTTTGGCAAGCGTGTTCCGTGCATTTTTCTATGCAGAGCTGACGACTGTGTAGAAGGCAAGACGTGTTCAAGCCTGCGCAAAGCTACTTGATACATGAACATAGTTACTTTGTACTTAATAATAATAATAATAATAATAATAATAATAACACTCTTTATTTGTCCCACAGCAAAAATGCCAATTACAAAACAATTTACACGTGATAGTATTTCCTATAACTATAAAACGAAATATAAAGCAACAATCTAACAGAGAAAATGCGATTTGGTAAACGTAACAGGGACACCAGATTATAGAGGCCTACTCTAGTCTAGGTCACACCAGTGGGTAAGTCAGTGTCTTCATGAACTCTCGGCACGATCTGACAACGAAGCCGAGTGCACGTGAGGCGCAGTTGCATATCGAATATATATGATCAGAAAATTGCAAACGTTGATCAAATAACACTCCAAAATCTCTCATTTGTGTTTGTCTGGGAATAAGAGTTTGATTTAACATGTAGAGGAATACCAATGGCGCGTTTCTTGTAGTATACGTAACTACCGCACATTTATTAATGCTGACTTTTATCTTGTTCTGCTGGCACCAGTTGTTAATAACGCGTAGATTGCTCTGTAGGGCTTCACAATCGTAGACTGACGAGATCCTTGAACAAATCTTTAAATCAAGCTTAAGGGGGCTTACGCTGATGTGCCGACTAACTGCTCTGAGGTAGGACGTAAGGGGGACGCGGCATATGCGCTAATGCAAATTCTAGATTTTAGAAAGTTTCGTTTAAGCACTAATAATCAAAAGCTCGATGCATGTTCGACTGGAATTAGTTTTTAAAATAAAATTACTGAAACTGTGTTATGATTGTATAAATTTTGCCAACTTCTAGGGTGAAATGTAGGAGTAAATAATTTTAATTATCAGAAAGTACTCCCAACAAGATCTTTGTATTCAATTTAATGCAAAAACATAATAAGAAAAACAAACACATCTGCTGTTTGTTTCACCTGAACGAATACCTTACAACGGCGGAATTTGCATAAGCGCATATGGCGCCACCCCCTTACGTCCTACCTTTCGGCAGTTAGTCGGCACCTCTGCGTAAGCCCCCTTAATACTTTTGATCAGTGAACAACCTTAACCATGGCACTTTTCTTAAGGGCTTACTGTTTCTACATATTTAGATTGTTCAGTGCAAGTATAGTTACTAGGTATCTGTAGTTTTAAACAAAAAACATACTTCAAATAAAATTTTTGTTATCTTTATATACACAATCGTTGGTGCGTCTGTTAGTGATCCTGTAACACCTGAACGATTGGATTCAGGTCATATTCACAAAATATATTTGCGCTGTCGAGGCGATGGTTCATAGCTATGCCAGGATCCGATAGGAGACTCCGAAGTCAAGTTTTCAGTCACAAATTCGAAACACTTTTTGTATGTTTCTGTTGCTTTGTCTGGTAGCACACATAACACTAACGCTACATAATGACCATTAAGGCATCCATGTATGGTGAACAACTACAAGAAAACTTTTGTGCAGTAGTCAAAAGTATCATCCACATAAATTTTCTGGCTTAAGCAAAGATGTTTTAAATTTGTAAAACAGCTAAATACTAATATATTGAAATCTTCGCTGTTGACTAAAAGAAATTCTTCCTTACGGCTGGTCCAAAATTGCGCCTCTGGTTTAAGTGAACTGTGAACTTCTTGTTTTGTTTTGGGAAGTACTAGTTGTAATTTTCTTCTTGCGGTATATATATTCTTCCTTATATACGACAGATCAGTTGTGGTAATACTTGTTGAATCTTTTTGGCAATAAGGGAACGCGAAATTTTACTTGTTTGACCGCCAATATTCTCTACAGCTTTACGTTTTGCTGCACTTGTAATGACTTGTCTTTGAACGTTGCGAATGTCAGATGCCGAATGATTATGAAGTAAATTCGATTTCGATATTGTGTTGTCCGGGGCCACTGTATAAATATTTGCTAGACACTTGGTAGTCTTACACCTACACTTTTTGTCGCCACTTTTGAGTTGTTCTTTAAAAGGAAACTTATCTACCAAGAGCATAACCTTACCCCGTTGACTAACTATTTCTATTTCTATTTAACTCTTGCATTGTACGTCATGAAACTTCAACTGCAGTTTTAAAAATAATATTTATTTGAAGAGAATAAAGACAGAAACTGTTATAGAGAATGTTGTATTTCTAGGAAATTTTTAATGGGGGCGGGGGGGGGGTATGACACAGATTTAAGTAACGACTTTGTTTAGCTGTATAGATAGGTGCAGTTGTCGACTTTTGATATTTGTTTTTTTTAATCCCTTTTATTGAAAAACATGAAAGTATGAAATAATTTTAATCTCTAATTAGGGTCAAAATACCAGATAAGTATCTACCGGCCGAGTTTGCCTATGAAGAGTAAGGAAGAAAATTTCTGGCAGGCCCAGTTTACCTGTGGGATTAGTATAGCTCGGTTAAGACCTAATGGCACTTGCGTGGATGACAATTTTAAGACAAAAGGGGAGAACGCAGCATGAAACGTGAGAGATAGACATAGATTTCGCCACATATTGCCGTGGTCCTTGCATATTTAAAAATAAGAATAATATTAAGAACTAGTTGAAGTGTTGAAGAAAACATTAAATTTAAGTTTAAAGAATGTTTACTGAAAATTTAAATATCATACAATACAAATAACACAAGTGTATGATGGGTTGCATATATTTAAATATGAAGAATTCAAATACCAAATGATTTTATTGTTACATTATAGGTTAGATAAGTATAAAAATTAAGCATTATATAAGTACAAAATAAAAATAAAAAGGTACTTTAACCTAATAAAAGAGTGCGAGTCATTTAAACACTTTAAAACTATATGAATAGGTTCACATTCGTTTTGCACGAGACAAAAATATTGCAGAATAAATAATGTGAATTTAAAACGTGCACAATGTGACAAATTTTATAAGAGAGGTTTTAATAAATCATGTTTAAAGAATATAAAAGTTACCTCAAACTTATGACTATAAATAAAAAAGGATATAAGTTAAATAGTCTAGCACGAAATGGTCAGCAATAATGTTTTATACAAACAACAGCTGAATGAATAAAAATATACATTCATGAACTTGTACGTGTAAGCACAGAAGTTTCATAGACTGTGGAAAACTTGTATGGTTTTGAGACCTACAAAGAGAAATACAGTGTAAAACTTGTTTATAGTTTCTTGCAGATAAATGTATTACTGTAGGAAAAGTCCTGGGTTGAAATGAAAGACGACGTGGTGAAACCGACTAATCGTTGTAATGTGATATGGGAAGAAGAATTCCTGTCATCTGCAATGTGTTTCCGATTTTACCAGGTCCAGACATTTCTAAAAGAAAATTAAGGATTATCTTAGCGAATGGGAGAAGAAAGTGTCTAACAAATAATGAGAAAGGCAATAAGTTTATAAACAAATACAAGGAGGGACTGTATTAAGAAAAGTACACCTACCGTTGGAGATACAGAACAATTTGAGGAAAGACTTTTAAATAAGAAAACGGTTTGAAGTGTTGACGTTTGGTGAATGAACTGTCAAAGACAATATGTGCGTGTGTGTTAGTGTAACAACGACAACTTGCAGAAAATGAACAACAGAGATTTCACCGAAGATGCTTAATACCAACCTAAAGTTTAAGTAGAAGGAGGACGCGATCGCCAGTCGTTGTTCTTTTGTTTCGGGTATAAAATTGAAAAGCAGGAATGAACATGAATGAATTCTTATTTCGACTTCCAAGGAAAAAAACAATTTTTGAAAGCTAACAAAGAATTAAAAAACACACTACTATTAGACGTATAAGTACTTAGTTTGTACTAGAACATAATTCCAATTTTCATTTTCATTTTTATTTAGAGTAATTTTCTTTTGATAATCTTATATTTAAATATGGAGATGCCTAAGGCAAAGTTTGAATCGATATTTGATGAAACAAAGTAAGTTGTTAAATTGTAAAGGATTATTAATGCTGCAATGTGTTTCTAAGCATACAACGTGAAAATGTTTATTGTAGTATAACGTTGAGCAGTATGAGTTAAATAGATATTATCCTGTTAAAATAAAAGTTCATTAGTTTGTTTTTTTTTATAATACCGAAAGGATCATTAATGGTGTTGGGTCTTTCTGAGAATACTACGTGTGAATGTTTATTCTCGAACACATTATCAGGCATCATTAATGTTTCGCATTTTATCATTAATTTAAAATTTCAAAAATATAATAATATATTTTAAAAGGGGAATGTTTCTGTGTGGCAGATATTGAGGCGCAAGCAACAATGCATGCGAATGGTTGCGGCTAGTGGTCAATTCGGGTCAATCTTTGAACATTAACCATTGCGAACTTCTAGATTATCAGGGCATTACGTGCAAATATAATGTTTCTGGTAAAATAGAATTAGCTCAATACTAACAGATTACCTATTGGGAATCGAGTTTTTCGTTGTTTAAAACAGCATAAATAGCTCATAACTACTATTATAAAAATATATATATACTATAAAACATTATAACCGAAAGATGGTAGAAATGTTTTCTTTCTATTAAGTGTATTATAAATTTTAATGTGGATATAATATAGCGATGCTATCTATAATTGATATTCTAATAAAAATATACAAATATAATTTTTATGTAAACTTAGACTTTTCTTTAAGAAAAAAATTATAACCTTATCCCAGAATAATACTAAGCAAGAGATTTACCAGGAGACAAAGGGGCTGAATACACTGCTAGAACTCACAAGTACTTACAAAGTACGTACTGTTGAGAAATAAGTTAATACAACGAATAAAAAAATAAATATTACATTTATATTTAATAAATGATGCTGGTACAGCACATAGCATAATTTATATGGCTATGCCCAACGTGTGGCAATACTACATTTATTATAAATAAAGAATAAAAAAAAATTGTCATTATACATACAATTATGCTACCACAGCAATATGAAGGGGTAAAGTCAGACTTGAAAACATTAGTCGGTATTTAATTTAATTGCACTTTGTCTATCGTAGTGTATTGCTTTCGATACCGATGTTTTTAACGCACATGATACATATTTTAGCCACACCTCGCGCATCCTGAGTGCCATCAGATATTTACCGAGCTAAACATGCTCTGTTAAGCGGCCGAGTTTACTATCGCCCGGCGAAATACAGCGACAAAAATAAATCGGCAATTAAACGGCCCGCAATCCCGTAACCAAATTTTAATCAGGTAAAGACTGCTTTATATTCATTATGTACACAACGAGTGATTATACCGTGATTTTGATACTTTATCACAACGCCAGCGATATTAACTCTTGATTAAATCCTCAACAGGTAGGAGAAGTAACAGCGATACCATGTCTAGTAGGTAGTAATATACTACCTGAATAGACTGCATATTTTTCAAATATATATTTACTACATTTCTTATTAATACGACTGTCTAAAAAAATACTCTTTAAGCAAGACTAAACATAAACCGCTACCAACGACGACGCAGTTTCCAAAAGTAGAGTTCAAATTAGAAATGTTCGTGCACAATTAAATGTTTTAAATTAAATTTTGCATTTAATTCATCTCACAGCATTCATCTGTCAGAAGTTACTTTTGTCTTCGTCTCTTCTCCAAGTATCCCTGGGCGTATTTCTTTACGGGCGACTACCAACAAACCCGGGCGCAACTTAACAATGACTGTAACTCGCGCGGTACACACCGCGAGGATCATTCTTCATTTATTCAATTTAGACAAACTCCTGTTCTGTAACCGCGTCAACGCGCCCAGAGTGTATAAAAGCAGAATAGAAACGGAACCGAGTTGATGGATGATGTAAATCTGTCTTATCTTAGTAAGATTGAAAGCGCGGAACGTGAAAAAATCTAGGCGCTTCCCCGTGTGATATTTCACTAAAAATTGAATATATTTTTTGTACTGTTTATACAACTGTCTTGTCTGCGTCACGATCACGGTCTAAGATTTTCCAGGATTGAAAATTAAATTAGGCAAAGTAACATTCTGAGAGTGACGTATTTACCGCGACGGAATTTTAGAGAATTAAGACGTAATCAGATTATTTTCTAAGTGTAACTTAATTTGTCTTCGAGACGCTTAATTCACATTACAAGATGATATAATCCGATAACGTAATACTTTTGTTCATAAAATTTTCGTATAAAGTAGACAGTTTAAATAAAAAAATGGTATAAATATTTGAGCTTAATGAAATGATGTTCTGGGATGGGTTGACGATAAATATTAACAGGGCGTTAGGGTTCTTTTAGGTGAAGAACATTACTCTCGTATAAATGAAAAACAGTGATAACGTGTAAAAATAAATATACTGGAATCAAAAAAAATTACATAAATTCAAGCAACAAGGTTATAACTCATGCAAATAAGAGCAATACATAAGAAAAAAAACTATTATGGAGAACTACGTAACTTTCTACTGGAATAAATCAAATTTAACAATAAACAGGTATGTAGATAAAATTTTAACTATTGAAATTATTCTTTAGACACACATAATAATTAATAAGTCAATCCTTTTGAACTATTTACGAATAAAACTTTAGAAAACACTATTCAAATAATTAACTTATGATGAGAGATTATTATAGAATAACTCTTACAAAAAACAATAATTCTTATATTAAAAATACATATAATTTAATTGGCCATTATTGTTTAAAATTCTGAATCTTTTAAAATCGATTTTTTATATAAATTTTGTAAGTACTTATCTGACTTTTAATATGTTGTGGTATTTTTTTATAGATCAAATTGTCTGGATTTCTTGGCTGAATTCTTCTATCCCGGTGTGTTCCTCTTCGTCTGGATACTCTTCATGGACCGCTATTTCTTTAATGAACTGCTTATCCGCATACGTTTCTTACGTTCTTTTTTTTCTCAACGTAGGTATTATTTTAATTTAACACTTTAAACACTATTCACTGTTCTGTATTTTCTTGTAGGTTCGAATAACATTTTTATATTATGAATACCTTATGCTGGTACAATGTTAATCAATTTTTATCCAGTTAATGTATAAAATCGTAACAATAACTTGACATTTAAAAGGTATTTACACAATTACTTTAATTAATACTTTTTTAAAAACTGAATTCGGAGAGTGCATTTTTAAAGCGTCTTCTCTCTGTGAAAATTAAATTACTCTCTATTTGTTTTTTTTTTAATAATAATCATGTATGTGCTACTTTGATTTTTCTACCTAAGAAGTGTGTATACTAAGTTGTCTAAAGTTAAGTGGTTAAATATAAAAACTGTTTTTAATATCATATGACTGCTATAATTCAAATTTACCTTAATTCTTGGGCATTTATTGACTTCTGAATTTTATTAATAATTTCTTAGACATTTAAATATCAATTTTTTTTAGAATTTGAGTCATTCTATACTAATGTATCTTAAGTTGCCTAGTTACGTATTTTCCTACATGCAACCAACCAACAAACTAAAATTTCTAAAAATATTAAATGGAACAGCCAATATATTGTAACGAAAACAAGTCCACAAAAAAATAAAAGAGTAAACATTGGCGGGACGCACCGTAAATAAGTCATAAATCATCCACATATATATAATGTGTAAGCGACAGAAAGTCCGTCGTATGTTCCACAAACATCGAGAAAAAGAGAGAATTTTCGCGTATATTTCCAGAGTCTTATATGCCGATTTAAAAAGCGGCCTGTGCCCAGAAAGAATTCATTCAGTAGTACTATATAATAAATATTTGAAATAATTACTCAATATCTAAGCGAATAAAAATTCATTTATGACCAAATATTTACACATTTGTAACCACGGGAAAGATTTTCACTAGAATAACAATTCATTGTAATGTGGGTTGCCTAATTTTAATTTATTTTATGTTCATTTAAAATAAAGTAAAGATAAATTGAACGAAAAATAAGTGCAGATCGGGGTAGCGTTTTATTAAGTTTTAACGTGAACTAAAGCAAACAAATCTGCTGCAAAGGTTTTTTGAGAAAACTTGTTTGACATATTAATTAATTTTCTTTAGTCAGATAATTTTTTCTAAGTTTGATTATTCAGCGGGGTAGATTACTAAATTCTTCATAAGTTGACGATGAAAGATTTTCTCTAAATTTAAAATCAACAAAAATATCTTGCATCTAATACCTGCTATTTTTCCATTGTTGACAGATCCACTATATAAGGACGCTTAACAAGTTCAATTTTGCAACATTTGCTGCACTGGCACGTGTCGGTTGCCAAGACGACTCAACCGTATTCAATGTACTAAATGAAAAGTATTTTTTAATCTCTAACTTGAAATAACATTAAATCGATGGTATTGACGTTACGATCAAGGTGTTTATTTGAAATCAGTAGTAAAATAAATCATGATTGTACGATTTTGGTGTGTGTTAGCTTGCATAAGTTGTCATTAGTTGACAGCTGACAGCGGAATGGGGCAATAATTGTAACATAAAAATAATATCCAAAACTAAAATAATGATGAATTTGAAATTTTTAAATTATCTATAATTTGTATTTTAATAACTAATGCCATTGTTACTAAATTTTAACCAACATTTTTAAATCAAACAATAGCAAAAGTCTGAAGAAATGCTACCACTTCATCTAAACAATTAAGCATTGAACTATCGTTATTATTTATGAAGTTTTACCAAAATGTCTAGATCAATCACAGACATATATTTAATTCCACCACACAAATAATATCGATACAAATTGTGTAATTAAAAGAGTAAATGTAAACAATTAAGAGAATAGCTGTCATATACTATTCATGTGGGTCAATTAGAATTAGGCTTAGAACTATCTTAAGAGAAACATTCAATTGCAGAAGCGACAAGATTTTTTTTTTTAATGACAGGTTGTTTTCCAGTTGTCATTTTACTATTGAATCATACCGCTACGCCAATATTATTTGTTTTAATATAATGGTATTATAAATTGAATTATTGTCATAATATTTTGTATACCATCATAATATGTATAAATTCCAATATAATGTGACTGTGAATCCTAATATCATTACATTACATACATTTGTCGACAAGTCACATAGAGCTTATTCAATTACTTTAACGAACACGACACCAATTAAACACGTTACCCTTCTCTAACGCCAAGCTGAAGAATTCTCAGATGAGATAAACGTTAATGTCAATATAATAAATTACGTGATTGTTGGAGTCTCACTTACTCGTCAACGCAGTGTCCCGCTGTGGCAATCCAATTTTCGTTCAGCACAGCCCCACCGCAGCGATGCGTACTCGAAAATCCGAAAAACGAAGTTCTTCGTACGGAAACCTTAAAGAAATCCAAAGCATTGTGTAGTCTAACAAACTTTCATTCAATATTATTTCGTTTATACGTTTTGCGATTCCATTATGGTAATACGTGCAGTATAGATATAAAATATGTACGTCTTAAAAAGTCTGAATTCTTAATACTAATTAATAAAACAAAGCTTCTTAATGAAAGACATCTTTAGAATCAGTTAGATTGACATCATATTGCAATAATTAATTAACTAATATCTACGTGTAAAACTCTTATCCATAAGTTTTCTCTTTCATTGCTTTTACATAATTATTTGCCATGTGATCGTAAAGACGGGCTCAGGCGATTGGTGCAGTTAACCAATATTACAAATATAGCATTCACCTTCTACAAAATAGCACAAAAACTAAATATATCCATATCAGTCGAAAGGACAAGGTGCTTAGTTTTCGCCAAGGATCCTTTAAGGGGATATGCCCACTACCCCCATCAGTTTCTTCCAAATCCTGATATTATTATTTAAAATATATAAACAATTATTTTTTTACATTATTAGAAACATAAAAGAAACATGATAGCGTGGTCCATTTTGCCGAAAATACATGTAGAAAAAATAAAAAATGAAATCAGAAAAAAATCCGAAAATCAACGACACTATCATAATTTAAAAGATATTGCAACTACGTCCTTGAAAGAGTCGAAAAAATATTTTTATAACTAAACCTGTGATTTGGAAAATAAAATAAATATTGCAAAAGTAATTGTCGGAGAAATTTTAAAGTGAAACATGGTACAGTTTCGGCAATCAGACGGAGTTTCGCCATACGAGATTTATCGGTTCTGAGAACTAACAGAGACACATAGATAAGAGTTTTACTATCTAGTGTCGTTTCAACAAATCAAACGTGCGGCGCACGCATAAACCTTACCGTTGCAACTTAGCATGAATATTCCATCATTTTCACACCACCTGCGATTAGCATGACCGGCCATAACGTATGTCGGTGTACATTGATTGGAGAAATACAGGACACGCCCATATAAAATCTGGGTTCTTTCAAACTGGGAACACAGCCTTAGCATGTAAACTAATAATCTACGATGAATTAATAGAGCAAGTAATACAAATTACATACTTAGGGGTAAACATTTCCAGCCGTCAGGAACTAGTGAAAGACATTACATACCAAATTAATAAAGCGGCCACAATCTCTGGATGTCTTCGCGATGATGTGTGGAGCAATAAACACATAAGAATGGAAAATAAAACACGCATTTATAAAACATGTGTGAGGCCAGTAATGACCTACGGCATCGAGGCCAGAGCAGATACTAACAGAAAAAAAAGCAAGATGCGAGCATCCGAAATGAAGACCCTCATGTCGATAGCAAGCAAAACCCTTTGGGATCAAGTCAAAAACGAGGATATCAGACATACATATATGCGGAGTCCAGGACGTGGTGAGATGGGGAAGACAAAGAAGGAGACAGTGGTACGAACACATAAAGAGAATGTATACAAACAGAATAGCTCGTACCGCGCTGGAACGATCCCTGAGTAAACAAGCCCCCCTGGAAGGCCACCCAAGATATGGAAGGACAGCTGGGAATCGTTATCGCTGGAAAACAAGGGAAATTGAATGCAAAACAGATCTACGAATCTTCTGAAAGAATAAGAAGAAGAAGAAGGAAAAAGTAGGTAACTTTGGTGGACTAAATCAATAGCCTTGCTCTTCGCTACAGTGATCCTATTTACAATTTCTAACCTTGGACCCAGTGAGGAGAGATGGAAGTATCACAGTCCGTTAAATGTCAAATTAAATTCCCAATTGCCATATCATAAGCTTCCAGGTAAAGAAAATATATGTATACTGATAGTTTACAATGTAGTTCATATGCTAATACTACCAAATTAGTGTATTAACTTTTCAATATGCAAATAAATAGGATCGAAAGAACTGGGATCATTTGTCGTATTGTATAAAGGGCAAATTGTCGCATGCCACAACTTACCACGGAAATCACCACATGTTTACGTATTATAATTTCTTTATTAAAATATCGTATTATTATTAATAATATTAATAGATGGTCAGCACATACAAGAAAAAGAAAAAACCCATCCATAAAGACATTTTCACTGATGCTGATTTCTTACAAATCGTTCAGCATCAGCAAGAAAAGTTGACGAAAAAATTAAATCACCTTTACAAAAAATACCTTTGATGTCTTCTTCTCGTCAACAAGCAATGAAATCCACTGCATCGACAATTGTGGTGCCTGTAGGATTATCGCCGGATGAAATTCGTGCCCTTCCGAAAATTGGGGAAAGAAGAGGTATAAAACCTAGTAGAAGAGATAAAAAATCTGCTATTTTCACACTCCTGTCAAAGATGAAACAGCTGCTTCAAAATTGTCAAAGATGAAAAAAAGTGAAGAGGAAAGCATTTTGAAGTAAGCCTCAAAAGGAAGAAGCGACAAGAAAAAATCGAGGAAAAAAGGAAACCCAATAACGAAGACATATTACCCCATTATAAAGTTGATGAAGAAGAATAATCATTTTTATTATATAGCATGACCGCTATAGTTCTTCGACGGTAGATTGGGTACAAATATTGGGCTCATGAAAGTTGCACGGTAATAGCTGCAAAATGTATTTGCTCGTAAGAGGTCTGCCGAAATTGGTGTTACCAAAGGTTTAACTACAACAGATTTGCGAGGAAAATAAGATTGATGATCTTTGCATGAAAGGTTTGCAAAAATTGGCGATAGCTAAATTTGTTACAAAACCAAATTGTGCAGAAGAAAAGGCAACGACATCGCTTCCAAGAAGCCAATAAGTTGAATTGGTTGTTATTAGAATGATTTTATTGTTACTTTTACCTGCCAAGGCCAACGTCCGAATAACGCATTTTTTCCTCCAACTATTCTTGTCTGAGGTTTAGGATAAAGAGGTGGTAGTCCACAACCTGAAAAATAAACATTCTATGTAATACCAACAATAATAGTGAAAATAATAAAATTCACCAATGCGTCTAACGAATGAGAGCAAGGTCAAATTAACCTTAACATAAATAATAAAAAAGCAACATATAACATTTCACTATATTTTATTAGATTTTTCTAGCAATATCCCCGATATGTTCTATTATTTTGGAAAGTCATACTCAGTTAATTAAAAATGTACAGGTTATAACTATTTAACGTCATGTTTAAATATTTGTTGTGTTTTTCGTCTGATTCAAAAGCGGACCTTCTTCCCTCGTATATTGTCAAGTGCATACAGAAAAATCGCCAAATCACGTAAGAAAAATGACTAAAAATGAGGTGTGGGCACCACACGACTTTCTTATACGTATGAAAGTGTTACTTCCGGTCCGAATTTTGAAATTTCATTTACACAAAAAATATTCCAAATCCAACTCCAAATACTTTTGTACTCTTCATAAATATATATAGAATGCATAATTTACGACATATTTGCAAAAAATCGTTATTCGGTAAGAGTAAAAGTGATACTTCCGGTCCGAATTTTGAATTTTTTTTTATACAAAAGATATTGGAAATTAAGTTCTAAATACTTTTATATTGGTAGCGTATCTGTCTAAAAAGCATGACTTGCAAAATATTTGCAAGAAACTGATTTTCGATAAGAGTGAAAGACCTACTTCCGTTAGGAATTTCGAAAAACTTTTTTAATAAAATTATTCACAATTTCAATTTTAAGTACATATGAATTCTTTATAAATTAGTCTAAACTTAGTAATTGACGATATATTTGCAAAATTCGATTTTTTCACTTAAGTAAACTACTACTTCCGGTCTACCGATTTTACTGAAAAACTAATCAGATCTCAAGAGGGGGATTAAATACGTAAATACAAAATTTGGAACAGATATCTACAGCGGTTTGACCGCTATCGTGGTCACACACAGACAGACACACAGACACACAGACAGACATTTTTTAAAAACCACTTTTTTGGTATCAGGGGACTTCAAAACGTGGATATCTGCAAAAATCTCGGGGTCGAAAATTTTCGTCATCACAATACTTCCTTATACTACGTATAAGAAAGTAACACGCCCGTGAGTGAACATCAGGTCTGAATTTTCAAGATTCTTTCATACAAAAGTTATTCAAAATCCTATTCTAAGTACTTCTAGTCTCTTAATGAATCTCTACAGAATGCATACTTTGTGAGTTATTTGCAAAAAATGCTACTCGCTAAGAGTAAAAGTATTACTTCCGGTCCAAATTTTGAAATTTCGTTTATACAAAAAATATTCAAAATCTAGCTCTAAATACTTTTATAATCCTGATAAATATATATAGGATGCATAATTTACAGCATATTTGCAAAAAATCGCTATGCGATAAGAGTAAAAGTGTTACTTCCGGTCCGAATTTCGAAACAAATTTTATACAAAAGGTATTGGAAATTAAGTCCTAAATACTTTTATACTCGTAACGTACCTGTCTAAAAAGCATGGCTTGCGAAATATTCGCAAGAAACTGATTTTCGGTAAGATTAAAAGACCTACTTCCGGTAGGAAATTCGAAAAACTTTTTTCATAAAATTTTTCTTAAATTTAACTTTGAGTACATATGAATTCTTTATAAATTTGTTTAAACTTAGTAGTTGCCGAATAATTGGCAAAATTCGATTTTTCACTGAAGTAAACTACTGAAAATCTGATCAGATCTCAAGTGGTCGAAAATTTTCATCATCACAATACTTCCTTATACTACGTATAAGAAAGTAAAATGACTAAAAACAGAAAACAGGATCATCCAATTATTCAGCCGCTAAATTTATATATTACAACGTTTATACAGCGAGACCTAAAACATACCGGCAAACTTGAAGGGGTAGTAGTGGACATCTACACAAACTTTTTTGTTTAATAAACATATGTCCGCAAATGAGCCGTTTGTGTTGTAGAGCAACAAAATCTTTTCAAATCATATGCAAATAACTAAAGTAATTCTTGATTTAGTTGGACGCCATTGTCTGTCGATAATAATTATTTATTGCAACTATGATTTCTGTTGGGCAGCAGAAACATTTTTTATCACAATAAACATTCCACAGATGCCGATTTTGAGATCGAAGTAGTTATTTGTGACATTTAGTTGTCAACATAACATTTACTTTGTTAATTGTTAATTTAAAATTTAATTAAAAATTAATGATAATTTCTCATTTAAATAACTTGCCGACATGCACCTTGCTTATGGTACAGCACCAGTGTAATGAAAGAGAAGCAGCAGGCTTGTATGAACAGAGATATCCGGAACATAGGCAACCTCATCACACAACCTTTGCTTCCATCCATCGTCACTTAAGAGAGAGGGAGAACGTAGACTTCCTGATGGTGGTGGTGGTCCAAGAACAGCTCGTAAGCTTCAATTTGAAGAAGATGTTCTACACCGTTTGGAAGAAAACCAATCTACAAGTGTTCGCGCAATTACACACCATATGGGAAACTCCTAGTCGACAGTGCACCGTGTCATCCGTGATCAACTTTTCTACCTTTACCATATGCAAGGCGTACAAACTTTAAATCCTAAAGATTATTCGCATTGATTAGGTTTTTGTCAATGGTTTTTTGGTCACAACGATCCTGATTTCAGGAATGTAGTATTGTTTTCTGATGAAGCATGTATCGTGCGATGGTTTTTTAATAGTGGAAACAGTCACATTTGACATGATGACAATCCTCATGCTGTGGTCTCTAGAAGACAGCAGCAACAATTTAGTGTTAATATGTGGGTTAGCATTGTTGGAGAGAATCAAATAGTCTACTTGATGCCCGCTCAGTTGAACGCAAACATATATCTGAATTTCTGCATAATGTTTGCCTCAATTATTGGAAAATGTTCGTTTAAACATTAGAAATAACATGTGGTTCCAATATGATGGGGCACCTCAACATTTTGGTTTAAACGTGCGCCAGTATCTGGACCGTTCACCTGACCTCAACTCCCTGGATTTTTTCCTTTGGGGTTATCTGATTTTTTTGTTTTACGAAACACCTATTCGTAATGAGGAAGATCTGGTAGAAAGAATAATGGCGAGCTGTACATATTGCAGTGATCTTGAGTTTGGTGGTAAATTGTAAATAAGCATAATCAAGATCACTTCTAGATTTAATTTAATTAATTACTATTTTATTTATTTTATCATGATGTGTATGATATTCATTAAGTTAATATTTTTATCTACGTAAAATAATATAAGAAAGTTATTGTAATTTTTATAAAAATTATAATATGATAGAATAAGCATAAAATATTAAGTGAATTATAACAAGAAAGTGTTTCCCGCACGAAAAATGCTGTGACCGGGAGAGATCGACAGATTGGCCCGGTGAAATCGATATTCTCCGCTAGATGAAATTGACAAATCACGAACGTGTAAACAAATCGATGCTTAGATGTTTGTTTACGTTTTTGAAAGCTAGTAATACATCGATTGACTCAAAGGTGCAGCACTATAGAAATCCAATTGAAGAGGTGGAATCGGTATCGTACCGAGGATAACCGTACGTTTTTGTGAAGAAAAATATGCATTTCATCGAGGACGCATAGTAAAAGAGGCACTTTTCAAGCTGGTGGAAACCGCTTAAACTTAAAAAAAATACCTACACGGGGTGCTTATATTTAAAAATTTAAATTTAACTTAAAAGATTTATTCATGAATGGAATTTTCCTGAAACGGATTTACTATACTCAGAAAAGTTTTTAATAAAATTAGGACTCACAATATTTTATAGATTAAACATTATTCTAACATAGAAATTTGTTCAAGTATTGGAACTTAAATATTTTCTTAAAGATTTTATTGTACTTATAAAAATTTTCAATCGAAGTGGGACTTAGAATATTTTTATGAATTAGATATCATTTTAATTCAGGAGATTCGTTTATATTGGGACTTGTAATTATTTTTCCGAAATAATTATTTGTATCTGGAACCGTTTTATTTAATTAGAACTTTGAATTTTTTTTATATGTATATATATTTTTTTACTAGAATGTTTTATTTTTATATGCAGGGTTATTACACCGTGTGTTATGGTAAAGCATTTTAGTGTCTGTAACGATCAAATTAAATAGTCTAATAATAATTTTTTTTGAATCGAATATAAACACTGCGTTTTTAATAAAATTTTCTTTATTATTTATTTACAAGATTAGAAGGGTTATAGTTTAATAATTTTTTGATTTATGTACATGTAGGATATTTAGGCTGTGAGAAAAATTTATTGTTGAAATGGATGAGTTTGAAATGTTATATGAAGAATTAAGGTGATTTATTAATGTTCATTATAAATGTGTATATAGTGTTGTACAAATTTCTTAGGTGGTGTTTTATACTTGAACCCTAGAACGAGGTAACATTTTTTTTGTTTTGTATATACTCCCTTTATACTGATTATATTTTATTGTGTTTGTGTATTTGATATTGACGTGTTGGGTAATAGATCAGGGATGTGTGCAATGCATCCTTAAAGCACGAATTGGTCTTGGTGGTACTGTTTTGGGAGCGAGCAAAGGCTCCAGGCAGAACTAATCAGGGCTGAGTCAATTAATTGAATGTACAAAGACATTTTTGAATTAAATTTATATATATACTTTAAGGGGTGAGCACATAGTGGTGTATGTTAGGGTTGTGTCCAACGAATTAAAAAGCATACTCGTAGGATGGAACTTTGGGGTACCTACCAGCGTGGATTTGCTTCCTGATGGTACTATTTTGGGAGCGAGCAAAGGCGCCAGGCAGAACTAATTAGGGCAGAGCCATTACCTTAATGTTTATATACTTGCAGACGAAAGGCTACATAATTTTTTTTTAATTTATATTCCAGTACAACTCACAACATACAATAAAATATTTTGTTTAAAATGTTGATTGTTTACATGTATCATTGATGAATAAAGAAAATCATAGAAATTTTAAAATAAAATTTGTATTCGACGTTATTCTTTTTATTAATTATGATTTGTTTATTGATTTGCCTATTTAATCATGACATGCCTGAATTTCTGTAATATTTAAGATGTTTATTTTGTAAATATACTTGTATAATTTTAATTTTTTTTTCTTATATCCATAATAAATTATATTGTAAGATTTATTATGCATTTTATTTTCTTTACCTGACCTGGTAATAACTGAAGAGCATTCAATTTGATTGGAGAGTTTATGTATATTTTCTGCCCCTGAGAGAAAATTTTCTTTAGTCATTTTAAACTGAGGTAGTTAAATGTAAAATTGCCTAACCTACTATTTTGCAGAAAATTTGTTGAATCTTAGTCTAGCATAAGGTCTTGCACTAAGATGTATGGTTGATTCTTACTTACTTACTGATTGAACGGTTTAAATTATTCTTATATAAACCTCAATTTGCAAGAGTCACAGCAATATGTAGAAGCTATTCCCTGATTTTTCCATAGAGTCCGCGAGTCAATGAACCGACGGTGCAATCTTTGTGTTGAACCTAATGGCGGACATTTTCAACAATTTTTGTAAATCATCATTTATTTGTCAATAAAACAAAGGCTCACATGAACAAAAACTGATTTATTAATAGCCACCTACACTTTTTTTATAAAATAATACCAAAACAATTTTTCCTATTTTATGCTAATATGGCTCATAATATGTTTATTAAACAAAAAATGTTTGTTTTGCCCGCAACCGCCCCTTAAAGTTTGTCGATATGTTTTTGAGACACCTGTATACGATAAAGTACATATAGAAATTTAATTAAAAACATGAATCTATTTTCAATTTAAACTGATACAAAATAGTTGCCTTTGAATTATTAATTAAACAGGAACTTTCTGAGCTTACTACGTATAAAGTTCAACACGTGATATTCTACCTAGTATTTAGTTTCATGTCGTGTAACAAACCAGTGCCTCAAATTAGAAACATCGCACCATATAACCAAAACACAATTTTAGTAGAAGCTTCTCTAGCCTTACGGCATATTAACTAACATATTAATTAGTATTTCCTCATTTTATACTACCATTGAAAGGGACTCCTCCTATGGGGACAGATTCGTCTATCTAAATAGAGGATTACACAAGCTGCTGAAACAAATAATCTGCTCCCTAAATTCATGTGAATCAACCCTATTCTTGTCTGCTTTTGTTCTAATGATTAAAGATTATGGGCCTTCGACATTTACATAACGTAATCATCCTCCGTCTCACATATACACGAATACTGGTAGGAAGGTACGAGCAGAAACCATTGTGACGTTCACGCAATTACAATTATCCCCAACGAACAAATACAAATATGCTAACTATATGCTAATATACCCGAAGTGTCTTGAATAAATTAAATATTGATTTCAAATGTTAATTTAACACGCACTTGAAAGACGAAGAAAATCGTTGGCATGCTAATAAATCGGTCATTACAAGAACGCAATAGGTGTCCGGTGTTTTTGGTGGAGATACGTTAATGAGAAATTTGAATTCCAGAAGGGTAGGTATAACCTCTGGCAAAATTTATGTCTTTTGCGAGGAAACACGGCGTCGTAAGAAATATATTTTAGGGGCAATCACAAATGATCAAAAAAGACGGGTTTTACCTACCTCAATTTCATATGCCGGGGGTGAGTTTTATATTCCAAGTTGATTTTGGTTTGGACGACATTTGTCAGTTGGCGTTTGACAGTCGTAGAGTGGTCGATAGCAATTTATTATGGAGCATCTAACCCGGCAAAAACAACGTGTTGTGATTTTTAAAAAAATATTTAAATAATTGTTAATAGGCGGAAAAAAATAAGTAACTTTTTTTAGTGTTAATCATTAACCGAGCAAGTCAACCATTTATCGTATAATGTGTAATTCTGAACGTTTGTATACATTAGAAAATAAAGACTGGACGAGAATTAAGCTAACGTCCACCAGAAAAGATTGACGCAGTGAGGCACAGTGTTGCTGAATGTCTGAGTACCTCTCATCTACGACGTATACAAGAATTGGGAAAGTCTTCATCATGTGTGTTAAAAATTTGCAAAAAAGATTAGAATTTTTGACAGTATAAAATTCATTTGATACAGCAGCTTTAGGAGAATGACCATGAAAGGTGACCAGATTGAATAGCTCGGGTTTTACAGCTCGGTATAGACGACCACCATTTTTGGCAAAAAGAAAATTATGAACGACGAAGCACATTTTGGCTGGACTGGTTTTGGTAATAAATAGAATAGCCGCTATCGGGGCACTGAAAACCCACAGTTGATATACCAGAAACCACTATACACCCTCGTAGAGTAACACTATGGTGCGCCATTGGGGCCCGCGGCATCATTAGGCCATATTTATTTAAGAACCTAGATGCAATGGTGTAATAGTTGCTGGTGACCGCTAGCGGGGCATGTTGGAAAACTTTCTTTTGCCCGAATTGGATCAATTAGATCTACACACACGTGGCCCCAACAAGACGGTGCCACACCACAAACAGTTAATGCTACGATGAAAATTTTGCCAGAAATTTTTCCCGGTCGAATAATGTCAAAAAGTGAGGATATCGACTGGCCCTGCGATCCCCCGATTTGATATCTCCCGATTTATTTTTATGAGGAGAAAAAGCTATAGATCAACTTACCAACCACATCCGCGATACTAAAAAACAACATTCCAAACGAAATCACTGAAATCACACCAGAAGTCTGCAAAATTGTTATGGAAAATTTGCTTAAAAGAGCTCGCCTTTACGTCATTGTCAGAGGTGCTTGACTTACATCATATTCCACACATAATATCACGGACCATATAATCCATCAATAAAATATAGATTATAAAATTATATTCCATATAAAAATTATTAAAAAAAAAACTTTGACCTGGGAAATAAAACGCACCCCTGTACTTGTGTTTAAAAAACACTCATTGTTTTAATAATAATAATAATAATAATATCATTTTATTGTCCAACAGCTAACACCATTTACAGGACATTTTACAATAATATAATAACAAACAAACAAAAAAACAAAAAATACACGTGAACCAAAATAGCACAAGATAAAACATAGAAATATGTATACACATATCTATTATCTGCATGAGCATAAAAAAAAAATTAAAAGTGAAATAAACAATATTTAGAAGTAAGTCAAGAAAAATAATCCGGATAACGCCTATTGTAATTACGAGCCATGTGTGTTAGAGGAGCCTTTGATAAAACATTTGTAATTACATCTAGCCACGCGAATAGTTTCTACTGAGCGCGCATTGTAGGCAGGTACAGAAAAATGAATCTGTGACAGCAAATACGGTGAGCTTATGCTGTTTCTTAAAACATTAACAAGAAAACGAGCGCTGTAGCGATCCCTCCGCACCGATAAGGAAACAGTACCGTGTCGTTCAAGTAGATGCAGATGGTTGTAATCTGAACCTCTAGCTGGATAGGTACCATCCATTTTGTATGATAAATATTTCAAGAAACGCTTCTGTATACGCTCAATTGCTAACTGCAGATATGTGTAAATGGGATACCATACAATTGAAGCATAGCACGGCATATAGAACTGACATGTTCCGAGAAAGATAACCGATTATCGAAAAGAACGCCCAGATCACGGACTGTATCCCCCCTTGTAAGCGGAGTATGATTGACGTGATATCTGTATAACACGGGATTGCGTATTTTTGCATATGAAACAACAACACATTTGTCGATATTAAGTCGTAGGCCATTATCCGAACACCACCGATGTATTAAGTTGAGGTTGCTTTGTAAATGTATACAATCATCATCGTTACTGATCTTACTAAAGATTTTCAGATCATCAGCATACGCGAGCACGTGGCAGTTAATAGAAGTTATAAGGTCATTAATAAACAAATTGAAAAGAAGGGGACCCAAATTAGAACCCTGCGGCACACCAGAACGTACGTAAAAAGTATTAGAAGTGAAGCCATTGTAATGGACGTAATTAAGTCTACCCGTAAGGTAAGATGACAAAAGCTGTATGAGGTCATGTGAAAAACCGAAAGAATCCAATTTAAGTATCAAAAGTGAGTGATCTATGACATCGAAAGCCTTAGAAAAATCAGTATAGACCACATCCACTTGTTCTCTCCTGTCAAGGGCTTCACTAATAAACTGAGTGACATGTGCCAAGTTCGTAATCGTGGATCTGCCAGAAAAAAAACCATGCTGATAATCTGAAATCAAATTGTTCACATTTCTATATATGTTTATGTACAAAAGATGTTCAAATATCTTAGCAAAATTAGACAAAATACATATAGGCCTGTAATTAGTAATGCACGATATATCACCCTTCTTGAAGACCGGTGTAATTCTACCTTTTTTCCATAATTGCGGAAAAGTATTAGTCTTTAGTGAAAGATTAAAAATGCCTGCAAGAGGTTTAGAGAGTTGTAATGCACACTTACGGGCAATAAAACCAGGCAGCAAGTCATCGCCTGAGGCAATCCCAGATTTGAGGTATTCTATACTATTTAGGACTTCAAGTTCCGTAAAATTTCTAATATGAAATAAATTAACATTAACCGATTTAGAATAAGCATTTACATTTAACGGTATGGGTGAAGGTATTTCCGAGAAGTGACTATAAAACGCTTGCAGAATGTCCTGAGCATCCTCCAACTCCACGCCGTCCCAGACCATACGACCAGGAATCCTCGAAGAACCCCTCCTACCAGCCACATATCGCCAGAAGCTCCTAGGATCTCCGACAATAGACGATTCTGTTCGTGTAATATAGGTTTTGTATGCTGCTTTTATGTCCTCCTTAACCGTCGCACGTAACCGTTTAAAGTCATCATAGAACGGATGATGCCCAGTTGTGCGCCATTTCTTGAAGTAATATTCCTTCAGTTTTAAATTTTGCTTGATGCTATTGTTAAACCAAGATGGGTACTGACGTTTACCGACGTTGACTTTGGGTGTTGTGCGATCAAGAACAGCATTTTCATTCATCAATAGCATCATTGATATTTATATGATTATCAATGAAAGACCAATCAATTTCAGCCAGCTCAACGTTTAACATTTGAATATTAGTTTTAGAGAAGTTGTATCTAGTAGTATTATTGGAAGGAAAATTTGGATTATTTGAACTTGAATGAGCATTCATTATGATACGCAGTGCAGGATGATGCAAGTCCTCCGGTACAAGAGGATCAGGATCACGAATTACATCATATGCATAGGTGAGATTTGTCAAAACTAAATCCAGAATTCGGTCATTACTATTTGTCATGCTATTGATTTGTTTAAGATCAAGGTTGTCCACCAGGCTCTGGATAGCAATGCATTTTCTATCAGTCCCCGACTCACAGGAAACAAACTTGGGTGTGTTGAAATCACCACAAATAACGACGTTTTTGCCAAGCAAATCCATAGATAACACTTCCAAGAAAACTTCAAACTCATCACAATCGGTGTTGGGTGGTATATAAATATTTACAATGTAGACGATATATAAGCCCACCTGACATTTACACATCACTATATCTATCATGGGTGCTACCTCTTGGTAACAAGATATTTCAACAAGACTTCCATGGTTTTTAGTGCAAAAAGCGGTTAAGACGCCGCCTCCTGTGCTTCTATTGATCTGAGCAAAGTTTCTATCAGCCCTGAAAATGCCATACGACGAGTCCAAGAGTTCTGCATCATGGATGTCAGAGGAGAGCCAAGTCTCAGTTAATAACAGGACATCCGTTCCAAGCGAGTAGGAGTTGGCATGAATGGTATCAGTTTTAGAACGGAGACCCCTTACATTTTGATAATAGATGCTAAATGGTGTGAGCGGTGAGGGCATGTTGGACTTACTTAGTTTTCCGATTTCTTGACGATTGTTGGTACATCTTTTACATACTTGATAAACAGATCCACCTCACCAGACTTCCTGCGATCTTCCAACTCCTTTTTCGTGGAGCGGTATAAGTCCATCTGGAATGGGGTTTTAACTAAAAACTTAATTTTTCTAATAATTTGTTCTAATAGTTAAGATTTTTCAGTTATGGAATGAATAATAAACTATTTGTATTCACAATACGTTTATAGACCTACTGTAACAAACAAAAAACAAGCCGTTCAGTAAAATTAGAAATCGTATATGTATCAAATATTCTATAAATGTTTATTGTATTGAAAATAATAACTGATTAAATATTCATTTAAAAATTGGTAAATTTTATAAATTATTTAATAATGAGTTGGTTCAAATTAGTCTAGGCATATTTGTAGTAAGGAATTACAGACGCATGCGGAAGTTCCTTCCGAGCTACTTGTTCAACATCATGTAATTAATGCAAGCTCAAGCGAGAGTTAAGCATGCCTTTGATGTTCACGCGGGTCATTTAAAAATATAGAAGAAACCGTTAGATGTATAATAATTGCAACATGAGGACGATCATACTGACATTCTTAAATGTGGTATTATTTAGCCCTTGGATATGTGGTAAACAAACAGCTCCCAGTGCTTCATAAATATACTTTGGAAAATTTAAAGATCTGGAAGAAGCCATCAATCAAACTTGTACTTAGTGACACATTCTACTGAAAAAACTACGTTTCTTATCTTTAACGTGGGACTCCACTACAACATCATCAGCCCATAAACAAAGACTAGATTCTTCTGAAAAAAGTATACTGTTCCACTAAATTTTCGGGTACATTACACTATTCTAATCTAAGGGCAGTATTAGTCTTGGACTATAGAAAATCAATCCAAACAAACGAATACAGCACTATATGAAACAAAGTATGTAAGCTATTTCTGACAGTAACGCACTTCACATAGAACTTGTGATGCTGATCCCTAAAGATCAAGAATCTTGGTCTTCTATCTTTCGGTTCAATGGCTTTTTAGGGTCTTCAATATCCTCTTCTACAATGCTGCCTCTTTTGGAAACCAATTTCTCCAAACAACGAAAACTATTGAGATATTTCTTTGCATTTACAAAGCGATTTGTCGAAATTCAATAGCCGCCTAATGTCGTAATTGACAACTATGGACTATTACATCTACGAACCAAATTAAACTCTTCCAAAATAAATAAATAAAAGCTATTTCTTTTTAATTTCTCTTTTTTTTTGGCAAAAAATAATACAAAGAATTATGTTATTTGGTTATTTTTTACCATTAATTATTCCCAATACTGTTGTGTGTGAAACACATTTCATTTGAAATAAATTAATTTCTCTGGAATAATATTTTCTTTATTATTATATTTATATTTGTCCTAATTGTGGTTGTATTTCGATTTTAATACTGCGTAGTTTTCTTTTTTGAATCTACTGTACTTAATTTGACGTTATACATAGGCGAGGCGTGTCTGACTTGGCAGTGAAGGAATGTCAGAAAGTATAATAGCACATGATCCCCTCGATTGGGTCGTATTTAAGTCGCTAATGCGTTCGCAAAAGACTCATTCGATTATTAATTCGATGACAATCAATAGTAGCAGGTGCTATGTTGTTATTTAAGGTATAGGTGGCTTGGCCACCTATACCTTAAATAACAACTTAGTGCCATCGGTACAGTACTTCTGAGTCTTCAAAATAGAAAGTCAGTTTGTTCGTTAGTTGAGGGTACCAGTAAAACCATAAACCATAAAATGATCTATTATAAGTGTTAAAATGACGATAATGACAATTTTTCGTAATTTAGATTTTCCACGGGAAATTTGTTAAAAATGTGTAAATGCACATGTAAGAAGTGCCTATAGTTGATGTGATCCAAGTTTCGATCACACTAACTACGAGGTAAGCGCCATAATTCTCGGCCTGATATACAAAAAAGAAACCTGGAACAATATAAGAATTTTTATTTTTCAATGTAATCTCCCCTAACTTCTATACATTTATTACAACGATTAATTAATAATTCAATACCGTTGTAATAATAATCTGTTCTTCCGTCAAAATGTTTAATAACAGCTGCTTGCAACTCACTGTCGTCCCCTAAGGTCTTTTTTTAAATTAGAAAACAAACAAAAAATCACAAGGACCCATATCCGGACTATACGGTGGATGTTCCAATTCTTGAAAGCCGCATTCGCGGATGGCAGTTTGTGAAATGGCGGTAGTATGGACGGGAGCATTGTCGTGCAATAATCGCACACTTTTTGTCAATTTTCCACGACGCGGCGTTTTACACGAATATTATCCCTTAATTTATGCAATAAAGACGCATAATATACGCCGTTCACACTTGTATTGCGCTCTTTAAAGTCAATTAGCAAAATGCCCCCACAATCTCAGAATATTGTAGCAATCACCTTTTTCGTTGAAGACTTTCGCCTTTCTGGAACGAGGTGCATCAGGTCGCCGCCATTCCATGGACTTGCTTTTCGATAGAGGATCGTAAAACAGAACCATTGTTTCGTCTCATATGACAATGGACTCCAAAATCGGTTTTGGGTCGTTTCCGCACATGTTTAAAAACGACTGCGCACATTCGACTCGATATTTATGTTGGAGAGCAGAAAGAAGTCGCGGTACCCATCTAGCACTAATTTTAGTCATACCCAAATGGTCATGGAGAATTCGGCGAACACTTGTTTCGGAAATATTTGTTATCACTGCTAATTCCTTCACTTTCAAACGGCGATCTTTTAGCACTAAATGTTCAATAATTGAAATTTGTTGAGGCGTTATGACTTCAATTCGTCTACCCGATTGATCAGCATCCTCCAGTGATTCTTGTCCCAAACGGAAACATTTTACCCACTTTTTACAGTTGAATACGAAGGAGATGAATCATCGTAAACGTCTTCTAAACCTTGTTTAATGTGATAAGGTGTATGTCCTTCTTTTGTTAAAAATTTAATAACCGCGCGGTTTTCAATTTTCGCTACAGACATTTTCGTGAGCTAGTCACGTTGGTTGGGTGGTTACTAAAAACTACTAGGCTTCGAACCATCATATTTATAGTGTACACCTCGCGTATGTGCATGCATGACGTAACGGAGGTTGAACACGTTTGAACCTATATAAACCTGTCAGGCCGAGAATTTATGGCGCCCACCTGATACAGGGTGAGTTTTTTTGAATGTTTAGCATTGGGATCTCAGAGATAGAAAAACGCTTAAATGGGGAAAGATGCGCAGTTTTGCGAGTTTGATTTAAAACTGCTTTTGTTTCTCTGATAACTTTCATGGCTTATTAGATATTCAAAGAAAACTAAATTTTACGATTTTCTTTAAACATGCTTAGCATCGTTAATAGTAATTTTAAAGAAAAAGTGTTCAGACAAAAGTTTTAGATAATTTTACGCCAAATAAACTATGTAGCTAGTATTTTTTTTCGTACACCATTATCGAGTTATGTTTTTTTAAATGGAAACCATAGTTGGTTTTGACATCATTAAAAAGCTTATTTTTTGCTGATTACAATGATATTAGGTTTGATATGGTTATTTTAAAAAATAAAGAGGATATAGACATTTCTATGTCTGTTCACTTTATAAGATATAAACTTAAAAAAAAAAATGTTTGGTGTTTTGTATTTCAAAAAAAAAGCTTATTTTTTGCTGATTACAATGATATAAGGTTTGATATTGTTATTTTAAAAAATAAAGAGGATATAGACATTTCTATGATTGTTCACTTTATAAGATATAAACTTTAAAAAAAAAAATGGTTAGTGTTTTGTAATTCAAAAAACGAAAAATCTGAGTTACAATAGTGTTCCTTGGAGCAGTCGAGCAAAATATACTAACATTGCTTTCACGTTGAGTCACAGAAGTGAGAGATGTTAATTTTTACTTTTAAGTCAAGTTAATTGTCAAACATTGACAATTAACTATTAATTAATTTAATTGTAACTTAACTATAAGCGGTGCAACCGGCCGTTAATCATAAGTTTGCATTGGCTATGGAATTTTCTAACGTAGAAAAGCGTGATATGGTTGAATGTTACATTCAGTGCCAGAAAAATTCTGCTAGAGCTGCTGAAGTTTATTTTGAAAATTATTTTGATCAACGTCAGCCGTCGCTACCTACTTTTAAGAGATTATGGGATAATTTATACAGATTATGGTTCGTTCGTTAAACCAAAATCAAAACAAGGGATGGATGAAGATAGAGAAATAAACATATTAGCATGTGTCGCTCAGAATCCATCTACAACGACCCGACAAATTTCAACAGAAATGGGCTCCTCTCAACGCACTATTGTCAGAGTATTGAAGAAGCGTACATTTCGTCCCTACAAATTATCAGTATCACAAACTTTACATGAAGGTGATAACATCAGAAGAATAGCTTTTTGTAGATTGTTTAAAGATCAGTGTCAAAACGATCCACACTTTTCAATGAAAATATTATGGACTGATGAATCTCATTTCACAAATTGTGGAATGTTTAATAGGCACAATGAGCACATATGGTCTCAAACAAATCCACTTCACGTTGAACATAGGAGACCACAAACTAAATTTGGGTTTAATGTTTGGTGTGGTGTTATAGGATCAACTGTTCTTCCTCCTTTTATTTTTGATGGTTCACTAACTGGCAATCGTTATCTTAATTTTTTACAACAAGATTTCGAGGAAATGTTAGATAATATAAAATTAAGAACCCGAGCAATGCTGCAATGGTTTCAACATGACGGAGCGCCTCCGCACAATCAACTGAATGTTAGAAATTATTTAAATTTGAACTTCCCTAATCAATGGATAGGACGAAATGCACCCATTGGATGGCCGGCTAGATCCCCTGATTTATCAGTTTTGGATTTTTTCTTGTGGGGTGTACTAAAGGACATAGTATATAAAAGAACATATGAAACAATCGACGATTTAAGAGAAGCTGTGTTACTTGCTTTTAATAACATCGATAGGCGTAAAGTACGCAATGCTACAAATTCTGTTGTGAAGAGATGCAATTTGTGTATTAATAATAATGGAGGTATCTTTGAACATTAATAATGTTGTGTGCCCTTAATAAAAGTTCTTATAGTTTTCATTTTATTACTACATAAGATTTCAAAATAAGTTTTCGTTTGGTTTGTATTTTATCAGTTCGAAATTCACTTGTTTTCCATAAAAACCATAAAAATGTCTATATCCTCTTTATTTTTTATAATAACCATATCAAACCTTATATCATTGTAATCAGCAAAAAATAAGCTTTTTAGTGATGTCAAAACCAACTATGGTTTCCATTTAGAAAAACATAAGTTTGTGTCATAACTCTATAATGGTGAACGAAAAAAAAATATTAGCTACATAGTTTTATTTGGCGTAAAATTATCTAAAACTTTTGTCTGAACACTTTTCTCTAAAATTACTATTAACGATGCTAAGCATGTTTAAAGAAAATCGTAAAATTCAGTTTACTTTAAATATCTAATAAGCCATGAAAGTTATCGGAGAAACAAAAGCAGGTTTAAATCAAACTCGTAAAACTGCGCATCTTTCCCCATTTAAGCGTTTTTCTATCTCCAATAGTTTCTGAGATCCCAATGCTAAACATTCAAAAAAACTCACTTCTTCTTCGCCTTTAAATAGGTAAAAGGTTCTTAAACATGTAATTATTAGAAAATTGTCATAACAATATACAAGAACTACAACTTTTAAACGATAAAAGGTTTTATTACAAACTTTCCTAGAAAGGCAAATAGAAGTTAAACTTTCTTCATTATGTACATGAGATATCCCGATATTTTTGTTAATTAAGATAGCACTCACCATGAGTGTCAAAACCAGTAGACCCTGTGGAAACTGTAGATGACACCGGTGCTTCAGATGTTACCGTAACTTTATCGGTCCAGGCGGGTGTTGATGGTATTGATGCTAATGTTGTGGTCACTTTGGGCCTGCAAATAAACTATATAATAATAGTTTATACTGTGTTATACTTCTGGGTCACCAAAAATTCTACAAACGATTATTTTGCATAGTGTAAGCATAATTTCATTACATATTATAAAAGGATAATGGATGCTTATGGACGCAATGCCCCATTTATTGATTAAATAAATGCAAAACGACCGTTTCTAGATTTGGCAACCAATTTTTCATATGTTAATGGACATGCATAAACAATAGAGTAAGAATGTGCTGTAATATGTGTAAAACAAGTAACATTTAGTGCAGCGCACTGGATTTTTTGTTATCTATGGGAAAATTTTATTTTTATTTAATTAAATACAATAAACCGTTGCATAAACAAATAGATTACATATTTCAATTGATTATATACAAGGTATATAATTAAGAAGAACACACAACTTGTGGTAAATACGTAAACTCCAATATTATTATTAATATTTATATTATTGTTCACAACATTGTTCAAGTTACTATAAGATTATCAAACTCAATTGGGAAGTTTTTTTTTTTTTTTTTTTTTTTTTTTTTTTTTTTTTTTTTTTTTTTTTGGTAGGTGGAAAATTCTTTATGGACATCAAGTGCTAGGGCTATTGCTACTTGATAGTGTGGGACTCCCAGTCGACGTGTGCAGTAACTGGTATACCCACTAAAAACCACCCTGTGGATGGAACCGTCTTCTTAGACTTCAACATCATGAATGCCCTGAGTTAGCTATCTGCTCCTCACTCCCTTTAGCTTCTAAACTGATCTCATTTTTTCCTCCTCTTCCTTAGTTTTTATAATTGTCTTAATCATCTTATGCAAAATGCCCCAGTTCTCTCTAGATTGTAACATTTCATCGACTAAGTTATCCACAGTTGTTTCCGTTCCTAAAGCGATCCTCGTGCGCTCCCTTATCGCATTCCAGCGACCACATATAAAGATTGTATGTTCGACCGTATCGGTGTTTCCACAGTATATGCATGCGTCATCCTCCAACTTTCCCATCCTTCTCAGATATTCTCTAAATACCCCATGTCCCGTCAGAGCTTGTGTAAGATAGAAATCCACGTCTTTATGTTCACATTTATTCCATTTTCCTATGTCTGGTATCAACCTCTTGGTCCATTGTCCTTTGGTTTTATTCTTATTCCATCTCTCCTGCCACATCTTATGTGTACGTTCCTTGGCTTCTCTGTATGTCATATCTTGGTTATTACCACATTTACGCAGCCTCTCCTGCACCAGTAGGTCTAACGGTGGAACCCCTGCTATAACCTGCAGAGCCGCCGTGGAGGCGGTCCTGTATGCCATAGCCGCTCTAATCAGGACCTTCCTTTGCGCCTTTTCCATCAGGAGAAAATTTCTTTCAACATTCATTGCCTTTCCCCATATTTGTGCCCCATATAGTAGTATCGAATGCACTACGGCCACCAACAGCCTCCTTTTATATATATTGGGTCCTCCGACATTGGGCAATATGCGCTGTAGTTTTCCTATTCTTTCTTCAGCTTTTCCCGTCACCCTAACTAAGTGCTCTCTAAAGGTAACTTTTGTATCAAAATATACACCCAAATATCTGATGGTTTCTTTCGGTACTATATCTACTTTGTTGACCTTGAATACTAAACCATCTCTCTTCCGTCTCTGCGTCACAACAAGAGCCTCCGTCTTCTCCGGTGCTAGAGTGAGTTCGTTTTGTGTCATCCATCTCTCCACCCGCCTCAAATTCTCATTTGTAAAACTCATCAGCTCGTTCTTGCTATTTGCGGTAACAATCATAGCCAGGTCATCAGCAAATCCGATGAGTTTTGCTTTACCAAGTAGCTCCAATTCCAATACGTCATTATACAAGACGTTCCACAGAGTAGGGCCGAGAACGGATCCCTGTGGCACTCCTGCTCTCACTGCCATCTTTCTGCACCTTGTTGCTTGCATACTTCGTTCTCTAAGATAGTCTGAGATGACATTTATCAAGTACGTTGATATCTTCCTCTTTTCGAGCTTCTGAAGAATTAGACTCCAATTTGCTGTATTGAATGCATTTCTTACATCCAATGTTACCAATACATTCCAATTCTGTCCTCGTTGGTCGAGTACCTTCTTAATCTGTTCCATAGCATGAATCGTAGACGTTCCTCTTCTAAAGCCGTACTGGTGTTTTGCCAAACCCCCTTTTTTTTCTATTTCCTCCTCTAACCTCTGTCTAATCAACGCTTCATAGACTTTACTTAGTGTGTTCAAGAGACAAATAGGTCTATACGAATTAACTATGCCCGGTTTACTTCCTTTTGGTATTAAGATGATCAATTGGGAAGTTAACCTAATGTCTAGTCATAAAGCAATGGTATTTATCTACGAGGAAAGAATAGAAGAGGAGAGAGTCTCCTTAATAATAATATTTGTCCAAAGTGGTAACTCAATATGGCCGCCGCAATGCATAAGCGTGCATAAATATTCTGTATAGGGTATATCTATACTTCGTATGTTCTCGATAATCATTCAAAATAGGTTCTTAGTCCAATAATAATAAAAGAAATATCATAAGTGCATTATTTTTTCAATCCTTCTATTCTTTTAAATATAGTAACATTTATGCTAACTCTATTAAAGAAAACATGCCTAGAATATATATATTACGCCACTGAACACATAATCAAACATACCGGATATATGACAAGTTATTCAAAATACTTATTTTATAAATTATGATTGGTCAATATTGCCATAACTGACCTGCCTTAAAGTGGTAACTGTCGTTTAAATAATAACCTTTTCCCCTCCTCCTGTTCTATTCTTTCCTCGTAGGTATTTATTAACGTAATTTAGAGATGAACTTCCACAGGAAACAAACCAATACTAACTAATTCACCATAGCAATCATTAACCACTTTTTTAACCCATAGACTCGTTCTTTTCCCCCTGATGGGAGGGAAAATTCAAAAATTACTATAAATAAGCGAAAATAAGCAAAAAACTATAAACGAATGAAAAAGCAATGCAAATATTGCGCTGGTGTTGAAGAAAAAGGCACAAAAAGTCGCGGATAAAGGAGATGGTAAAAAAGCAAAAAAAAAAGAATTATAAATGAATATAAAAATAAAAGCAAACACCTATAAATGTTTAAACTCTTCTCAAATTCAATTTTGAGTACATATAAATTCTTTATAAATTTGTTTAAACTTAGTAATTGACGAAATATTGGCAAAATTCGATTTTTTCACTGAAGTAAACTTCTACTTCCGGTCTGCCGATTTTACTGAAAAACTAATCGGATCTCAAGAGGGAGATTATACACTTAAATGGAATTGATATCTACAGCGGTTTGACCGCTATCGTGGTCAGAGAGAGAGAGAGACTTTTTTCCATATCTCCCGACACGGAAAAAGTTTTTCGAAATTCCTACCGGTAGTAGATCTTTTATTTTTACCAAAAATCAGGTTTTTGCGAATATTTGGCAAGTTATGCTTTCTAGGCAGAGTACTAAAGTATTTAAAAATAATTTTCAATTTCCTTTCTATAAAAAAATGTGGACCGGAAGTAGCAAATTTATTCGTACCGAATAGCGAGATTTTGCAAATATGTCGTAATTATGCATTCTAAACATATTTATCAAGAGTACAAAAGTATTTAGAGCTGGATTTGCAATATTTTTTGTGTACATGGCATTTCAAAATTCAGGAAGTAACACTTTTACTCTTAGCGAGTAGCACATTTTTTTTCGAATACCTTCCAAGTATGTATTCTATAGAGATTTCTTAAAAGAGTGGAAGTACTTAGAATAGTCTCGACAAAGCCCTGTTGGTTTAGTAAAATGTAATATTTTTACTTCTTGTCTTGTTTCGCGATCTGTCCAACAAATGTACTTATTTCATTTATATTTATCTATCAATTTTTGGTCGTCACTATGTAATCGATTGGCTTCTTGATTCACAATTTGACAATCAGCCGTCAAACGACATTTGCGTACGTATCGAATAAATTGGAATAGAAATAAAATAACTACATTTTGTATTTCCATTTTACTAAACCAACAGGGCTTTGTCGAGACTATTGTTCATAGCTGTACTATGATCCGATAGGTGGCGCTGTTATCAAGTTATTAACAATCTTTCTATTTGTATGTACTAAAATGACTCATATTCACAATATATGTTGGGTTAGTGCTCAAAAAGAAAATCACAAAGTCTTGACCTGTGGTCGACTCATAGCACCACCTATTGGAAAGGTCAGAACAACATCTGTCGGACCAACTAATTAATAATAAAATTGACTCGCCCTGCCTTCTGTGAGCCCTGGACTTTTTGGTGCCAAGGTATGCAATGCGTTCGACTAATACATTTTTAATTGTCAGAGTTCGAACAAGTTATGGTTACAGCACCATTAGCTCATGTACATATATATATATGTAAATATTTTGTATTCTGACCCCTTCCACATTTAATTCTTTGCTTGCAGCCGTGGCTTTCCTTTATCTCTTGCCTACAAAATTATATTAAATATTTTACCAGTTACTACTTATTCAGGTTTACAGAGGGTGCTTTATGGTTACAATACTGTGTGATATGTTCTGATATACCGTAGTCGGCAAATTTTTATTTCTGTTTATAGTTCTATACTAGCTACCTATCCCATGCAGAAGATGACCTTATAATATGCAGCGATGCCTGCTTTCCAACAGTGGTGGGAGAAGCAACGCATTCCGGGGATTTTCACATTTGATAGCAAACGTTTGCCGGGTGTACTTGAGAGCCTCGCTATGTATACTATGCATACCGGCAACAACGTCCAGGTCGTGGCCGTAGTGAAGTACGATTATATTTCAGTTGCATACAGTCAGTCGATGGATGTACATGTATTTATCTAAGCATCACACGCTTCGTAAATACATATTTACCAAATAAGAATTCAAAATACTTCTGCCAGTTTTATTATATTCCGTATACAACGCAATTATGGATGATTATAAAACTGTTCTGGAAGGGTATTATGAAAACCAAAACAAATACTTCGTAATTTATAATTCATATAATAATTTACATTCCACTTAGATTTTTATAATAAATGAATTTGAATCACTGCATATTTTTTATTTACTTAGTAAATTTATAGAGTAATTTACTAAGAATTAACGTTTAATTAGAATTGTACTTTTATTTTCCTACTGCGTTGTATAAGCAGTATAAGAAAACTCGCAGAAGTATTTTGAATTCTTATTTGGTAAATATGTATTTACGGAGCGGGTGACGCTTAGATAAAGACATGTACATCCATCGACTGACTGTATCCGACTGAAATGCTATATGCTATAATCGTACTTCACTACCGGCACAATTGGGCGTTGTTGCCGGTATGCCTAGCATACATATATCCTATCCCCAATGTTTTTACACATGCTGTATGTTTGTCTTTACAGTTCGTACAGTTCTGGATGGTGGCTAGTATTTGAAATTCTGATAAATCCGCAGCATGCGTAATTGTCATTCGTATCAGCGTTCGCATTTTTGTGGTTATGTTTGTTGTTGTAGGTTGGTTTTTAAGTTGTCGTTCAAGTACCTATCTGTTTTTGTTTTTTATTTTAGTTTGTGATATTATTAGAGTATTGGTGTGATTCGGTTCATCAATCTTATTTTTAATTTGTCTTACACTTGTTTTCATTCACACTCATTATAACAATTTTGTAATAACCAAAGTAAACAGCTATAAGTATGTGATTAAACATTCAAATTTCTTCAAATGGTGATTTATTGTTTTAGAAATGACTTCAGTTACTACCATGTTCTTGAATCTAGCAAGTGATTCTTTCTCTAAGAATGAAGTGCATGTAATGGTACAATTAGAGGAACTTGCGGACATGCGAAAAGTTAATTTATAATTATCATATATTCGTAGACCAACTGACATATTTGTTAAACTTAGACAAGCTAGTAGTAGTAGTAGTAGACAAGTTTAGTTTATATAATAATATAAACTAAACTTGTAATTTTTGATTCAAATGTCCCCTTTGAGATTTAAGAAAAATAAAGGAATTCTGTGATATTAATATATTAAATATCCGAACAATCTCTTATATGTATGTATTTGTACCAGCATGTTACGACATGAAATTATAATAAATTGCAAGTTAATGTGAAGCCCAGACTTGTATGACAGAAAACATACAGTCTGATTGATGTAAGTACCAAATCACATAGGTATCACAATTCAAATTACTAAAAAGGCTTCAATTTTTATTTATTATTATTTATTTATAGTAAGTAAACGAAAAGAAAAGGAACTGGCTTTGAACACTGAAAATGTGTTATAATTTATTTGTTTATATCCGTTATGATTGTTGATTTTATAGTTATGTAATACATATTTATTACTGTGTGTGTGCATTTGATGTACGCGCCAAATATTAACAACAGCTTATATTAAAAATCCTTGTTTTATTTACCCGCCTTATCAGAAATATCTATTACAAAGTTTAGAAAAATGTATTCCTCTAAAAAATTTCTTCATTACTTTTTAAATCCTGTCGCAATTTTGGTGGGTAGATGCAGAAGCAATAACATTTAAAATGTTCATTACGTTTGATATTTATTTACATTAGTTTGGTGTTTTTAAATAATTCAATTACTAATATTGGTTTGTCAAGTTCCCCTAAAATTCCAATTTCAAAACTTTTCGGACTCAAACCATTTCAGAACCAGGATTTGGCCGGACATGCGCAATATTATCAGAACTACTAATTCTAGAACGATTCCGGAACTGTTCAGAATTGGAGGTTTGAAACAACCTATAACGTTTGTTCAAAACTCCGCTATAATACTATATTTTGTTGTTGGAGATATGTTAATATTTTTGTTTGCACTGTACCAAACTATAATTATAGTTTTGTCCTGTAAAGGATGCTGTCTGTTGGACAATAAAGTTTATTATTACTATTATTACTATTATTATACTTTTAAAATCGCAGAAAAGAAATTAAAAAAACATAAAAATTAAACTTAATTGTTGTGTGATAAAATGAAATATACAAAATTACGATTTTCATAATTGCAAGCTATATAATATTATAGATATGACTAAAAATGTGACGGAAAAATTAACTCAGTGAATACCTAATTTTTGTCTTCATTTCTGTATGTTTCCCCTAATTATTTTATAAGTAAAAGTTGTTCTATTACAGGTCATGTAAAAGGTACACTTGTGCGATTGACAAAAATCGACTGCCCCCTTTAGCTGCACTTTATTCAAATACACATCTCTAATAGCGTTTTGTTATATAACTATTTAATTTTTATACCTTCCGGGCTGTGTTCACAAAATGCAACTTAGAGTAAAGTTAGATTCGAGTAAAGTCAAATAAGAGTTTACTAAGGTATTACTAGAGTAAGATTGTTTTATGAACTATAGCCAGAGTATTGTGTACTTTCAATGATTTGAATCAACAATGACGGAGAGGAAGGAAACGAAGGTGTTATTATTTACTATATTTTGTTATACGAAAAATGTAATAGTAAAATACATATTGTGATTAAGTTCCGCTTTATTTACATTGCCCTCAAATGACATGTATTCGACAAGTATAAACACAACAATAAACATAATAATAATATCCATAGATAAATATCGGCTATCGATGTTCAGTGAACATAATCATTCTATGATCATTCTGTCAGTGCGCATGTCGAGTAAAATTTACCTACCTGTTATATACGAGCAGTGTTGCCAACTTGGGGGTTTTCCCCCTAGATTTAGGGGTTTTTTTGAGCCATGGGGGAAATCTGGGGGGTTTTATTTTTTAGGGGTATTTTTAGGGGTATTTGTAGAGGACATTGAAAACTGTTATACTTGAGTATTGCATTATTGCAAACAAAATTAAGGATAGGTGTATAAATTGTAATTTATTCGATTTTCCTACAAAAATAATAGATTTCGTCAGTTTTAAGTTCAACAGAAGAATTGTGAACTCATCCATGCCTTTTTCCGCAATCGTATCACGGTATCATAAAAGCCGTCTACCTTCTTTTTCTAATTTTACAAATATGGAAATATCATACTATGAAAACATGGAACACAACTTAGAAACACTGAAGAAAAAAGGAAATTAATTACACCTAAACATTATCAAATTTCTCTTGACTTGCTTAAAATAGAACAAAACTTAAAAACATACCTGAGTGCATAGGAACCTACCTTTAAGTGTTTGTAAACGGCTGCACTGCATGCGCACATCGCAACTGTGGACTCAACGGTATCTAATTAACTCCGACTAACTTTTTTAGGAGCTTAATGTTTTATATTCTTGGTAACCAAGAAAAAAATTAATAGTATCCAAAATCACCAGATATAGTAATTTAAAAAATAATCACGAGGTAATTTAAAATTAAGAAAAACAACCAGAACTGGTGATAAATCACCAGCATTATTGGCAACACTGACTTGTCAAACAGACCTGTCAAATTAACGCCCGCGTCGTATGTGTAACACGCTAACACGTCATACAAGGATGATACATTGTGCAAAAAAAATACTTCATGTAGAAAACAAGCGGATTGTGCTTTTTACAGCCAAAAACAAATGGAGGTGCCAATCATCGAGGCCTGCCAACAATACCCCCCGCTACCCTATGTAGGTATATTATTTTTATAAGAGAACTATTTTGGAAAGTTTAAATAAAGATTGATTAAATATATGTTAAAAACTTATAACATTTTTTTAATTTCCTGGAAACATGCGTTTGTCTATACAAATAACTGTCACAATAATATAAAGGAGTTATTTTTTTTATAACAATTTATTTACTCGTTTTTAGGGGGGTTTTGATGAAATTTAGGGGGTTTTCAAGCATTATTCAGAGCATTCAGGGGGAATCGTCTGTAGTGGGTTGGCAACACTGTATACGAGTAGAAATAGTTAACTCTAGAGTAAACTCTTATTATTTATTGAACGACTTACTCTTTTTACTCTTGTTTGGTAAAACAATTTATGAACGAGAGTTTTAACTCATAGTTAACTCGATAAGGTTTTGTGAACGCAGCCCCGGGGGTATATTATCTATAATCTATGAACTATGTAATTACTAGTTTTCTCTAACCTTGTAGTAGTGTGTCTCGTCGCTGGTTTCGTAGGTGGCGGAGTTGTTACGGTGGGTTTCGAAGAAAACTTTATGGTATTCTTACTGGTTGTAAGAGGAAAAGGTTTCTTCGTGGGCTTCGGCTTAAAGCTTGTCGGTTTCGTTTTTATTTTCGTAACAAATACCGGTTCTGTAGTAAACTGCCATTGCGTAGTTGATGGTTTTCCAGTCGGTATCGCATTGTGATTTAGTAGAGTGATGAATCCTGGTTCTGTTGTAAACTGCCAACCGGGTTTCTTATGTATAGATATGCTATTCGACAGATGGAGTTCGTCTGCGTTCGTCGGTTTAGAAATGAACTGAGTCGATTGCGTTATCGGATAATGTGGTTTACTGGTCGTCTTACTCACAGAGGGCGGTACTGGTCGAGTAATGTCCGGAATAGGTGGATAGCTTTCGGTATAGGGTTTGTGTGGTTTGCTGTAATTAAAAAAAGAAATAACAAATTAGAATAGTAATAAAATTTTAAAAAGCCGTATCCATTAATATTGATATTTAAGTAAATAATAAGTAAAAAGCAATAATACAAAAGTATCGAAAGCTCAATTATTAGTCATATTTGATAGATTACAGACGGTAAAACGTAAAATAATAATAATAATATATTTTCTTGGCATATAATTGTAAACAAAGTCAAACGTTAAAGTAAACAATAATTATGATTATTAGCCCGCAGATTATAATACCACTGCCACTTATATATTAATAAAAACATCTCTTCAACTGGGCCCGTTCGAATAGCGTCCCAAAAATATTCTCCCTACAATAACATAGTCGAAAAGCCTCCATGTCCCTGTCGGAATAGCGTTCGTCGTATTGTCCGTCTTAATTCTAAGGACAGGGTATTAATGTCTTACTTTTTGGGAATTTTTAATAAATGTAATCCCGCATATATTGTAATACCACTGTCACTCAAATATTAATAGAAACATCTCTTCAAACCCGCTCGAGTACCGTCCCAAAATTATTCTCTCTATAATAACATATCCGAAAAGCGTCCAGGTCCCTTCCCGAATAGCGTCCGTCGTATTGTCCGTCTTAATTCTAGAGACAGGGTATTAATGTCTCCAATACTTCTTGGAAATTTTTAAAAAATTTAATCCCGCATATATTGTAATACCACTGTTACTCATATATTAATAGAAACATCTCTTCAACTGAGCCCGTTCGAGTAGCATCCCAAAAATATTCTCCCTATAATAACATATCTGAAAAGCGTCCATCTCCCTGCCCGAATAACGTCCGCCGTGTTGTCCGTCTTAATTCTAGAGACGGTATTAATGTCTCTAATACTTGGGAATTTTTAAAAAATGTAGTCCCGCATATATTGTAATACCACTGTCACTCATATATTAATAAAAACATCTCTTCAACTAGGGCTGTCCGAATAGAGTCCCAAAAATATTCTCCCTATAACAATATATCCGAAAAGCGTCCATACCACTGTCCATATAGCGTCCGTCTTATTGTCTGTCTTAATTCTAAGGGATGATTGCGTAAATTGCTGGTATTATTATATTTACATTAAAATATTACATGCTACAATATTTATACAGGGTGATTCTTAATATATGCGATAAACTTTAGGAGCTGATTCCTGGGGTTATTTTGATCATAAAAGTTCATAAGAACATATGTCCAAAACCGCTTAGTTCAGAAGTTATACAATGTTTAATAGAAAGTTAAAATAATAAATGGCCTTATTATAAATTAACAAAATAATTAGTATAATATATAATATATTCTGGGATTGTGAGGGCATTTTGCTAATTGACTTTAAACAATAAAAGTGTGAACGGCACATACTATGCGTCTTTATTGCATAAATTAAGGGACAGTATTCGTGCAAAACGTCATGGAAAATTGCCAAAAGGTGTGCGATTATTGCATGCTCCCGTCCATCCTGCCGCCATTTCACAAGCTGCCATCCGCGAATGCAACTTTCAAGAATTGGAACATCCACCGTATAGTCCGGATATGGCTCCTTGTGATTTTTTTTGTTTTGTAATTTAAAAAAGATCTTAGGTGACGTATTTTTAAGGACGACAGTGAGTTGCAAGCAGCTGTTATAGAACATTTTGACGAAAAAACTTCAGATTATTTTTTGACAAAGGTGTCGAATTATTAATTAATCGTTGTAATAAATGTATAGAAGTTAGGGAAGATTACATTGAAAAATAAAAATTCTTATACTCGGATATGTATATTTTCAGTGTCTACATTCCTTCAACTAGGATTCTAGTACTAAATAAGTCAAATTATACATTCTAAATAATACAAAATCGAAACCCCAAAGCAAAACTAGATTTTCTTTATTTTGTGTTTTAGATTGGAACGTAAGTTTGTCTCAAACAAGAAAGATAACCTATTTTTAAGAATATTATTTTAATTACATTAACTATTATCTTAAAATTAAAAAAAAATAAAATTACATGGTACTCATTTTTTATTTTTCTGTAAATTAAAGGTACAAGATCGGATACATTGTCAAAGTCATTCATAACTTTAAGTAGTATTTGATAATATTTCCAGATTTGTCAATTACTGTAAAAGTAGGGTACTTTGGACAGTTCTAGACCACTCCTCCCCCTCTCACCCTACTACCCCTCACCCCCCTCGCCCTAGTGGCGCCCTCTACCAACCCAACTGATGTGGCGCCCCCTCGCGGTCGCCAACCCAACTAAAAATTGCAGATTTCATCATTACCAACCCAACTAAAATTGCAGATTTCATCATTACCAACCCAACTAAAAATTGCAGATTTCACCATTACCAACCCAACTAAAAATTGCAGATTTCATCATTACCAACCCAACTAAAAATTGCAGATTTCATCATTACCAACCCAATGTGGCGCCCTCTGACGGCCACTAACCAAACTAAGAAATGGCAGATTTCATCATTACCAACCCAATGTGACGCCCTCTCACAGCCACTAACCAAGAAATGGCATCTCTCATGATTGCCTACCTAACTAATGCAGCATCCTCTCACGGTCACTAGCCAAACTAAGGTGACGTCAGACAAAATGGCGGACCATCAAGATGGTCTTTGCTTCTAGAGAATTCCTGAATAAATTACCAGGCTTGCTATCGCGCTTCTCAATGTACTTTAAACAGGTCTAAACATGTTTCCAGCGGAAACCGCAACGGCTGTCTGCTTCTGTGATAGCCGCATGCTTGAAATGTATATCTTACTTATAAAATAAAATAAAACAAACAATATATTTTTTAAGAAAAAACAATTTATTTATTATTATTTATAAATTAACAATATTATTTTAAATTAACAATATCTCCAAGCTTCATACCATCAAGATGGTCGATAAAAATATAAACTTTACATCTAAGATCGGCATACCATTTCAAAATTATAAAATAAATATACAGTATGCTACTGGACGAGATAGCAACCAAGTATGAATATACAGGACGTTTCAAAGGTAGGGATTTTTAGGAAAGCAAGATGGCGAATCCAAGATGGCCCCCAAAAATCTAATAAACTAAGGTGACGTCAGGCGAAATAGCCGACTACCAATATGATCGATAAAAATATAAACTGTACATCTAAGATCGGCATACCATTTCAAAATTATAAAATAAATATACAGTATGCTACTGGACGAGATAGCAACCAAGTATGAATATACAGGACGTTTCAAAGGTAGGGATTTTTAGAAAAGCAAGATGGCGAATTCAAGATGGCTGCCAAAAATCTAATAAACTAAGGTGACGTCAGGCGAAATAGCCGACTACCAATATGATCGATAAAAATATAAACTGTACATCTAAGATCGGCATACCATTTCAAAATTATAAAATAAATATACAGTATGCTACTGGACGAGATAGCAACCAAGTATGAATATACAGGACGTTTCAAAGGTAGGGATTTTTAGAAAAGCAAGATGGCGAATCCAAGATAGCTACCAAAAATCTAATAAACTAAGGTGACGTCAGGCGAAATGGCCGACTATCAATATGATCGATCAAAATATAAACTCAACTTCTATAAAATACCCAACTCCGTATCACACATCACAACAACAACCCAACACCAGATCAACTTAGGAAGATACATCTAGCTCAAACCCAACATACTTTCAAACACCACCACCGAGGATTTATATCTGACATCAGCATACCATCTCAAAATCATAAAATAAATATACAGTATGATACTGGATAACATAGCAACCAAGTATGAATATACAGGACGTTTCAAAGCTAGGGATTTTAGAAAAGCAAGATGGCGAATCCAAGATGGCCACCAAAAATCTAATAAACTAAGGTGACGTCAGGCGAAATGGCTGACTATCAATATCATCGATCAAAATATAAACTCAACTTCTATAAAATACCCAACTCCGTATCACGCATCACAACAACAACCCAACATAGTTTCAAAACGCCACAACACCAGATCAACTTAGGAAGATACATCTAGCTCAAACCCAACATACTTTCAAACACCACCACCGAGGATTTATATTTGACATCAGCATACCATCTCAAAATCATAAAATAAATATACAGTATGATACTGGATAACATAGCAACCAAGTATGAATATACAGGACGTTTCAAAGTAGGGATTTTTAGAAAAGCAAGATGGCCGCCAAAAATCTAATAAACTTCGGTGACATCAGGCATCAATCTATTAAAACCACTATCAAATCATTCTCTTTAAAAGCCATCATTCCAAAACAATACATTCAAATCATACATTCAGTGATAGACACATAAATGAAATGTATTTGTGCAGCCTAACAGTCAAAAAGCTTGATATCGAGCTTACCAGCATATTTCTAACAGATCTAAACACGTTTTCTAATGGAAACCACAACGTTTGATCGCTATCAACACCTCTATGATAGTAGCCTTATTTAATATATCTATATCATAAAATAAAAAGGAACAACATATTTTAAGAAAAACAATTTATTAAAAAATAATAACCACATTTTGTAGGTGAATTATGGCTAATATGTAGCATATCAATCATAGGGAAAAAACATTAAACGAATTACAACGATAAACAATTATGACATATAAATCCATAGGTAAAAGATATATAGCAATCAAAACCCTTCCTATATCTACCTCTCTTCATAGAAGACCTAGATATTTAATACCACATACATAAATACATAGACACTCTAATCCTCATATGAATAAATTGATAGACTTATAATAATTATTTTCATCCATAAGTATACATACATACTTTTATATATATCACTACAAGAAATAAGTCGACACCGCTGTGTTAGTCACCTTATTTAATATATCTATATTATAAAATAAAAAGGACCAACATATTTTTAAGAAAACAAGTTATTAAAAATAAAACAACTGCACACATCAAACAAACCTCAACCACACTTTCAATTTCACAAATATCAAAATTTAAACAAAACAATCAAATGCAAAGGCAAGGAATGTTCTCGAGATGATCCATATAGTGCAATATAACAATGCAGTAAAACGATAGAGGTGAGATACATGGTCTATCAAAAAAATTTTATTACCCACTTTTCTTCAGCAATCAAAACTTTTGACAAAACACTATACATATGAAAAATAGCCACAGCATTAAATATTTCCATTTTAGAGATACCCCAGTTTAATCCCAATTTTAAATAACATAAATTCTTAAATTGATTTAGTTAACTTTCTTATAATATTTAAAAAAGGTTGAAAAAGAAAACATACTAAGTCCCACAACAGATAAAATATGTACTATCTTTTCACACTTCATGTTTAGTACTGTCATTAGAAGAAATATGCCTGAGGTACAGCTTTTAATATGAAATTTAGGCGTTTTTTACACAAAAACATAGTTTATGCCTAATAAAACTAATTTTGAAACATAATGTGCACATAGTATTAAAAAAGAGAATAAAAACATTAAACAAGGTACGCTTCACACGAAACATTATTATAAATCACATTTTAAAAACATGGAATTCTATTTTATTTAGATGACATTGTATTTACAAATAGTTTTATATCATTACAAGAAATATGCTTTTCATTAAATATTAACCACTGAACAACAGCAGTATACACAAAAAAACTTGATAGTCACCTTATTTAATATATCTATATTATAAAATAAAAAGGAACAACATATTTTTAAGAAAACAATTTATTAAAAATAAAACAACTACACACATCAAACAAACCTCAACCATACTTTCAATTTCACAAATATCAAAATTTAAACAAAACAATCAAATGCAAAGGCAAGGAATGTTCTCGAGATGATCCATATAGTGCAATATAACAATGCAGTAAAACGATAGAGCTGAGATACATGGTCTATCAAAATTTTTATTACCCACTTTTTTTCAGCAATCAAAACTTTTTGACAAAACACTATACATATGAAAAATAGCCATAGCATTAAATATTTCCATTTTAGAGATACCCCAGCTTAATCCCAATTTTAAATAACATAAATTCTTAAATTGATTTAGTTAACTTTCTTATAATATTTAAAAAAGGTTGAAAAAGAAAACATACTAAGTCCCACAACAGATAAAATATGTACTATCTTTTTACACTTCATGTTTAGTACTGTCATTAGAAGAAATATGCCTGAGGTACAGCTTTTAATATGAAATTTAGGGGTTTTTTACACAAAAACATAGTTTATGCCTAATAAAACTAATTTTGAAACACAATGTGCACATAGTATTAAAAAAGAGAATAAAAACATTAAATAAGGTACGCTTCACACGAAACATTATTATAAATCACATTTTAAAAACATGGAATTCTATCTTATTTGGATGACATTGTATTTACAAATAGTTTTTATATCATTACAAGAAATATGCTTTTCATTAAATATTAACCACCGAACAACAGCAGTATACACAAAAAAAACTAATATAAAGACAGTATTAACGTTCTAACCAAAAGATTTGCAAAATAATAAATATATACTTGTTCATCGCTTAAAAACAATTGAAAAATTGATGTTTGCCAAGCTATTTATCAATATTTAAGAGTTAAAAATTATCATCATTTTTACATTTACAGATACCCCATGTTTAATATCAATTTCAATTAACATAAATTCATAAAATGAGTCCATCTTTTCACACATCATGCATTTTTGTACAACAGCGAATGTATTACATTTTAAAGCACTTTATAATTTGAGAAAAATAGCAAAACCTATCACGAAACATTATTATAAATTCTATTTTATTTGGATGACATTGTATTTACCAATAGTTTTTATATCATTACAAGAAATATACTTTTCATTAAATATTAACCACTGAACAACAGTAGTATAATAAATACTCGTTTTCAATTATTTAATATTGAAATTACACAAAATTCAATGCAATACACTTAAAACATTTGAAAAATCATGTTTGGTAAGCCCAATATAAATTATTTTTAATTTGTTTTTCATAGAATGAATTGCATCATTTGCGGAAAATCCTTCACCCGGCGCGACAACATGAAGCGGCATGTGAATACCCTCCACCGCAATTTTATTTGCGGTATTTGTGGAGTGAGAAAGAAAACATACTAAGTCTCACAACAGATAAAATATATACTATCTTTTTACAGTTCATGTTTTTTTGTACTATCATTAGAAGAAATATGCTTGACGAGCGGCTTTTAATATGAAATTTAGAGGTTTTTACACAAAAACATAGTTTATGCCTAATAAAAACTAATTCATGTTTGGTAAGCCTACTATTTAAGACAAAAATTATTAGTTATTTCCATTTACAACAGATAGCCCACTATTTATCAATATTTATGGCAAAAATTATTATTAATTCCCTCATTTACAACAGATTTCCTTGCTTAATCTCAATTTTTAAATAACATAAATTCTTAAATTGATTTAGTTAACTTTCTTATAATATTTGAAAAGGGTGAGAAAGAAAACATACTAAGTCTCACAACAGATAAATATTAAAACTAAAATAAATATATACTATTTCAAAATGTTTCTACCTTTTATAGCTGTGTTTTGTTATACACAATCCAAACCATTTTGCATGTAAATATCAGTCGCCATTCCGACATGCTTCAGAACTAACCCCATCAGGTTAACTGAAAGAAGAAACACAATCCTATCAAGAATTTTATCTTATATGGTATATGTTTGAATATCTTTTTCGACCGCAATTATAGGAATACAATTAGTTTCACATACCTAATGCGGGTGACAGATTGGGCAAAGTATCGGGGGGGTCACCAAACTAATCCTTTCAGAACATCGCTCGCATCTGATTATTTCATATTCTTAAAAAAAAATATATACCGAATAATATTTTACATCCCTTTTTTTTCATAAAACTCACCTATCATGAGTAAATTAAGCACAAAATGGCTCAGCACCCTGTGTCGATATATTTCCCGCAGAGGTGCAGAATAATAGCACATCGTGCATAATATATCATCACCCCCTTCATGCACTCGCACGAAGCCAGCAGCAATCACGCACATATTATTAATAGGTATCAATTGATGACGTCCATATCCGTCATCTCGGGGCCGTAGCCCCCGAACCACGAGATTCATAACCATTGTCTGTATCAACAGACGGCAAAGTTAATGTTGAATCTGAATTTTGATCATCCATCACCTTAAACAAAAATTAATCAATATTAAATTCTACACCCCCAACCATCTTTAAACATCAACAAAAATTATTTGATATTAAAATACCACTCACAAAAATAAACAAACTAAATAAACACAATTAATAGCCAACAATAAAAGATGCAGGGGAAAAACAAAATCTACTTCGAGGCACACTATCAAAACTAATATAAAATGATCTACTACACATCTATATATAACCAACCCCCACTAATGACCTTAAACGAAAAAAATTCTCACTGGAAATGGATAAAGAAAACACAGGATTACCTAAAACAATCTTCTCAACATCTTCAAACGATTTTTTTTTATTATCATCATAAACATCCAAACAATTGCCAACCCAATTAAAACTAGGACCCTTTAACGATAGACGATTAGCATTAAATTAAAAAAATATAACCAAGTATCATAACTTTCAATACCATAAAAGCAAATTACCGACATCCGTTCCAGACAAAAAGCCCTAAAACTCGGCATTGGTCAAATAACTGATTACACCCCGTACCGTAAGAATTATTTACATAATGAACCCTTAGGGAAGAATGCGATATATATACATATTTAGTAGATAAATTAAGAACAAATTTAGTTTCACCAATTATAGGAACCCCCACATATCAGTCAGCAAATTAACAAAAAAGATTGATTTAACCAATTCCAACGTTCTAACAAAGAAACGCACTTTATGTATCTGGAGATGTCTTCAACATAATTGAAATTCCACTTAGTCCGAGCAGATCACAACCCCATCATACCGACAAAGGAATGAATACCAATAAACCTGTCACAATCAACAAACCCATTAGAAAACGACACAACCTCCCAGCAGCTGTAAATTAAATGCTAATGATGCAAAAATACCTAAAAATATTTCGTAAAACAAGAGTATTTTAGTTAAATATACAATAAATATTATTCAGTATTGGAATACACAATGAATAACACAAATTTGAGTAGAGAAAGATAAATATTTCTAATTACACATGTGTGAACTTGAATTTACATCACCTGCCCGAATAGAGTGTCTTATATATGGATAGTAAAGTCGTCGCGTCCATACAAATACATTTCTCACATACGTATGTATATAGTCACCGCGCTTATGTGCAAACTACTACGGCGGATACAGCCCTTCGCATACATACATAGGGTAGGTAGACAGGTAGTCATTTGCTGACCGTCATTATTTTTAGTCCCATCGCTTCGTATATATAATGCATCATTATTAGAGGTTCCTAATAGATGAATTTTATTCATAAATATGGGGATGTTTAAAATGAAAAATAGGAAGTATACATATTCTCTTTATTTATTAATGTATACAAGATATATTTATTTATAACATTTTTATATATTTATTTTAGCAATATTTATCACCAACGCATACTCTCTAAATCGGATTTTGATTTTTTCAATTTCGGATATAAACCTCATAATTCTAATGTTCAACAAGTCATTCTTCTGTCTAAGAACCCTCCGCCTGCTTTAGGAAATTGCCGCAAATGCCAACAAATTGACGAATAGCCTCATATCTTTTTATTTATACGTACATATATTGTGAATTATTACACTAATTATAAAACAAAATTAATTATAGATAGACAAACATTATACAGGTATATTGCAAACATGTAATGCTAAGATAATCAGAGTGATATATACATACATGTAAAGAAATTTATAATTTATTCAATCTCTTATTAAAAGAGTTATTAATATTTTTCAAATGAATACCTGACAGTGGTGGAAAACTGTTGAAATTTGGATAGATTAATAGTTACATATGCGAGCTTCAGAATAGCTTCTGAACATGTTGGGTTGTAATTTGGTATACAATAAAAGGCAGCGGGGAACTGAACCGCCTCCCAAAAAAAGGTATTTAATATTAAATCGTCGTTTTCCCATCACAGAAAAATAGTGTATTATACAATGGAAAAAATTAGATTTTAGCTCTCGGTAATTTATCTTACCTCGAGCTAAAATCTAATACTTTTTTCCCTTGTATGATACACTATTTTTCTGTGATGGGGAGTCGACGATTTAATATTAAATACCTTTTTTTTGGGAGGCGGTTCAGTTCCCCGCTGCCTTTTATTGTATACCAAATTACAACCCAACATGTTCAGAAGCTATTCTGAAGCTCGCATATGTAACTATTAATCTATCCAAATTTCAACAGTTTTCCACCACTGTCAGGTATTCATTTGAAAAATATTAATAACTCTTTTAATAAGAGATTGAATAAATTATAAATTTCTTTACATGTATGTATATATCACTCTGATTATCTTAGCATTACATGTTTGCAATATACCTGTATAATGTTTGTCTATCTATAATTAATTTTGTTTTATAATTAGTGTAATAATTCACAATATATGTACGTATAAATAAAAAGATATGAGGCTATTCGTCAATTTGTTGGCATTTGCGGCAATTTCCTAAAGCAGGCGGAGGGTTCTTAGACAGAAGAATGACTTGTTGAACATTAGAATTATGAGGTTTATATCCGAAATTGAAAAAATCAAAATCCGATTTAGAGAGTATGCGTTGGTGATAAATATTGCTAAAATAAATATATAAAAATGTTATAAATAAATATATCTTGTATACATTAATAAATAAAGAGAATATGTATACTTCCTATTTTTCATTTAAACATCCCCATATTTATGAATAAAATTCATCTATTAGGAACCTCTAATAATGATGCATTATATATACGAAGCGATGGGACTAAAAATAATGACGGTCAGCAAATGACTACCTGTCTACCTACCCTATGTATGTATGCGAAGGGCTGTATCCGCCGTAGTAGTTTGCACATAAGCGCGGTGACTATATACATACGTATGTGAGAAATGTATTTGTATGGACGCGACGACTTTACTAACCATATATAAGACACTCTATTCGGGCAGGTGATGTAAATTCAAATTCACACATGTGTAATTAGAAATATTTATCTTTCTCTACTCAAATTTGTGTTATTCATTGTGTATTCCAATACTGAATAATATTTATTGTATATTTAACTAAAATACTCTTGTTTTACGAAATATTTTTAGGTATTTTTGCATCATTAGCATTTAATTTACAGCTGCTGGGAGGTTGTGTCGTTTTCTAATGGGTTTGTTGATTGTGACAGGTTTATTGGTATTCATTCCTTTGTCGGTATGATGGGGTTGTGATCTGCTCGGACTAAGTGGAATTTCAATTATGTTGAAGACATCTCCAGATACATAAAGTGCGTTTCTTTGTTAGAACGTTGGAATTGGTTAAATCAATCTTTTTTGTTAATTTGCTGACTGATATGTGGGGGTTCCTATAATTGGTGAAACTAAATTTGTTCTTAATTTATCTACTAAATATGTATATATATCGCATTCTTCCCTAAGGGTTCATTATGTAAATAATTCTTACGGTACGGGGTGTAATCAGTTATTTGACCAATGCCGAGTTTTAGGGCTTTTTGTCTGGAACGGATGTCGGTAATTTGCTTTTATGGTATTGAAAGTTATGATACTTGGTTATATTTTTTTAATTTAATGCTAATCGTCTATCGTTAAAGGGTCCTAGTTTTAATTGGGTTGGCAATTGTTTGGATGTTTATGATGATAATAAAAAAAAATCGTTTGAAGATGTTGAGAAGATTGTTTTAGGTAATCCTGTGTTTTCTTTATCCATTTCCAGTGAGAATTTTTTTCGTTTAAGGTCATTAGTGGGGGTTGGTTATATATAGATGTGTAGTAGATCATTTTATATTAGTTTTGATAGTGTGCCTCGAAGTAGATTTTGTTTTTCCCCTGCATCTTTTATTGTTGGCTATTAATTGTGTTTATTTAGTTTGTTTATTTTTGTGAGTGGTATTTTAATATCAAATAATTTTTGTTGATGTTTAAAGATGGTTGGGGGTGTAGAATTTAATATTGATTAATTTTTGTTTAAGGTGATGGATGATCAAAATTCAGATTCAACATTAACTTTGCCGTCTGTTGATACAGACAATGGTTATGAATCTCGTGGTTCGGGTGACATTGTGGTTGATGTGTACCGAGATGACGGATATGGACGTCATCAATTGATACCTATTAATAATATGTGCGTGATTGCTGCTGGCTTCGTGCGAGTGCATGAAGGGGGTGATGATATATTATGCACGATGTGCTATTATTCTGCACCTCTGCGGGAAATATATCGACACAGGGTGCTGAGCCATTTTGTGCTTAATTTACTCATGATAGGTGAGTTTTATGAAAAAAAAGGGATGTAAAATATTATTCGGTATATATTTTTTTTTAAGAATATGAAATAATCAGATGCGAGCGATGTTCTGAAAGGATTAGTTTGGTGATCCCCCCGATACTTTGCCCAATCTGTCACCCGCATTAGGTATGTGAAACTAATTGTATTCCTATAATTGCGGTCGAAAAAGATATTCAAACATATACCATATAAGATAAAATTCTTGATAGGATTGTGTTTCTTCTTTCAGTTAACCTGATGGGGTTAGTTCTGAAGCATGTCGGAATGGCGACTGATATTTACATGCAAAATGGTTTGGATTGTGTATAACAAAACACAGCTATAAAAGGTAGAAACATTTTGAAATAGTATATATTTATTTTAGTTTTAATATTTATCTGTTGTGAGACTTAGTATGTTTTCTTTCTCACCCTTTTCAAATATTATAAGAAAGTTAACTAAATCAATTTAAGAATTTATGTTATTTAAAAATTGAGATTAAGCAAGGAAATCTGTTGTAAATGAGGGAATTAATAATAATTTTTGCCATAAATATTGATAAATAGTGGGCTATCTGTTGTAAATGGAAATAACTAATAATTTTTGTCTTAAATAGTAGGCTTACCAAACATGAATTAGTTTTTATTAGGCATAAACTATGTTTTTGTGTAAAAACCTCTAAATTTCATATTAAAAGCCGCTCGTCAAGCATATTTCTTCTAATGATAGTACAAAAAAACATGAACTGTAAAAAGATAGTATATATTTTATCTGTTGTGAGACTTAGTATGTTTTCTTTCTCACTCCACAAATACCGCAAATAAAATTGCGGTGGAGGGTATTCACATGCCGCTTCATGTTGTCGCGCCGGGTGAAGGATTTTCCGCAAATGATGCAATTCATTCTATGAAAAACAAATTAAAAATAATTTATATTGGGCTTACCAAACATGATTTTTCAAATGTTTTAAGTGTATTGCATTGAATTTTGTGTAATTTCAATATTAAATAATTGAAAACGAGTATTTATTATACTACTGTTGTTCAGTGGTTAATATTTAATGAAAAGTATATTTCTTGTAATGATATAAAAACTATTGGTAAATACAATGTCATCCAAATAAAATAGAATTTATAATAATGTTTCGTGATAGGTTTTGCTATTTTTCTCAAATTATAAAGTGCTTTAAAATGTAATACATTCGCTGTTGTACAAAAATGCATGATGTGTGAAAAGATGGACTCATTTTATGAATTTATGTTAATTGAAATTGATATTAAACATGGGGTATCTGTAAATGTAAAAATGATGATAATTTTTAACTCTTAAATATTGATAAATAGCTTGGCAAACATCAATTTTTCAATTGTTTTTAAGCGATGAACAAGTATATATTTATTATTTTGCAAATCTTTTGGTTAGAACGTTAATACTGTCTTTATATTAGTTTTTTTTGTGTATACTGCTGTTGTTCGGTGGTTAATATTTAATGAAAAGCATATTTCTTGTAATGATATAAAAACTATTTGTAAATACAATGTCATCCAAATAAGATAGAATTCCATGTTTTTAAAATGTGATTTATAATAATGTTTCGTGTGAAGCGTACCTTATTTAATGTTTTTATTCTCTTTTTTAATACTATGTGCACATTGTGTTTCAAAATTAGTTTTATTAGGCATAAACTATGTTTTTGTGTAAAAAACCCCTAAATTTCATATTAAAAGCTGTACCTCAGGCATATTTCTTCTAATGACAGTACTAAACATGAAGTGTAAAAAGATAGTACATATTTTATCTGTTGTGGGACTTAGTATGTTTTCTTTTTCAACCTTTTTTAAATATTATAAGAAAGTTAACTAAATCAATTTAAGAATTTATGTTATTTAAAATTGGGATTAAGCTGGGGTATCTCTAAAATGGAAATATTTAATGCTATGGCTATTTTTCATATGTATAGTGTTTTGTCAAAAAGTTTTGATTGCTGAAAAAAAGTGGGTAATAAAAATTTTGATAGACCATGTATCTCAGCTCTATCGTTTTACTGCATTGTTATATTGCACTATATGGATCATCTCGAGAACATTCCTTGCCTTTGCATTTGATTGTTTTGTTTAAATTTTGATATTTGTGAAATTGAAAGTATGGTTGAGGTTTGTTTGATGTGTGTAGTTGTTTTATTTTTAATAAATTGTTTTCTTAAAAATATGTTGTTCCTTTTTATTTTATAATATAGATATATTAAATAAGGTGACTATCAAGTTTTTTTGTGTATACTGCTGTTGTTCAGTGGTTAATATTTAATGAAAAGCATATTTCTTGTAATGATATAAAACTATTTGTAAATACAATGTCATCTAAATAAAATAGAATTCCATGTTTTTAAAATGTGATTTATAATAATGTTTCGTGTGAAGCGTACCTTGTTTAATGTTTTTATTCTCTTTTTTAATACTATGTGCACATTATGTTTCAAAATTAGTTTTATTAGGCATAAACTATGTTTTTGTGTAAAAAACGCCTAAATTTCATATTAAAAGCTGTACCTCAGGCATATTTCTTCTAATGACAGTACTAAACATGAAGTGTGAAAAGATAGTACATATTTTATCTGTTGTGGGACTTAGTATGTTTTCTTTTTCAACCTTTTTTAAATATTATAAGAAAGTTAACTAAATCAATTTAAGAATTTATGTTATTTAAAATTGGGATTAAACTGGGGTATCTCTAAAATGGAAATATTTAATGCTGTGGCTATTTTTCATATGTATAGTGTTTTGTCAAAAGTTTTGATTGCTGAAGAAAAGTGGGTAATAAAATTTTTTTGATAGACCATGTATCTCACCTCTATCGTTTTACTGCATTGTTATATTGCACTATATGGATCATCTCGAGAACATTCCTTGCCTTTGCATTTGATTGTTTTGTTTAAATTTTGATATTTGTGAAATTGAAAGTGTGGTTGAGGTTTGTTTGATGTGTGCAGTTGTTTTATTTTTAATAACTTGTTTTCTTAAAAATATGTTGGTCCTTTTTATTTTATAATATAGATATATTAAATAAGGTGACTAACACAGCGGTGTCGACTTATTTCTTGTAGTGATATATATAAAAGTATGTATGTATACTTATGGATGAAAATAATTATTATAAGTCTATCAATTTATTCATATGAGGATTAGAGTGTCTATGTATTTATGTATGTGGTATTAAATATCTAGGTCTTCTATGAAGAGAGGTAGATATAGGAAGGGTTTTGATTGCTATATATCTTTTACCTATGGATTTATATGTCATAATTGTTTATCGTTGTAATTCGTTTAATGTTTTTTCCCTATGATTGATATGCTACATATTAGCCATAATTCACCTACAAAATGTGGTTATTATTTTTTAATAAATTGTTTTTCTTAAAATATGTTGTTCCTTTTTATTTTATGATATAGATATATTAAATAAGGCTACTATCATAGAGGTGTTGATAGCGATCAAACGTTGTGGTTTCCATTAGAAAACGTGTTTAGATCTGTTAGAAATATGCTGGTAAGCTCGATATCAAGCTTTTTGACTGTTAGGCTGCACAAATACATTTCATTTATGTGTCTATCACTGAATGTATGATTTGAATGTATTGTTTTGGAATGATGGCTTTTAAAGAGAATGATTTGATAGTGGTTTTAATAGATTGATGCCTGATGTCACCGAAGTTTATTAGATTTTTGGCGGCCATCTTGCTTTTCTAAAAATCCCTACTTTGAAACGTCCTGTATATTCATACTTGGTTGCTATGTTATCCAGTATCATACTGTATATTTATTTTATGATTTTGAGATGGTATGCTGATGTCAAATATAAATCCTCGGTGGTGGTGTTTGAAAGTATGTTGGGTTTGAGCTAGATGTATCTTCCTAAGTTGATCTGGTGTTGTGGCGTTTTGAAACTATGTTGGGTTGTTGTTGTGATGCGTGATACGGAGTTGGGTATTTTATAGAAGTTGAGTTTATATTTTGATCGATGATATTGATAGTCAGCCATTTCGCCTGACGTCACCTTAGTTTATTAGATTTTTGGTGGCCATCTTGGATTCGCCATCTTGCTTTTCTAAAATCCCTAGCTTTGAAACGTCCTGTATATTCATACTTGGTTGCTATGTTATCCAGTATCATACTGTATATTTATTTTATGATTTTGAGATGGTATGCTGATGTCAGATATAAATCCTCGGTGGTGGTGTTTGAAAGTATGTTGGGTTTGAGCTAGATGTATCTTCCTAAGTTGATCTGGTGTTGGGTTGTTGTTGTGATGTGTGATACGGAGTTGGGTATTTTATAGAAGTTGAGTTTATATTTTGATCGATCATATTGATAGTCGGCCATTTCGCCTGACGTCACCTTAGTTTATTAGATTTTTGGTAGCTATCTTGGATTCGCCATCTTGCTTTTCTAAAAATCCCTACCTTTGAAACGTCCTGTATATTCATACTTGGTTGCTATCTCGTCCAGTAGCATACTGTATATTTATTTTATAATTTTGAAATGGTATGCCGATCTTAGATGTACAGTTTATATTTTTATCGATCATATTGGTAGTCGGCTATTTCGCCTGACGTCACCTTAGTTTATTAGATTTTTGGCAGCCATCTTGGATTCGCCATCTTGCTTTTCTAAAAATCCCTACCTTTGAAACGTCCTGTATATTCATACTTGGTTGCTATCTCGTCCAGTAGCATACTGTATATTTATTTTATAATTTTGAAATGGTATGCCGATCTTAGATGTACAGTTTATATTTTTATCGATCATATTGGTAGTCGGCTATTTCGCCTGACGTCACCTTAGTTTATTAGATTTTTGGGGGCCATCTTGGATTCGCCATCTTGCTTTCCTAAAAATCCCTACCTTTGAAACGTCCTGTATATTCATACTTGGTTGCTATCTCGTCCAGTAGCATACTGTATATTTATTTTATAATTTTGAAATGGTATGCCGATCTTAGATGTAAAGTTTATATTTTTATCGACCATCTTGATGGTATGAAGCTTGGAGATATTGTTAATTTAAAATAATATTGTTAATTTATAAATAATAATAAATAAATTGTTTTTTCTTAAAAAATATATTGTTTGTTTTATTTTATTTTATAAGTAAGATATACATTTCAAGCATGCGGCTATCACAGAAGCAGACAGCCGTTGCGGTTTCCGCTGGAAACATGTTTAGACCTGTTTAAAGTACATTGAGAAGCGCGATAGCAAGCCTGGTAATTTATTCAGGAATTCTCTAGAAGCAAAGACCATCTTGATGGTCCGCCATTTTGTCTGACGTCACCTTAGTTTGGCTAGTGACCGTGAGAGGATGCTGCATTAGTTAGGTAGGCAATCATGAGAGATGCCATTTCTTGGTTAGTGGCTGTGAGAGGGCGTCACATTGGGTTGGTAATGATGAAATCTGCCATTTCTTAGTTTGGTTAGTGGCCGTCAGAGGGCGCCACATTGGGTTGGTAATGATGAAATCTGCAATTTTTAGTTGGGTTGGTAATGATGAAATCTGCAATTTTTAGTTGGGTTGGTAATGGTGAAATCTGCAATTTTTAGTTGGGTTGGTAATGATGAAATCTGCAATTTTAGTTGGGTTGGTAATGATGAAATCTGCAATTTTTAGTTGGGTTGGCGACCGCGAGGGGGCGCCACATCAGTTGGGTTGGTAGAGGGCGCCACTAGGGCGAGGGGGGTGAGGGGTAGTAGGGTGAGAGGGGGAGGAGTGGTCTAGAACTGTCCAAAGTACCCTACTTGTAAATTTTAGAAAATATTTGTAAAAAAACTACACATATCTTCTTAACCATTGGAGATAGAATAAAACTAAAAATGATATCTCGTAGTAATTTTTACGTAGAATTTAATATAATACAAAATTTTAGAATTTCCTCAAAATAACTTTGCGATACGCTATCTTCAACCTTTGGATGGATGATGCAATTTTTGACACCCCCCTGCCCCCTCCCGCCATAAGTATTATATCCAAACAGACACACAATAGTTGAGAGGGAATATAAGCTATTCCAAATTTTTCGAACAAGCATATGTAAGAAGAGCAATACCAGGCAAAACGGTGTTTTTGCTTAATTTAACCAACGATGTGCCTGCTGTGCAACAGCTGGCAAACAGCAAAATACAAACTTTTTACAATTCTCAAATACCCCTAAAGAAAAACCATTCCACATCCCAATGATCAAGGTTCCCAATACATTTCAAAAAAAAAGACGACATTGACAAGTGAAAGAACTTTCACCAGTTTCTCAGAGTAATATAAGAAACGCTGTTAAACGCAAAACTAATGGCAATCATGGTATTAACTGAGAGTCGCAGCTTTAGAAGCCTTTGCGAAAAAGAGAACGAGAAAAAATGAAAGCAACCAAGGAAGAGTAAAAGGGATCTGGTAAGAAAGTAATGAAACATGAATTAAAAGGTGAAGAATATCTTTTTAGGAGCAAACAAAGAAAATTACTGTGCAACCTCTATTGTAATGAGTTCTTCAGTAGGTCAAAATCTAAAAAATCATTAACAAAAATTTCACATGCAAAGTGCGCAAGTCAGTAAAAGAGATCAAAATATTCATTTGCAAACCGGGCCAAAAGTAAACAGCAATAATTGATTTTATTTTATTTTAGTTTATTTATTTTATATTGCCCACCCTGAGTAGGCAAGGTGATCTTTTATGAAAATTTGTGTTTTTAATATTTGCAATAACAATGGCGGTCGTTTTGTTTGGGATTATAGAACTACCACTTGGTACAGAAAAGTTTCTATTTAACTTTACATAGATTCAGCTTTTGTGGAAAAAACTAAGTACATCATCCTTGCCCCCTTTTTCTTACATTCTCATTTTTCACTTACCTTTCATTTTGTATTAATTAGTGTTAGATATTGCTTTAAGAAGAAAACAATACCTTCTATAAATACAAATGAATCATTCGTAAAAGTTTTTGAATTGCAGTTACTTTACAAGAAGATAATTATGAAATGCAAACATGATTTTAAGTATAGTGGAAGTACTTCGAACTGCTATATGAAGATAACACATTCATCAATTAATTACTAATTACACTAGAGAAAGATCTAACATAATAAAAAAAGAATGAGGTGCGGCCACCACACGACTTTCTTATACGTATGTGCGTTTTAAATTATAGAATTTGAAGAATTTTTTTATAGAAAAATTATTCAAAATCCTATTCTATTCTCTTAATAAATCTCTACAGAACGTATACTTCGCAAGATATTCGGAAAAAAGTGCCACTCGCTAAGAGTAAAAGTGTTACTTCCGGTCCAAATTTTTATATTTTATGTATACAAAAAACATTGCAAATCTAGTTCTAAATACTTTTGTACTCTTGATAAATATATATATGTCGCAGGGAAATGATGAAAACGGATATTTGATCAAATCCCTAAGGTAGATGATCAATTCACGGAAGATGTTAAAACAACAACTCTGTGAGGTCATTTCCCTAAAGAAAGTAAGTGATTTGATCAAATCCCGTAACTGTTTTAGTGAAAAGGTGAAATAAACAAGTCAGCCCTATGTTTCGTTTGTTACCACTCCCCTTTACCTCACTGCTCCCCTCAGGTGGCGGTGTCTTGTCATATTTCGAAAGAGTTGCTTGAAAAACTTGTTACTGAGGAGGATTTGAATCTACTTCTTAATCAACAGGACCATTACATTATTTTAACACCAGAAGACTTACCAGCAGCGTCCTTGGAGAACAACAGCGGCGCTTCAACTTTAAAAGATTTACCAGCATGTGAATTAATTGATTAGAATGTTTCAAGTTCAAATGATCTATCAATAGTTAAATCAACCAAGAATAATACTTCAATGTCACAGGATCTACCGGCAGCTGATTTACTCACCAAAAATGCTTTAAATTTAGAGGATCTACCAGAAATTGAATCAATTTCTTTATCGACAACAAGACAACTCGAACCATTTAACAACTCTAGTTCAACCCCTGGTTCAACAGTTATGTAGTGTTACTCGCATCAGAAGGGGAAACAGCTATCAGTGACAGTAAAGCATGTTATGTTGTTTGTAGGATGGAATCTACAGGAGCCCATTCATGTGACATTTGTAAAAATCCGGTGTACGCAATATGTGGGAATACAGTAAGAGAAGAGATATGGATCAAAACTTCTATGCTATTTATGCCAAAATGAAGAGAGCATTAAAAATCAAAGGGAAATGCTGCAAAACACCAGAAAAGAGCAGCTGAAAAAATGAAAGAAGTTTCTTTGAAGAAATTTAAAGACGTGTTAGTGGATTCCACAGCTATGGTGTATGTACTTAAGGTAGATAAAGACCCATTAGATGGAAATGACATTGTGGGGATCGTATTAGATATAAAAAATAATTTATACTAGATTGGTACCTCAGTTGGAATTATAAAAGATTGGCTATGTAGAAACGCTTTTCATATAGCTACTACAACATTTACCGAAACAGATCCACGGACTAACATAAGTCTGCTTAAGATTGCAGGAAAATTATACTTATTTGGAGGTCAAGGATTTACGAAGTGTTCCTGTGAACATTCACTAAGACAGTTTAGGAATTTGATGAAATCACTTACTTTGTTTTGGGAAATGACCCCACAGAGTTGTTATTTTAACATCTTCCGTGAATTGATCATCTACCTTAGGGATTTGATCAAATCTCCGTTTTCATCATGTCCCTGCGACATATATAATGCTTAATTTACGACATATTTGCAAAAAATCGCTATTTGATACAAGTAAAAGTGTTACTTCCGGTCCGAATTTTGAAAATTATTTTATACAAAAGGTATTGCAAATTATGTTCTAAATACTTTTATACTCGCTAAAAACTGATTTTTGATAAGAGTAAAAGACCTACTTCCGGTAGGAATTGCGAAAAACTTTTTTAATACAATTTTTCTCGTATTTAATTTTCAGTACATTTGAATTCTTCATAAATTTGTTTAAACTTAGTAATTGACGAAATATTGGCAAAATTCGATTTTTTTACTGAAGTAAACTACTACTTCTTTAACTGAAAAACTAATCAGTTAAGACGGAGATTATACTCGTAAATACAACATTTGGAATTGATATCTATAGCCGTTTGATCGCTATCGTGGTCACACACAAACGGACACACACAGAGAGATTTTTTAAAAATACTACGTATGTGAAAGTAATATACACTCATTTTTTTATGAATAAAAACTGGCCCTTTATTAGTGTTATTACATATTCTTAATTACTATAGTTATATTTTGTAATAAATAGAGGAATTATCGCGGATACATAAAATTAAACAAGAAAAAGAGAATATTGGGTAAAATTCGCTGTAGTGCAACCGTAGACACGTGTTTCTGACTAATTGGTTGCACTACAGCGGATTTTACCCAATATTCTCTTTTTCTTGTTTATATTTTGTAATATATTTATTCCAAATATATCTACAAACAAATCTTTTCTCGTACCTGAGTATACAAATGAGTTTGAATTTCAATCAGATATATTATTAATACTAATTTGAAGAATTCTACAGAAAACAGTTAGCAACAAGTATGGGTAATTTTACTACTGTCGATAATTATCAATACCATTTGATAATGCCCTACACGTATTTATTTTATGTTAATAATGTCAAGTCTTGCCTGATAATACGAACTATTATAGTACAGAAATATACCACTTCAATAAACACAAATGCAAGGTATTACCACGCAATTGCTTTAAAACCGTACGCTCTTTTCGCTTTCTTTAGCGGTAAAAACAGGTTCAGACAGCATTTGAAAAGTGTACACACAGTTTTTAATTAATTACTTTTCAGTGAAATAGGTAGACTGAAATACTTCGATAAAAAATTGAAATTTTACCAATATTACACCTACTCAATTAAGAAAAATATCCAAAGAATACTAATGTTAATTTGAAAATAATTTTATAAAAAAAGGTTTTTTTGAAATTCATATCAGTTGTTGTTTTTACTCTTGTGGAAAAACAGTTTATTATATATTAAGTATAAAAGCATTTGAAGCTTGATTTGTAACAATTTTGCATAAAAAAATGTCAGAATTTTATACCTAAACTAAACACTCTATTCTTATCGAAAATCGACACGATTTGCTAAGAGAATATTTCTGCACAAAAAAAAAATTGAACCCCAAATGCATATCAAGTAGTGTGGTGAATCCACCGTATTTTTTCACTCAAAATGTAGCTTTGCCATTTGATACGTTAACATAGTCGGTCTGCATAGTGTAGTCCATGATATTACGTAACAATAAGAAATAAGAAGATATGTTCGAAAACTCATAAACACCAGAAAAATTGCAAATTCTAAAAAATAACCACAAACCTGCTCTGTTGAACAAGAAAGTAGTAATTACATATAACAGGTTAATATATAATATATAAAATTATTTCAACTAATTATTTCTTTATCCTAAGAAAGAGTGTTTCACTATATATAGTTTTATTGTGAATCTAAAGAGCAACCTATTAAATAATAAACATATGTCAGTGATCCTATCTACAGAATGATCTTTAACATAAAAAGTTTATGACTATTTTGTTTTATTGCAAGATAATTTTTAATTATACTATATAAACAAGCAAATAAAAATCAAATTAAATCATTTCCTGTATTAAAATGTAAATAAATCTGATAAAAATGTAATAAGTAGGTAGTTTTAAAAACTATAATGAAATGCTATTGATAAATGCATATTATTGCTGAAATATACATATTTGGAATTGTACACGGAATTTGTAAATAATATTACTCAATTTTAGTTCTAAATAGTGGGCATTAATATATTGTAGACTATTTCTGAGAAGTATAAAGAAAATGTGGGTAATAAAAGGCAATACAAACAAGATATTCGATAAGAAATATGGCTTCAAACACTCAGCAAAATAAGTTACCTAACTGAGGACGATGATTCTGTTTATCACTATATGTTGATTGATATTTATAAAAAAAATACTTGATATACTTTACTGCAGAAATTAGGCAATATTTATATCAAGAGTGTTTCTAAGAAAATCTAAATTTTATTGCTCATTTTGAACAATGGATCCTAATATATGATAAAAACATACTTAAATGTAGTGTTACTAAGCTGGGTGGACACCTAATATTACATTTTTTACGATTTAGTCGAAGTTTGAACAAAGAAACTGTGTACAATGATTCACAGGTTTCTGATTAATGACAATATTAAAGATAATGTTGCGTTTTCGGGTTCGAAATAAACAACTCGTGCAATTATTTATTTAAAACAGTCTGTATATTTATGTAACTTAAAATTATTTAACAATATAAAAATATATAACTAAAGTATCACACTTAAACTACTATTAATAAATTAAAATTAACACTTGTATTTATTTACTACTACTAATATGTCCGTATTTATTTACGTAACACTTCTATTTATATCACACGGCACTACTATATTTATTTTTACCGAACGACTTATATTTATCTCTTATATTTATTTTTTAGGCGCGTCGGCTATTTCTTACGGACTTTCTTATTCTGGGATTACTCCGCAAATTACTCATCCCGCAATGAATCCCTATATATATATCTGCATAAAAAGTTCTCGAAAAGTACCAGTAAATTCGGTAATATACCAGAGGAAATCTAGACTCCTCCTTGCTTATGCCGTATATTTGAATTAGATGATATATTTACGACTTGTTTACATGTCGTTTTTATACGATGCGCCGAGATGATTTATGGTCCCTATTTTTTAACGTCGCTCGGAAGTCTCATACATATTTCGTTACAATAATTATATCACAATTACAGTATATTGTCATATATTTTTTTATAGGTATACAAATATATAATAATAATAATAATATATAAATATATCATATTCATACAAAATCCTTACAACAATATGTTGCACGCCTTTGATTGGTATTTACACTTGACGTAGGTAAATGCCATTCAGGAATATTATCCCAACAGAATACATGCATTACTAGTTATACAGTATGTATGCAACGAAAGTGTCATTGTTAAATTTAAATAAAACCCATTTCTTATAAATGAATGTATAAAATTATAATTTAAATAAATAAATATGTCTTCACCGAGTAGATTGAAATTTAGGTAAATTGATATTTGTGTATACATATATAACGAGTAACTGATTTAGTGATAAGTCATATGCACGGGAATTTTACCTTTTATAATTTCTGACCCCCCCCCCTGGAATTTAATATAATTGTCAAATTTAATACTATAATCTTATAAAGTCGCAGTTTAAAGGATTTTTTAGAAATTATTTTGAAAATTATCAATATAAACTAACAACTTGTATTTATGTCAAAGTGAGTTTTAGTTCATATTGAATAATAAGAAACAACATCTTGAGTATTGTACTATGGGTGATACTTCGTATTAAAATTTAATATAACATAATTTGTTTTTGTTATAGAGATATTGAAGAGAAAAAAACTAAAGAGAAAGAATAATTTGTATCATTACGAACCATATTCTAAATCGGGTAAGCAAATATAATGCAATATTATGTCAAAAGAAAAGGAATTGAAAATTAAGTGTAACTCTCGAGTTGTTCGAAAGGAAACTGCTTTTCTTAACTCAACATACATTTGAAGAGATTAATTTCTCAAGCTAGGTCACAGTCTTGGCAATCGTCAAGAAGGCTCTCTTAATGAATCATCTATTTATGCAAAGGGATTAAATACTGCTTTATTATTTTTTTTTTACTTTGACTTGTGACAAGAATAATCAGTTTGTTGAATAGGCAACAGGTTCCAGAAAAGCTTTTCAGAATAAGAATTGGAATAAAACACCAAAATACAAATATTACAAATATACTACATCAAACTGTTTCAACACATAGACGAGAACATTACAGAAATTAAAGAAAATGAATTTGACACTTTCAAAAAATTATTCACTACACTCCAGAATATAATAGAATCACACCAGAAAATCTAGAAAATTAAAAGAAGAAATAATTGCCCGTAGAATATAAGAATATAATCCGTGAAATCAGAGAGAGAAATAATTTGTAGGAAAATCATATTGAACACCTCAGAAACGAAGGAATCTGTAGTAGATATACAGATCAGAAGAAACACATAAAATAACATAAAACCACGAAGAAAAAATATTACAGAAAGAAATTCAAAAAATATAAATCAGAACCGAAAAGGACATGAAACTTAATCAGCAAAGAAATAAGTCAAAATTAGAGTAATGACGAAGATATAAGCGAAATACAAAAGGAAAATGGTATGATAACAAATGTGTACTTCGCAAATATAGGTCAAAAATTGGCAGAAGAACAAATATCAGGGAACACAAAAGCTCAAATACAAAGATGAAGATGAAGAAACAAATACTTGAAATAAAGCTGACAGCAGGTGTTGACAAAATAACAACAGTAATAGTTAAAAGGAACAAAGACGTGCTATCACCAATTTTGACCGAATTAACGACTTAGTATGGAGAATACACCCAATATCTAAAGAAAAATTACTATTGTTCCCATATACAAAAAAGGCAATAAACTGAACGTAGAAAATTATCGACCTGTCTCTCTACTATCTACATTCACAAATGATATCGCGAACATGTCTCAATTAAAAATAAAGTAGTACAAACTTTTGATGCTGTATAACAGCAAACACGTGTTTTAAATTTATATGTCCTCATCAGTGCGTTATAGTCATCAATTGAATCTTTATAGCTTTATAATTTATAGTCAAAATCAATTAGATTTATCTATTTTATTAATAAAGCAATTGTGACAATCTACAAAACCTAAATCCATGTTTAGAAATTATTTAATCAATATTTAAGCAAATTTAAATTACAGTCGCGTCTACTACGTGATATAAATTGACAGTAGATTAAAGTATGTCCAGAAGCATGATAATTAATAATAGATGTCCTCAGTCTAATACTAATAGTAACTCTAGTTTAAATCTATTGATATTAGTCCTTGGTCGAATTTATTAGTAAATATATTTTATAATCTAATGAAAAATGAATGCTCCATCGACTTTAAGAATTGTGGAGTTATTGGATAATCTAAACAGCTAATCTGAGTAAATTTTAATCGCCACATAGAGTACTCATTTCGATTACATTCTATAATAACTAATGCTCACCTGGTACCTTTTGGGCGACTAGTAGATGGCCAATTCGTCATCGGCCTCTTGGTCACATGACTGTGATGACTAGGTGGTGTGTATAAAATTGATGGTTTGTTGACGTACTGCGGTAATACAGTGTTTTCCGTTATGTTGTGAGCACAACAAGATCCGAACATAAATGTATCAACGCACATTCCAATATGGACGCCTTCGGACTTTATACATTCCCAAACAAACATACAGGTCCCTTCCATACCATCTACAAAACACGGCTTCGGAGTAATTTGGTAAGCTATCAAAAACACATACACAAAGAAATTTAGTTCAATGCGTTTATGAAATAAACCACTTCTTGCATACCTTGACCTCTTTGTGTAGCGTATATTGTAGCACCAGGTGTAGACCACAGCAATATGGAACCCAACACGATCATCCAGAGCATGCTGGTTCCTGTAACAAAAATGTTTCTTTAAATTTCGATTCCTATATTCAATATATTTTCAATATATATGAAGCATGCTTTTAATAGAAATATTTATATAAACACATAATACCTATTAGCAACACCAGAAAGACTGTTGACTTTTGTTATTCGACAACTACAAGAAGGCAACTTTGTTTGTTGTAATGCGCAGTCAACTGCTTCTTAAATCCCATAAAATTATTTAGAAGATACACATTTAAATAGAAATAAAGTAATATTACCAAAAAGGCGAGAATAACCATAGAGGAATAGAAGAACCATTAAAACAGCTATCAAAATTATATTACTAGAAGAACATGAAAGCTTTAATATGTGTGTTCATCAAGAAATGCCAAGTTTTGCAATCAAAGCATGCATGATAGACATCCATTACAATCTATTTTAAATTTAACTGAAAAGTGAGGAATTCCTTTCCTAAAGTTATATACGGAAACGTTCATTATTCATCGACAAAAGTTTCTTACTATTATTGATGCATGTACAAAATTTTCTATAACTATACCGATAAGTAGCGCTAATTAAACCGAGGAAAACGTCCTTACATTTTAAAACGTCAAATATTTTGTTGCTGACATTTCGCATTTAAAATCTATAATATATCTGATTATCAATTAATTTATGTTTTCTTTTCTTTTTTTTTGGGAAAAGGATAGTCTTCTACTCGAGTATTGTAGCTATTATTCACGAGGATGTGCGGCTCGTGTCGTAATTTTTATCCTCGTAAATAATAGCTATCATATACGGTCGTTGAAGAATATACTATTCTAATATTGGCCTGCCACATGAAATAATCAGTGACGGGAATGTTGTAATAAAATTATAATAAATAGAATTACTAGAATATTATAAAATAACATCTAAAAACCCTAACTCGTGACGTGTAATTGTTAATGATGGAGTATAATTTGATATGCTGCTTGCGTGTTATTTCCATCGTTTGGATTTTGACATAAATCCGACGTTTCGGCGGACATTCCTACTGCCGTCTTCAGGGTAGCTCTATAAAAGACCGTTTCTTGCGAAAACTAAACTAAATTTTTGTTTTTGAGGTGTAATTCTAAATGTCGACTTGCTATGTCATAGTTGACCTGAATCTACCCCACACATGTCAAATTCAGATCGAGTACGGCATACTTCGTCACTATCTACAAGACATCTTCAAGACTGTTGATTCTACTGAGCTCGCCTCCAGTGTTTCACTTAACTGTAGTAGAATCACCAGCCCTGAAGATTTACCTTAGGATAGTGGTCGTAATGTGGATAGTAGAAGTAGAAACGAAGACACGGTATCTTTCCGGATATCCAAAAGTTATTTTCTCTCATCTTTATATACCGGGTGTCAATGAGATCATATATCAGCCCGCTACTTATTTAATACCTAAAATAAAACTTTGAATCTTGGACCATATGTATGACTGATTGCTGGGCTTATTCAAGTGCACTCAGTTTTTATAGCACTTCCGGCCTTATCGGTCAAGTTATTAACAAATTCTATATTCATAGACGAACATGACTCATATTCACAACAGTGGCGGCTGCTGCAGGAGGGCAACGGCGCACTGTCCCCCCGTGACAAATTTCTTTTAATAGATAAATTAATTATAAATACCTAATTTGTATGTAATTTTTCTGATTTGTTTGATGACAAATACTATTTTTTCGGAAGTAACAGTCCGTCTTTTCAGCGCGTTTAAAAATCGCAGTCTGACGTAGGCTCCGGGGCATCTCGCGCGACTGCCCCGTCTGTATTAGAAATCGAGCGATGAAACTGGCACGGGTAGCGCGCGTATATATGTAGGCGGCGGGGCACTATTCTATGGTGCCGGGTTCGGGTGGCGGTCCAGTATGTAATATACAGCGGTGAGTGTATGTTGTAATTTCTATCGGTGCAAATGCAACTATGAATTGCGTTAGTAACATTAAGACAGAATTAAAAAATCTAGGTCTCCCTAGACCAGATTTATTGATTAAACTAGAAGATCACAATTTGAAAACTAATAAAACCGTGACGAGAAAATTCAACAGAAGCTCTTACAGTTTATCAGACTGGTTGTGTGGGTGTAACGTGCAAAATTCCTTTTTCTATTCCGGTGCTATAAAGTTCACTTTACGACACCCGTTTTGGTTGCATAAAGTATTACTTTATCGCACGCTAATTTTATTTTTTTGAAGTTGGTAACAAAAAAAATGGAACCAAATCGTATTTAAATGTCAAAATATAAGCCTTTAAAGTAACAAAAATGTGCAATAAAATTGTACAAAGAATAAAAAGCACACATGCTAACATTTCACTTACTAATTAGCAATATAAATTGTTAAGCAGAGTTGGATGATAAATTTTCGGATGCTACTATTGACATTTACTTACCATGTTGAATAGTACAACTGTTATAAAAGTTTGTTTTGATAAATATGTAGAGAGTTTGTGGACGAAAGATTTTGTAAATTGTCTTCTGCTATTTTGCGAATCTCTGGGGGCGTACAGTTATTTATTTCGTCCTTTTTGTTGATAATTTGAAATAATTTATTGTATAAATCAGTCTGAATTTTAAACACAATTACATATAGCACCACCGATATTCAAATATTTAAAACGTTCTACTTAAAAAACAGAGTAACCCACTTCAAAAAAGCAAAATTTCTAAAATATTCGAACAAAACATGTCTCTTATTTTAAACTTTTTTGAACTTTTAATAACCGAAATAGAAAAAATAGTATAAAATACACGTTTCATAAGACATTTTGCGCACTTGTTCTTTAGAAAACTCGCCTAGCGGCTCATTTTCTAAACTTGAACGCGTGCGCAAAAATCGTGTCTTATGAAACTTGTATTTTAATATACTATTTTCTATTTGGGTGCTATAAAGTTCACTTTACGACATCCGTTTTGGTTGCAAAAGTATTTCTTTATCGCACGCTAATTTTGTTGTTTTGACGTTGGTAACAAAAAGAAAATGGAACCAAATTATATTTAAATGTCAAAATGTAAGCCTTTAATGTAACAAACATGTGCAATAGAAGTTGTACAAAGAATAAAAAGCACACATGCTAACATTTTATTTACTAATTAACAATATAAATTGTTAAGCAGAGTTGGATGATAAGTTTTCTGATGCTACTATTGTAATTTACTTCCAAGGTTGTATAGTACAACTGTTATAAAAGTTTGTTATTGATAATATGTCGAAACTATGTTGGCGAAAGATTTTGTAAATTGTCTTCTGCTATTTTGCGAATCTCTGGGGGCGTGCAAAATAGAAAAACTCAAGTGAACGGTGTTTTTCTACTTTGAAGAGAATAAAAACATTTTCTAGAAATACCATGCGGGAAAGCAGTCTATGTGCCTTAGCAATGTGTTCCATTGAAAAACAATTACTGACATCAACACCAAACTTCAATGAATGAGTTAATAATCATTTTGCTGATCGTAAGGAAGGGCGGATGGATTTTATTTTCACACAAGTTAATTAAATAGCATATCGAGTTTATTTTTTGTCTGTACTTAATTTTTGATATTAAACACTCAGACCCCCGGTGCCCTCCCGTCCCAAAAAATCACGGGACGCCACTGATCAAATGTATTAGGACTAAAACAAAATAAATGTGGCTCCATCTTCAAGGTAGCCACACTATATCGTGAATATAAAATTCTATATTCACAGTAGTATCTACTCCTAATACATTTGATATACCTCCTCGCTTATCTGCTTCCCTAATACTACGGACAAAATTTCAGATGTTAATTACGGAGATAAATTTCGTAAATTACAGTTTCCTAAAAGAATTTAAATTTGAAAAATAATTATTCTTTGCATTTAAGGTAATTTTTAATTATGAACGGAATCGCGGCTGATAATGCCTTCCTTAAGTATGTTTAGACAGATTTTATTTAGCAAGAAAAAGAGCGAGGAGATAATATATTTTATTTTACCCCTGATACATTTGATATACCACCTCGTTTTTCAGCTTACCTGATACTAGGGGCGTAATTTCAACTGTTAAATGCTGATATCATACCAGGTGGTTATAGGGACTTTAAAATATTTTTATTTTTATTACAATTATACATATATTTTTAAAGTATTAACTAAGAGTATTTTCGTAAATTACACTCTCTTAAAACAATTAAATTTAAAAAAAAATATTCTCTGCATTTAAGGTAATTTTAATTATAAACGGAATCGGGGCGGGAGATAATGTCTAAATTTTGTCTAGACAGACTTTTTTTAGTCTGTCAAGTAAGAATATTAGTAACTGAAGCCGAAACACTGCACATTCATTTGAAATTTCGTCCGTAGTATCAGGGTAGCAGAAAAGCGAGGAGGTATATCAAATGTATTAGGAGGAAAACAAAATAAATGTGGCGCCATCTTAAAAGTAGTAGCCACACTATATCGTGAATATAGAATTCTATAGTCACATGTATTAGGAGTAAAACAATATAGAATTCTATATTCACAATAGTAGCTATATTTAGGACATAGTCCAGCTACTATTGTGCAGATGGGGTCAATATATTTAATTTTACTCCTGATATATTCGATAAACCTCCTCGCTTTTCTGCTGCCCTGGTACTACGGACGAAATTTCAAATACAAAGGATGTCCGCTTGCATTTTTATCTTGACAGATTAAAAAAATGTCTGTCTACACAGAATTAAGACATATTATCACTGGCGATTCAGTTTATAATTTAAAATTACTTTAAATGTCGAGCATAATTATTTTTCAAATTCACATTCTTTTAAGAAAGCGTAATTTATGAAGATAGTCATAGTCATTTATAATTGTATTGGGATTAAATGAAGCACTGATAAAACGAATATATAATTAACTCTTTATTATTATAATAATGGTCATTAATAGGCTTCGGATAGTTATGCACTAAACTTCAAAATGTGCATACAAATATGCACCAAAAACTTTCAGAATATGCAATACTTGCAATACAATTATCCTAAGCCTAAGGATAATTGTAATGCAAGTATTGCGTATTCTGAAAGTTTTTGGTGCATATTTGTATGCACATTTTTAAGTTTTTTAGTGCATAATTATCCGAAGCCTAGTCATTAAGCATGACCAATTAGCAAAACTGCACATATGAAATTTCGTCCGTATTATCAAGGAAAGTAGAGGAGCCAACAGATAATATATTTTATTTTACTCCTGATACATTTGATATACCTCCTCGCTTTTCTGCTTCTGTCAAGAAAGAATATTTCAAGTAACTGAAACCGAAACACTCACTGCACATTCATTTGAAATTTCGTCCGTAGTATCAGGGTAGCAGAAAAGCGAGGGGGTATATCAAATGTATTAGGAGTAAAACACAATAAATGTGGCGCCATCTTCAAAGTAGTAGCCACACTATATCGTGAATATAGAATTCTATATTCACAGTAGTATCTACTCCTAATACATTTGATATACCTCCTCGCTTTTCTGCTTTCCTGATACTACGGACATGTGTAACAGTAACTGTTTTTCAATGTGTTCCATTGAAAAACAATTACTGACACACAATGAATTAGTATCATTTTGCTGATCGTAAGGAACGGCGGATGGATTTTATTTTCAAACAAGTTAAATAAATAACATATTGAGTTTATTTTTTTGTCTGTACTTAATTTATGATATTAAATACTCAGACCCCCCCCCCCCGTGCCCTCCCTTCCCACAAAATCACGGGCCGCCACTGATTCACAATATATGTTGTTTTAGTGCCAAAAAGGAAAGTCACAAGATCTGGACACGGCAGTTGACGCTGTTATTAATAAATGTTTATTTATAAACCAAAATGATTTATATATTTACAATATGTTCGCGTTGCATTTTTGTCGTTTTAATAAGTCAAGAAATACATTCAATAATTGAAAATATATTTATTAAAAATAATTTAATACAAAGATCGATTTTGCATATAGGTAACATTACATATTTAGAAATATAACATATGTTCAATATGAGATCCTTCATTTTGTAGACACACATTTATACGTCTTTTGAGAGATTTGAAAACATTTTGGATCATTTTTTCTGTTACACTGTTAACAGTATTTGTAATAGCATCTTGTTGTTCTGGTAATGTATGTAGTGGAGTCTTAAAGACAGTGTTCTTTAAATACCCAAATAGGAAAAAATCCAGAGGACTCAAATCTGGTGATCTAGAAGGCCATCTATTTCTGCTAATCTGTCGGTTATTATTAAAATATCCTTGGAGGAATTCAATTGTAGCATGTGCACTGTGAGCGGTAGCACCATCCTGCTGAAAAAAGCCAAATTGTCTTTCGTTGTCGTCAAATTGTCTAATAAATGGTTTTAAAAGAAGTGTTCTATATCGTTCTGCATTTATTGTATCATGGAAGAAAATTGGCGCTATTCTTCTTCTTCGTGATATTGCACACCAAGCACCTATTTTAATAAGATGCATGTCAGTTTCAATAAAAACATGTGGATTTACGGATGACCAGTGTTGATAATTTTGGGAATTGACATATTCACTTAGATGAAACCAGGCCTCGCCTGAGAAAAATGTTATATCCAACAAATTATCATCCGCAAGATTATTATTAAACCACGTACAAAATTGTATGCGTTTCTTAAAGTCTGAGGGCAACAATATCTGTACAACAGATATTTTATATGGATGTAAGTGTAGTTTTTTAATGGCGTTATGGCATGTCCCATAAGATAGTCCAATACCAACATAAAATCAGAATTAATAAATTTTCTGTAGGTATATCAAACAAAGTAATATTTTACATGTCTGCGCTGATAGTCGCCTTAATGATTTCTTAGGACTCACGTTCAGCCGTTCTTGAATATCTTTTACCACTTCTTCTGTTAGTAAAGTAGGTCTACCAAAGAGTGTTTCATAGATATACTGCCAGTTTCTCGAAAACGACTAATAAGACGGTTGGCATATCTTGCAAAAATATCATGTTGGAATACCATTTCTGGGAATCGGGTGTGAAATTGATGTCTACATGAATCAGTAGAATATTTCCACTCTGCATTCGGTAACAGTTCTCCGCTACGAAAATAAGCCTCCACAATAAACTTATCTTGTTCTTCCGTAAATGGCATTGTTGATTTCAACGCAACTCTAAAATTAAGCAAAAGTGATAATAATACTCGTATAAACACAAAAAAAAAACATACAGTAACAACGAAATGTGTCTTTTACTGCCTTGAGAAAGACAGTTTCTAATATTCAATTAAACGCACTAAACCAAGTGGAAAAGAAACGACAAAACGCTTATATGGCGAACAAATATATAAAAATGGCAGAATATTGGATTGACAGCCACTTTAGCGAAGTTAGATACAAACTAAATATTCATACTGCAACAATAAACGTGTGGCAAACTCGTGCTAAAGTTGATATATCGATGAAGCGGCACGGTCGACCATTTACGATCTCTCTGTACAATGCAATTTTACTAATTTTATTATACATAATGTAAATGTAGGTATGTGTTTTAGTGAGCCGATTAATTTGTTAATTATAACTCATAACAAATAGATTCGTAAAAGTCAACACTTTATGAACTATGATTTAATCTGGATAATTAATGCTTGTGTGTGGTCTAATCTAGTACATTTTTGTGTGCTAATAAATGTTCATATGATATTAGTATAATTAACTGTTAATTAAAATGATATCTCCGATACTTTCGTTTGCAAAGTGCGCATGTTAAGAACCGGTTGTCCACAAATTACATAAATATATACATACTACCATTTATACGTGCCGATATTTACATACGTATGAGAGGTAATATTTTAACACCATCGCTGTCATCGGACCTATAAATTAACGCAATAGAACTTTAGGTGTTTCACTTAACTGTACTGTTTGATATGTACAAAAACAGCTAATACGCAATGTGTTGTCCCAGATATTATATCCAACACAGCGGTTAAATTGAAATGAATTATTGACTGTATGCGGCTTTACAATTTACTAAACTTTGGATATTTCTATTGAGTGTAATACCAGGCCGACATAAATAAACAATACTACTGTAATATACATTAACTAGCTAGTTCAGCAGACGTTGTTCTGGTCTTTCCAGTAGATGGCACGATGAGTTTCATTTTGTTAAAGTCCCTGTAATATAAATAATAAAAATGTTCAGTTGATGAACGCAACAACACAGAATAATGATGATTGTACGACGAAATCAAAAGAGAATGATCCTCATAAGTGAAAATCCAATTCTACCAAACAAACACCTCCCCCTATCGGACGGTAGTATATACCAAAACCATTTTTTAAATTTAATAATACTTCGACCACAGCGCCACCTATCGGGACCAGATTATGATTTTCTTTTTTTTACATTAAACCAACAAACAGGGTTGCGATTATGTATGGATACAGTTAAATATTTTGAAAACGGTTTATTGGAACTCGCTGAAATTTGACACACTGTTAGAAGGATTTAGACTACATTATTTGAGATGTTCTCCAGTTTTACATCGTCGTTTGTTTCCGAGGTACAAGGCTGACGACAGACAGACTTTTATTCGTTCATGTAAACTTCAAATCTATTGCGGCATTAAATTGCCAAATTGAGTGTCACTGTAGACGTAAATGTGGCAATTTTAATTATTTTTTTGCATTCAGGACACATTTTAATAACATAGAAAAATCGTTCTTGTTATTGTTATACCTATGAATATGTCAATTCTATTGAAATATACTATTTGTAATAATATAGAGAGAAGAATAAAAATAGTCAAGTGCCGGCGGCATTGAACATATACATATAGAAAAGACCCATACAATAGCTTGATAACCACAATAATACATATTTAATACATATCACATTTCAATCAAAAATCACGCTTGACCACTGCAGATTTTCATTTATTTACAATTATATTTCCACACTGTGTTTGCTCATTCGCCCCTATGTAACTCTTTGAAAAAGGTTATTGATTATCATCATCATCAACGTTGCCATTAGTATCTTGTGATCCGTCAAATATACGCACTTTTAAAACTAACCCAAACTTGCAGGTTTTCACACGTTTACACTTCACAATTGGTCGATAGAAATGACAGTATAGAATATTTTTGAATGATAGTTTTTCGTATTCCATAGCACATCTACCGTTCATTATAGATGTCCATCTTTGATAGTTTCCGTAATTAATGCTGTCAATTTAGAGCATTTATGAGAGGACAAAACACATTATATTGCACGACTGACATGTTTCTGTCCGTCAATTCTGACGATTTTGGAATAATATTTATAGTTGGTAATACACATCTTCAATTAATTTAATATCATTTGAATACTGCTCTATTCAGGGTTACAGTAAGAGGTTTAATGATTTTGTCTGTTGAAAGTAATATTTTTGGAAAAATATTGACCTCTTTTCTATACATTTGTATTCTTATATTTTCTTGGTTTCATTACCTATACAGATTTCTATAATATCTGCTGCTGAAAATACTCGAGCATCCATTATAAATAACTGACCGATTTTATGAGAAAGCCACCCTATTACACTCCTATTAATGTAAAACTAATATGAAAATGTAGCTAAAGAAGATGTTCCCATTTCTACATATTAAAATAATTATTAAATAAGTTTCACTTCTATATAACTTTCTTCCTGATTATAAAATGTAATAGACATTGATGCAGATTTCCCAACAAGAAGATTAAAAGCAAGTTGACCTTGTACTAAAAATATCCACAATTCTCAGTGATAATCTATAAATTCCTGCAACCTAAATGCTCACAATGGATATTAATACACCCATAAAATATACGTGTTTCACATGTGTGTGAGTTTACGTATAGGAGTATTGCTTTGATAATTGTGTAGCCGATGTAGGTTAGACAAACCATAATAAAACTTTTTTTAATTATAACATACTTTACATCACGGACATATGTTCGACTCAGTTTAGCAGAACAATATATGAAATGGACGCAAGCATGTATACACACGCATACTCGTGCATACGAATGTGTATTGAATTTCCTAATTTGCGTTCACCAAATATCCATGTGCTTAAGTATTAAGTTCTTAATTGTGTAGTTGACTAATTACAGAGTCTGCTGCTTCAACGAGGGAAAGTAAGTATTGTCTTCTCTTCATATTTCCATTAATGTTTTCGACAATTAACGAAAGCAAAAATAAAATTCAATTCAAAGTGAATATCGTGGCCAGCGGAGCTCATTCTTTTTTTTTTTTTTTTCTGACAAGGTAATCAATTATCTTTATGATTTTCAGGACAGAATATATTAAATTTGATATAATATTCTCTTGTAAATTACTGTGTTAACTATTATCAGAAACTTGGATTGGCAACTCCATGCATAAATGGTAGCTTAGTAATTAATAGAGATTTATATATTTTAAATATAATGAAATCGCATTTATACATAGATATCTTTGAAATGATTTACTTTTCCGTCTGCTGGAATGTCAACATTATGTTCACAAAATTATTACAAACTAAATACCATGATAACGTTACCGGTACGGCAAGTCCGTTTACTAAAGGGAATATAGCAGCCCAACTTCGACACTTATGAAAATGACCAGTATAGTAAAAAAATGAGGTGTGGCCACCACACGACTTTCTTATACGTATGTAAGTTTCAAATTATAGAATTTTTAGAAGTTTTTTAACTAAAAATTAATCAAAATCCTATTATAAATACTTTTATCGTCTTAACAAGTCTCTATAGAATGCATACTTTGCGAGATATTCAAAAGAAAGCACTACTCGCTAAGAGTAAAAGTGATACTTCCGGTTCGAATTTTGAAATTTCATTTATACAAAAAATATTCCAAATCTAACTGTAAAAACTTTTTTGTACCAGTAGTAAAAAATCATAGCATTTTTACACATAACAAAGCGCCACGAAATGACATTTCACGACCTGGAACTAATAAGAGGTAAATAATGAGGCCATTATTGACCTAGGGAAATAATGAAAACAAATAAAACGAATGCCGCAACCATGCAATCGCAGTAGTATGTATGTTAAGTTGTCCACCGTCAAAATTCATTCTAGTTTATTTTTATTTAGATCTATACCACAAATCATACATACCTAAAATCTAAAACTTTTAAATGCTCGACCTTTAAGTTAAAATAATTAACTGTATTTTAGGTTAACAAAAGCAGAATATGTTTCATAGTATAATTGGAAACAATATCCTAACCCGTAACTATTATAGATGTAAAGAAGGTAAGTAAATAAATAACTTTTATTTTAGGTTATGTAACAATAACAAAATATGTATAATATGGAAATAATATAACACGTAACTATTACAGATGTGAAGAATTATTTACTTTATTTATAAAAATTGATAGTGCAATTGTGGCATGTCAAATTTATTGATGGTTCAATTCTATTTGAAAAACCAGGATTTTGCAGATCTGTGGGCACATTAATGACAGTATTATTAATTGAGTTAATTTCATGAGTATTTACGATATCTTCAGTCGAAGTAGATCCTGATTGTACTGCTGATGTTGATGGAATTTGATTCATATCGAAAATTCCTGTATATATTGCAGGTGTGGGTGCGTAAGTAGATGTAGGTAGACCTTGTAACATACATGCTATATTTTTTTTATTTACTAGGGAATCTTCGATATAACCTTCAGCTACACTAGAAGATTTCCAACCACCATGTTGTTTTAACTGAAGGATATTACCACCATTGACAGCTAAAAGTGTAGCCGAGGTTCTACGGAAACTATGACCTGTATATAACTGTGGATTTTGTAAATTTAAGTAAAGAGCAATTTTTTTTGGCATCTGTCCTATTGTGTTATGTCCAATGTGTTGTCTAGTACATTTACCGTTACGTACACTAATAAAGAATTTTGCTATATCTGGAATTGGTCTAATTTTTAAATAGTTTTTAATTATTCTGATCCAAAGTGGCTCCATTATTACAAACTTTCGAGACGAACCATTTTTGCTATTGCGGATGTGAATAATAATTAAATCATCTTTCATGATGACATCAGCAATTAATAAATTACACAGCTCATCACTTCGGCATGCACCAGCAACACCAATTACAAGAGCAGTCTACAAGGTTATATATTGTCAATAATTTCAAAGTATTAATATATAAACATACTACCTTAGTTGCAATGTAACATGTGTCGGGTGCCTCAGTAAGGAATTTTATAATTTCCTCTTGAGTAAATACTAATGATTTTTTGGGCTTATAATTTTCATTTTTTCTTTTTAAAAAGGCAACTAATTTAAAATATTTTGATATGTTAATATCCTCTTTTAGGCCAAGTGTAGCTTTCAACATCGAATAATGCGCCCATAAAGTTGAGGCTTTTTTATTTTTTGAATATTCTTGAAAATAAGCCAGAAGTACATTTTCAGAAGTTACTACTGTATTTTTGCTATTACACCATTTTTTAAATTCTGTATACGTTTTCATATATATATGTTTAGATTTATGCGGAAGCAAGTTCTCAACTGCCTGTTCTGCAATCTCGCGCATTTCAGGTGGTGTACATCTAAACACTTCAGACATTATAAACGGAATGAAAAATAATTTAATAAATACTTGACTTTTAGTTTCAGTATTTATGTCAAAACTTATTTGTCAACATCAAAATATAGCCTACTTATTTCTTTATATGAAGTTTTATTACAAGAGCATTTTTACATATATGAGTAAATTTATTCATAATTATTAAGGTTTCAAGATCCAATTAGACTACTGGTACAAAAAATAGTATACATACTACGGTTGAGAAGACTATTATTGCCCTTGTGGCTTAAATTCCTCGGCGCTGTGCGCCTCGGAATTTAATCTCGCCACTCGGGCAATAATAGTCATCTTCTCAACCTTGGTATGTAATATACTATTGTACTCTTGATAAATATATATAGAATGCATAATTTACGACATATTTGCAAAAAATCGTTATTCGGTAAGAGTAAAAGTTTGTTTGTTTGTTTTCATTTATTCATTTCATTTCATATATTGTAAAATACATATAAACCGTTAAATACATAAAAACATATACACACACAATGTGATACAACGTAACAACAATTTAAAATTGACTCAAAAAAAAAATCATTGATATTATAATATTCTTTGTCTATTATTAGTCTTTTAAGTCTTCGCTTGAAATTCTTGCTGGACATCTGCTTCAAATTTGCCGGCAAGTGATTGTATATTTTTATTGTTTGTGAGACAACACTTTTGCTAATTAATGTCTTTCTTGTCTGAGGAAAGAGTAAATAAGAATTGTCTATCCCTCTTGTCTCACAACAGTGTGAAAGTTCCTGTTTTCGAAAAAAGGTAAAGTTTTCCTTCACAAATACCTTACATTTCAGACCCTCGGGATGTGATTCACGTATATCAGGAACAGAAGCGGGCCTAGTAATGACCCCTGTGGTACTCCTCTCTCGATTTTCAACCAATCGAATGTTTGTATCGCTAGATACTACTAATTGCTTTCTGTTGCGCAGGTAGTTTTTTTATTAAATCGAGAGCTTTCCCTCTTACACCGTATATTTCCAATTTTATGAGTAGTTTTCTATAATCTACGCTATCAAAAGCTTTTGTAAGGTCCACGAAGACGCCCATCGTGGTTTCGTTGTTGTTTACACCATTTAAAATGTCCGCCATTGCTTGGTATATTGCTCGAGTCGTATTTCGTCTCTTGATATATCCGTTCTGATTATTGCAAAGTATATTACTTTTTTCCAAAAGTCATATAATCTTTTTTGTATATCAATTTAACGACTGACTTTCTTAAATCATTGGGAAAAATTGCATTATGTAAACACCTGTTTATTAATGGTTCTAGAATTACTGCGAATTCAGAAGCACAATGTTTAATTAATTTCACTGGTATTTCGTCATTTCCCACTGCATTAGTATCCCTCAATCCACAGATTATTCTGTTAGTTCAGATCCGAATTTTGATTTTTTCTATACAAAAGGTATTGAAAATTAAGTTCTAAATACTTTTATACTCGTAACGTACCTGTCTAAAAAGCCAAAAGCAAACGAAGCCAAAGTTTAGCGAAACGATATTGTAGTGATGTTATTAAATAATTTTTGAAACCAAGTTTACGTATTTTATTTATTCAGTTAAATATGGAGTTTCAACATGTATCAGCCTCATCAATTAAATATATTATATAATAGTTGCCCATACACTTTGTTTTTTAAATAACCAAAGAGGTAAAAATCTAGTGGTGTTAAATCAGGTGACCTTGCAGGCCACCTTCCATAACTAGTAATACGATCATCATAAAATTGTTGTAGGTATCCCAATGTATGATATGCAGTATGAGCTGTAGCTCAATCTTGCTGAAAATGTCCTTCCATCAATTCATCATCGTGCAACTGTTCGATGAACGGAAGCAAAATATTGTTACGATATCTTTCTGCAGTCATTGTTTCATTAAAAAAGATAGGTCCCACAATACGCCGCCTAGATAATGCGACCCATACACCAATTTTAATAGGATTTAAACTGCTTTCAATAAGAGTATGTGAATTTTCAGTTTACCAAGTTCTATAATTTTGGCTATTAATGTACCCTGATAAATGTAACCATGCCTCATCTGACATGAATGTTTTATCCAGTACCTCATCACTGTTTAAATTTTGATTGAACCACTGACAAAATTGGATACGTCCTTGGTGGTCTAGTGGATATAATTGTTGTACCAATGAAACTTTGTAAGGGTGCATGTGCAAACACTTTTTTAAAGCTTTTTGACAGCTACCGTAAGAGATACCTGCAAAATAAGGAAATATTGATTTTTTTACAATCATTAATGAATTATGTTGTCATACCTGTCTGAGCAGATAACTTCGGTATAGATTTTGTAGAACTTTGCTCCATTCGATGTCTGATATCATCAACAACATCTACGTTTAATACAGTTGGCCTACCGGTTGATTTCCCTTTGCATATGCAATGTTTATTTTGAAAGCGTTGAACAAGTCTATTCTTATGTTGAGCAAATGTTTCATAGGAAACATTATCATTTGGAAATATTTCCATGTATTGTTCAACACAAGGTTGTAGTGAATATGTCCAATTCTCATCTTGATTCCGAGTTCCATTTCGAAAGTGCGCCATGAGAATCAAGGCATCTTGCTCATGTGTAAACATTTTAAAAGTTAAACAGTTTCAAAAAACAGTTTCTTTACTCTCGAATGGCTGATGGAAATAAATGGTTAAAAGCGTCAACAATGACAGCAGTATTTGTGAATAAAATATACGCTACTGTCAAATACTAGCGATACGCGAATCTCATAAACGTATGAACACGATAATCACCAGATTTTAGAAAACTATTAATCACGTGGTCTACAATCTTTCTCGATAGCACAGTATATTATTAAATAGATTACTAGAACTTCTACTGAATAATTTTTATATAAATATAGCCGTCCAAAATATTTGGAAACCAAACCAACATACTATAATAAATAAACCAACATATAATTTTGTTATATTTTTTAAATTACAATAGTTTTAAGCAAATAAATATTTTACTGCAAAATATATTATTTTTAACAACAGTAAATGCTCTTACAATCATAAAATAAATTCAAATATTTGCTTCTGTCAAAAATTGCCTAATTACTTGAAAAATATTGCATACGTTGCACATACAATGAATTGTTCTTGGATTCAATTTCAATAGAAACTTAAAGTGATTGTAGAACTGAGTGCTCTAAAAAAATCAGGTGGGCGTTTTTTTTGCCGGTCAGTTTACATAAGTATGTTTATATTTTACCTATGATATCATACATGTGTCAAGAATAAATTGCTAATATAGAGTATCCTAACTATCGATATTTGTTGAAACATTGTAGGAAAAAAGCAACACACGAATTGTTGGAGCGAAAAACACAATCATTCCTAATCTCCTGTTTCTACACTTCTGTAGACAGAAACCTTTTTAATTTTTTGAGTTTTGTTGATCCTCATTTAAATAAAGAGTATTCATCATCAGACCCTGTATATTTCAAGTGTCTTTATTTACTGTTTACATCGCGTGAGCTTGCAACTTGCAATATTTACTGCATAAATCGAAATTACGCGAAAGTATGTGCCGGGACGAGCTTAAATTGTTTCGTGACCGCTAAGAGCACGTGTATTACAGGTGCTGCGTGCACAAACACGCACATATATGTTTATTAACAGTTCTACTTGATTAGCGAAACCAATCTCATACAAGATTTCCAGCAATTCCGTATATTGCTCTTAAAGAACAAAACGATCGCGTCTCTTTGATGATTAACAATACCGTCATCGTACAAATCATAGGTTCATATGGTAGCGCATGAGATTAAATTATTAGGCATTATGCGCGCAGGATTAATTTCATTAATTATTTCAGTTTGTGGGGTTACTAATTTCCTTATTCCGTAGCTCTATAATTAACAATAATTGCTTGTACCGTGCCTACTATTAATCAAAAGTAACTACTACAATATTGAGAATATAACCAGTTATGTCTATAAATGCAACAGGCTTTATTAGGTATATACGTTTATGTATTCAATTAAGTGGGAAAACAAAGTAAAATGGCATTTATTAATGCGTGAAGAAGGAGGGTTTTAAATCGTAATTAATACTTATCTAAAATTTTATTGAAATGAGATAAATATTTCTATATTTAGTTTCACATCTCTTTTAAATATCTCGTTTTACCGTTGTTAGAGAATTAGGAAATCAAAAAAGCGGGGACAATACCAAAAAATTAGTTCTGATATATTTTTTGTATTATAATCATTAAAGACCGGCAGTCAGGAGTTCATTACAGGACTGGATTTAAATGAATAAAGTAATTCGAAATGGAGCACAGTAATAGTCATAATATGAATATAATAATAATAATCATTATCTTTATTACCCAACAGGCATAGCCCAAAACAAGGTTACAAATAATACTACAGGTGTATACATGTATTCAATAAAAGGAAATGCAAATTCTATGACGATCCATAATCCATAGTCAGCGTCTTCAAGCAAGTAAGTCTCCATTTTTGTTCGCCAAGCGACAGTGCATGTAAGTTGGAGCTCGTCTCATGATGTTGGTTCTCGCAAATGGTATTACAAAGGTGCAATTATGCCTAAAGTTAATCCGTGGTACCAGAAATGACATTCGGCTAGGGATTTCGGGGCAGTCAATACTGTTGTTCAGCAGTCTATGTAAAAATCTATCGCATGTAACATCTGTTCTAATACTTCAGGATACCATATCATAACGTAGTAACAGATCCTCCTGTGCTACGCTTCTCTCTGGATAAACACCATCTCTTTTATACGAGAGAAACTTCAGGAATCTACGATGGACACGAACCAAATGCCAAGCAATCACTAGCATAGATGGGAAACCATATTAAAGAGGCATATTCAAGCTTACTTAATACATAAACATGGTATGAAGATTTTAACAATGCCACATCCGTGAAATATTTAGAAACACGCATGACAAAACGTTATGATCCGAATGCCGATGTACAAATGTTCATTACGTGAGTCTTGAAGGTTAGACTGAAATCAAAAGTTACACCAAATTCTTTGAATTTAATTTTATTCGTTAAGATGTTGCCCCAATGTAGTAGGAAGAATTGTATGAAGTGGAAGACCGTGTGTAAGTGACTGTACAACGTTTATCAACATTTAACTTGAGTCCAGAACGTTCACACAATACATTTAAATTTCTCTGAAGGCTGGCTGCATTAGCAGCACTAGTAATCACAGAATAGATCTTAATATGATTAGCATATCCAAGTACAGGGCAACCTATCTGTAGAAGATCATTCATAAATAATATGAACAACAGGGGACCTAAATTTTAACCCTGTGGAACACCGAAAGTAAGTATAAACTCAATGAAAGAAAATCCATTGTAGCACATATAGCATTCTCTCTCACAGAGGTAAGATCAAATGAGGTCAACAGTCGAAGGAACAAAGCCAAACGTACCCAATCTACACAGATGAAGCTCATGGCCAATCATATCAAATGCCCTCGAAAGGTCAGTTTATATCACATCAACTTGTCCGTGCCTGTCCAAAACCTCAGAAATACACTGAGTAAGCACTGCTAAATTCGTGACTGTAGACTTCCCAGGAAGAAAACCGCGTTGATTCATTGAAATAAAGGAACGTATGCAAGTATATATAAGGGAATATAGAACTCGCTCGAATAAATTGGAGAAGTTAGAGATTATAGAAGTGGATCTATAGTTATATATCAACGCACGATCACCCTTTTTGCGGACTGGCGCAATCCTAGTTTTTTCCAGCGCTTGGGAAATATTCCAGAAGATATAAATTAATTAATAATTAATTTAAAATGGAAAGCAAATATATATCTGCAGTCACGAATCAAGAAGCTGGGTATAAAATCATCACCGACAGGCAAGTAGCCATAAGTCTAATTAGATCTTCCTCATCCAGTCCTGCCGATCCTTAATAATTATTTATAATAACATGTAGACAAAGTTATGCTTATTATTTTTAAAAATAACAATAAATTAGAGGAGTGCTTATTACATATACGAGTAAAATTTGAAAGGTGCTCCGTTGACATGACACCACCGCAAAAATGAACTGCATATAGTTGACTACAAATTTTATTCGTACTACTATCAAATCAAATTCTTCTGACCCGGTTTACGCACCTTAAATAATTTATCTATCGAACTATTCATGATTTCGTTTCCATGACAATAAAAAAATATTAACTTTCATGAATAATCCGATATCTGATGATATTTTTACTGGTCGAATAACCGCTGCAATTCGTTTGTAAACATGGCCATGTCTAAAATTAAATGTTTTTCATTGGTTGATGAATATTAACCCTTAGGCACCCAACCCTCGCAAATCAAAGTAAAGGCCCCAGCAAAACTAAAAGACCATCTAGAATAACAACAATTAGACCTATATAAAAGATATTTATTGAGAACTCAATAATCTAAGAAAAATCGTAAATATAACAAATATAATGTTTAGATTAGTTATTCCTTCATGGCACAATCAATGCCAAGGACTTTAGTACAATTTTCCTACAATGGTGTTGGCAAACAAATTTTCACAAAAGACTTTGCTTTTCTTATCCTCTTTTCAAGGACATTTATAACACCTAGCACGTTTTCTGGGTACGGTCAACGGTGGTCCGGTTTTTGAAAGAGGGCGGTAATTCAGTTTGCAATCAGTTGGAGCCGTTTTGACACATCTATGAAGATTATTATCAGAACGAAACTCCATATTTAATTTGGCAAGTCGTCCGCAAGCTTCAATAGAAATAGCCGTCGTCGACAAAAGCTTTCCCTCACTTCGCAAAGAGAGATCATCATTCGAAATTGGACACAGTAAAAGTCAATTTTCAAATTTCTAGTCCAGGAATCTTAATTAAATGAAAATACCGCATGAAACAACTTTTATAAACATACATACCCAAAAGCAACATTTTATGCCTTTTATACCTACATAATAAGCTACGGTCCTATATCTTTGTCACGGGTTGTTTCCTGGTCTTTATCTGACGTTAGCTAAAATCATGCTTAGGTTTAATTACTCTTGTATATGGTATATACTCTAAGTTTTTTATTTCTTTATGTCAGTTGCGTATTTCAAACATCTTTGTTGTCGCAGCATGCACTTCTTTAGTATTTTTACTCCAGAAAATCAAATAAAAATCGTCGCCTTATGAGTGTATTTATTTCTCCATTTTATATACAATGGATAGCATGAATGTATTCTTGGATATTGTGATAGCTACGGGTGTTATTTACTATCATTTTTAGTGCCTTCCTGTGTGATACGTGACTGCTTAACTTTCCTATGAAATTTTATTTAATTTTCAAGCACTTTTCCAGAGTGCTTGGTCTTTTATTTAATAATAATCTTAAATAGCTGTAATTGAATTCGAACTTTATTTCTAGCTTGCACTGCTTATTCATACTTGGGATTAGCATTCCAATTTACTAAATGTTTACCTCAGCACATATGATTCTAAAAACCATATTGTAGTTGGGTTATAACGATTCTTGTGAACAACTTTTTTGAAAATAACGTCTTACGTACTTTTTTAATTAATTAGTAGGCCAACATTATTTAACTTCGCATCAAATGTCATCTATAAATATTGAATGTTTATATGAATATATTAATAAAGTAATTAATGTTTTATTATGACATTTATTAGTTTTTGTTCAGTGAATTAAAGTGATAATAAAGATGACACTTGTTATATGATAATATTCGAGTTATACGATTAATAGAAAGTCACATGTATAGATTCTAATACAAGACTGGTATTTTTAAAAAATATTTATTTCAACCAATCCCTCTAAGGAAAATACCTAAATATCGTATTCTTAGACTACTGTTAATTGCTAATTACTGAAATATAACAATATTGGCGCCCAACGGGGTGGGGCTTCGTATAATAATTATATATTCTATAATGTTGTACATTGCACTTGAAACTACTTGTTACTACTATTGTTATTATGAGGACAAATAAAATAGACAAGTATATTACAACACGTAAAAAGTGTTTGATAAATGTGTCTAGATTACAAACGAAGCAAAATGTACAGTAAAAAAAACTTTCGTAATATAATATATATTCGTGCAACGTATACTAGTCTTCAAAAAAAAATTTATTAAACATATTTTATTAATGTCATAATCTCTTAAAACATCATATATTACACCTAACAACATGTCAAAATATTTCTCATCTAACATCTTACTTAAACAGTTCTGTTCTTTTGTAAGAGTCACAGCTACATATATCTTCAAGATTACTGACATTCCAATAGCGATCATAATTTTTCTTGATGAGCTGAAAGTACGTAGGCATATAGCGTGTAAAGTATACACCATGATTATATTTCAAACACAACGAGACCCACACAGGCTACCGTTCAATTTGTTATAGCGGTAAGTGTTAATCTAAACACAAAATCTTCGCTTTGTTTATCCCACAGCAATACTACTACACTTTCAATTGTCGTGTTACTGGCGTTTACAATAAGGGGAAGCACGTCTTTATAATAACATGGAATTAAGACAAAGAAATAAATTTATTGCACAAATTTGTTATTTATTGTATATATCGTAACATAATGCTTTCTAAATTAGTCTACAATTATATACAACATTGAAATTTCAATTGTGATCATGTTTATGTACTTAATGTATATTTATTTGACCTAATTAATAAGTATTAAGTCAAAATTAAATAATCTGGTTTATGGGTAATTATACCGGGTGCCTCAAGTTTTACCGCCGCCACTAAAATGGATCTTATGTGTAAAGAAAAAAGAATAAAATTTTGTATCGAGTTAGATTGAAATGTACACTATAAACTTAATAAAAAGGACTATGCAAAATGTTTAAAATGTGTCAGTGGCAGCATAAAAAACAAACATTGACAAAAATTTTTATTTTTGGATTGACTTTTTCCCATATTATTATGCAAATATTTTTTAAACATATTCATCTAAATTAAAATCTAAAATTTAGCTTAGTTATCCTTAAATTTTGAGGTTAGTAGAAAGCACCTAAATTTCATTTATAATTTACAACCTGCCTGCACTAATCGACACAGTTTGGTTATTTATGGCCGTTTATTAAGAAACATTCTCGACGATATGGTGAAAATCTTTGTGGGAAATACCGGCACCCCCCCCCCACTACTTCCCCAGCAAGTCACGCCCTAGGAGCCAAGCCGACCTTCGACCCCAACACAAGTTTTACCGCCACCGGCAAAATAACCCTTATTTATAAAAAAAATATTTCGTGAATGACTGTATCAATAGGTACACATCAAATATTGTCACTTACTTCAATAAAACTGAAATTATAAGACTATTAAGTATCTAATAATATTCTGAATCTTTTCTCGGGATTAAAAATGTTAAAACATTTTTTATTAATTATTGCTGGGAAAACATAAATATTTAATGAAAATCCTCGATATTGCATAATAGAACTCAATTAATACACTGAGTTGTTCTTTAACTTATGTTTTTGGTCAAACCAGTAAGGCTATTTGACTTGGTTGCTACCATTTTAAGCGTTAGTGAGATATAAAAGTTAAGTCACACCTGTGACACAGTACTAGTGTATATTATAATAAATAAGATCTGCAATATTTAAAAAATAAGGTTTTTTTAATAGCATAACATTTCTTAGTCAACTGTATTATTAAAATACAAATTTAATATATCCTAGTTACATGTGATTTCAAGTCATATGATATCGTTACACCTACGATAAATAAAATAGTAAGAATCATAACCGTATTCGCACATATGCATTATTATTCATTTAATATTTTAGTTTTGATCTAACCTAACAAATTCACTTTAGAATTTCATCATTCGATTAAAATAGAAAGGTATTTTTTGTTCATAGTCTTTTCTCTACAGAAAGCAAGCAGCAATATGTAGCACCCTAAGGGGTTTCTATATATTGCATTTATAATTACCAGCGCCAAGTGGTTAAATCGTAATAATATAAATATACCTAACGAGAAAACGTATGTTCTATTTGTTTTCAAAAACCGTTTGTCTTGTGTCTTATGCTCAGGTTATAGCGCCATCTACCCCATTCTTAGACTGAATGAAGTATAATGGTCACCGAATTTCTTGGAAACCAAAAAAGAAAAGCTACGTTATATGATGTAACATAAGTTTATTAAAATCTGGATTGTTTTCCTGAGAATGTTGTTGCAGTCCACGTAGAGCAAGGTGGAAGACTTAACCAAGCCATAAACGAAATGGAAGATGATTTAAGGACTATTGATTATTAGCATAAGTACTGCTGGATGTTTAAAATAAATCATTCTCGGCAACTCCCCAAAAGGTGAAGAAGAAAAAGAAGTATTGAGAGAAAGAGGAAACTTTTGAATTAAATTTCGAATCTTTTTTCGCAAAATCATTATATTGCCTTGTCAAGACCCATTTTGTGAAATTCCATACGATACAGTCCAGGGAGGGTTTCGACTTGGATGTGGTTTTCCTTGATTAGTCAGCGATCTAGTGCTTTGGGTTGGAGGATCCATTTTGATCTCCAGTATAAATTTCGCGTGTTTTCATATTAATGTACTGAGGCGTTCATTATATACTGAATACTTAATCAGATTCTCTTACGGGCAGATTTTCTCGCGTATGGCATATGAAATCATGTTTGAGGATCATCTTCATATGCCGATGCAGTCTCTTTTGGGCAGAAGAGCGTAATTCGTCTGTTACCGGTGTTCATTTATCTACATCTTGCAGCCCATATTTTAAGTTATACAATATTTTACCTTTACCTAGGGTATACATTTTAGAACATTTGATGTGTATTTTTAGAGAAAAAAAGATGATTTAAAAAAAAACTGTGAAATACACACATAAAATACTAGGTATAGAAACAATTTACCAGTGTCTATAGGGCTACTACCTTTTTAACAAGCGACCAAATCAATTACAAGAATTCATACAGAAACTACGCCAACTTTTGAGATTCACTGCATTTTTTCGGTGCAAAAATGTATGGCTGTTTCTCAGCAATTACACTTTTGGTTATGTTTATGTTTGTAAATGTGTATATATTTTGTACTCTGTTGTTTGTATTTTCGACCTGTCTGTGTCATGATGTATTTTACTGGACTATTAATAAATAAATTCTAATTCTATGTTATATCCAATCGTTCTGAGAAAAAGAACTACGTGATTTATATAAATGAGTTTACAAAACCAAAATAATTTTTAAAAAGTACTTTTCAAAGATCTGTACGCCCAATGTGAATTTAATATCAATTATTCTATTTTGAACAAAAAGTCTTTACAACACTATAGCACTGAAGTGTTTCGACAACTATGTTGTCACCAGCAGTAGCACTGATGCAGTGATTCATTAAAAAGCAAGTTATCTGTCCACCGTAGCGTATACAAAACAACACTGATTTCAATATTACAAAGATAGCGTATTTATACCCACACGTAAGCTATTACTACTATGAGTTACTTCGATCATATCTCCAGGATCGACGTCAAACGGTATGGTGGCAGAGCAACACTTTCGAATGGCGGAATGTGAATTGTGGAGTGCCTCAGGGCTCCATACTTGGACTCATACTATTTATTATTTATATAAATGGTTTACCTTCTAACTTAACCTGCGATGCCTACTTGTATGCTGATGATACATCTCTATTGATTAAGGAAATACCAACAACTTAAGTGACATACGAGAAACTGAATTGGAAAAACTAAAAACATAGTTTGCCAGTAACAAATTAAAATTAAATAACGAAAAGACTAACGTACTTGCTTTCCCGGTGCGTCAATATCAGACTGGGCACGGAGCAACCTTTCTTGGGAAACACATAAGCGATGAGCTGAAATCTATTGATCATATAAATATATTGTGTAGCAGATTGAGCACGACAATATATACAATAAGAAAAATGAGGAATGTTGTTTCCACTCAGGCTGCAAAATTAGCATATTTTTCAAATTTCCACAGTCCTGCATCCTATGGTATAGTCGCGTAGGGGAGTAGCTCGTGTATCCAGAGTGTTTTACTACTGCAAAAGGAAGCTGTTAGAGTGTTGTGCGGCCTACAGTATGGAGACTTTTGTAGAAACTATTTTAAACACCAGCGAATACTTACCATCATAAGTGTATACATTCTAGAGTGTGTGAAATTTGTGCATAAGAACCTGCACCGCTTTGAAAAAAACTCCATGTACCATGAACACGACACAAGACACAAAGATGAATTAGCGATTCCACACCATCGTCTTGCTACAACCCAACAAGGAATTGGCTATTGGGGACCGAAACTGCACAATCGTCTACCTGGGGAGATAGAGACTTTGAGCGTCACTGGATTTTCCAGAAAGGTGAAACAGTTGCTGCTTTTGCATTCGTTCTATACTGTTGATGAATATCTGGAGCAGGTTTTTTGATTTGATTTTAATTGTGATTTTATGTTAGTAAGTTGATTATGTTTTGTGTCATTTTGTTAGGAGTTGACTTGTTCATACTATTGTATCGAATTTTGTCTTATTTATGTACACGTGTGCACTTTCATGTATATGTAATGACGTGTCATATGATTTACATTATTTTGACTAATAAAGACTGATTACTGATTACTACATCGTTAACTCTAATTGATCATTGTACCGCTTAATACTAAAATCCTGCCCTCTAATTCTAATATTCTAAGAAACTAAGGGTACCTGACAGTCGTATCAGTTTTTACACCACAAACTTATTGATTGGGGTATCGGCCCGTCTTCTGAATTTATTAATCTATTTCTATTTTTGTATATGTATACTCTCATGCGAGAGATAAGCTGAATTTATTTAGAATAAGAAAATCTAGAAGACTGTGAAAAACAAGCTTACAGTGTTTATTTAGAGCAATTATTTATCTGTCATTTGGTGATTAGTTGTTGAAGTGGCGTTCCTTATATCACATATATATCAGCTACTTATTTCTTAAAAATAAAGGAAAATGGAATTAACCAAAGAGCACTTTCAAATCATAATTTACTTCAAACAAGTAAATCCCTTTGCGGCAAATCTAGGATTTCTAGGGGAAAGTTACCGGATAAATACCGCAATAGAGTCAGAAAGTAAAAGGAGGCGAGAATCTTAGACTCAACTGATGAGGCTAGTGAAAAAGCATCGACATGTATTGCAAATGACCCCGGTAAGAAGAAAAGAACTATTTTAAGCGTCTTAAGGGTAACGTTCTAATTACATATTGCGAATATAGCCAGATTTGGCTAAATACCCGAAAGGAGCCCACTGAAAGAAAACATTTCACCTCAGGCAAGGAAACACACGTAAAACTTTAAAAGATTATCTGCTGACTGACCCTGTTTATTATTACCTCACGGACATACATACGTTGGTAAGATAAGGTTTAAAAATCTAGTTCCTGTCAATTTTTCACAGGTCATCACCTTATTATCGTGGTATCGAATAAATAGCTGTATATATAAAGCTGGAAACATTGTATATTATCCACCGACAATAACATGAATACATATGGAAAAGTCTTATACATTTTTATACATTTTGCCAGAAAATTGTGAAATTTATTTGATTGGAGTGAAAATAAAAACTGTAGGATTAAATAGCCATGTTCAAGGATTAGAAATAAAAATATTAAAATAGAATAGAATAGAATAGCATTTATTCAATAATGTACATATAAATGTGTTGAACATGTCAGACATTGTAATCACAGTTTCAGGCAAGTAAATAAACAGAATATGGACAATATTTACATACAAGAAATATACAAAAAATACACATAACTAATTAGTCAGAGTCAAAGTTAATGCTTAAATACATACAATAAAATAGATAAAAACATTTTTTTAATAAAATTGGATTCTTTATATTGTAACTGTAATTGTACTACTATCCATAAAATTAGTGACGAGAATTTTATGTAAGTGAATTCTTTGATATAGAAAATGATGCTTTAGTATATAAGTAGTTTTTTGATACACAAAATGGTATAATGTTTTAGTTCACAAAAGTGTAATTAAGATGAAATAACTTCACTTTTATATAAAGTATTATTTGTTAATCTTTTCTTAAATAAAAAGTTATTCTTATATAGTGTTTTGATCGTATATCCGATGCTTGTGTTTGTTAGTAAACATTTTGAAATATGTAATGTGATCCAAAATAATGTAAATTACATGAATTTAAAAATTTCTATGTAGACTACAATAATCATTGCTTTTATGATTTCTTACATTCTTTTGGATAATATTATCCATTCTAAAATTTCCGAAATATTCACTCATAAATGTTTGTATATTTTTAATTATGTTTTTATTTATAGGAAACAAATCATTTATTACTGATAAAATAATAGGTTTGTTCAAATAGAACTAATTATTTACTTTTGTATACAGTGTGATAAGGAAAGTACAGACATGTAACAGTACATCGTAACGTAACTCATACGGGAATCATGTTTAGATGACATCGGGCAACAACAAACATTAAACAATTATTTGTTGTTATGCCTGGTTGTTTGTTGTTATGATACGATATTTTGTTACATGTATGTACATACCTTACCAGCCTGTATATCAAACTAAATAATTTAATTTATTTGAAAAAACCTCTTGTTGTATCAGTACTAAATGATTTGCTTCCTATAAATAAAAATATAGTTGCGGTTCACGCTTATTTTGAAGGTATTCCGAAAGAATATTGGGGAGTTTTTAAACAGTGAAAAGAAAGTATGGCCAAATGTATCATTGCTGATGGGAATTACTTTGAGCATATTTAAAATAAAATCGTAGAAGATATTAGCCATGTTTTATATTTTCAATAATATCAGCTTGTTTCTCGTATACTTCCATTTTGAGGATATGCGAAAATACGAACGAAATTGTCAACGAAGCTTCACATGCTATTTTGCTTTGTCTTTACTTCAACTTTCACAAAATTACAGTGAAATTATATGTGAACACGACGTAATAACATGGAAACAATCCGGTATCCCGGTGACGCAACAATTTCATACTACGTATTACAAAAAACAGGATCCCGTAATTGAGATGAATTCCCGTCGGTCTCGTGCTGTGTTTCTAAACATTGTGAAGTTGCAGCAGTTTTATTGAAAACACTGTTTGTTAATATTTATAGCCTATCATCATCGATTGAATACAGGCTTGGAATCACTTAATAATAAATAAACGTCTTATAAGTACTTCAATATTGTTGTAAGCCATTTCAAATAAGCTGGACAATGAAAATGATAGTATGTTTGCATGTTGTACATATTATTAAGGCTTTTCTTACGTGAATTTGTTTATAAATGCAATAAAGTTGTTATGCATCAATATATGAATATTTTCTGATGGTATGAAATTATTTGTTGAGCGTGAATTAATTAGATTTGAAAGTTATTAATTGCAATATTATATGTTGTCTAAATAGATATTTTGATATTCAAAATGAGACGTTATTAAAAAAAAGTATTATAAATTTGTACTATGTGAATACGGTGTAATTTAAATTTTAAAAGAGAAAAGATTATATTTGAATATATTAAACTAGCTGGCCCACCAGACGTTGTGCTACCCCTTCCGGTAGGTGGCGCAATGGGTTTGATTTTGTCAATGCCAATTTTATCTGCTATCGCTGCGCGATATGAAGCCGTCACATAATGACATTTCTCTGATCCTGGTAACCTCAAAATATCTATCATTATGTGGCTCCATCTATCCAAAGCATTATAAACTCATTGGTAATCGCTGAGCATTTCTAAAATCACAAGTTAAAAATATGCGGTATGCACATAACTTCGATTTACATTGATGATTTTGATTCTTGTAACCTCAAAATATTGATCATTATGTGGCGCCATCTAACAGTACCCAAAAGAAATGATTTCTGAATTTTTATTGAAATAAACTTTAAAATAATACTTTAAATATAATTTTAAAATAATTAAAAAAGTGATGCTGATAATAGAATTGTTAGGTAGTGTCAAGAATTACAATTTTACTTACGTTTCTAACTTTTTATAACAATTCAAAGGGAAACACTAATTAGGAATCAATTACGTTGTAAAGTGTTTGTTAACGTAATCGCCGCTTTCAAATGTATTGGAAGATTTTGAAATTTTACTACTCCACATCGCAATATTTATTGCCTTATAAAATATTCAGCCACTCTGGCATATAATTTTCACCTCTTTTAAGCCTAATACCTATGTGGTCTACAGAATCGCAACTAAATGATCTTGTTATGACAAAGCAACTATCTTGTACAGTATACTCATATATTACAATAAACTGATATACATGCATGTACGTACACTTATTAAAAGAAATATAGAATATTTCCAAATGACATTGGTTAAGAAGATAATATTCAGTAACCTCTTTTTTCTGTGTATTTTGGTACATATTTGATGTATTTTTTTCCATTTTGGCACTATTACAATTTGCTAGTTTAGTTACTTACAGTAATGCACTCTTTGGTGTTGTCTATACCAAATCCGTTAGTATTTGTAGGCACACATTTCAAGGCAGACCAAAATTTGCTTATAACACTAATCAGTTTCATGTTGGCACTACTCAACCTTACGATGATAACAAGAAGCATTATGGGTAATAATTAAATAACTAGAGCATTTTAAAATTACTATAGCATCTTTATTTATTAAACAGGCGCAAGTCTAATTACAGAACAAAAATTGACAATGTTCAAATATTCATAATAAATCCACTTGTATCCTTTTTAAAATTGTTCTAAATCAGCCCTCAACTACCTTAGAGTTCACATACTTAAAGTTAATATTAAAGACCAAATAACGTGTGCTTTACTTCAGCTCTGCAATTTTTCCATTAGAATTTTATACATCTACAAATATTAAGATATAAATTTAACCTAAGAATGGAAAAAATTACAGCTATTCACCAAGAATTATCCTTATATTACATTTCGAATATTCAATGCTCATTTTTCGAAGTACCTTAATACTTGCCCTTTATCGCAGACTATTTTGGTAAGTTTTTTTCCGTGAGAAAACTGGATATATCGTGTTCTATTGGTACTCGATGTAACTTCCAAAATATGTTATAATAAATATGGAGCACACATTAAATGAAACGACTGAATATGGTAGTATTAGAATAATTTAAGTAGAAAAGAATATGGAATCTCAATAACAGTAGATTTGATATAATCGATATAATCCAATCATATTGCATATTTTTATCACGTGTTTTAAAAATGCTCAGCGATTATCAAGCATTTTAATGTGCTTTGGATAGATGGCGCCACATGAGGATCAATATTTTGAGGTTATAAAAATCAGAAAAATCCCGTTATGTGACTGCCTTATATCGCCCAGCGATATTAGATACAGTTGGTCTTGCAGTATGACTGGATATATCAAACCGGGTACAGGTCCGCCATATTGATACTACACTTACGTCAAACAGGTAGTGTTGGTAAAAAGTGGAGTGTTTGTTAATTGCATCGTGTCCTATACAAGTCCTATTCTAAAATCCAAACAAACTCTTTACATGCAATGGAAACATAATTAGTGTTTCCTTTTGAATTTTTATAAAAACTTCGAAATGTTAGTAAAATTGTTATTCTTGACACAACTGAACAACTTCATTTTTAACAACACTTTTTATATTTTATTTCGTTCTATTTCATTATTTTAAAAAAATTAATATTAATTATTGCAAAGTTAATGTTTATAGTGTTATTTTAAAGTTTAGTTCAATAAAAATTCAGAAATTACTTCTTTGGGTACTTCTAGATGGCGTTACATAAGAATCCATATTTTGAGGTTATCAGAATCAAATTCATCAATGTAAACCGAACTATATGACGGCCTTATATCGCGCAGCGATATCAGATACAGTTGGCCCTGGATTTTGTTAGAGTGCCTTTATAATGTGAGTGCTGACAAGAGATATAGGAAATCAATGTAAATAAAATCCGCCATTATGTGGGTATCTGTGAATATCCTATAATTCAGCTTCACTAGATTGATAACCTATAATTTCGTATATATAGGATGTGTAGTTGGGTTGTTTTTTGACTTCACTGCTGCGTTTGACTCGGTATGGAGCAGCTTTGTTGAGGAAAAATTGAACGCGATTGGCATCAGGGGCAATGTGCTGAGGTTAATTTTGTCATTTTTGGAACACAGGCATATGGTTGTGGATGTGAATGGTTCAAAATCTGGACTGTATGAGGTGAATCTCGGTGTGGCTCAGGGCTCTATCCTGGGACCCCTAATATTCATACTTTTCATTAACGACATGAAATCGTATGTAAAGAATGGCCACCTAATCAATTATGCAGACGACATCCATTGTAGTTGTGGGTGAGAATGACAACGATCTTCAACTGAAGATAGAAAGTGTAGTGCGCACATTAGAAACATGGTGCAGGCAGAACAGAATAATATTAAATAGTAAAAAGACTGTAATTGTGAAATTTCCTGTTAGGGACAATATCTCTATGAAAATTCCGGGTGAGGCTGAGTGTGCTAACTTTCTGGGAACATGTTTGGATTCGAATATGAATTGGTCCATTCAAGTTCAAAACATAATCTCTAAAATTAATAAAAGTTTTTACGCAATAATGAAATTAAAAAACTGTCTCGATACTAGTGGCCTATTGCATATTTATTATGCCATGGTATACTGTCATCTGTCTTATCACATTATTGTGTGGGGCAGGGCAACTGAGATCAACAAACTTTTTATAGTGCAAAAAAGAGTGATCCCATTGATTTTTAACTTGAAACATAGAGAAACTTGTTGTGATACTTTTCGCCGATATAGTATATTGACCCTGCCCAGTATATCTGTATAAGTGCGCAATTCTTGCTTACGAGAGACGTCAAACTTTGATTACAAACTCTCACTATCATGATTATGAGACTCGTAATCGGAGGTGTTTGTGTGTTCCCTTGCATCGAACAGCCGCATATGAGAAGTCTCCTCGGTATTCATGCATTCGGATGTACGACCGCCTTCCGGAAGATCTGAAAACCCTCAATTGTAAGAAAACCTTTAAGGAGAAACTGAAGCCAATATCTTGTGAACAAATGCTATTATGATGTAAAGGATTATTTTAATTAATTTGTTTATCTGTTGTGATTTATTGTTATGTAAGTAATGTTTGAATTTGTTGACGAAACTGTTGAACTAACACTACAAACGCAAATATTTAACGACAAAATTAGTAACACAAGTACTGTATATTAGATTTATTGAAAGAATACCAAAGCATATCCATATATATATGTATGTATAGAAGAAAATATATAGTGAGAGGATTACAGAAAAAGCGAAGCATATTTAGCATTCTAGCATAATGATTTTGTGCAAATAAGATATTTAAGTAAGTACATTTGTTTATTTTTCTACTCCCGTGTTTAAAATGCCATTTATCGCATAGGTTTCCATGACGCTAAGTGATTTTTTAAAGACACCTTGACAAACTGTGGCTTGGTACAGTTTAGTCACGGGCTGAAGTTAGTTCTAGGTTTTTTAAATACAAAAATTAAGTACATAAAATTCAATCAGATGGTTAACACTTGTCATCAGTCTGTCAAAATAACCCGCATGGTGTGACAATACAGAAGTAATTCTGTATTATTTTAATACATAATATACTCTTATAATTGAGCGATATATAAAACTAAAATGCAATTCCAATTATAACAGATGAGGAACATGAAATAAATGCAATGCTAGGATGTTTTGAGAATGTACAGGGATTATTAATGTTGGTGTATTGGAGAACATCTTGCATTCACGATTACTGTTACTGGAAAGAGCTATAACTCTCAGAAATGGAAACAAGTACTCTTGATGCATAACAATAGAACCATTCGGCAAAATAAAAGAACCTCAACTTATACATAAATATTCAAAATCAAAGCTGAAATATACAAACCACTTTTTAATATTTTTTTTAGTTTTCGAACTTAATCTAACTTTTATATTAGTAAGAATATAAATATATACTCAATAATAAAATTTCCTTTCTTCTTGAATACAATTAATGTTATTTATATAAAGAAAAAAAATTTTTTGACGAAAGGGTAATATTTTAAATCTTATTTATATCAAAATAAAGTTATATATCTTCCTTACATCTGGTATTTTTTTATAATTCTAATGTGTACATTTATTTAACCCCTGAATATATAATCATATTGTTATTACACCATCGGCATTTCAAATTCTTATCACTTTCATTATTACATAATACGGCATATTTCTAAACCCTTACATTCAATTGTATTAATAATCAATAAAAAGATAATACAGAGAGCATTTTCTTAAGAAATCATACATTTTCAATGTAATCCAACATATTACTTAATTAACGACAACCATTCACTTGATATAGATTTACCATAACGTCTGACTTAAGTTATTTAATTTGGTTTAAATAAATGGAATGCCTACAAAATTTTAGCTAGCCAATGGTTTGAAGGAAAACTACAAGTATGTAAACCCGCTACCATGGATCACCTTGTATATATGTAGAAAAATATATATAAAATGTATAACAAAATGTGCAAAAACGTATTAAGCCTATTCTCGTAAAGGTTTCTAAAACTAAATATGCTTACATATAGCAGATTTGTCCTTCTTACCTCATAACTACTTTACTGTCCTTCATATGTACCTACATACAAACACGCAGGAGAATAGGCCTGTAAAATTACAACTGGTATATTTATGAATTGCAAATGCTCATGCTGCGCTTGTACATACTATACACTTTCTACATTATTTTATACGCGACAACGGCAACGCAACGAACGGTCATCAAAGCAAAAAGTTTTATTATCCGCTTATGTGGTTTAAAAGACGATTCATCCTCGGAATAGATTATAAAACTATTTCTTTTCAATTGCCCTTTAAAGACAACTACTACAACAACTACTTTCTCGATATGTTCTTTTATGTTGTTCATTTGTATTGATGGTTGTTGCTCCGTTCTTGAAATGTTATTGTGAATGTAAGTATTTTTAAAATTGTGGTCATTTAACATAACAACATACATCAGTCATTCTTCTAGGAAGCAAAACTTCTTATTTCAAAATGCAGAAGAACCACAGAAGAGGCAAATTTAAGATTAAATACATTTAATACGTTCCAATAATGGGTGGAGACTGTGGCTAACAATCTGAAATAAAATGCAAAAGGAAAATCCTTTTGCATTTTATTTCACATTTAATACGTAGAAGGTCAAAGAGAATGTGAACCACTTCGAAGACTAGGATTTCACAGAATATATTTTCGAGAACTTGTAGGATTTCATCCAGATCGAACATACTAGAAAATTATACAAAATAAAATTGTTATCTGTTTTCACTATGTATAGGTACCACCCCATTGGGTGACACAATGTAGAGAAACCCCTATCTCTAAATTAAGATATTTAATTTATAGTTAAACTTTAGAAATAAAATGTAAAATTATTTGTTTTGCCGGCTCAACTCAAATTAACTCAGGGAGATTCGAGTTAATTGAAATGATTAAGTAAAAGGGTTTCCTGTACATTAATTAAAAAATACTATTTAAAATTTTAATAATTCTTATATTAAAATCAATGAATCCTGTATCTATAATTTTACAAACAACACAAGAAGTAACATATATTTAAAAAGCAATTCAAATACATTTCTTTACAAACATTAAACTAACACAAACATTTCTGTAGGTCCTTTGTTCGATTCAATCGTAAGCTATAAACGCCAGAATTTATTACATACAATGCACATTCTATATTATACGTGTTTATATTGATACTTGTGAACATATCAAGTTACTTTACACATATATTTGTTAGACGATATTTATTTAATTACTTACAGTTTGAACTTTTATTTTTACATTCTCTCCTCCTTTATTCCATAAAACATTACAGTCATTAAACAATAATCATTTAAATACTGCCTTATCAAAATTCTTCTTATTCATCTTCTTTTTTGTACTTTTCCAGCAGGAACTTCGGGCTGCTTATTATCACCGAAATCTTGTTTATTTCTACAATGTTTTCAACGGCATCATTTGCTTGTTATGCCACTCGAACTACAATCTTTATTTTAACAATATAACACGTTGCACAATTACTTCTTAGGTGCAACTTTGACCACTAATTTACTACGTTTTCTCGGTAGTAAATTATTATTGAAGTTAATTTAACAATGACTCTTATACGTAGTCTAATGTTAGGAGTTAGCCTTTTGATACGATATTTAACGTATGTTGCTGTCGACTCTCCTAATTCACTGTTAACCGACTCTGATGGCCGTTCGACTATCCACTTGGAGTCCTTCTTTGCAGTTGACTTTCTGACTCGAAGTGTCACTGCCGACTCTCTTGTTTCTCACGCGTATTTCTCTTTTATATCAGAATGTCTGGGGTTCCCCGCTTTCCACAAAGTTCAGAGTTTCCCATTCACATTTACACACACATACACGTTCATTTAGCCGCGGGATTGTATATCGCCATTGGAGTGTTTATCACATTAATATAACTTTTCGGCGTCACCTTTTTTACACATAAACCTATACAAAACCTATGACTAATATCTACTTAATAATACAATAACATATTCATTGATATTAAATATTATTTCCCTTCAAAATATTAATAACAAAATATACTTAATTAAATCCTTAAAAAAATAATAAGAATTATAAAATTAATAAAGTGAAATGAGCTGTACCATTACAACTAGAATGAACGTAAAATTAAATAATACGATAACTATCAGTGAAGGAGGCAAATTTAATGCATTAAATACATTTAATACGTAAAAGGTCAAAGAGAATGTCACTTCGAAGACTAGGATTTTAGAGAGTATATTTTCGAGAACTTGTGGAATTTCATCCAGATCGAACATACTAGAAAATTATACAAGATAATTTTTTATCTGTTTTCACTAAGAATAACTTAAATTTTAAAATTAAGAAAGTATTGTAACGAGCGCGCGCATGTTCACGGCTATACCGTGAAGGGCATCGGCAACTACAAAGGATACGACGTCACGCATTCCAGAGATAAGTATAAAATTCTAATATATTAGTCATCGCGGAATATACTAAAATGGAAACTTCTTGGAATCGATACGTGCATACAGCTTGCTCAACGTTATAACAGTATTGGTTGTCCAACAGTGGGACTTTATTTTTACCTATAAGAGTATGCAATGATCGGATTTTAAATTAGAATATGTAAGGTCACTACTGGTGGTGATTGCACATAGTGAGTTACAACACTCTACTCTGCCGCCAATATTATTAACGATGCGTCAATCTCAGCGATTATTTGAACGTTCAATACTGACGTCGATATGGCTGCATATCCATGCGGATGGTTCTAGTTCCAATCGCACCTGCGTATAGGAATCCCACAACTTTAATATTTCTGTTCACTTAACCTTAACTCTGACACCTCGTGACGCAAATACACTAACCTCGATGAGGATCAATTGATCTTAATTAATTTTTTGTACTCACCGCCTGTAAAGTGACATTTGGCGCATGTGTAGCTCGACTGGGAAATACGTTTTCCCGGTTGAGGCGACTGTAAAAATTGAAAAAAACACTGGCACTTTGGGACATTTAGAAAAAAATCTAACTTGGTAGTAATAAAATTTAGTCTATAAAATACTACTTCCTTCCACTATTCTTCACTAAAAGTTGGGGAAATAGGAGTAATAATTAAAAATTCTTCCAAAAAAATTGTGGCGCCATCTATTTGACGATATTTTAAGCGACATCTTAAGCAAGATTCAAGCGCCATCTATTGGAACCACATCGACAATCATATTGGCAGTTCGGAATTGTTTGTATTTAAACCAAAAAACGCAACAAATGTACTATAAATTAATAAATATAAGAATAAATACCTCATGTTTGCCATGTGTAAGAATATAATAACTTAATTTTAGGGAAAGGTGAGTAATAGTTACATACCTACATGAAATGCTTAAATTAATTAGGTGATCTATCTTAGGTTAGGTATGCTACCAATGACATTAATCAATAATATTTTTTTAATTTAATGTTCGTACAAAACATATTGTACAAACCACTTGCGTGAAGACATCTCCCACGCATTCGCGCAATTAAAAGCACTCGCTTCCTGCGGTCGCTCGTGCTTACAATGTGCGCTCATGCGGGAAGATAGTCTTCCCGCACTTGGTTCGTAAATAACTATTGAAAGTGATGGTTATGATAATTCTATAGTTCCATGAAAGTACCTCGAAGAGGGTTCTTTAATACGGTAAGGCATATATTTATGTTTCTTTAAATATATGTCGCTAAGAGTAAAATAATAACAGAGATTGTTCGACATATAACTTTTTTTACATATTTATTTTTAAACAACACATATTACATGTTTAAATATAATAAATCACATTCCCTGGAACATTACACGCATTGCATAGGTTATTGTGGTTTTCCATTTATTGACAATTATCTCGCCCAATACTACAATTGAAGGCATTATTCCAAAAACCAGACAAGTCCAAAATATCGTATTTTGAAGTTGCCGCCATTTTATATACGTGAAAATAGCCGCTATTTAATGGTGTAATTTGTTTCACCAAAAACCAGACGTGTCGGGAGATATAAAGCTCTGAAATAAGTGCAATTCTACAAAAACAAGATAAGTCCGTGGCAATTCCGCCAAAAACCAGACAAGTCCTGGACTTGTCTGGTTTTTTACGACACACGTGTGTGATGCGTTGTGACCACTCACTTGCTAACAGGTGTTTAAAGAGTAGAGTCATTATAATTGTAGCCGTAATTATTATTATTACAATGGATACTACTGAGTGGCCTAAAAAGAGGCAGAAAAGTGCAAAAAAGGAGAGTATAATTCGAGATAAAAAAGTACATGGTGAAGAACATGTGAACCACGTGGGTAAAATGGTTGCAATGAGAAAAACCGGTGAAGATTGCAGGTATGTATCTTAGGTTAGGTTACTTGTCTTGTGTGATTAAACCGACTGTTACATAAGTCAGATTAGGTGAGGTTTTGACCACGTAAGGTATTAGGTACCATAGGTGGTCAAATTTTGTTTTCGTATTACATACTAAATACATACTTGTAAACAATAGTTTTATATCTTTCTAGATGTGCGAGGTTGCAATGTTTCAACAAAGTAGGCATTAACACAAGGAATAAAATTTTGGAAGATTTTAACAATTTGGCTTCAAAGGATGAGCAAGACTCTCATCTATGTGGTCTAGTAGATCTTTGTCCAGTTGCAAGAAAACGTCCAAGAAAAGATGAGCCAGAGGCAAGAAAAGACCACGCTGCAACGTACTCCTACAAAATCCGTAGTGAAGGTATCGATGTTCCTATATGTCACAAAGCCTTTTTAAGCTTCCATGGCATTTCCAAGAACAGAGTCACTAGATTACAGCAAAGCTTGCTATTAACTGGAAACTCTCCTAAAAGTAAACAAGGCAAACATAGTAATAGACCTAGAATGCTTCCCGATTGCATAAAGTATCTTGTAGAGAATCATATTAACTCATACCAAGCCAGAAAATCTCACTACTCACTCAGAGACAATCCCCACCGGAAGTATCTTTCTGAGGATTTAAGCATATCTGTCATGCATAAACACTTTCTTGAGCTATATAGGATAAATATTTCTTATAAGTCATATTGGTCTGTTTTTAATACTTTTAACATTCATTTTGGTTATCCGAGGTCAGACACATGTGCTATTTGCGATTCCCTTCAACAAAAGTTGAATGCAGCTACTGATGACGAATCAAAAGCTCAATATACCAGAGAGCAAAAGCTTCATCTACGAAAAGCGGAAGCTTTTAAGGCAGAAAAAAAAGGTATATTATGAAGGCTAAGGAAGGGAGCGTGACATGCCTGTCGTTCGACTTTATGCAAAATCTTCCGCTTCCACACATTCCAAGTGGTCCTGTTTACTATTCGCGCCAATTGTGGTTTAATATTTTTGGAGTTCATGACTTATCAGATGATTCTGTGACCATGTATCGTTACCTAGAAAGTGAAGCACACAAAGGTGCAAACGAAGTGACATCTATGTTGCTAGACGCCATAAATAACCTTCCGGACAATAAAAGAAAGGATGAGCTCGTACTGATCTCTGATGGCTGTCCCGGGCAAAACAAGAACAAGACAATGGTCCAGTTTCTGTATTGCTTGGTCCATGTCTTAAAAATTTTCAAGCGAGTTACCTATCTCTTTCCTATGAGAGGACACAGTTATCTTCCTAATGATCAAGATTTCGCTTTAATAGGAAACAAGAAAAAGAAAGCCAACATAGTAACACTTCCAGAACATTGGGACAAAGTAGTACAGGATGCACGACAACATCCTTCACCATTCAACCTAAAAATAATGACCCACAAAGACTTTTTCGACATTAGAAGCGCTGTGGAACCTTTGTTCTTGAAAACACCTAAACCTCCACTAAAACTTCAACAAGTAAGAATGATGTTGTTTGACAAACATGATATTCATGTTAATCTGCGAACGTCGTACCATGGATTGTGGGAAAGACATATTGTGGTAAACAAGTCCTACATAAACAGAGGAAAAAATACTCTTGACATTCGAAAGCTTTACCAGTCACCTCCAGGAATACAACCTGCAAAAGCCACTAACCTGCGAGAACTCATCCAGTACCTTGAGAACCCAGTTCACCGCCAGTACTATGAATCTCTATTGAAAGATCCTGCTCCTAATAATACTAATCAGGCAACTGAAGAGAGCAACGTTGATATTGATGACGACGATAATTCCGATGGTTGTGAAGATAACTAAGCGACTGTTATTTTGGAAATACCACTTTTTGTAATAATATTACATGTATAATATAATATTACAAACAGAAATAATGATTATTGCTAGTAACTTTCTGCAAAAACCAGACAAGTCCAATGAATTTTATTTTTTTTCTCAAAATATCTTACATATAACCACTTTATTATAGTATCCATGGGACGTTATTAATGAGACCTAACCATATAAAAATTATAAACATTTCCCGCTGTCTGCAAAGCAAGCTACACTGTTTTTTCAAGTTTCCCAAAATTCTCATTTTTGGACGTGTCTGCTTTTTGGTATAATGCCTTCAATTGACTTATATATTAAAATAATTAAAACTAATAAATGTTCATTAAAATCCAAACGAAATTAGAGGTATAACTTAACCATCTACCTTCTATTAAAATAAATGTTTCTGTTTTCTAAAAACTAATATACGTCATTTCATGTCAAAGCTTATTTTTAAAAAATTAAAATATGGCGCCGATTCTCTGTTACAGCCAATCAACTGCAAGGCAAATTAAATGATAATCTAAGTCTTTTCTATGTTTTTATGTACGCACATGCACGAAAATACCAAACAAACTTGTTGAATTGAAAGAATAAGAACGTTAACAATATGACCAAGACATGCTTTCGTTTTCCTTAAGAGCAAACGCTACAGGTAATACCAGTTATAGAACGAGAAAAAGAATAATTGCGACAAAAACCTCATGTGGTAAATTGTTTATTTAAGTCGCATGTTCGTGAGTCTAAACACAAAAAAGAAACAACTTCTTAGAATCCGTGATGCTCTAAGCTATACTTTCCTATTATTATTTACAATTATTATTAAAGGATTAACAAGTTCCTAAATTGCTTCATTACAAATCTTGAGGTTTTTTAAAGAATTTATTGATTTCTAAAAATAGCCCTGATTTCGAAACAAAGCGACCTCTTTCTTTGGTCTTGCACAAAATTTTTCATAAAACAAAATTAAAAGATCATATTCCTATATTATTGCATATTTCAGAGATAAATATTGTAAACAAAATACACTAAAAATACACTTGTACCACACTAATGCACAAAAAGATAGATAAGCATTCAACAACGATGTTGTCTTCATCAGGAGCACTAATTAATAAAAACCGCATTGAACTGCTGAACCCGTGCCGTGTGTCACTTATAAAGGACCACAAATATTTTAAATATATTTGCTTATATTGTACCTATGCCAGATGTATTTTCTGTTACAAAGCAGTTTAATATACAGTGTGCCCATAAAGTCTCGATCCATTAGATGGCAAACGTAGTGATATATCTTTTCGATCGCGGGTATTTAAAATGTTAACTTTACAAGAGAGGATAGTCGTAGTGAGTGCCCGATTGCGAGAGTTAACTTATGAAGAATGTCGCGAAGAGTTTACAAGGAAGTTTAGAAAACCAAAGCCCACACGAGCCAATATTCGACGACTAGTCAATAAATTTCGACGTACAGGAAACGTTAATGATGAGTCGCGTTAAGGAAGACCTCCCGATTTTTTTTTTGTTTTTTTTTCATAGCAGCGGTAGAAGAAATTACACCAGATATGCTGCAGAACGTGTTTCGGTGCACTGTAGAGCGGTGGGAAAAATGCTTCGAAATAGGGGGCGGCCATGTCGAATTACGTTAGGTATGTTATTACTTATTTGTTAACATTGTTCTTATCTATAGGACGTTCTCAATTAAATGGATAGAGACTATTTGGGCACACTGTATACTGGAACCTATGTATTGAAAAATTGAATACAATTAACCAAGCACACCTTCCATGCTAGCTAATGCAGAAAATGTCAGAAAAAAGGTGAATATACTTAAGCATAAAGGCCCCCAGTATGAAAAAGATGTGTACAAGCATAAAAAGGAAGATGTCTAGCATGAAAAAGAAGAGGACAAGCATGAAAAAGAAGGGTACAAGCATAAAAAAACTGTACAAGCACGAAAAAGAAGTATACAAGCATGAAAAAAAATGTGCAACAAGAAAAGGTGTGTACAAGTGCTATTTTCATCAGCGCATTAAGAAATGGATTTAACTGCTGAATTGTGGTATAGCATCATAACTTGGAAAAAATATTTTCATCAAACATATTTCAAGGCCTCGCTTGGCCTCTAACCATTTCCTACTTTATGTGACTTTGTAACCTTTAAGCAATCCACAACCCTGTCATGATAAAATGTTCAAACATCATAGTGATGTTCAACAGATAAAATGCACCCACAAGCCAAGAGTGTTGGATATGAATTTATAATTACCAATTTTCACTAACTTAAACAGGAAGAACAGAAGCGAGGTTTGCATGCATTGCTAAAGTGGATGATGGGTGAGTTTCCCTTAATTAGTTGTTCTTGTTTTTGTTTACTTTAAGAACAATGGCTTGCAAACTTAATGATCTCTTGGCAAACTGGTAACATAATGGTCTTAATGGCTTTCCAATCTGCTTCAATAAGGCAATAGACATTTCGTTGGCTTACATTAAAAATTAAATGCTATGATGTACATACAAACTTTACAGAACGGGTCTTAGTGTAGTTACATGTTGGGAGAGCTTTATTTTGCATTCTAAGTCTCCCATAGCTAGTTGATAAACAACTAAAGCATGACTACAGTAAATCCGGCTTCAACATTTTTCTTAACTTGCTCGGCTGCGGAATGTACAACGTTTGGTGAAAATATTTTTTCCAAGTTATGAAGCTATAGCACAATAGGTATAATGAATGATATTATTATAGCAGTAAATATTTTGAAGAATTATTCAATCAGCACGTCCGATAAATTCGCGAATTTTTTAAATTAAAAACTAAATAAATTACGCCAGTCGGATTTGAACCACCTGCCATAAAGTGCAAGAGGTTTGAAGAAACTGCAATTTTTGAAAAGTTTCTGAACCTTAAAGTTCAAATAAAATCTGATTTAGACACAAGATTTTTAAAAACGACAAAATTATCTTGATAGAGCGTGAGTCGTACAATAATTTAGTACCATGACGTCAACCTTCTATTTCAAAAATTGAGGATGCGTTATAGTATCAAAGGCGATTTTACAATACTGACGTTCCTAAAAATTTAAATAAAATCGCTTCTAATAGATATTTTTCAAAACGGAAGAACTTTAATTTGTTGGGCATGTTGTAATATATCTATGCAAAATTCCAGCCTTCTACCGTAAAAATTGACGATGTGTTCAAGAGAAATGTTATGCAAATTTTGCAGTTTTTGGCACTTTGCCAAATCCCGCTTTGGTTTCCTGAACCCTACCCACATTCTAGGTTCGCCTTTGCGGTCTTTAAAAATATATCGAAAAAAAAATTGTAAATCGGCCCTCTAGTTTCTATGGGTAGACACCTTCTCTAATGTTAAACTAAGGTGTCAAGTATATTGGAGGTGAAATAAAATGCAAAAAGAAAAATCCCGCTAGATTTATGTAGTATATATAGGGATGTTGTTTGTTAAGATATCAGTGTATCCTACTGGTGATTTGGTGAAGAGCATATCTTCTAAAGTAACACCTTAGCCAAAAATACTACGTTTGACACTCTTTTTTGTTTTTCGAGAGATTTCGACTGAAGATGACAACTTAGTTGCCGAAATACGTATATAGATTTTTCTGTATTATTTTGTGGTAAGGGATTTTTCCTTTTGCATTTATTTCAGATTTTTAGCCACAGTCTCCACACACTATTAGATATATTGGAGGTAGCGCTACCGCCCTACCTGTGATCGCTGGTCGTAGGACTCGACAAAACTTATTGCCGCAAATGTGCGTAACCTTCAAAAACCAATACCGTCCAGTTAATACCTATGTAAAATGTGTTCTTAATTATACAGAAAATCAAGTATTTAATACAGTTATTGCCATGACAAAAAATGGAATAGAGAGATTATATGTATGTATGTAGATACATGGGTACATAAATATATATTTAATAATCATCAAGTCCGAAATATGTGAATAATGTTTTCTTGTAATAATGTTTTCTTGTTTGTTAATTTCGTATACATAAACTTTGGTTGCGTGAGCAGAAAACATCAGCTTAGCAGTCGCATCGCATAACATAAACACCGTTAATCAGCAAGTCTCGTTTGCTGAACAAATTATTATTCAGATATTATTTCCTAAATAAACATGTTTATATAATAAAAAACTTGTATATTTGCAAATAGTATTTAAAGTAAATAAAGAAACACATTCAGTAATAAATATATAATATAATATATATAAAAATATGTTCAATTAATTGAGGTAGCTTACGGTTCTTGGTGGAACATTTTGTTAATGTTAAGTGTTTTTCAGTACATTGCTGCCAGTTTGCCTGTATTAACTAATAAGATTCTATTAATTGAGTTAGCATACGGTTCTTGGTGGAACATTTTGTTAATGTATAAGCGTTTTTCGGTACATTGCTGCTAGTTTGCCTGTATTGGCTAATAGAATTCTATTAATTGAGTTAGCAGATGGTTCTTGGTGGAACATTTTGTTAATGTATAATTAATTAAAAATATAATTAATCTAGTTATCCAAGCTTTTAGACAAATCTAAAAATAAGTCAAGGTGTTACTTTAATAAATATTTTGTAATATACGGAGAAAAAAGAAATAATTAGTTATCAAACCGTCACAAGGTGTTATGGGTTGAATCGTCCATATTTCGTCACTTTACTAAACATTTTTGGATCAGGAAAGCAAGATTTCCTAGACAGTAAAAACCAGACTAGTACGATTTTACTGCAACCTCATCCTGTGTAATTTTTAAGTTGATCATAGCGCCAAGTAGAAGATTAAAATATTTTATTTCTTGTACCATTTGTACTTCTAGCTAGAGTGAACAAGTCGTTAGATTCTATGCCAAAGTATAATTTTCAGCATAGTAACGCTCGTAGGGTAGACTCCAGCATGCAGCTTCTTTCATCCGACCAAATATGTTTCATCATCGAGAAAACACGCTCCAAAGGTGTAAACATTCCTGCCAAACATAAAAATATTGGATCATTTTAACCAGTTTAGGTACAGCTATGTGTTTCGCGTGCAAATGTTTGAATGATTTGTCGGCGTAATCAACTTAGGTCGCTCTACGCTTCATTTTTTGAGTCAAAATAACCTTTTGCGGGTGAAAACTCGTCGAAACGATTATCATTATAAATTTTTGATATCGGAACCGTGTATTTCATTGATAGCCTCAGCAATCTCTTCCCATTTCAATATGTTTTACAATGCCACCCATGCGAATATTTCGGCACCACCGAAACTATTTTTCCACAATTCGATGTAAGTTACTATCCATCCTTTCCTGATGATTAGATTTCAGTAGTCTTAGCTCCTCTTGCGGCACCGAATTTTGGTTCAACGAATGTTGAGATCAATTTGGACGTACAGGCAGAAGTTTTGATGCTCATTATATGCACTGTGTGAAACCAGCCTCTTTTGCTGCCATAACTAAAGCATCTTGAACTGGATCATCGTTATAAAAAAGAATATTTATATATGAAATGCTTGAAGTCACCGTACCATTGCATGGTGTTTCACAGACTACAAATGATCCTTAAATCCGCTCATTGCGGACACTTCACTCTTCTGTGCTCACTATAAAGCTTTTTCATAATTGGGTAATTCTTTTTCAGTTTATACGTAAATTTGCATTTCTTTTCGGGATATAAACTTCAAAACATTTATAATATAATCTAAATTTAATAATTAATATCAAATTAGTGATGTTAATATTAATAAGAATATACATAACCATCTATTGAGTCATTAGTAGCTGCTTCCTCGATTGCTCTTTCGTGTTTTAAATAAAAGAAAAAAGAATTAATGGAAGATTCATGGTTGCTTGGGGCACATATTCTAAATATACTTTAAGTTTTGACGCACTTCCGGTTTCACCGGAAATGCGCAGAACTTAATTTTTTTAAATGACTCACTCTATATATTTTTGGTTTTTCTAGTACTGCTTTAAATTGTCTATTTAAATGTTTTCTCTTTTTCAAAATTGTGTCAATAGATTTTGAGTTATTATTATTTTTTCTTTGGAAATTTTTGACGAAAACACGTATTCAGCAAAAAAAGATTTTTTCATTGTTTTTAGAAGTAAAAACATCAACTTTGGTGGTGCTTGTAGCCAATAAAATTCTGCATCATTTGGTATCACAGCCTACTTCCTGAAATTTTCACATACCAAAAACTTTTTTTTTAATGGAACACCGGGTATTTTATTGTGGCATTTTTTCCTTCTTTTATCCACTTTCATTTTTAATTTAAAAATTAATAGATTAAATAAATCAGGTCAATAAAAATTATTTACTAAATTAAAACGTCTAAACCCTTTTTTTGTTAAAGTTTAATGTGTGTATTATTTTAATAAATGTACCAACCTAGTAAGAATCGTATTCTTGATCCGTTAACTATTGCCTTTCTGGCATTTATTTTGTTATTACCCGTATCATTATGAAGCGATCTTAATTGAAGTGATGATTATCAGTGATTGAGTACATCAAAAAGCATGTCAAAAAGTATATTTAAAAAATTAAAATAACGTGTTCCATTTATTTGGAGTAAAATCGACCACACCCTACTTTTACATATTCTCAAGATGGTAAAAGAAAGCAACGAATGTTTTATATTGCAAATTTTTCACACATCAATTCCAAATTGTAAACAGATAAGTTTGTCAGTAAGCAATACCAATTTAAATCTTTTAAAACATTCTGGCAGATACGTAAGTATGTTAATGGTCTCGGTAGTGTTAATTACACATACATGAGATCAACGAAAGTACCGTCAGACATTCATTACTACCCAGAGCAAATAAAAATTAGCATACTTCGATTAGTTTAATAGTTCTTAATGTTTGCAAGACACTCTTTTCCTGCTTCTAATTAGCGGATATTATAGCACACGACAATAACACAATTCTCAAGATAATCTGTCAAATTAATTGGCTAGAAATTCCTGGAGGATTTAGTTGTTTTATTTTTTAAAAAAATTTTTGGTTGTATATGCTTTTGTAGCCAACATCTTGTTTGATATATTTTTTAAAATTATACTAAATCAATCCTCAAATACTTTCGAGTTCAAATATTTAGACTTGTTGTTATATTAGCGGCCAAATAAGGTCCACCAATTCTGCTTCACCTCAACTCGGCAATTTTTCCATTAGAATTTGAAAAATGTTCTCTTGGCACATCTACAAATATTAAAATATTTCTAAGTTTAACCTAAAAATGCAAAAGGTTATAATAATAATAATAATAATAATAATAATAATAATAATAATATCATTTTATTGTCCAACAGCTATCACCATTTACAGGACATTTTACAATAATATAATAACAAACAAACAAAAAAACAAAAAAACAAAAAATACACGTGAACCAAAATAGCACAAGATAAAACATAGAAATATGTGTACACATATCTATTATCTGCATGAGCATAAAAAAAAAAAAATGAAAAGTGAAATAAACAATATTTAGAAGTAAGTCAAGAAAAATAATCCGGATAATGCCTATTGTAATTACGAGCTATGTGTGTTAGAGGAGCCTTTGATAAAACATTTGTATTACATCTAGCCACGCGAATAGTTTCTACTGAGCGCGCATTGTAGGCAGGTACAGAAAAATGAATCTGTGACAGCAAATACTGTGAGCTTATGCTGTTTCTTAAAACATTAACAAGAAAACGAGCGCTGTAGCGATCCCTCCGCACCGATAAGGAAACAGTACCGTGTCGTTCAAGTAGATGGTTGTAATCTGAACCTCTAGCTGGATAGGTACCATCCATTTTGTATGATAAATATTTCAAGAAACGCCTCTGTATACGCTCAATTGCTAACTGCAGATATGTGTAAATGGGATACCATACAATTGAAGCATATTCAAGTTTACTCCTAACAAGTGCATTGTACAGCGTCTTCAAGGCAAGCATATCCTGAAAGCCACGGCACGATCTGATTAAGAATCCCAGAGATCTGGATGATGCACGGCATATAGAACTGACATGTTCCGAGAAAGATAACCGATTATAGAAAAGAACGCCCAGATCACGGACTGTATCCCCCCTTGTAAGCGGAGTATGATTGACGTGATATCTGTATAACACGGGATTGCGTATTTTTGCATATGAAACAACAACACATTTGTCGATATTAAGTCGTAGGCCATTATCCGAACACCACCGATGTATTAAGTTGAGGTTGCTTTGTAAATGTACACAATCATCATCGTTACTGATCTTAGTAAAGATTTTCAGATCATCAGCATACGCGAGCACGTGGCAGTTAATAGAAGTTATAAGGTCATTAATAAACAAATTGAAAAGAAGGGGACCCAAATTAGAACCCTGCGGCACACCAGAACGTACGTAAAAAGTATTAGAAGTGAAGCCATTGTAATGGACGTAATTAAGTCTACCCGTAAGGTAAGATGACAAAAGCTGTATGAGGTCATGTGAAAAACCGAAAGAATCCAATTTAAGTATCAAAAGTGAGTGATCTATGACATCGAAAGCCTTAGAAAAATCAGTATAGACCACATCCACTTGTTCTCTCCTGTCAAGGGCTTCACTAATAAACTGAGTGACATGTGCCAAGTTCGTAATCGTAGATCTGCCAGAAAAAAAACCATGCTGATAATCTGAAATCAAATTGTTCACATTTCTATATATGTTTATGTACAAAAGATGTTCAAATATCTTAGCAAAATTAGACAAAATACATATAGCCCTGTAATTAGTAATGCACGATATATCACCCTTCTTGAAGACCGGTGTAATTCTACCTTTTTTCCATAATTGCGGAAAAGTATTAGTCTTTGGTGAAAGATTAAAAATGCCTGCAAGAGGTTTAGAGAGTTGTAATGCACACTTACGGACAATAAAACTAGGCAGCAAGTCATCGCCTGAGGCAATCCCAGATTTGAGGTATTCTATACTATTTAGGACTTCAAGTTCCGTAAAATTTCTAATATGAAATAAATTAACATTAACCGATTTAGAATAAGCATTTACATTTAACGGTATGGGTGAAGGTATTCCCGAGAAGTGACTATAAAACGCTTGCAGAATGTCCTGAGCATCCTCCAACTCCACGCCGTCCCAGACCATACGACCAGGAATCCTCGAAGAACCCCTCCTACCAGCCACATATCGCCAGAAGCTCCTAGGATCTCCGACAATAGACGATTCTGTTCGTGTAATATAGGTTTTGTATGCTGCTTTTATGTCCTCCTTAACCGTCGCACGTAACCGTTTAAAGTCATCATAGAACGGATGATGCCCAGTTGTGCGCCATTTCTTGAAGTAATATTCCTTCAGTTTTAAATTTTGCTTGATGCTATTGTTAAACCAAGATGGGTACTGACGTTTACCGACGTTGACTTTGGGTGTTCTGCGATCAAGAACAGCATAAAGCCTGGTGTAGAATTCATCAATAGCATCATTGATATTTATATGATTATCAATGAAAGACCAATCAATTTCAGCCAACTCAACGTTTAACATTTGAATATTAGTTTTAGAGAAGTTGTATCTAGTAGTATTATTGGAAGGAAAATTTGGATTATTTGAACTTGAATGAGCATTCATTATGATACGCAGCGCAGGATGATGCAAGTCCTCCGGTAGAAGATGATCAGGATCACGAATTACATCATATGCATAGGTGAGATTTGTCAAAACTAAATCCAGAATTCGGTCATTACTATTTGTTATGCTATTGATTTGTTTAAGATCAAGGTTGTCCACCAGGCTCTGGATAGCAATGCATTTTCTATCAGTCCCCGACTCACAAGAAACAAATTTGGGTATGTTGAAATCACCACAAATAACGACGTTTTTGCCGAGCAAATCCATAGATAACACTTCCAAGAAAGCTTCAAACTCATCACAATCGGTGTTGGGTGGTACATAAATATTTACAATGTAGACGATATATAAGCCCACCTGACATTTACACATCACTATATCTATCAAGGGTGCTACCTCTTGGTAACAAGATATTTCAACAAGACTTCCATGGTTTTTAGTGCAAAAAGCAGTTAAGACGCCGCCTCCTGTGCTGCTATTGATCTGAGCAAAGTTTCTATCAGCCCTGAAAATACCATACGACGAGTCCAAGAGTTCTGCATCATGGATGTCAGAGGAGAGCCAAGTCTCAGTTAATAACAGGACATCCGTTCCAAGCGAGTAGGAGTTGGCATGAATGGTATCAGTTTTAGAACGGACACCTCTTACATTTTGATAATAGATGCTAAATGGTGTGAGCGGTGAGGGCATGTTGGACTTACTTAGTTTTCCGATTTCTTGACAATTGTTGGTACATCTTTAACATACTTGATAAACAGATCCACCTCACCAGACTTCCTGCGATCATCCAACTCCTTTTTCGTGGAGCGGGATAAGTCCATCTGGAATGGGGTTTTATCCCTAGACACTGAAACCATCTTATATTTGTCACAGCTTTTTAGCTTCTTACAATTCCTCAAGCACTTAATGACATCGCTAACACCAGGGAGACAAAGCCTGATGGGCCTTTTGCCATCGGATCTGCTTGGATCAAACTTGCCCAATCTGATTGGTTTCGGAACATCGCATAAAGAGACATCCAAGAGAGGTAGAATTTCCCCCACCACCCTGATGTCGCTACTTATTTGCTCGGCTTTGTTCAAATTCGAATCCTCACGGACATTGTACAGAACCACATTGTATTTTCTTTTTTCCCTCTCAGAAACCTCCCGTATGATAGACTCAGTATTCAGCCGATCATCCATTCCGGCCCCTGGAAGGGTAGTTGGCCGAGAACCGGCTTTCAAATCCAGAATTTCCCTCCGAAGCACCTCAACCGTATTCGTCAAATCATGGAGTTTAGCAATCACATGCTTTATGTCTGAGCAGGACGCACAGTAGAACGAGACTCTACGTTCTTTACCTTTAAGACACTGGGCCTCTGTACGCGACAAATTAATGCAGACAGAATGTGCATATCCCTTGCATAAGTCACACGATATGTCTTTCTCAGGAGACACATCCTTATCACATACATAACAGTGCATCTTAAATACTGCTGACAGACAAAGAACAAGAGCTAAGAAAAGAGAGAGAGGAAGTTTACCAAAAATTATTCTTATACTACATTTCCGATTATCAATTCTTATTTTCCGAAGTGCCTTGAGAATTACCTGCCTTTTAACAGACTATTTTGGTAAGAACTAAATGACCACATTTTGATTTTTCAGTGGGACAACTACATCAGTTTCTATTCGTACACGTGGTAACTTTCAGGAATAATATAGTAAATATGTAGCACACATTAAATGATATGGCCGAATGTTTGGAGTATTATAAGAATTTAAGTAAAAAAAATAGACAAAATAAAATTCAAATCAGTCAATGGCCAATGACAGTAATAAATTAAATGTTAATTGGTGTTAACTGGGCTCGATATAATCCAGGCATGTTGCATACTTTTAGCATGTAATTTTAAAAACGCTAAACATTACGAAGTAGTTTATAATGCTTTGGATATATGGCACCAAGTAAGGACCGTAATTTTAAGGTTAACCAGAATCAGAAAAATCTCGCTATGTGATGATCTTTATATCGCGCAGTTGGCCATGTTTTTTTAATAGTTGATTTAAAATTCCATTGTTTTAACAATGAATAATAAAAATATTGAGTTGATGAACGGCAACAACCAACATCGCCACGAAGTAGACATTGTCAACCAGCGTGCCATTTGAACCCATGAAAGATAATCAAACTCCTCAAAACCGAGGATCTTCTAACTGGGCTACAAATGGCGGTCTCTCACGTGATGGTTTTCTGTATATGCTTATATCTTCAAGGTTATTCCACCTTATTACTTGGCTACACTATACTGATGAAGAGCAATGAGTCAGAAACACGAGTCAACGGTTGCTCTACAGCAATATTCTTTTATTTCTTATTTTTTATGTATCCGCAATAATTCCTTCCTAAATCTAAGAATGTGATGTTGGCAATTACGTTTTTTTTAATATGAAATATTCTTCTTCTAGTTAATGTTGTCAAGTAAACAATTTAATTGTAAAAATTTCGTAAATGAACAATATAAATAAATTAATTTATTGAATATTTAACAATCTACTTATATTCTTTTCTTAATCAATAGTCCTCTTGATGGGTCCCTCTAGAAACTTCCCAAATGTACTGAAAACCAACTTTACCAAAACATGAGAACCACCGAAAGTTTATTAATAACTACCTCTTTATTATTATATTCAAAATCTTTTAGATTCTGTTATTCTCGTACAATAAGCAAACTATAACTTCTAAATAGTATACACGGAAGTATACTTCTTTATTTTTATGCTCTTAAAATAACACTCTTGATTAAAAATAATAGAATTATCTTCTTGAATACTCAAGAGAATAAGCAATCACCTTCAAAAAGAAATTAATTCTCTCTTTATTCTGTTTGTAAATGAAAATGTCCAAGGTATTTACAAACTACACCTTCCATTTTTTTTTAAATATTTCTATTCTTAGAGTATATTTGTTGAAATAGATATTTTAATCTTAATATACCTTTCTATACTTTGTCTAATCTTCATTTAAACTAAGGTATAACAGAGGAGTTAAATGCTTTCTTTAAAAGTTACTCAAAAATCTCAATTTCACATTATCCGTCACCATAAAATATATCAAATATGATTAATTTCGAAATTATCACTGTCAATAAATAATTTAGGATCTCGAAAAATATTAAAAATTTAATTGCCTTTATTGATATATTCTCAAGCGAAAGAAACATAACAATAAATTGCCTGCCTATATTTATTCATTTTTATCTTTACATATATAAAATAATGACAATATTATTATTGATAACGTTCGCCATATGAAACGGATGGAAAACTTGAGGCACAGAGTTAGATAAAAATTATATTACGTTTTCAAATAAAGATATGTATTTATCCTAAAACAGTAATCACTAATTGTCCGAAAAGGATTTCTTCATAGTATTCTCTATTGGGAAAAGCCCAATGGAATGGCATAGAAGGGTAAATGGGTGAAAGAAAATATGCCGTTTTCTCGAAAAATTTGACGTCAAGAATCTCTTAGCTGAAGATGAATAATAATATTTCTTTCTGGACTATAAAAAAACCTCACGTATTGCAAATTGCTTTCACACAATTAGATTGGAATTCAATGCCGAATATGCCCAGGGAGCAATAAGCAATTGAAGGCCTCCTGTACAAGAAACTATTAAATCTCAGATTTCATATCAAGAAGTAGGCTGAATTCAAAGGTCTCTCTTCAAGTTAAAGTCAATGTTAATTCCTAGAAATTTAGTCGTCAAATTACATTGCAATGGGATACATTAAAATTTAAGCTAACTGGACTGTAGTTTCAATTACTTAGATTGTAATTGAACAAAACCACTATGATTTTATCTGTATGCATTAGTAGAGGAATTTGTCACTAATCCATCAGCATTCTCTTGAAGCACCATAATTGATGTGTAGTCGCAATATAACAAATATTCCTTGAAGTAATTAAATATTGAAGATCATTGATCAATAATATTAAAAGTAGCGGTCCCAAGACAAAACCCTAAGTAACACCCATACTCGCAAATATTTTATGTAATAAGTCCTATGTTAATAAATGAATTCTTTTTGTTCTTTTCGTTAAACAATTTATCATACATAGAAGAAAATCGAAAATAATAAAAACAAAGTTATACAATATAATAAAAATCTAAACTACGATTTATATTCTGCTTTTAATCGAGTAATTTAAATCATCTTAACCATTAACATATGGACATTAAATGTAATAAAAAAAAATCTTACGCTTATTTCGAGATAAGTTAGTACCAAATCATAAGCAGCCGCAAAACGTAATCCTATGCACGTCATCATCTAAATAGTGGCACCCGCGGATAATGCATATTACGAGTTAGAGAGGTCGTACGTCTCACTGAAAGAGTCATGAAAGATTGTAGGCAAAACGATTTTTCATTCATCGGGCCGCCGTTTGGCAAAACACGTGACAATTTGAATCGATGTAATCGGATGAACTGGAGCAATCGGAAGCGCGCTCGCCGTGTCACGGGGGTCTTTACAAGACACTGACACCGCAACACCGCGGACGACTCTACCTGCCAGAGAAGTAACAGTGAACGGAGCCAACTGGACTTGCTGGATGGAGTGTGTGAATAAGGTGCAAGAGGTAAAGCAAAGTCGTTACGTCGCCTTCGACGATCAGTTGTGTGGTGTTTCGTTTAACGGAATGTTACTACTTATAACACGACCTCGACTGAGATTCTGATCCAGTTGGCATTGCGATTATCGATGCAGTTTGGTGTGTATTCTAGCGACACATGCTTCGAGTATATAGGGGTATATAGTCAGCAAAAATCCATTTTTAAATTATATTTTTTTCTCACAACATTTATTTGTATTTTTTTATATGTTTGTAACTAGAAGTATTATTTGCTAATTGTTCCTCGTGTTCAATTTAATCTGTCTATTAATAAGCGAGGAAAAAACTTTGTATCCCTTTTTAATACCCTTTGACAAACGAATCTCAAGAACGTTCAAAATTAAAAATTTAATGAATGAAGGTCGTATTTCGACCACTGGGCGATCACTACTATCCATGGATATGTCATAATTATATTAAATAATTTTCTATATATTTTGATAATACATAACTATGCCAGAATATTTAATTTAAAAAGTAATTGTTAAAGTTAAATAATCATAATTGTATTTTTACATACTAGAAAGTTATGTTCAAAAATAATATAAAAAAAAATGAATACTGAAAGAGAGTTTGAATAATTGTAAAAATATTTATATAATAATTATAAATTATTTATTATTTATTATCACGCATCATTTATATTTGAAGGAATTATTATTAATCATATTTAAATTATTTTTTAAAAGTTATTATAATATACATATATAACCATACATAAACAAGCACATATGGTTGCATATCTTTGATCAAACGTTGTAAACAATCAAATTTAAGTGGGGCATTTACCAACACGTAGAAACTTATGCAACTTATATTACTAGCAGAACGGGTAGACGCAAGGGGGTGTGAGTAGGTGAAGCTAGACGATATTCGGTTTTTAGTTTATTGAAAACTTTTCTACGTTTGCCATTGTTTTAGGACGAGCTCTGCTACTCCCCTTGCTAACAGTGGCACGCTGCAATATTAATTCTTAAGCGCGCCATGCTGGATAGAAATCCATTACCGTGGCAGAATCGTTTGTTGAAGATTCCGAAAAGAAAAATAAACTTGCTAATTCAATTTCCGATACTTCATCACAACTCAAATTATAATTCTTCTAAAAATTTAGATTTCATTGCTACTGGACTAAATATCGGTAACAATACGAATTGTACGATTAATATTAATTCGTATCCTAAAGGTTTATAATAAAAACACAAAATGATTAAGCATATTGCTGTAACCTTCAAATTAAATAAAATAAGAATGTTAAGAATTAGCTTAATTGTTGAAAAAGAATATTAATTTTATTTTAAAACGTTTATTTTTAAGTGTTAAGCATTAGACAAATCAGGTAACACAAGGGTATTATGGGTTGCCTATATTTAAAGAGAAACTTTTGTATCAAAATTAACATAATTTATTAGTATATCTTAAGTTAAATAAGTACTAAAAATTAAGTATAAAACAAACACAAAATAAATCTATGCAATCTATATTTTTATAGAAAAGACAAGCACGAGATATGGTTTGAATACACTGAAACACAACCCAATTATTCACAAGGCGTTAGAATAGCTTTATTTATTTTATTTATATACCATTATTTAAAAATAAAAAGAGAGAAAAAGTTATGTTAAGGGATGGAACGGTAAAGACAGTAAATCATTTAAATGCCATTAAATTATATGAGCAAGGCCACATTAGGTATGCTCGAGACGAGAATACAATAAAATAAATAAATGTAAATTTAAGCGTGCATAATGGTGACAATTTATAAGAAAGATTTTAGTAATCACACTTAAAATATAGTAAATACCTTGAACTTATATCTATAAATAGTAAAAGGGTATAAGTCAAAACATTTATAATACGATATATATATTCAATGGCAATGTTCTGTGTAAACAATAACTGTACGAATACAATAATACATTCATGAATTCTTGTATGTGTGGCACAGGAATTTCAATAGACTATGGAAATGGTCTTGTATGGTTAGAAAACCTACAAAGAAAAAGTATAGTGTCAATATTGTTTACAGTTTTTTGCAAATTAACGTAATACCAGAGGAGAGGGCCTGGATAGAATCTTGAGACGATGTGACAGGAGCGCCTGGCCTTTGTAATGCGGGATCCGTAAGAAAGATTCCAGTTATCTATAATGTGTTTCCGGTATTACCTAATCGAGGTATTTCTAAAAGAAAAATAAGGATAACCTTAGTCAATGGAGAAAGAAAATACATAACAAATGATGAAAAAGGTTTGTGAAGATTTTAATAATGGACAATTCAAGATGCTGACGTTAGTGAATAAAGTGTCAAAGACAGTGTGTGCGTGTTAGTGTAGATGCGGCAACTTGAAGAAAACGAACAAGAGGGATTTCATCACGGGCGTTTCAAGAAATCGATGCCAACTTAAAATTTAGTTTGAGAAGAGAAGCGCTGCAAATTGCCGATAGTCAATTGTCTTCATATATAATCGAAAAACAAGAATCGACTTGTTAGAGATGAATTTTGTACTTAGAGCTAGAAAGACGTAAAATTTTCTAAAAAGATAAAATTTTTGATATAGCAAAAGTGGGAGTAGGGTTGATATACTCCTTTTCGACTCACGATTAGTTTATTTGTATTAAGATTTAGAATTCAGCTTTTAATTTAGCTTTCATTTTTAAATAATTTCCTTTCAATTAATTTTTTTTTGTATTGCTGTTTATTTTAAAATGGAGGATATGAATAAGGCAGAATTTGAAAAGGTATATGATGAAATAAAGTAAGTTAATAAATAAATTATTCAATTTTGGAAATAATTAATGATGCTGTGCGTTTCTAAAAGTACTATGTGAAAATATTTGCTTTTAGTAAGACGTTGATCATTATTAATTAAATAAATATTATCCTGTTTAGTAATAATAATTTATTTGTTACTAATAGTAATGAAAGGATAGTTAATGGTATTGGATGCGCTGAGAGTACTATGTGCGAATATTTGCTTTCAGTAAATCATTAGGCATCATTAATTATTATACTTTATCATTTTGATTTAAAATTTCAAACCAAATATATACGAATAAAAAGGGAATGTTTTTGGTGGGCAGGTATTAAGACGCTAGCGGTATTACGTGCGAATGTTTGCAGCTAGTGATTAGTATAGGCCAATTTCCGAGCATTCACGATTGCAAAGTTCTAGATTACCAAGGCACTATGTGAAAATGTATGCTTTTGGTAAAATATAATCAGCTACATATTAACAAATTACTTATCATGAATCAAAATTTTTCTTATTTTTAAAAGAACGGGATAATTATTTTATGACGATAATTATAGATATATAAGGTTTACACAAATATTATAACCCAAAGATGGGTAGAAATGTTTTTCTTTTTCATTACTTATAAAATAAAAATTGCTATAGATGCAGTATAGCAATGCTATTTATTATTGACGTTTTAATAAAAATAAAAATATGATTTTTATGTAAAATTTAGACTTTTCTTTTAATTTGTAATCTTATCCCAAACAAAACTGAATAAGACGTATACCAGAAAACGAAGAAGGTAAAATTACTGCAAGAACTCATAAGAAAATTTAAAATATTATGTTGATCAGAAACTAGCTTATGATTAAGACTAATAATTTTATCATAAAAATTATCATTTATTTAAATTATTCAAATTATTGAGGCTGCAGCAATATGTAAATAAACATTTTATTATTTACTTTAACGGCCGCTGCAATAGTAACGGCCGCGAAATTATATTTCGCGGACTGTGTTGCGTTTGCGAATTAGTAACTTAGCGGACGGTTGACCAAAACTAAATTAAAACGTATATATAAGAATATAAGTGTTAAAATGATCAGAACTTCAATTAATTTAGTTTAAAATTCGACTTGGCGATTGTTCATTATGCTTCGTTTTGCAGTTACCCATGGTTAGTCTCTCTTTACAAACATTGCAATCATTACAGCGGAATAGCGCTCTATTAACGGCCTACAATAACAGAATAGACTTATATACTATTCGCTTTCTTTCATTATCTTGGCAGTGGTCGACTTATTTGAATTTCACTCGATTGTACAAGTTCAACAGTCGACGGAGAGGTGATGGCGCATATTATTGAGATGGTACAGAGAACACTTGCCTCTCATTTTATATTCATCTATTCTCCAAATCAAATCGATGAATCATCATGTATTGAAAACAAAAAACTCGCCCAGACACGAAATTTAAATGTAAAACTTGTAAATAATATAGAGCTCGGAATATGAATCACTAGATTGTTTTGTGAAGAATTTGTATTGTAAATGAAATAACCTGATAATAATAATAGACATTTGGAGCATACATAGAACATTATGTGCATATAAAAAGGATATCTCACCTTATCCCTTAGCTACACCGTACTGACGATGACCAACGAGTCTGAAACACGTGCCTGCGGTTACACTACAGCGGAATAACCGATATTATTTCTTTTCATTTCGATTATATCTTACTTTCTTTGGGAAACAATATCAAAATTACAAAATACATTAATTTTACAAACGGAAGTAATAAATATTATTAAAAATTAAAATCATAGAGAAATCTGTGATTATAGTATTGTATGAAATACAGCGTATTGTGGAATACCTCGGGTTTCCACATTAAGACCGCCTGCCTCTATTCCCTGTTTATATCAACAATTTACCGAGAATCAACAATCGTCTCATAAATATCTTCGCAGATAACATGAAGAAACTAAACTGAAAAAATCACGTTGATGCAATTAAAAAACAAGTTTTATCGTGATCTCTCCGCTGAAGTAGCACATTCTGTATATCATGCATATATTTATATATATGTTGCAAACTTACCTATCGTATTATGTTTTGGGAGTCTTCAGATTTCAGAAAACGCATTTTAGCAGAAAAAGGATTTTACATTAGTGCACGCGATTTGTTTGAAGTGAAATATAGATAGTAACTTTCTATTTTGCAAGTATTTAGTACTTATACACATATATGTAGAAACCTTCAATATATTTATTATAAGGCAATATAAATTAAAATTCAGACCATCTGTCTTTTACTAACACTACTACTTGATAGAGCTTTATTATTTTAAATGTTTTCTCTTAATGCTCAATAAAACTTAAAACTCACTTTGATATAATACAGTGTTGTTAGTACAGTAACTATGGTGACATTTAGTGTAGAAATGTGTCAAGGTGAAAGACGATATATCTGTTATTCAAGTCCAAAATCCGGAACACATAGGTTAAAATATACCACCTAAGCAGTTATTATCTTTTTGATTGTACAAAATTCAGAGTTGAGATATTTACTGATTGATATATATCATTTATTTATTTTTAACGAAATAAATAGCGGAGCCAAAGAATCTTTGATATTTTGCGTAAAGTTGAAACGGTATCAACATGATGCAATAATAAAAGGTGCTGTAAGTAGGACTCCTATCTCGCTCTAATTTATCAACTGCGCTCGCACATCTTTCCCAAAATAAATCAGTACCGCCTTTTTGCAACATTTCTTTACAATTTGAAAGAAAATTCTTAAATAGTAATATTTGACCTAAAATACAACCCTTAGGGTGGGAGTATCAAATTTCTAAAATAGCTACTTACAACACCTTTCATTATTGCATCATGTGATAACAGTGCGTTTGGTGGATATAATTCTGAGATTACCCCGTTTTTGTTTACTGCTTCTTAGGTACATCTCAAACAACTCGTGAAGTTAATTATTCGTTCGCTGATATGTTATCCACGCAGTATAAAAAATTAAATTAATATCATGAACAGACTTAATCCTGTGGCTATTGCAGTGAGACCGCATTCAACGTGATCAAACGACAATTGAAGATTTGAAAGTGAAAGATCAACGAAGTTCAGTAAAAAAAAGTTTGTAAAAGGGGTATGTCATTGAGATCACATCATTATTTGGCGGATATGCTCGATCACAGATTCTTAGGGCAAAATTTAACTCATGTTCAAAAACAACAGGCTTTTGATTTTCTAAATTCAAAAAATTCAGAATTTGTACCGCTTGTTATGGCTCTTATAACAAAGTTTTCTCTATTTTCAAAGTATTTATTTTCCGCACAATTTCAAATAACAAATCCAATGATTAATCAGTTGCAATTTCTGACTCAAAATGACCAAAAAAAAAGTATTCTTAAAATTATGTGAGCAGTTATTCACTGCAGTAGCGGCAACACCTGGTTTAGAAGAATTTTTTTGAGTTTTAGGATAATTCAATCTAAATTAAGAAACCGTTTGGACAATGAAAAAAGGAGTACATTTGTATTTATTTTTAAATGTTTAAATCAAATTACTGATAAAAAAAACAAACATTTGGACTGAATCTCGTCAATTGATGAACTATTTACCTTAAGTGAATTGTCTCAAGATGATGATGATTTTATACACCGTGTCCAGAAATTCGCGGATAAACTTCAGGTAGAACAATTTTAGGATTAATTCTGAGTAAATAATCCTAATACAAAAAAGTTGTAGGGTCTGTCGTTAAGCCATACGGATTATTTTAAAAAAGGGTAATTTTGGCAGCAACGTATTATAACAGTTATCATACAATAATACAAATAAGCACGAAGTAGGAGTTTTATTCGTATTTGAAAATTCAGTGCTTTTTATTAACTACTTTATTAAAACTAAAGTTAATGTTAAAAAATTCATAAAACATATTTAATAGTACAATAACACACATTAAATGATTAAAGTAAGTGTTCAAACTGGTAGCCATTAGTTTCCAGACAGAGCTGTAGTCTTCGAGGAATAGAATTTAATACGCTTTGTAACATATCAAGAGTAATTAATTGAAGTGTGGCGGTAATTCTATTAATTACTTCTTGTTCATTGGCTGGTGGCGTCGCATATACTTTTTCTTTTAAAAAGCCCCAAACAAAGAAGTCGAGAGGATTAATATCTGGGGACCACGATATTGGTCCATTACGTCCGATCCACCTGTTCAGAAAGTTTTCGTTTACCCATGCCCTTGAAAGTAGAGCATTGTGAGCTGGTGCACCGTCATGCATGTAAAGCATGTTGAGCCTGAGATTTAATGGAACATTATCCAACACTTCCTCTAAAACATTCACGTATTCAATTGCATTTACACGATTGGGAAAAAATATTGGTCCAACAATGCGAAGTTTTAAGATGCCTAGCCATACATTTACAGAAAACCTTTTTTGATGTCCAAATTCTCTGAATGCTCTAGGATTCTCATCCGCCCAAAATGGAAATTATGGCTATTAAATACTCCGTCTCTTGTAAAGCATTCGTTGCTCCAAAGAATATAGCATTGAGAGTTCGGTTCTAGGTGAATTCTGTTTAAAATTGTATAACAGAACATTATTCTATTCACATTGTCATTTCTATACAATAGTTGCACTTTTGTTACATGAAACGGCCGCAAAAGGTTTTGTGTTAGCACTGAATGAACTGTTGACTTACTTGGGACATTCATTTCTCGAGCTATTTGTCTAGTGCTGCAAGTAGCATCTTCGTGAATAGTATCCAAAATATGTTCTTCTAACTGAACCGTACGGCGTTCCAAAGGTCTGCCTGCGTCATAATAATTAAATCTAAATGTACCATATTCACGAAGGCGCTGATCTAATCTTCGGAATGTGTTGGTAGATGGGTGCCGCCGATATGGATAACGTATTTCGTATTCCTGTTTTGCCATATTCGCATTGCCGTTGCAAAATCCGAATACCATATACATATCAGCATATTCATTAAAAGTATACATCATAAAATCGCACAATAATGATAACTAAGTAAATAATAGCGAAAAAATTAAACTTCAATTTTACAAACGTCAAAATTTGACAACGAGCTTTATATTGCAACCGAACACAGAATATCTTCCTTGTCCAAGGTTGCCATATGCACTTTAAGGTAAAACGTGCAATTGACGGAATGCTGAAAATGCAAAATATTGGCATTACTCGATTAGTAACATCAACGTTGTGCTACATAAATCTATTTTACTGTAAACAGGAGTGGTTATTCGTAAAAGATTTCAAAATGTTGAATTATTTCCAGCCTTATGTATATTTTCAATTTTGATGGCCTCGTGTGGTTTATTGAAAGACCATACAAGTTTTTTGTATCAGGATTGTTGACTTAGGATTAATCGTAGAATCGTTCTATGTGAAGTTTATTCGCGAATTTCTGAACACGGTGTATACAATTGTATATAATTTCCTATAACTTTTTACACATTTCTTCTAAAGTCAATAATTATAGAGCCACAGGCACTGAATGAAAAAACAAAAAAACTCAGTTTTGCGAAATATCTAGTAAATCAGGCACTTTTTCCAAAAAAACAAAACGCTAATTGAATAGACCTGTTAAAACTGCAATTATTTTCCCATTTAACCAAATTTTCATCTATTGTAGTTTCCGAGATCCTCATACAAAACATCAGAAAAAAGTCAACCCGTATTAAATTAATAGAGTAAACCAACATACTTTTATATATTTTTTTTAATTTAATTATACAAAATTAAACTTTTCATCATACGTTATTTTTTTCTCAATTTCATTCAAACTTTTTAATTTTACATTACATTATCTGGTATTCACCAGTTAGTCAACCATTTCACAGTAAGATTACTAATTTTTGCTTCTGAATTTACCTATAAAATGTTTGATTAATGTTTTGTTATACTGGGTGATCCAACCATAATCATATCAACAAGACTTTTAAAACAATAAATCGAAATTGTTATTGTTGTTGATCTTGTAAGTTGTATTTATTTTTAAATCACGTGCTTCTTCGGATGATTTTGAGTGTGTTGATTCCTCTACTTCTTTGCTGACTTACCCTTCTTTTGTAACATCTAGCGAGACTATGGCAGTCGTTAAACTTATAATGACGCCTTTTGAATATATGTTTTGACCCCAATCATCACCAGTTGAACACCGGGGAGGGACTAAATGATAGACCATCAAAAATATCTGAGTTAAGGGCTTTATCTAAGAAAAATTCTCGAACGGCGTATATCGGGTTGCCTGAAATATATCGAATATATTTACGGAGTTTAATATCCCTGTACCTTTTACACGATGCAGGTATACGACCAGCAACATGAAGCGATGCCTGGTCAACTGGAAAGCAAATAAATTTGGGATATTTGTCTCCTGCATTTATTGCATGAAAATATTGGTGCATCTCTTTTGTTCAAAATTTGTTTTTGCTATTTCTGAATATTCTTTTGGCTTGTATTTATTTAGTTTTATTAAGACTCCCGTTTTATGTAATTTGTAATTATTTTAACGATATTTGCCGGAATTAATTAGATATTAAATCTTATTCTGCAATAAATATATAGTTTTATTACTATTATTATTACAAATTGTACTTCTTATTATTTCTCACCATGATTTGTATTTACTTTACATGTTGAGGCTTTTTAATAATATGAGTAATGTTTTAGAGAAAACTAAAATCTGATAAAAAAAATCTATTGTAACAACAGTGCCGGTGTTTCTTATAAAATGTAAAAAATATTTATATTCTTCACAATCGACATTGATATTGTTAGTTAGCGAAATTAAATTAAAAATATTTCACCGTGGGTAAGATACAAATTGCGCGGACTCCGAACTAATCATTGATTGGAAGCCAATGTTAATAACACAACTTGAAATCGAATGTTATTGATATTATCAATTCTTTTTATTTATATCTTTTAAATAACCGTTATGTGGCAGACAAAACGTCAAACGCAATCCTTTCCGCACCACCTTAGAGGTAGAGTGCAAAGGGCGTTTTTTTCTCATGGTATTCCCAGTAGGCCTAATTCATGTTTTTTACAACAATTTTTTTAAGAGATGAAATTGAAACAAGGTCCAAGGTCCCACAGATTCTTTATTTTGATTACGGCGACCGGTTTCGTGAGTTTAAATACTATACTCACATCCTCAGGCCAAGAATCCCAAAAAAGGCAATCCTTTCCGCACCACCTTGGAGGTAGAGTGCAAAGGGCGTTTTTTTCTCATGGTATTCCCAGTAGGCCTAATTCATGTTTTTTACAACATTTTTTTAAGAGATGGAATTGAAACAATGTCCAAGGTCCCACAGATTCTTTATTTTGATTACGGCGACCGGTTTCGTGAGTTTAAATACTATACTCACATCCTCAGGCCAAGAATCTCAAAGAAGACTACCTTCCTTGCACCAGCAACCACATCCGTGTAAAAATCATATGCCTCAACAGACAGTACTGACAATAAAATTTTTATTCAAAAATAAAAAGGAACTTTTTCACTTTGCGTTTGACCGTTTGTTCGTGAGTGTTGTCCCGTATACACGTTTCTAATGTGTTGTATGTCTTATTTTAAATATAACAGACTTGTATGTAAATTATAGATTATTATATCATTGACACATGGGAATAATTTTGATTTATTCCTTTTCATTTTTGAATAGAAATTTTATTATCAGTACTGTCTGTTGACGCATATGATTTTTACATGGATGTGCTTGCTGGTGCAAGGAAGGTAGTCTCTTTTTGGAATTCTTGGCCTGAGGATGTGAGTATAGTATTTAAACTCACGAAACAGATCGCCGTAATCAAAATAAAGAATCTGTGGGACCTTGGACCTTGTTTCAATTTCATCTCTTAACTATCCACCCACACATGGCCCATCATACCAATTTAACAATTTTTTTTTACAAAAATATAGACAATGTAGAAAATAAACAAGAATGGCCAAGTAGCGTTTTGTCTAAACGTATCACAATCAGTAGGTACATACTAATTCTCCAATTTGACGTTTCTAATTTATCGATTTCTCAAAATACGAGGATCCATAATTTGAGATAATAAAGCGAAAAAATAAAATTACTCTAACTTAATTACCATTTCTGGACAGAGTTCTACATCTATGTGTATTATCTCATACCAAGTATCCTTCTTTAGATCCTTGACAAGAGTAAGAAGCACAATCCGAGTGTTCACAAAAAATATATCTTGGACCATTTGTAATGTCAGACTGTAATTTCACTATCTATAATTTGTTATTTTTAAGTTCGAACTTTTGTAATGTTCAATTGCTTTTGTCACGGCCGAATTGAATTTAGTTTTTTTTCAAACAGTCCCTAATTTTATTTTTATAATTACGTAATATATGATTTCGGCAATCGATTTTTTCAATAATTTTTTGGCGACCGTAAGGGGCTGTTTCACGTAGTTTTCTAAGAACGATGCTATCACCGTCCCCTATTAATCTACCATAAATTACACCGTGCATTTCACCAGAATGTCGAAAACCTTTCGGAATAATTGTCGACTCCATGACTGTTGACGACGAAGACTAATTTTTGTAGCATACGTGATCTTTAGATTTACCAAATTTTGTACAAATTAAACAAAATTTGTTTTTTACGGCTACATACAATTTTTTTTTTGTTCGCCATCCAACAATTGCTGCCACTCCTGATAAACCGCTGTAATTAAACTTATTAGCTCGTTTGGCCCATGCTCTTTTACTTACTCACATATACAAAAAAAAATCGAAAAACTGTCCTGGAGTCAAAATACAAAGTATAAATAAAATAAAAACATGAAGGCACAACAAATTCAGATGTTTAAATAAATGCTTTTACCATCTTGAAAACTGAAAATTGTGTAACTTCCTGCCACTTAGTTTGAAGAGTCCGGCAAACTTCTAAGTTCGTATCTTGCAAAGATATAAAGTTGTTTTTGTCAGATTTTAGTTTTCTACAAACATTGTTCATATTATTAAAAAGCTTCAACATGTAAGGTTAGAAATAATAATAAGTCGTGCAACTTTATAATTAATAATAATAATAATGTATATTTATTGCCGAAGAAAACTGCATTTCTGAAATTCCATAAAGCCGGAACCTTGTCCTTGCAAAATAAAATGCATTTTGAAAGTGAGAAGAATATTAACGAAAGAAAAAAATTTCTAACAAAGTAGACGCATTAATGTTATCACGTAATCAATCATAAATGAACACCGAAAATATCTGAAATATATTACAATTTGCTTGTATATACCAACCACATGTAGTTTCTTTTACAAATATAAGTATTTACTGTATACTTATTATTATAATAATAACAACATATATTTATTCCAGACGAAAAATTAATATCTAATACATTCTCCCAAATATCCTTAAAATAATTACAAAATAAAGCCGATATATGAATAAAACATTCGTTTACCTAAGGTAATAAAAAAAGTTGAAGATCTCTGCTTATATGATGTTCGGCTTAGCACAGTCGACCAGGTATACCTTCCATATAGCTGGTCTTAGACATTACAAAACTGTGAGTAAGAGGTTGAATTGTGTGTTGCCTATTTGCCATTTATCAGTACGGACTTTGTGATCATTCTCATTGGTTTCAAATTAATTTTTTGGAGACCAGGGTTATTTTGAAAGTAAAGTAAATACATTGTCGTGTTCAGAATAAAAATATCTAGGTACTCACGATTCAAAAAAGTACTTTTTAAGCACAGTAAGCTTTATATCGCTATAAAACGAAAAAAATTCAAAGTGCTGTATTTTAACTATTTTTTAATATAATTGCAAATTTCAATCGTGAGTCACTAGAACAAGCATTGGTTATATCGTGCATGTAGCGGCAACTTTTTCAAGTGCCTTAATTTTTGCGATTTTTTACGTTGAAATTGACCATTTTGTGGCATACGCCGATCAAGTAAAACCCCCCCTTAAATAACAGTTTAGGGAAATCTATCGCGGAAACCTACAATTTTCTTTTTCAACACCCTACAGACACGATGTATTCTGCTACGAAAAACATGCGATTTTTACCGTAGCAGTTTTACATATATTATGATTACTCTGTAGTTGTTTATATAATACAGCCCAACATTATATAATTTTTAATTGGATAATATCTTTGTTAGTTAACATAGAACATGTCTGAATTGTTACTATCTACCATTATTACGTACACATAACGAAAATAAAACAAGACAATGTCTTTTTGCACATCTACATACACATTGTGATTACTCACGTATGCGTATGAGTAAGGAAACATGCATTTACTTTCCTTGAATGTATAATTAGTGTGAACTAGTGTAAGTTCATAATGTTCCTTAATTGTCTCTCGTTTGGTGTGTAAGTTTTACTTTTAGAAGCTGCTCAAGACCGGTGAATCCAAAGTTTTTTTTTATATAATTATGTGATTGTCAGCGATAATACTCATGTTAACGGTGCTTTTTTACGGTATATTTTCAGAGAACTAGAAACGACTGGTCTCCGCATTTGATTGTCTCTATGGGCGTGTATATGAGTGCATGTGTGTGCGACTATAATTTTGTGAGAAAGTGAAATTGATGACAATCCGTCTGTGAACCGTTTTGAGAATAATAATTGCACACTTATTCCGCGGAAATAATCCTTATGCATGTTATTTAACGTCAGACTTCACTCGCTTATTCATTACAGTTATGTCGTTGCATAATCGTGGAGTTATATTTATATTTACGCTTGTTGAATTTATTACTATTACTTCTCCGTCTTCTTGGTTTAGATGAACTATGAACCGCGAGTTTTAAAGTGTTTATTTTTTAACCAAATTTTGTACAGATATTTAGGGTATTGATGGTAACAAACGATTAAATTTTCATTGCAGATATCGCACTTGTTATAATGAAAATTCGCTGCTTCGAATTAGTTGATCTATGGACTCGTGTGGAAGCTCATTCCAAGCAAATTGTAGGGCATCATGTAGCTGTTGTATGTCCATAGGAGGGTTAGATAACATACCAAGCCTGCGATCCATCATATTCCAGAGATTTCTATGGACGACAGATCTGGCGATCATGCAGGCCAGTGAAGCATATTGATTTTGGCCTCTTGTTGGAATCGTAGCGTAACTGCTGCTACATGAGGACGGGCATTGTCTTGCTAGAATGTGGCGTTATTTAGCCCTCGGATAGATGGTAAAGCAATTGGTTCCAGAACGTCGTTTATGTACATTTGAGCATTTAAGATGCCTTGAAAGGGGTACTTAAGGAGTCCTTCTTCCTATGCTAATTCCAACCTATACCATTTATCTTCTAGTAGGTGCTGTCTCACGTTCTACGGCAAAATTCAAAAATTGTTTTTCACCTACGATTCTGATTAGTGAGAAGCAGTATTAATCTTGGACGATAGGAATTCAATCCAAACGAACGAATACATCGATCATTGTACGCATTGTTATTCTGTGGTTTATCTCTGCCGAAAAAACATTTCCTATAGATCTTGAGGTACTACACCGATCTCTAACGGCAAGCAATCTTAGATTCTGATCTTCTCGTTCTGTGGTTCTTCTACGTCGTCCAGAACCTCTTCTACAATGTTGCCTCCCTTCTTCAGACCAATCTCTCCAACAACGAATAACTGTTGCAACATTTCTTTGCATCCGCCTGGCGATTTCACGAAATGCAATACCTGCCATATGTAGTCCAATGATGCGACTCCTTTAAAAAGCGCTTAGCTGGCGATAATTCGGTAGTCCTCGAATTTTTGGCATTTCAATAAACTAAATGACAGGTATAATATACATTGTCTTGCTTTATATTCCTCCTGACATGAGTTACATGGAGTATGAACTATTATTAGGTATGCTGGAACTGGCCATCTCTGACTATCCTGCCCTTATTGTGGGTGATTTTAACCTGCCGCATTTTACTAATTCTAGTGCTGCTTCTGATTCAAAGGTTGATCTTCTTTTCTCCTTCATTGCATCTTTAAATCTAAAACAATATAATACTGTCACTAATGTTGACAATAAATTGCTTGACTTAATCTTAGCGAACATTGATTGCGACATTGAAGTGGCTCGCGATATTGATCCTTTAGTACCTGAAGATAACTATCATCCTGCTTTGTATTTTGACTTGGAATTTACACAGAATCATCGCGTACCGGCTTTCCGTTCTAACAATGGTAACAAAAGGTATAACTTCAGAAGAGCTGATTTCAGTAAATTATATTCCGACTTACTCGAAGTTGATTGGTCTTTTCTTGACCGATGTTCTGGGGTTAACGACTGTGTTGATCGGTTCTATTCTAGGATTTATGCCATCATGGACCTATCTGTTCCTACAATGACTACTGTATCTAAACTTACTTTTCCTCCTTGGTTTACCTCTAGTATTATAAGTCTCTTGAAATTGAAAAAATACTATCACAGGAAATGGAAATCTACAGGCTACTCTGCTTTAAAATCTGAATTTCAACGAATACGTAGACTTGCTAAAGCTGAGATTTCATCAGCATATACTTATTATATTGAATGTGTGCAGCACAGAATTACCTCCGACCCTCGTTCTTTCTGGAAGTTTGTCCGATCCAAATCTAATACCTCCAGGATTCCTGGCCAATTTCATAATAATAACTCCACTTTTTCTGAGCTTCAAGGTATTGTGGATGCTTTCGCTGACGGCTTTGCTGATGTTTACTTGCCTAGGCCAAATATTCTTACATTACCTGATTCTATTTCCGATGTTCCGCCCTTCCTGATGCCCGTTATAACTGCTCAGGATGTGCTGAAGGCTGTTTCACGAATGAGCTCTAAAGCTACATGTGGTAATGACAATATACCCTCGTATTTAATTAAAGACTGCGCTAATATTTTTGCGGTCCCTCTTACTAAAATATTTAATTTGTCCTTGCGTACTTCAACATTTCCTGACGTCTGGAAAATTGCTAGAATTTGTCCAGTTTTCAAGAAAGGTGATAAATCTGATACGAGCAACTATAGGCCTATTGCTATTATCTCTAACTTTGCTAAAATATTTGAATCAGTTGTTTATTTTTTCATCTCTTATCACTGTAGGCCTTTTCTTTCACCGCATCAGCATGGATTCATCTCGAATCGATCAACTGTTTCTAATTTAAATACTATTACTCAGGATATAGCTGAGGCGTTGGACGAGGGATGTCAATTGGATGTCATTTATACAGATTTCAGTCGTGCCTTTGATTCTATAGACCACTTGATCTTGCTCAATAAACTTTCTTATTTTGGATTTGGACCTGCTGTAATTAAATTTTTTAATTCTTACCTGCTTAATAGGATTAATTTTGTCTTTTATAATGGCTACTCATCAAGAGTCTATATTTCTACTTCAGGTGTCCCACAAGGCTCGAATTTAGGTCCCCTTTTATTTGTCCTTTTTATTAATGACTTAATAACTTCCATTGGCTCCTCCGTCTTAGCCTATGCTGATGATTTAAAGATTTACCGTCGGATATGCACTTCTTATGACGTTGGTTGCCTACAGGCTGATCTCAACACTGTCTATGGTTGGTGCTTGAATAACAAGCTTGCTTTGAATATTAATAAATGTGTTCATGTATCATATACCAGAAGAATTAATAAGATACGCTCGACTTACCAAATTGACAGTCACACACTTGAAAGTAAAAGCACTGTCACTGACCTTGGTGTCTTGTTTGATAGCAAGTTAAGTTTTAATGAACATATAACTCGTATTACCCATTCTGCGTCGAGATCTCTGGGATTCATTTTTAGATCTTGTAAAAGGTTTAGCAATATACCCGCTATTGATTCTTTGTTTTATGCATACGTGATTAGCAAGTTAGAGTATGCTTCGACTGTGTGATACCCTATTTATGGAGCTCAGCGGAATGCAATTGAGCGTATTCAGCGTAGATACTTGAGATATCTGTCTTACAAGCTAGATGGCCACTACCCAGATTTAGGTACGGATTATGACACCTTACTTCGCAGGCATAACTTTGAAACTTTACACGAACGAAGAAACAGATGCAGTGCAAGGTTCCTGGTAAACATTTTAAGTAACAAAATTGACTCTCCATACTTACTGTCCAAAGTGAACTTCAGGGTTCCAAGGATTGAGGCGAGATCTTCCCGGACATTTACCGTACCAACTGCAAGGACTAATGTACTTGGTAGAGCACCGTTGATGCATGCATCTGTGAATGCTAAAATTTTTTTTGTGGATGTTTTTAATTTGTAGTATTTATGTATATCTTTATATCTAGTTTAGTTTCATTTGTACTCTTTTTGTGATTATATGTAGAGCGTGTATTACTCTTTAATTATTATTATTGTCCTGTCTTGGATTATATCTGTTGGGCAAATAAATTAATATTATTATTATTATTATTATTATATTATTATTATAAACTGTAATAAATGAAAAAACAAAATTTAATCGATTAATAATAATAATAAGCAGAACAAAATTATTTTTTTTTCGTTGGAGATCGGCAAAAAACGTCATAAATATTTATTGCTTTTTATCTGTTCTTTTTATCATTCATTACTTTCAACACCTCAAACGTCTGTACAAAATTTAATTAAAAATTAATCACGTTTGCATGGTGATTCGTTTTTTTCTCATGCAGTATATTTTGAGCTATGACTTTTGGATTTCTTATAGTTTACTTAGCCCAAAATGTTATTATTGTTTTTCTGAAGTTAGTCTTCAGGTAACTATCACTGGTCAAAACAGTTTGGTTTTCTCATACACACCGATACGTGTTGTTTTTCTTTTGTCATGCTGTTTCTGAATCTGATTTAAAATTGACTCCTTCGCGTCAAAATTTTGAATATTTTCTTAAAAAAAAGTCCATTAAATTTTACAGCATTTAATAATAATAATAATAATAATAATAATAATATAACTTTATTATTCCAACAGTAAAACCAATTATAGGAACAATTATATGAACAAAACACGTACATTATAATAAAATAAAGTTCTTAATTATTGAATAAGTCATTCATTCATACATAATGTAAGAAAAAAAAGAAAAATCACAAAAAATCAAAAGGTAATCAATGTATCAAAGCTAGAAAAGAAAATATCCTCATAATGTAAATCCGCAGCCCTACACATCGTAAATATTGGCGATCCCCGAAGGAGATTAGTTCTCGAGAATGGCAACAGAAACGTGGCGGAGGAACGAGAGGCAACTCTGGGAATAAAGAAGTTTATGCAAGCCAAGAGACATGGGCAATCAATTAGTCCATTACACAATTTCCACATAAAGCGCGCACCATGAATCTCCCGGCGATCCCGCAGTGTCTGAAGGTCATGCGCCAGCAATAAGAGATTATAATCAATACCACGCTCAGGATAAATTCCCGTATCCTTGAAAGACAAGTACTTCAAAAATCTTCGTTGCACCCTCTCAATGGCTATTTGTAAATATATGTATTGAGGTGACCAGACTTGTGACGCATACTCCAGTTTACTGACAACGAAACTGAAGTATAGAGTTTTCAAGAGCAGCGAACTTTTAAAAAATTTACAACAGCGCATAACAAAACCTAAAGTTTTTGAAGCCGAACTGCAAATATTATGTATATGGCTGGAGAAGCTTAAGTGCGTATCAAAGTACACCCCAAGATCCTTTATGCTGGTCACTCGCTTGAGCTGGTTATTTTCAATAGAATACGTAGATGGTATATTGTTATATTTTCGTGAGTAGGACATATAGCAGCATTTGTTTATATTTAGTTTTAAATTGAAATTTGAACACCACGTAGATATAAGATTTAAGTTGTCCTGAAGATGAACTACATCATTCCAAGTTCGTATAGTGCAGTAGATCTTTAAATCATCCGCATATGCGAGTACATTACAAGTTAACAAATGAAGCAAGTCATTGGTATATAGAATAAATAGTAGGGGTCCCAAGTTGGAGCCCTGTGGCACCCCGGATGAGGGAGTAAACTCAAAGGACTTGAATCCATTATAAAACACATAGTTAAGCCTGTTTGTCAAATACGAATATAATAGTTTGAGCAGTGATGTGCTGAATCCAATGGCTGATAGTTTTTCCAGAAGGAAGCCGTGATCTATCGTGTCAAACGCACGACTAAAGTCTGTGTAAATTACGTCTACTTGACCTTGAGCATCAAGTTCATGAGAAACAGACTGAGTTATGGTGAGTAGGTTCGTAACTGTAGACCGACCACGAACAAAACCATGTTGATATTCAGAAATCAAAGATTTAGTATTGAAATATATACAGGAATAAATCACACCTTCAAAGACCTTTGCAAAGTTGGGTAGAATGGATATTGGCCTATAGTTCTCAACTCTGGTTCTGTCATCTTTTTTAAAGATTGGGGTTATTCTTGTTCGCTGCCAGCGCCAAGGAAAATGTGCCGTCCTTATTGAAATATTTATTATTATTGTAAGAGGCTTAGCTAAAGCAATTCTGGCATCATGAACCAATATGCTCGGGATTTGGTCATCTCCGGCTGTATAATCCTGCTTGAAGGACGACATGATTTTTAATAACTCGTCCTCAGTTACACTGGACAACGTAACAGGGATTCGATTAGCTTGAACATCATCAAATGAAAAGTGAGAGCTATGTTGATATACAGAAGAAAACATATTGGCAAAGGCATTCACTATTTCCTGTGGAGAATCAATTTGCTGATTGTTGTGATATAGTGTGCTAGGTATACGTGTAGTGCCACTTCTACTCTGAAGATACTTAAAGACTTCTCTAGGATTTTCCACGATAGATAATTCAACCCTATCCATATAAGATTTATACGAGTTAGCGATCAGTAATTTACACAGACTCCTTAATCTCCTAAACTCAGCTTGATAATACATACTTTTTGTTGACCTCCATCGCTGTCTATAGTAGGCCTTTAGTTTCAGGTGGCGAATGATGTGCTTAGTATACCAGGAAGGATACAAAGATTTAGGAGAATTAGCCGCCCTAGGCACATACAAATCAAAGACCCGATATAAAGTACTATAGAAATCCTCCAAAGCATCATTTACGTTTTTACAATCGTGAAGGAAAGACCAGTCTGTATTCAGTATGGCAGCATGTAAGTTTTGATAGTCAGCTTTGCGGAAATTATATCTTATATTATTGTTGGATGGAAAAACTGCTTTACTAGAATAATCATGTGAAGAAGACACAGAAATACATAGCGGTGGGTGATAAGGATCCACAGGTACAAAAGGAGAATCCTCAAGTTCAACACTTACGGCACAGTCACCATTGGTAAGCACCAAATCTAATAAGCGACCATCACAATTCATTACCAAGTTGCATTGCTTGAGTTGAAGAGAATTGCAAATTAAACGAAATGTAGTCGTTTTTGAACATGAAATATTGTTGTGCATAAAGTGTGGCATATTAAAATCACCAAGCAGAATCACTGGTTTATCAAAAAGAAAAATTTCCAATGATTCGCAAAACAACTCCAGATCATACTGGGAAATACCAGGAGGAACATAAACAGCAACAATATAATCATTAGGGGAACCACACCTACAGGCTGCCATGTCAATTAGGGGGACAACTGAGGAAATCTGCGCAGTGTCTATCACCTCATAATCAATTGTGTCACAACATGCAATGAAGACCCCCCCACCAGTCGAACGATGAACCAAGGAATATTTGCGGTCAGATCTGATAGCGCTGTAAGAAGGGGGTAATAATTCAGAGGTGGCGATAGAATTATCCAACCAACTCTCAGTAATCACTATAATGTCATATAAGGATTCACAAGCATTAGTGAAGAATGTGTGTGTTTTCGATCTAAGACCACGAGCATTTTGATAGTAAATATTAATTGAGTTAGTAGAACCGTTGGACTGACTCAGTTTAAAGAAGAGACAATATTAGGTATTCTATTTCTATATCGAATCTTCAAATTCACTTCCCCATTTTTCAAGCGATTGTCCAACTCCATCCTGGCATTCCTATGAATTTTCATTTGCATTGGCGTTCGATCTAGAGAGATTGACAATCCGGAAAAGTTACTATTTGTCTTGAGTTTAGAGGCATTTCTTAAAATGGTACCAACAATGGATTCCGAGTTAAAAGAAACTCTCAAAGGACGCTTGCGATCACTTGCCGTAGGATCAAACCTTCCCAATCTAGACACCTTGAAGTCAGTAACGGAAACCTGAAGGGTGGAACAGATTTCACCCACCAATCCAGTATCCAGGCCCACTTGTTGAGAGGAGTTCTTACATTTGGCTTCAGCAGAACCGAAGACAATTATATTGTTTTTACGACGGTCACGATCAATAATCTCCTGTATAATCTCCTCCTTATCCAAGAGAGAAGAGCCCGAATGTGCATCTGCAGTCCCAAGAAAAGACTCCTTCAACGTTTTTATTTCATCTTGAAGGGACACAATAATACACTTCAAGTCATTGAGATCGCTGCCCAGATCCATACAATTTTTGCATGTCCATGAAAAACCAGTTTTAGAATGTATTTTTCGGGCCTCGCTTATTGAGATGTTAGCACAGTCAATGCGATACGTTTTTTTACAAATAGAGCAATTCACGAGCCTATGCGGGTCGTCGACATTACCGCAACAAACACGAGAAGGCATGTTTAGAAAATGACAAATAATTAAATAATATAGTAAGAAATAATTAATAATAAAATAAATGAAATAAGATTAACAAAAATGGGATAGAACAAGGACACACGTTTCACGCCAGCGGTGCCCGTCGCGGCGACTTAATAAAACATAACACAATAGGAATAGGTATGGGCAACGGAAAGGACCTCGTACAAGAGACAAAGGATAGTAGTAGGACAGCGCTAATATTCGTACATATGTCTATGCGTACGCCACTAAAAACAAATACCAAAAGAAAAATAAAAAGAAACGCAAGAAATGCGGTCAGGGCAGGTGTTTTAAGAGAAGATACGTTACCAGAATAACAAAACTTACTCAATATTGACTTACACAGTCAGCATACCGCAACATGGAGCACATCACCACACAAAGAAAAACTCACTCTACTCGATGATATAAGTTTGAGAATATAAGCAATATTAAATATTAGTGAAAATAATAAATATATGCGGAGAGCCAAGTACATGTACGTACGCGTTCGATCGACAACTTAATAGTATTTAGGTTACTTCTATATAAGAAAGATACTACCGAAAATGTTGTTCTATCGAACATTAAGTGGACATGTCTGAACATGTTCTTGCATGTTTACTACGTCTAAATACTTAAACCACGTCCATTCTTGCCCTGGAACCAATAAAATTAAGAATTGGTAGATATCTGGCGATGTGGGTATATAAAGAGCTACACACGGCTTTTTCAATTTAGTGTAAGTCGGTTTGTGATATTTATGCTAGTCTGCCCTCTACTACTACTCCAGTACCTCATTCGGATGCCTTGCCAGTACCAAGACCTGTAGACGTTTCGGTTTCGACATCTGGAAAGGCCAAACCACACGTAATAAATCACTTTTACTGTAGGACCTTTCCATTTTTTTCAGGTCTGAAATTACGTTTACATCCAAGTAAAAGCTATGGCAATATTCCTGCGTCGGTTCAAAAGTGGTATTTTATTACTTGCGAGATAATAAGGAGCATGAGCATTAACTATTCCTATGTCGACCAAATTGGTACCAAAATGTGGGGAAATACAATTTTTACTTTCTAATACTGATCTGATATTTTTTGATGTTCCAATCGAGTTTGTCCACTCCTCCCCATATATTTATTTCTCTGTTTCGGTGTTAGAATAAGGTTATTCTAGCAGCCATTTTGATGTTAGAATGGACTCCATTCTAACACTGATTTTTGGTACCTTTTTATTTTAGTAGAAATAGGTTGGTGGCATAAATTGTTCATACTTGCTTTTCGATTTACCTGGTAGTAAATTATTTATGGCGTTGGAGGCCCCGTCCCGCAATTCTAGTGCCGCAGATTGACGCTCTTCGTCTGACATTCCGCCCACAGATAATATGAGATTTTCTTCTAATTTAAGCAAACTTTTCAATTCAAATAATTCTTACAAAAGTCAACTGTCAAATATAAATGTAAATCATTGCTACCAATCGACTACGTCACGTTATCAAAATTTCCCTTAATGAATATTTTTAACATTTTTTCTATAAATAAATAATATAAATATAATCCGAAACAGAGAAAATAGTGTAAAATACTCGTAACAGAAGGCCATTCCAGCATTCTTTCCTTCGACCACTCGCGCTGAGCGCTCGTGTCCGAATTTGGAAATCATGCTGGAATGAAAGGCCTTCTGTTACTTGTATTTTAATATACTATATACTCCGATACCAAATATGGCTGATGTATAGCACCATATTTTTAGGCTGAACGCCACCATCTGTTGACGGTTCCCAGAAATGTTATGTTTTGATATCATTTTTACACAATTATTATACTTGCATATCACTACAATAATTTTGTTTCTTTTGTTAAATCTATAATCAAAAGCATCTCGGTGTCCTTTCTTCATTTCGTTGTCGTTTTTGATGGGACATTTATTCAGTTGGTTGTAACGTGCGGAGCCAGCGTTTTTTATTTTTTTTTATTTTAGAAGGTTCATAAGTTGAAAGTTTCTGAAAAATTTGTCAAAATAAAGACAATATTTAGATGGGTTTTCAACTACGTTTGTTTTGTCCAGTATTACAGATGGTCCTTAGCCAATTTCTGTTATCTGTTTAACAACTTGTTTTCATAAACTTCAGCATGAAAACAATAACCACTTTGAGCACGGCATATCACCTATTCTTTAAAACCAAATTTTATAGGTTTTCCTTTTATAATGTTTCAGGTAACGATGTCCATAGTATCTAACCAGTTCTTCATCAATACTGAGGTTTTTAGAGAATATGCCAATTTTTTAAAAGAAATGGATTAGCTTGTGAATATTCGGACAAATTTTGAACAATTTGTCCATTTCTTCTTGTTGTTGGTGTTTAAGTTTTGAATAGTCATTGAAATGTAATTTTTCATTATTTCAACGTAGCGATTTTTTGACATACATTTTCTTACAATTTGAATGTCTACATCCTGATCCTCAAACTAGTGCATTTGTTTCTGAAGTAAACAATGCTATCCTGCAATATAAATATACCAAGAATCTTTTTGAAGAGATCAACAGAAAATGAAAAATTATAATGATTTTTATAGGTGCAATAAGTGATACTTTATTTCAGGATGTACTTCATAGTACCAATAACAAAGAGCACTTCAAAAATTTTAACTGGCGATGTGTTTCTCAAATAGTTGATCAATTAATCTCTGGATTCATCGATTGTGATTGGCGTTTTCTCTTTCTGATAACGTGAAAGTGTCTTTTATCATTTACGAGATTATGCCTCTTGCTGACTTTTTGTCACTCCTAGGCGAGAAAGTGAATGGCTTGGCTATTTGAATGAAATAAACCACTTATGTAAATTTCGGCAGCACCAGGGTCATCTAAAGTTATAGTTGTACAATTCTTCTAAAAGATATTCGTCAATGTTTTCCTCATCAATGATGTAATTTACTTTATTAGGAGTAAGTTCAACAACACCCACATGGTAATAGCAAAAAATCAAAGACAACCCAAAACTCTCCAGCTCTCGAAGGGCCAACTAAGCTTTGTTGACATCCTGCAGACAAATATTTTGATGAAACATAAAACCCAGAAGAACTTTAAAAACTTTACTTTACATAATATGCCCAAATGGAGATCGGTGTTTATGAATTAAAATACATTTTAAAGCTTTTCGATCCATATCGTCACGCACATTGAAACAAGAAAGCGAATACTTGAAATGAAATTTCAAAAAGAAATAATGAAAGACCGTAAAAATAGAAACAACTAACTTTCAACAAGTTTTGTGTGAGTGCCAATAACTATTATAACTTCACTTTTGATGTAAATTAATGCAATTAAAACACTTAGACACACTACTTATTCAGTAAGGCATAACATAATCTTCAAATTAATAATTTTTCTGCGCATGTCACAATGTCATAGAAACTTAGCTGATCCCCATTTGGTGACGACGCACAGTGGGGACAAATTACGCAAGTAAAAAACTTTTTCTGATTAAGGTGAAACTCGGCACTCGAGGATTTTTGAGGTCGCTAATAACAAATCTGAAGTCAAAATTTCAAAAAACAAAATGGCGAATCCAATATAGCGGAAAGGTTCTTCGAAATGTGATTGATTTTTGGTAAAATTTAGTACTTGGGGGTTTTTGAAGGCGATAATAAAGAATCTAGGTCTATATTTAAAAAAAAAATTGCGGGTCCAATATGGCGAAACAGTTCTTCGAAAACTAATTGGATTCGGGTGAAATTTAATATTTGGAGTTTCTTCGGGTCCCTGATAACGAATCAGAAGGTGAAACTTCAAAAAACAAAATGGCGCATCCAACATGGCGGAAAGATTTTTCGAAAATTTATTGCATCTAGGTGAAATTTTGCATTCAGAGTTTCTGGAGTTCGATGATCATGAATCCGAAGTCGAGAATTCAAAAGCAAAGTGGCGAATCCAATATGGTGGAAAAGTTTGTGAAAACTAATTGGATCTGCGTGAAATTTAATAAGGGGTTTCTTCGGCTCCCTGATAACGAATCAGAAGATGAAATTTCAAAAAACGAAATGGTGAATCCAATATGGGTCTATCGAAAAGAGTTTCATTCTGACGAAATTTGAACTACTTCTTTCTCAGTGATCATTTATCTAAATTGTGAGTCTAAATAAAAATTGAAAAATGATATTAAAAATACAGTTCCAATATAGCCCACTTATGCAGGGAAAAAGTGTATTTTTTGTCGATTCGGCGGCTTCACGCATGGAATCAATTTTATTGGCCTGCAATATCTGAGGGAGGAGGGACGTCATTTCCAGACAATTAAATTTTTGTCATTTACAATTTGCACCGGTACAAGAATAGTGAAAAATATATTTACTTTGGTTTTATTTCCGTCATCGTCATCAAAAGTTTATTTGATGACGATGATATAATTTGCCCCAATGATGTTCCGTGGCACCCCCATTTACAAAATAATTTCAAAGGGCGGCAGTTAATGGTTCAAATTGTATTGAAAACACCGGTATCTGTATTGATCAGTTAAAAAATAAAAATTTATTATTATAACTACTACTCTCTTTACTTATTTATTATTTTCCATTGTTTGAAAAAGTGCAGATACGATCGTTGCGTGCACTAAACTAATTCTACTAGGTTATTATCAGCGAAATGTACATCAATAAAATTACTATTAATTAACACCTAACCTTATTAAATTTTAATAGTTTTTACCGTTAAGCCTTTATAAAGAAATTAAAGCTGTCTTGTGTGTCAGCATTTCTTGTTTACATGCTGGAGAAGAAAAATGAATAAATAACATACATAAGTTCGGAAAATGTATAATTCTAAGAAGACTTTTCCATTAATTTACATACACTTTTACAAATCACACGCGAGAGTTAATAATTAATTGGTCTTAAGTTAGAACAAGTTGGTTTTTATCCAAATATGCAAAACTATAATGTAATACTGATTATACATGTTTAGATGTATCAGTTGTGTTTATTTCTAGTCTCCTACTAATTCCCGCTCTTGTATGTAAGTTAAGGAAGTAGGATTTTGCACCTATTTCTTTCTTTTGTAGCGTAGAACACGGGTACAGTTATTAAGATAAATGCACTCCATAATAACGAAAGACTGTGTAGTAGATGTTTAACTGAAAATTAGGTTTCCCATGAATCTTCCTACCCGTTTTCATCATCATCACCATCACAATTCGCATGAACAAGATGTATATCTCTGAGTAGAACATTAGTTGTTGGATAGTTTTACATCTCTTTCGTTATCCGCTTCAAGAGTGTATTTTTATATTTCGAAGTGGAAGAGAATTGCATGCATAATTATCTAATTATTTCTGTATTAAAATTTTATATGAATTATATATTATATATAAACACATTGCTCCTTATATTTTAATATATTTTGTTTTATATACTTAAGACAGCGGATGTATTAGTTATAGTTAATTAGTTGATGTCTTTTTTTTACATTAATGTTGTTAATTAAATAATGTTATGTTTGAAACCGTTTTACAGGAAAAAAAAGGAATTTTTAATATATATTTACTTAATTCTGTTTCTGTCCTTGATAAAAATCGAATGTTTTATATCAGTGACGGCTCGTGACGTTGTTAATTGATGTAATATTATATTTTGATAATAATAATAATAATAATAATAATAATAATAATCTAATATTTAAACTTCTCGTGTCACAGTGTTTGTCACAAAACTCCTCCGAAACGGTTTGACCGATTCATATGAAATTTTGTGTGTATATTCAGCAGGTCTAAGAATAGGACGTAAACTATTTTTCATACCCCTAAATGATAAGGGTGGTCCACCCCAAAAAATTTTTGTTTGTTTTTTGGACAAAATTTTATGATTCGGCATTAAAAAATACATACAACCCTAAATTTTCACCCTTCCACCACCAACCCCTATTTCTTAATAGCGGTATTAGTACTTTAACAATGTTCAACTCTCAGCGGTCGATTAATTGATCAGTTACCACTCTATCAGTTATTCGCGCCAGGTATTTATTTTTATACCGGTGTCACTTCTCACCCAATAAACAGCACAGAGTAGGGATGAGAACGAAGCCGGTCTCCTGTCTTTCTCACACAATAAGTTTTCTCACACTCACTAAAGTTTAGGGCCTGATTATGCGTCGATCGTAGCAGTGACGCTTATACTTATCATTTTACTTTCTCAGTGCAACTCTCATATTAAGTATATTCTCATCAAGGCCAAACGATGTCTGTTTGTGGCTTAGATTTGGGCATACCGTGTTTTTCACACAGACATGAATTTCACACATTCTAGTCGTAGCAGTTGGAATCTATTAAGAAAATTAGGAGCGGCAACCCAAAGTAGTATTGTAGAATCAAAAATATGAAGAAATTATTGCGCAAGAAAAGAAAATCCTTTAAGGTGGCCATCTCGCCCATCTAAATTACATTGCAAACATGTTGCGAACATATTGCACCAGAATCCATTAGTAAGCCACGAAATTACAAAAAAAAAATACGAGCATAATCTACAAACTTATCTCCAGGGGACTGGGTAGTTTTAATAACGGAAGTTTGTTCGAATAATGTGGGAAAAAATGTTAAAAAACAGGAAGTTTTTATACCAAAAATCTGCTAGTTTATTTCATAATTACTTGGAATATATAGATAATTGCCAGATATTAGATAGCTTACCCCCTGGAGAAATAAATTCTCTTTCTTTTGATGCTTGATACAAAGCAATTAAGCGTATTTTATAGCTGTCTTGTGCTTTTAAATGTTTTCACCCCTAAATTCCCATTGATTTGTATCTAAGAGACATGTTCTTATGGGAAAAGTAGATTTCGTTTATTATAATCAGAGTGGTAGGTGCAGCAATTCTTAAACAGAGGGCGCTGCCAACGATCAGTTATTGTTAGGCAAGTTGACTACGGGAAATATAGACTCGACAAACTTGTATGTTGCTTACTCAGTCATACTCAGTTACGTTATATATGTGTTTGTCAGGCATCAAAAGAGTATCTTTAAAGAAAAAAAGGTTACAAACAACATGCTCTTCAAATACAAAAAATCGAAAATAGAACTCAGGCGTCTCGGATTCTCAACTTTTTTTATTACCTCAAGTAAACGAATGTTTCATTCATATATCGGCTTTCTTTTGTAATTATTTTAAGGATATTTGCCAGAATGTATTAGATATTAATTTTTCGCCTGGAATAAATATATGTTATTATTATTATAATAATAAGTATACACTAATCATATTTGTAAAAGAAACTACATGCGGTTGGTATATACAAGCAAATTGTAATATATTTCAGATATTTTTCGGTGTTCATTTATGATTGATTACATGATAACATTGATGCGTCTACTTTGTTAGACATTTTTTTCTGTTCGTTAATATTCTTCTCACTTTCAAAATGAATTTTATTTTTCAAGGACAAGGTTCCAGCTTTATGGCATTTCAGAAATGTAGTTTTCTTCGGCAGTGCCGGATCTAGGAAATTTCTTAAGGGGGGCAAGTCAGCACCATGCCGCCCTTGTAGCTATTTTCACTATATAGGTAATGCAGTAATAAATTCCATTTTGCCGCCCTCAGGAGATGCCGCCCGGGGCAATTGCCCCCTTTTGACCCCCCCTCGATCCGGTACTGTTCTTCGGCAATAAATATACATTATTATTATTAATTATAAAGTTGCAGGAAGCTTTTTAATAATATGAACAATTTAATGTTTGTAGAAAACTAAAATCTGGCAAAAACAACTTTATGTCTTTATAAGATACGAACTTAGAAGTTTGCCGGACTCTTTAAACTAAGTGGCAGGAAGTTACACAATTTTCAGTTTTCTAGATGGTAAAAGCATTTATTTTAATATCTGAATTTGTTATGCCTTCATGTTTTTATTTTATTTATACTTTGTATTTTGACTCCAGGACAGTTTTTTTAGATTTTTTTTGTATATGTGAGTCAGTAAAAGAGCATGGGCCAAACGAGCTTATAAGTTTAATTGCAGCGGTTTATCAGGAGTGGCAGCAATTATTGGATGGCGAACGAAAAATAAAATTGTATGTAGGCGTAAAAAACAAATTTTGATTAATTTGTGCAAAATTTGGTAAATCTAAAGATCAGATATGCTACAAAAATTAGTCTTCGTCGTCAACAGTCATGGAGTCGACAATTATTGCGGAAGGTTTCTCGTGAAATGCACGGTGTATTTATGGTAGATTAATAGGGGACGATGATAGCATCGTTCTTAGAAAACTAAGTGAAACGGCCCCTTACGGTCTCCAAAAAATTATTGAAAAAATCGAGTGCCGAAATCATATATTACGTAATTATATAAATAAAATTAGGGACTGTTTGAAAAAAACTTAAATTCAATTCGGCCGTGACGAAAGCAATTGAACATTACAAAAGTTCGAACTTAACAATAACAAATTATAGATAGTGAAATTGCAGTGTGACATTATAAATGGACCAAGATATATTTTTTGTGAACACTCGGATTGTGCTTCTTACTTTTGTCAAGGATCTAAAGAAGGATACTTGGTATGAGACAATACACATAGATGTAGAACTCTGACCAGAAATGGTAATTAAGTTAGAGGAATTTTATTTTCTCGCTTTATTATCTCAAATTATGGATCCTCGTATTTTGAGAAATCGAGAAATTAGAAACGTCAAATTGGAGAATTAATATGTACCTACTGATAGTGATACGTTTAGACAAAACGCTACTTGGCCATACTTGTTTATTTTCTACACCGTCTATACTTTTGTAAAAAAAATTTGTTGTAGAAAACATGAATTAGGCCTACTGGAAATACCATGACAAAAAACACCCTTTGCACTCTACCTCTAAGGTGGTGCGGAAAGGATTGCGTTTGACGTTTGTCTGCCACATAACGGTTATTTAAAAATTTTACCGAAGCTTTACTGAAAAAAAATTAAACAGGCAAGATATAAATAAAAAAAATGATAATATCAATAACATTCGATTTCAAGTTGTGATATTAACATTGTCTTCTAACAATGATTAGTTCGGAGTCCGCACAGTTCGTATCGTACCCACGTACCCGTGAAATTTTTATAATTTATTTTCGCTAACTAACAATATCAGTGTCGATTGTGAAGAATATAAATATTTTTTGCATTTTATATGAAACACCGGCACTGTTGTAACAATAGATTTTTTTTATCAGATTTTAGTTTTCTCTAAAACATTACTCATATTTCAAAGCCTCAACATATAAAGTAAATACAAATCATAGTGAGAAATAATATGAAATACAACTTAAATAATTAATAATCATAAATAATAGTAATAAAATTATATACTTATTGCAGAATAAGATTTAATGTCTAATTAATTCAGGCAAATATCATTAAAATAATTACAAATTACATAAAACGGGAGTCTTAATAAAACTAAATAAATACAAGCCAAAAGAATATTCAGAAATAGCAAAAACAAATTTCGAACAAAGGAGATGCACCAATATTTTCATGCAATAAATGCAAGAGACAAATATCCCAAATTTATTTGCTTTCCAGTTGACCAGGCATTGCTTCATGTTGCTGGTCATATACCTGTATAGTGTAAAAGGTACAGGCATATCAAACTCCGTAAAATTATTCAATATATTTCAGGCAACCCGACATACGCCGTTCGAGAATTTTTCTTAGAGAAAGCCCACCCTTAAGAAATTTATATAAAAAGCAAATTTGCGAGATATTTCAAAAAGCTGCTATTCGATAAGAGTGAAGGTGTTGCAGACTGTTGAGTTCGTTTAGGTGACGCAATTACATAGACAAGACTGATTCGTTTATTATTGCTGATATACTCCCAGTAGCCGAACATATCACCGATAATAAACGAATCAGTCTTGTCTGTCTAATTGCTTCTCTAAATCGTTCTCACCAGCCGTCACTGTCGAAAGTGTTATTTCCGGTCCGAATTTTGAATTTTTTTTTACAAAAATATTCCAAATCCATGTTTAAATACTTTTATACTGTATAAAATGCATAATTATCGAGATATTTTCAAAAAATTGATATTCGATTAGAATAAAATTGCTAGGTACTTTCAGTTCGAATTTTGGAAATTTCTTATTACAAAAATATTCAAAATTGAGCTTTCAATATTTTCATACACTCGATATGTTTGTCTAGAATGCATGACTTGCGATATATTCGCAAAAACCTGTTTTACGATCAGAGTAAACACCTACTTCCGGTAGGAATTCTTTTATAAAATTGTTTTCTAATTTACTCTTGATCACTTTGTTATACTTTAGATATTTGCCTAAAATTAGTAATTGACGAGATATTGCTATTATTTGTTTTCTTCACTGAAATGAAGTACTACTCCCGATTTATCGATTTCACTGAAAATATAATCAGATTTCCGAGGGAGATTATATTTCTAAATATACACTTCGGTATTGATTGATTTGACTTTTACCGTTTGGCCGCTATCATGGTCAAATAGTGAGAGAATTTTTTTTTTGCAAACAAATACATTAATTAATTAACTCGAAAATTAATGCATAATGACGTATTTCTACACGCTCGCAGCTGACGTAATAGAAAATTGAAAAAAAATGTATGCAATGGTCATACAAGTATACTTTTTGACAAAAGAACCTCAATAACTCAAACTTAAAAATTTAATGAATTAAGATCAAATTTCGGCCACTGGTCGACCAGTAGTATTAATTATAAGGCAAGTTATTTAGGTACCTATACAAAATTTTTAATCTATTTTCTTCAATCCTGTAATAAAAATTACTTACATATGTAAGAAATGTAATTCAATATTCTGCAGATCTCGTTTTTAATTATATTTTAGTAAATTATTATGAACGTGGGAAATCCACACTGTCGGATAAATTTTAGGGTTGGCATTCTAATAGCTGATACGGTATCAAAAGTAATACAAAGGAGGCATTTTATAATATCCAAAACTACTTTCTGAGCACACATGTAGATTTAACCAATTTAATTAGAGTGTTATAGGTATGTGAAACATATTGATTGTTTCTCTTTTTCTTACTTTTACACACACAATAGGCCTTGTGTTTCTTACATTGACAGGTTCACTACTTACGGGTTTCTTAAATAAACAGTTCATTTTTTAGTCAAATTTGAATAAATACTTGGCGAGATACTTCTATAAAAAAAACTATTTATCTATAAGAATAAAAATGTGAAAGTAGATTTTTTTATACAAAAGTTGTTCCAAACTTACTTCTGAATACTTTTGTATTCATTACACATTTTGAAAAAACTAACCATTGACAACATACTCGGTAACTATGTATTTCGCGCTCAAGTGTTACTTCTCATCTAATAATCTAATTCTTCCCACTAAGACATGGTACATGTTCAAGTTACATAACAAAACACAAAATTTACCAACTTTGCCAAACTCAAACCTACTCTCTATTCCAAATAATAAGAGAAATACCCATGGTGACCATCAAAATTGAATCAGCCTATATATTCCTTTTTCAAAAATGCAATAATCACTAAAAAATACCTGTTTATTATCTAAATCAAATAGATAAAGGACAGATCTACATAGGTATTTACAAAACAAACATTATATGTAACAGTATGTTCCTATTATTCTTGTAAGGACGCAATTTGCATTTTTACAATTTAGAGTAAATATCAATGATTTCAAAATAGACACATATTCCATTAAATCGTGTATGAGACAAAAACTCTGTTTTTTGTCTCATACACAAAAAAAACAACGGTCTGGTCTGCTAGTCTCTGTATAATTTGGTTCAATCTAAGAGAGACGTTGCGTTAGTACTGGCATCTTTTATCCAATAAATTTGTTTTACAAATAATATCGCTGCTACTGGCAACCAGATGGCTAATTAAAATACAGTCACGTATGCAACACATATGCAACACATAATACACGCCTAATGGTTAGAAAAGGATAGAGCAATGGGACGATTCTCTTTCTATTAAACGGCCACCTTAATACCAAAAATGATGATCTTACAAAACCCTTTTCTATGGAGGAATTAGATATAGTGATAAAATTATTAAAGATTCGTAATACTGCTGGTTTTGATGGAATTTATCCTGAATTTATTAAACAATTACGTCCTTTAGGACTTAATTGGCTTTTATGTTTCTATAATAATATTGTAACGAAACCAGCAGACATTCGGGCGACAGCAAAAAGAGTTGTAAATCATTTCGACGCGACTGGTAAACATCATAAAGCAATAAATCATCCATTTGCGTTGTACTGCAAAGAGACAGAATGTCTATCGAATGTTCTACAAACATCGAGAGGAAGATGTAGTTTACGCGAATGCTTCCAGATGTTTCGTATGTGTATATGAGGCGACTGGGTCACCGATGGATGAATAATTCCGGAATAAGAACTTCCTTAAGTAGTCTCGTGCCGAACAGAAAAATAAATATAAGAAATAAATAAATAGTTCCTTTAGTGATAGTCGTTTTATATAAATAGAAGTGATATAAATACGGTAGTGTTACATAAATATAGAGACATATAAATAGTACTGGTAAATAAATACATGTGTTAATTTAAATCCTAGTAGTTTAAGTGTGATACATTAGTTTTATATTTTTATATTGTAATTAATTTTACGTGTATGAGTATACAGACTGTTTTAAATAAATAAATTGCACGAGTTGTTTATTGCGAACCCGAAAACGTTACAATATTTTAAATATTGGTATTCTTGCTACTGAATTTAAAAAAGCAAAAGTTGTAGCTAACTCACAGTTAGAAATAAATACACACAAGTGAAGTTGTACACATTTTGATAGATATAAAAATGAAAATATTAATTACCACTGATGTGAAATGAAACTTTGAAATTTGGAAAGAAAAAGTGCTGTTTTTTTTTAAATGTTTTTAACAAAAAGTTTTTATGACAATCTAAACGTTGGTGATGTCCACTTTAAACTATAAAAACATTATATATTTTTTGAAAAAGGCTCGAAAAAAAGAGTCGAAACGGCAAATATAATAAAACATTTTATAATGTAATGTGTTTTAATTTTCAAAAATGTCGAAAAATACTAAGAAGCAAAATTTATTATTAAAATACACGGCAAAGAAAAAACTTAAAGATTATATACTGTGTGTAAATAAAGTAAGGAATAATATTCATATTTTGTTTATTATCGCTGTTTGGGAGAAAAGCTCGGACAGGTCAATTTTATTTTCTTCCTCGGGATTTTATGACGTCATCGACTTCTTTTCCAAAAGGAACCGTCTTATTTTTTTGCTGGAAATAAAACGTATTTTTTTTTCTGAATTCAGCAATACCGCATATGTGGTATTTAAAATTTGTAGTTTTAGAGATACGGAGAATCATAGGTATTAAAATGACAACAATAATTAATTAAACTTGAAAATCAAAAGAGCAAATAGAAATAATTTATTCTTGGGAAGATTAAAAAAATTTACATTAGTAAATGTTCAGATGGCCACCCATTTGTTTCTTGGCAATGATAAAGTCGGAGTTGAAATTCTTCCAAAACACTATCTCTTGGTCGAAATTTCTGCACTCTGACATGTAAATTGTCATTATTCGCACGCTTGATACTCTAAAACAATTAATTTTAAATACCACATATGGGGTATTGCTGAATTCAGAAAAAAATATGCTTTTTATTTCTAGCAAGAAAATAAGGAGGTTCCATTTGAAAAAGAAGTCGATGACGTCGTAGGTCCCAGAGTAGTAAACCAAAGAAAAGAAATTAGGTGTGGCCACCACACGACTTTCTTATAGTATGAAAGTGTTACTTCCGGTCCGAATTTTGAAATTTCATTTATACAAAAAATATTCCAAATCCAACTCTAAATACTTTTGTACTCTTCATAAATATATATAGAATGCATAATTTACGACATATTTGCAAAAAATCGCTATTCGATAAGAGTAAAAGTGGTACTTCCGGTCTAAATTTTGAAATTTTTTTTATACAAAAGATATTTAAAAGTTAGTTCTAAATACTTTTATACTCGTAATGTACCTGCCTAGAAAGCATGACTTGCGAGATATTCGCAAAAAACTGATTTTCGATAAGAGTAAAAGACCTACTTCCGGTAGGAATTTCGAAAAACTTTATTAAAACAATTTTTCTCAAATTTAATTTTGAGTACATTTGAATTCTTTATAAATTTGTTTAAACTTAGTAATTGACGAAATATTTGCAAAATTCGATTTTTTCACTGAAGTAAACTACTACTTCCGGTCTGCCGATTTTGCTCAAAATCTAATCAGTTCTCAAGAGGGAGATTATATTTCTAAATACAAAATTTGGAATTGATATCTACAGCCGTTTGGCCGCTATCGTAGACACACACACACACAGAGAGAGAGAGAGAGAGAGAGAGAGAGAGAGAGAGAGAGAGAGAGAGAGAGAGAGAGACATTTTTTAAAAACCACTTTTTTGGTATCAGGGGACCTCAAAACGTGGACATCTGCAAAAATCTCGAGGTCGAAAATTTTCATCATCACAATACTTCCTTATACTACGTATAAGAAAGTAAAAATTGACATCCATAAAATCCGGAGGAACAAAATAAAATTGACCTGTCCGAGCCTTTCTCCCAAAGAGCGATAATAAACAAAGTATGAATATTATTCCTTACTTTATTTACACACTGTATATAGATATCAAGTGGCTTTCAGTCAACTGACTAATGAAACGAAAAAACGTTTCTTTACTACTTAACACAGATATATCTCCTAATCACTAGTCAGGAGCGTTGCCAGTTACGCTACCGCGAGTTCCGGCTTCGAGTTCTTTAAATCGTACTGATATACATATACATATATATATCGAGTAACAGATGGAAGTATTGCTGGCCTACCAGCGAGCGTATACCTATATAAGCACCCAGCAGCCCGAGATTCGAACCCGGGCTGCTGGGTGGTAGTGTTCGGCAATATGTAATCTTCGAAAGACAGATTCTTTGGCCATACATGATTCTTTGCTGAACATAGATTAGATTTATTTGTGTGCCTTCACATATATTAATAAAGTTTTTAAAAAATTCTACGTGAGAATGTATATCTTAAGTAGCTTTTGGAAGTCGTATTATTAACATGTAAGGAACTGCTCTTACTACTTAGAAAAGGTCCTACTGTCACGAAGACTACTTTCTATTCGATGAGCAACGCAAACTGGTTAGAGCTAATTGCAAAAAATTATATAGGAACTATATTACTAATGTTGAGCAGCAAATTAAAAACATTTATGGCCATTTATTGATTCTAAATTTTTATAAGCGGTTACACATGACTCTTTTCAAATAGGTGCCGTCAATATCTTTTTCCAATAAATGGGCAATATGCACTGTTTCCAAAAAGTTAGAAAATCACAATCAAAATGTAAAATGTGATTTAAAATAAATTGAACAGGTCGGTTAGTGTTTTCGAAAAGCTTTCTGTTGATATCTGTTTGGTTTTCTTATGACGTTGAACAAGTTATTGTGTCATTAAAAATTCTTTAAAATGGCCGTTTACTATTTCTACTTCTGCTTCTAATAGACCTCTCAATTTTCTAAATTACAGTAAAAAAAATCAATTTAAATAAGAAGTTCTTTGATCAAAAAAATACTTTGTCATCAGAAAATATAGAAAATTTTAATTTTATAAGTCAACCAAAATTTTTACAATAAATGTTGAAAATGTTGTCTTGAATATTTTGGCAATATCTAAATCGTTGTTGCAAATCTTCCGAAGTTTCAAAGTCATTTAAAAATATCCCAAACGGAAGCCGTATTTCATTATTTTTGCATTTTTTTCCTTAAAATCATCCGTTTTGATTTTTTTATTTTTTTTGGAAAGATTCCAGACTTTTTTGGCGTATTATTTATCAGGCAGGCATTTAAAACATAAATTAGATATGGAAAGAAAATACTGGGGGTTACCTGTATACTTTTATCACATTTATTGAAGAGCAATCACCACCTGGATTGTAACCTTTCATTAACAAACTCTAAAATAAATACTTATGATTAACTGTTTTAATGTAATGGTCATTAAAACAATTTTGCTTGAATTACAATTGATGCACTGACAATTATAACTGGATGAGTGAAATCCATTATCGTTTCAGTAGTTTTATGTAGGCTCTATTTAGTTTAATATCTAGACTACTTTTACGTCAGAGCTCGTGGGAAACGATTGCTTCTAAATACTTGTGTATTTTAGGAATACAGACTTTTGCTTTTCATCGAACCTTGCTACTTCTTGAGCAATTTGCATAATTTTAAAATCGTGATATACATTTTAATATTTACAAAATTATTATTTATGACGAACTAAGTTTCGAAAAGACGGGATAACCTGTAAAACAATATCCCATCGGAAGCACTCTCTTTTAAAGACTTCCATCAGCGTTTGTTAAACGAAAACGTGTATGAATTAAATTTATAATAGTTATACACGCCTAAAAATCGTGAGAACACAAGAACTGGTACACGCACATGCCTGATTTATTAATATCTCAATAGCTAATACATGCTTCTGGGATTAAATCTGAAAATGCATATTTTATTTAAGCTCTAGGACTCACCATGTCAAATCTAGAAATATATAAAGCTGAGCCTGATATGTGGTCAAATTTTACATGTTACTTTCACCGATATTCACATGTTATTTAATTAGCTTTTTCACTTTGAACGGAAATAATAATTTAGTGGGTCTTCCTATTAGGTTTCTAACTGAAGTGTTTAAATAATTAATTTTGCTGCATAGCGATCTTATTACCATATATATCGTATATATTCTATATAAAGTTATATGATGTCTCGACATTTATTTTCTTACTGTTTTAAAATTGCTTTAGGCGGATTGATTCATAAATTTATGTATGTAATTTAAGTAGTTTGATAAATAGTATAATAACAAAAATCTTTAATAAGATGAATTAATATTTTTTGTACTCGTTTATTAAAATATGTGATTTCGCGGTTGCATTTGCATGTGGGAGATTGACTTCCCCACATAAGTGCGGGAAATAAAAATTGCATTAAAGAAATAAATCATTATTACAATAATAAAGTATAATTGTGAAAATGTACACTTCAACGAAGTTTGGTGTACTACAACTTGTAAATTTCATAAAATTAATTAAAACCTATAAAAAGAGTCAATGGGGCATCCATTACATACCTATTATAATATTAATTGCTTATTCTCAATATTCTTAACAAAGATTATGTATATCCTGTACGCACTTATAATCTTCAGTGTATGTGATAATAAATATTATGCTATCGTCACTATTGTGTCAATTTCTACCTTATACATAGTATAATGTAATAACTAGACTTAGGATAATTGTATTGCAAGTATTACATATTCTGAAAGTTTTTGGTGCATATTTGTATGCACATTTTGAAGTTTTTTAGTGCATAATTATCCTAATCCTAGTAATAACCATGGCAAAGTAATAAATGAAGTAACTAAGGATAATAAGAAAGGTAAATGCAGCATTTAATTTACCAATTGATAGCTATCTTCAGTTTGAGGGGTAACATTGCGGTAAACATTAATGTTAATTGAACAATAATTACATTGAATAATGAAAATCTTAGGAATTTCACTTCCCCCTCCAATAGAATGTGCAGAACTGGACACTTCTTGAGAATCTTTGTTTGTTGACGCAACAATTTTCCGAGCCAAATGTATTTTGGCTTGAAGAGAATCTTCTACATATCCCTCTATCACAAAAGAAGATTTCCACCCTCCAAGCCGCTTAACAGATAATAAATCTCCATTAGTGACCTGTAGGTATATTTCAATGGATTATCTAATTTTATGGAATTTTCCCTACTGTGTTTATTTCTATAGGCATATTTACACATTTACCATTGCGATAAGTTATAAAAAACTTTTTGGTTTCTATGCAACTTATATTACAAAGTAACTTTTGTATTTAAAAAGTAACGAAATGCAATCATTTTTAATTATCACGAATTTTCCTGTAATAAGTATATGCATTTGTTGCAGGTTTAGTTAATACGATGTCATTTTTATAAAAGTCAATATCATTAATTGAAGTATTGCAAACGACATGCTCCATATACTCCTACTATTAACACTGCTTGAAATTTATTGTATTATATAAAACTTTAATAAATGAGAAATCAGTGAATATACCTTCATTAAGAGAAATAGTTCAAATTCCGCGCCAATATACTGCTAGCGCTATCTTCGTACACGTTCATTCATGATTGACAAGAATGGAAGATCTTGAATATATTTCTATCAAGTAGTTGCCGGTCTGGGTTTCTTCAGTCTGTAGTTCGGAATCGTTCTTTTTTGCATTATAGATCGGTTAAAATCTGATAAGACTCAGGTGCGCGAGGCGTGGCTAAAATACGTACTATGTGCGTTAAAGACATCGGTATCGAAAGCCATACACTACTATTATAGACAAAGTTGAATTAGACTAAATACGGACTAATATTTTGAAGTCGGTCTTTAACCTTTCGTAGCGAAATCTATGTCTATCTCTCATGTTTCACCCGGAGTTCTGCTTTTCTGTCTTAAAATTGTCATCCACGCAAGTGCCATCAGGTCTTAACCGAGCTATACTCCACTAAAAAATTAAACCGATATCAATTTTGTTAATAAAATTATTAAAATTTTGCTCGTTACAAAAAATATTGTACAAACTTCGTGGGTGAAACATTCCCGAATTTGAGTCTATAAAACGCTCAGCTTTAAACTGGCCACTCATTTGCGAAATATGTCTTCCCGCACTTGGTTCGTAATAGTTATTTACGAACCAAATGCGGGAAGACTATGTTCCTGCATGAGCGCATTTTAAAAGCGAAGATGTCTACACGTAAGTGGTTTGTACAATATTTTTTGTAGGAGCATTAAATAAAAAAATATTATTGACAAATGTGATTAGTATCGTACCTATCCTTTTCACATTTCCATTAAGTTTAAGTTATTATAATCTTACACATGACGTATTTATTCTTATATTTATAGTGAATTCATGGCTTTTTGAGTTTGATTATAATTAACTGTCAATGTGAATTTTACTTGAGAAATCGTCAAATAGATGGCGCCAACAAGTTTGTTAGAAGAATTTTTAGCAATTGCTCCTGATTACCTAACTTGTAATAAAATAAAGTCGACGCAAGTAGTATTTTATAGACTAAATTTTATTACTATAAAGTTCGTTTTTTTTAAATGTCAAAGAGCCAGTGTTTTTATCAATTTTTACAGTCGTATCAACCGGGAAATACTCCTTGCTGGTCAAGCGATAGATGCGCAAAATGTGACTTTACAGGCGGTGAGTACAAAAATAACTATTATGAAACAAGTGTGTATGTAACAAAGAATGCGTAGAATATGTATTCACGCAAGTTGTTTGTATAATACTTTTTATCGCCAACCGTCAGTAAAGTGATGCGTTACCATAGCATTTTACGGAGGTAAAGAAACACTTTATCGTACTGTACAATAAAGTACTTTACCTGCCGCTAATATCTGTCAGCGTAGCCATGAGTGATGACTTTAAAAATAAATCGTTTGTCGCTGTCATAAACTGTCATAAGTTATTATATCTTTATTTCTTAAATTAACAATTTTCAAGGTTGGCGATAAAATTTTGTATGCACCACGTCAGTAAAGTACCTTTACCGAACTCGTCTGTTACTCGCCGCGCTCGCTTCACTCGCTTGGCTCGTAAATCAGACTCGTTCGATAAAGTATCACTTTACTGACTTGTTACATAAATAACTATTATCGCCAACCGTCAGTAAAGTGATGCGTTACCATAGCGTTTTACGGAGGTAAAGAAACACTTTATCGTACTGTACAATAAAGTACTTTACCTGCCGCTAATATCTGTCAGCGTAGCCATGACTGATGACTTTAAAAATAAATCATTTGTCAATGTCATAAACTGTCATAAGTTATTATATCTTTATTTCTTAAATTAACAATTTTCACGGTTGGCGATAAAATTTTGTATGCACCACGCCAGTAAAGTACCTTTACCGAACTCGTCTTTTACTCGCCGCGCTCGCTTCACTCGCTTGGCTCGTAAATCAGACTCGTTCGATAAAGTATCACTTTACTGACTTGTTACATAAATAACTATTGTACGAGCATTAAATTAACAAAAAGTTTATTGATTAAAGTGATTAATAATTAAATTAATAATAACCTAAAATAGATTACCTAATTAATTTAAGCATTTCACATACGTACCTATCAGTCTAAGTTATTATATTCTTGCATATGATGTTTTTATTCTTATATTTATAGTGGATTTGCCGCTTTTTGGGTTGATTACAATTAACTGTCAATGTGAATGTGTTTGTGAGATCATCGAATAGATGGCGCTTACAAATTTTAAGGAAGAATTTTAGAAATTACTTTTATTTCCCTGGCTTTTAATAAGGAAGAATCCGCGGAAGTAGTATTTTATACGTTAAATTGTATTACTATAAAGATAAATTTGTTTTTTTTTTGTGTTCCAAAAAGCCAGCGTTTTTTGCAATTTCTACACTCGAGTTGATCGGGAAACACACGTTGCTGGTCGAGAAAAGCATGCGCGAAATGTCACTTTACAGGCGGTAAGTACACAAAAACTATTACGCATACGAATATGTGATTTTTCTAACTCCTATATGCCAAGAGAAACCGGACACTTTGGGGTGCAAATAACAAGATCAATAACAATAAATCGTACTCACTAATTAAACATATGCGAATGGTTTGCCGCTAATCTACGTGACGAAGATACAACCTAACCAATTAACCGAACGTGTCTTCAGTAATTTCCTCTTTAGTTTAGAATGGTGAGTCTAATTACCGATATATGCGGTCAAGATAGAAATATGGGTATCACTGGGATAGTAGGACGAACAAGCGAGCCTTATTTCCATCATTGTGATAATTGACGCGATCAGAGCCGTACATATTTTCTGTTAAGTATCAATCCTAATTGTAAATTCTCGTAGAACAGTTACAGAACTTAGTTGTGACCGAGATTCATTTTTGTTGATGTAACAGATCTACATAATAAAATGTTCAGCAATTTTCTCATTCTTATTAATAGACACGCGTTTATTCCTTAATGGTATATTTAAATTGAGCATGGAAGCACCCGAGAAGAAAATATAATACACGATGTAGCATAATATGGTGAAGAACAATAATTTGTGTATGTTTAAAAACTTAAAATTACCTACTTAAATCTTCTTAAGGCTTCTGTATATTGGAACTTAGAGATAATATTAAAAACATCACCTAATGGGAAATTGTGCTAAAGACAATCTTCAAGCTATTACAGTAACTATTGAAGAATGAATATCTCCGCGATATATTGCTCCCCAAACATAAAATAAAAATGAATTATTTTAGTACAAGAGGTAATAAATTTATTACCGGAGGAGATTTCAACGCTAAGCATCGCCAGTGGAGATCTAGGATAATCAGAAATGATGTCATACAGTTACTAGCAGTCATGCAACAATACAACATCAATGACGTGTTATTTGGTGAACGTACCTACTTGCCCATTGATAAAAGAAAAATACCTGATTAAATAGATTTATGTGCTATAAAAGGAATAAATACATAGTAGTGTCAAATCAAATCGTGCTTTAAACTAGCTGAAGACCACTCATCACTCATTGTGACGTTGCACTCAAAAGTTTGCACCTGGTTAACCAAACTTATGTGGTAAAACCACTAACTGCAAGCAATTCAAAGTTAAATTAAATAAAACAATTGATTTGCAAATACCGTTAAAAGGGCCGGTGCAAATTGACAAAGCAGTTGTGGATTTGACCAGTGATGGTAACCCTGACTCTTACTAGATCGGTAGAAAAATCGGCAATATTCGGGAGATTATAGAAAATATCGGTAGATTAAAGAATTACAGCTTTTTTTTAGGAATATCTTCTTTTATTTATTATTTACAACAATATATAAGTAACATACATTAAATAGAATATAAAAAAATCTGATTTTACAAAAAATTACTCGTTTTCGCCATCTTCATAGAGTATGCTTAGCCATTCGCAAAGTAAGTTTTTTTTTCAATTGGAAAATCAAAGCAACTTTTATTTCCAATGTATTGCTTAGCAAGAATTAACCCGTTGATTGTATCCGTACGTAGCTTGTTTCTCTGTTTAGTTTTTAAATTATTGACCGTAGAAAAATTCTTTCAACATTGGCTGAAGAATGCGGCAAACAAAGTAAATTAAAAACAAATTTTATAAGACAATTAAATTTACGTGTTCCGTCGCCGAATATCGTCGTTTCTACTTTTTGCCAAAATAATTCTACATTATCAGAAAAAGAGGTAATTTCGTTAGTATTTCTTAAAATACGCCATTCATTGTTCAAAGTCTGAAGGTCGGAATTGTATAAAAAATCCGGGAAAATAAGTGCTATGTCGGTAATAGATTGAATTGATCCTGATTTTACAACTACTGGATCTAAAAACTGAAATTTTTTCAAAGCATTATTCTTTAAAGGAAACCGTTTAATTATTTGATCACATCCTTCTACGTAAAAATCCAAGCATCTTAGTATAAAAAAGGATAATTCTTCTTTGGTAAGTGACGTGCTGGATATTGTTTGTATCACTTTCGCGCCAAAATACTTATCCTCAATCTGCAGGTAATGTGTAGGATTTTTAAAATCTACGTCTGCCACTGAAATACCTTTTTTATGAAACAATCTAATAACGTTTTTATAATAGTAAGTATGTTTTATATAGATAATGTATTTTAGGGTGTTCAGATTGCATTTCCGTATTCAAGTTATTAAAAAAGGGTAGAGCAAATTCTAAAAATTGTAAAAATAACTTTGTAACAGGATCATTTAACATTTTCAATATGTTATCTGCAGACACGATATCACTGGTACTAACGACATCGGTGAAATATAACTGTAGAGGTCCATACCGTTCTAATAACCACGAAACAACGCTATGTACAGATAACCATCGGGTTCGACATGGGCGTAAAATTTTATGGATTTTTGTATTACAAAATATTTGAAACTCGGTATATTCGCTAATTCGTTTGGGACTATGAGCAAAGTAATTATAGATATCTCTTGTGAGCTTCGGAGCTTCCGTTTTTTAATAACCCCGGAGCTACTACCTTCATTGCTACTATCACTATCACTCATTTTTGTTAGTTAATTAATAAGAAAGCACGACTAGATTTCTACATTCAATCTACTAAAATAAAATGAGGGAATAGGAAGTTGTACGTATATATAGTGTTTGCTCGGTGATTTCCCTATATAAATGTATTTAGGTGAATACCTTTATTTTGAAGTGAATTCAATAAATAACATCGAATAGGAAGTTAAACGTATATATATAGTTTTGGCTGGTGGTTTTCTTATAAAACCATCGGTGAATACCCTTATATTGAAGTGAATTTAATGAATGACAATTGCTATCTATCTCTTTTTATTTCTTTTTCTTTCTTTATTATCAGTTTTAGGTAAATAAATTCTTTCTTAGAGTATAAGACAAGGAAAATGAGAAACAGTTTTTCGTTAAAAATACTAATATTAGTGAAAATAGTAACACCCAAAGTAATTGCCTATCTATTTATAGGTAGCTAACACCCGTCAGATTGGTTATACTAATTTATTTTACTGTGACTTACATATATACCTTTATACGTAAAACGTATATGCATATATGCATGTGTTTGAGATACACACATACATTAAGTGCTATTGTCGACAATCGAACGCACAGACACCGGTGTTTCGACCTATGAGGTCTCATCAGTGTGCGTGGAGATTCTCGACAATAGCTTCAAGACTTAAATCGCTGCTTATGTCATTTTAGCGTGTTAAATGCAGTGAGAGTATCACAGCGACATCTAACACCCAAAAGATGACAGAACAAAGCGATGGCTTCTGACGGCATGTTCTGCTATACAGAGGCCTGTATGTTAATAGTGTATCTCATGTAATAGAGCCTTAGGTGGCGTCACCGATCAAAACGAAAATGGAAAGTGTGAACACATGGATGTTAAAACTAACATCAAGCAGTAAATAATTACTGTGACTTACATATATACCTTTATACGTAAAACGTATATGCATATATGCATGTGTTTGAGATACACACATACATTAAGTGCTATTGTCGACAATCGAACGCACAGACACCGGTGTTTCGACCTATGAGGTCTCATCATGAGATACACTATTAACATACAGGCCTCTGTATAGCAGAACATGCCGTCAGAAGCCATCGCTTTGTTCTGTGTCATCTTTTGGGTGTTAGATGTCGCTGTGATACTCTCACTGCATTTAACACGCTAAAATGACATAAGCAGCGATTTAAGTCTTGAAGCTATTGTCGAGAATCTCCACGCACACTGATGAGACCTCATAGGTCGAAACACCGGTGTCTGTGCGTTCGATTGTCGACAATAGCACTTAATGTATGTGTGTATCTCAAACACATGCATATACGTTTTACGTATAAAGGTATATATGTAAGTCACAGTAATTATTTACTGCTTGATGTTAGTTTTAACATCCATGTGTTCATACTTTTCATTTTCGTTCTAATTTATTTTGTTGTTGTGCAGATTAGCCATTTAAGAATTGAAATACTTCGGTAGAATTCCATAGCACTTCTGTAGATCGATAGATTATACCTAAATTCGGTAGATCTACCGAAAAATCGGTAGGGTTACCATCACTGGATTTGACAGCAAATACACAAACCACAGCTTGGGAAATAACGTTGATATCGGGAAACGCACTGCAACAATCTAATTGTTTCCCTACACTCAGAGAAAATATTTCTGAAAAAAAAAGTTAAATGAAAGAGTAAATAATAAAAGAATACTCAATAAAGTAACCAATAACTAATGCTAGAACATAAAATTGAAACAATACAAACTTTCCTGGAACAATTATCCCTAAGAAAAGTAAATAATTATTCACTATGGAAAGCGGTCAAAGAAATTTCGCCAATTAAGAACCGATTAAGACATACTTTCTGAATATTTATCTAAAGTTTTTAAACCTTCTAGCTAAACAATTATATAACTAGAAAGGGCAATTAAGGAAAATCTTGACCCACAACACCAGATGAACTTACCCATAAAAAATGTCACCCAACAAGAAGTGAAATAAGATATAAAGTACAAAATCACCCCAAATAAAGCACACGGTTTTGAACTACAGGGAAAATCTTACAAGAATTGCCGGAAAAAAATATTAAAGCGATCACTCAGATATTGAATCCAATTATAAGAATCTGACACTTTCAAAGTCTGTGGAAAACTGCACAAATAAATCTGATTTCAGCACCTATAACGATGGAGCAAATTTCCTCCTACAGGCCGATTAGTTTTCTGCCAATTATGTCTAAGCTATTCGAAAAATTACTCTTACGATATATGAAAATTATTCACGACGAACATAAAAGAATCCCTGATCACCAATTCGGTTTTGGAACATGGAACTATAGAACAGGGTGGTTAATCAAGTAAACCAGAATTTGGATAGAAATAGATATTACTCAGCAATTTTAATATCGATATACATCAATGCTATCAAAACAATGTGCTACGTGCTTAGTAGTTAGTACACAGTAATATGCCCCAAACTTAGTTACCCAACGATAACTACAAGGACCATCAGTGAAGAGTAAAATTTCAAAGTATAGTCAGAAATACAGTGAGATGGCCAAAGTGCTTCCCAATTTTCTTGTCAAATCAATCATGGAAGAAACCACTGAACCAAGACGTTTGAAACGCTTGAAATCCACTAACTTGCTATCTAGATTTAATTGCTGAATATAGCTTAGTCGTCATGTTGGAAAAAGAAGTCATATAGGATATTTGCCTAGTTGATAAATAGATAGAAATACATTGGAATTCCTTCCTTCCATGACCATTAAAATATAACAACAAAAAATACTTAATATCTGATATTATTGCAAATTGCATGTAAAAAGGGGATAAATGAAAATATATATTAAAGAAAACACCCCTTCAGCACACATAATGGGAGACATACATCCCAACTCTTTGTTTTATTTCTTCGTCAATTTTTCCCGTCTCTTCTATGACTGTACCTAGGTATTTAAAACTTGTGACTCAGTCTGCCTCTTGTTCTTCGATTTTAATTTTATGCCTTGTTTTTTTTTGGAGACACTAACATGGTTTTACTTTTTCCAGGGTTATTCCCACTCTTATTTTCTTGAGTTTTTTTGATAAAATTCTAGGTGTTGTAGTTTGTCTTCTGTTGCAGTAATCAACACCACATCATCAGCGAAAGACAGCTCTTGCAGTGTTAGATTTATCATCAAACAGCTTTCCAACAAATTTGGACACATAGCGAAGTGATCTGAACAGCTATTCAGACATGTTCAAAAGCACTTTGGTATATGTTCACAGCAGTTGGATAGCAATTCATACCACAATGGTATGATCTTCGGGAGACGTCTGAAATTTTCCACATATAAAAGCTGAACAGATGTGATTAGTTTCATGAGAGGAATAATACACACATGTAAAATTAACCTCAATAATAAGATTTATGAAATTTTGGTTTCCTTGGGTATCTGTTTTTGTTTTAATATATGATCCAGTAATTCACGGAGTTCTCTTTTGCCTTTTCTCCCATGTACTTTATCATTTTAGACGTGATATTATCATGTTCTGTGACTTGCCCTGTTTTTTAATTTCCGTACACAGTGTATACAGAGGAGCAGAAATTGGCTGTAATCATTATCTGCTAACAACGCAATTGAGAACAAACAATAACAATATTAAAGTTAAGAAACGGAAGAAAATAATTAAAAGAAAAAATAAGAAGCTACAAATTAAAAGAAAGAATGAGGTGCCACACGACTTTCTTATACGTATGAGCGTTTCAAATTATAGAATTTTAAGAATTTTTTTATGCAGAAATTATGCAAAATCCTATTCTAAGTACTTCTATTCTCTTAATAAATCTCTATAGAATGCATACTTTGTCAGATATTATCAAAAAAGTGCTACTCGCTAAAAGTAAAAGTGCTACTTCCGGTCCGAGTTTTGAAACTTCATATATACAAAAAATATTGCAAATCCAGTTCTAAATACTTTTGTACTCTTGATAAATAGATATAGAATGCATAACTTACGACATATTTGCAAAAAATCGTTATTCGATAAGAGTAAAAGTGGTACTTTCGGTCTGAGTTTTGAAATTTTTTTTATACTAAAGATATTGAAAATTATGTTTTAAATACTTTTATACCAGTAACGTACTTGTCTAAAAAGCATGACTTGCGAAATATTCGCAAAAAACTGATTTTCGATAAGAGTAAAAGACCTACTTCCGGTGGGAATTTCGAAAAACTTTTTAAATAAAATTATTAAATTTAAGTATATATGAATTCTTTATAAATTTGTTTAAACTTAGTAGTTGACGAAATATTGGCAAAATTCGATATTTTCGCTGAAGTAAACTGCTACTTTCGGTCTACCGATTTTACTGAAAAACTAATCAGATCTCAAGATGGAGATTATATACGTAAATACAAAATTTGGAATTGAGATCTGAGATTTGACCGCTATCGTGGTCACACACACGCACACACACACACAGAGAGAGAGAGAGAGAGACAGACATTTTTTAAAAACCAGTTTTTCTGTATTAGGGGACTTCAAAACGGGGACATCTGCAAAAATCTCGAGGTCAAAAATTTTCATCATCACAATACTTCCTTATACTTCGTATAAGAAAGTAAAAGAAATTCCAACAGAAATTAGCCGTAAGATTTACAGAAATGAACAGAGGTAAACATACGATTAATAGCAATACTTCAGGTATGTGGAACATCAAAAATTTCAAATATATGTTCGAGGAAAAGTAGATGGTCGTCGAAAGAAATGCTATTGAAAGTTAAAGTAAAACAAATGGAAAAGATTATTGCAGTCGACAAAACGAAATGGCCTCCAAGAGTACAAAATTGGGACCTGAGAAGACTTCGGACTTAGAATGAAAGCAAACTACTTAGAAAACCAAAAACTGTCATATTGCACATTAAAACAATTAAGACAGAAAAAGCTGCCAGAATTTACTAGACAAAGAGAAAAAATATCATAATTACAGAGACTGAGATAATAGACAGATGAAAGCAATACTTTGGAGAATTAGCCTATTTAAACCAGGAAGAAGAAATAGATTCATAAGAGAAGAATGGAGTCGAAGAAATTACACAAGTCATAGAGAAGTTAATATTTTATTCGTTTCAGAAATGTACTATAAGAGAAAAATGGTTCGCTTATTGAAATTTTTCATAATAAAAACAAAAGTATTGTGTATCCATGCTTATATGTCTGCTTCACGTTTTATATTTTATAGTATAGACAAACAAATAGATTTTTTTTAATATTCGCGTTAAAAGTGGCTAATAATAAAAATATAAATAAAGAAAGATCTCAGACCTCAGAGAACAATGATTTTTAATATTTATTATTGTACTTTACTAACGACTTTGTTTCAGTGGATACGATATCACCCCAAATGACATCATAACAACAGGTTAGTCAATATTCCTTTTACATTTGTGCCATGGACACACCCTTGTCTAAAATAATTTGCAAGTATCACTGATCCATATTAACATAACGCCATTATTCTCCTTAAAGAAAGAAGATCATAACATTTGCTTGTATTATATTTAAGCTCCAATATATACAGGACATAATTACCATACAAAATCGACAAAATGAAAACAAAATTGATTTTCTTATATTTACTGCATGTTTATGCCTTCACGCAAAGCTTTAGAAATTAAATTAAAAATACTGGCACAATAATTCAATACGTTTCAGAAACGATGTATTGTTCAACGAAACTCAGGCAATGCGGTACCATTGAAACGTTTGTCATAAACCACTTTTTTATTCCTTTTCAGGCGCTCGCAAGAATGGGACATACACAACAGTTCAATTTTAATGTGCGGTTAATTTTTATTTTTGTCTTCATATTGTAACTTCAAAAGGTATAATTTCGTGTATGTCATACAATTGCATGGGTGTTCCGGAGTATTTCGGTCACGAGTAATATAAAATAACCGTCTCTTCTTTTCGGGTAAAATTTTATTTCTGCAGAGGCACGCCTTAAGATGCCTTATGGGAACGTACAAAGGCTACATGAAAAACACAAACAGTATTTAATATGAAAAAAATGTATTTTTCGTTGAATGAGAATATGAGAAACTTAAAAATTTTGAATTATTTGATAATGTTATGCAACTTATTGTATACATTCAAATAAACTGGATATACATAAATTAAAGAAAGTACCATAACTTGTATATACAGGCTGAGTCATCCAAGCGGGTAAGGCCGATTATGCCTGTATGAGTAAATATATTTCGAAGCGGTTTTTTCCTTGTGATAGCTGTTCATTAGAAGCACATTTTAAAAATATTTTGTATTATACAGAGTGTTCCATAACTTGGTGGCTAACCATAGTTATAGTTTTTTAAATGGAACACCCTATATATTATTGCACTTTTGTATTCCCCGTATAATTTTTAGTCAAAAAGTAATAAGATAGTATAGGCCTAAAATCTAAAGTTTTTGACTTATTCCCATTTTTCTGAAAAATTCAATGTTTGTATAAAATTATATTTCTCGAAAACGACGTATTAGATGGACAAAATTTTATGCAGTATTGTTTACAATAAGAGGTCCTAATAGAAGCATGTTTTATTTTTTTTACAATTACTAACTGCATGTGCAAGAAACTGGATTAAAATTACATGACACGTTTTTGTATAAGTCATTTTTTTTAAATGGAACAGCCTGTATATCGGTTCATTTTTGAATTGTTTATTAAATTTCATGTCAGAAACATGTAAGACGTTAATACTTTTAATGTGACTATTACTGAGCTACTGTCTCTTTTTGATATAATTTTGTCAGTACTATACTATATTAATTAAAACCACAAAACTGACAAAATTATATCAAAAAGGGACAATAGCTCAGTAACAGTCACTTTTAAAGTATTAACGTCTTACATGCTTTTGATGTGAAATTTAATAAGAAATTCAAAAATGAAATAATATATAGGGAGTTCCATTTGAAAAAATTGACTTGTTTGCAAAAACTAACAAAAGCATATCAAAAAACGACAGTAGCTCAGTAATAGTCACTTTTAAAGTATTGACGTCTTACATGTTTCTGATATGAAATTTAATAAACAATTTAAAATGAACTGATATATAGGGTGTTCCATCTAAAAAAAATTACTTTTATACAAAAAGTGTCATGTAATTTTAATCCAGTTTCCTGCACATGCAGTTAGAAACTGTAAAAAAATAAAACATGCTTCTCTTAGAACCTGTTATTGTAAACAATACTGCAAAAAATTGTATCCATCTAATACGTCGTTTTCGAGAAATATAATTTTATACAAACATTGAATTTTTCAGAAAAATGGGAATAAGTCAAAAACTTTAGATCTTAGGCCTATACTATCTTATTACTTTTTGACTAAAAATTATACGGGGAATACAAAAATGGAATAATATATAGGGTGTCCCATTTAAAAAACTATAACTATGGTTAGCCACCAAGTTATGAAACACTATGTATAATACAAAATATTTTTAAAATGTGCTCCTAATGAACAGCTATCACAAGGAAAAAACCGCTTCGAAATATCTTTACTCATGAAGGCATAATCGGCCTTACCCGCTTAGATGACTCACCTTGTTTATAATATATATTTTCTCTTTCAGGTTTCCGCGGGCAGTAGTATGTGTTGTCACTGAAGTCCAGGTTTCTTCAGCGTTTTCACTGCTTCTTCTTTGAAAAGACCGGTGCTGGTTTCTGCACGACGTTTCGGCAAAATCACACTTGCCATCGTCAGATCTGCGATAACAGTCTGCTTTTGCTTCTTCTTATTCGCAAACTGAGTCAGTTTACGAATAACAAGAAGCAGAAACAGTGTATGACGTATCCGAATCTTGTTTATATTCGTCATAACTTAAATTTGACTCCGTAACGAAATTATACCTATTATTATATGATTAAGTTAACATACAATTCTCATATATCTACTAGAATGATAGTAACACTTATGTGTGTTTAATAAAATTGTATCAATTGGCTTCGTGTCTATAATTATAGTTCAGATTTTATATAGAAGAATGTTTTTAATGTTTACTACATTTTTTGTGATTGTCTAAGTATATAGATAACGAACATTTCCTAATTTATGTTAAAAAAATTACACCATTCTTTCAGGACACATATTTATCTTAGTTCTAAATAATCGCGAATATAAGAAAAATAAAAAGAAAACTAATTTTGTGAAATATGTATATTCATTGCTCTGACACAAATATTAAAATATGTAGAGAACATTAATTTAATGTAAACATGACTTTCTGTACGATTTGGCTATTTTAGTGGATGGCTGATATATTCTAAGTATTCCACATGAAAAGAAACGTGGTATTCCTTTAAGAAATCTGAACTCCATTAATAAAACATACAAGAATAACTTGTTTAAAACTTATTTTTATTTATTATTATAGTAAGTTTAAATAACTGCAAGTTATTGTTATAAATTTGTTCAAAAACATGGAACGTTAACACTTACCGTTCCTTAATCAACAACTTTACTGATACATTCTTACGCTTGATATAAATAACTACAGAAAACTTAGAAATAAAATATTACTCGAGTATTATTACACTGTTGCAATTTAGTGGGATGTCCAGTAAACTGCAATAATGGAAGTAAATAGACAATTCCCGATATACAGCTATTGATAGTAGCAAAATAAGGAACAAAAAAGACAATACAAAAAACTATTTAGAATTTCGAAAATACAGTCGCAGAAATATCAAAGCATCCAATGTTTGACTTCCAAGCCTGCTTCGTAGTTTATTGCCAACATAAGCAGCAGCTGAAAACGCTCACTCAGCTTCTACACTGGTTAGAGGAATAGACAATAGATTATTTATATGCTAATTCCAAATGATTTGCACGAACTGCTCCATTTTCGAACAGGCTCATTCTATTTACCAAACCGATTCATTTTGTACTTCAGGATCTGGGGATTCCATGCTCTTATTAATTTCCAGCTGCAACTTTTTCTTTAGTGTCAATTGGGGTTGGAAGATTTGTTGCCTTGGCTCATCATCTGTTTGTGATCCTTACCTTTTTTCTTCCTCCGTGTCATCTCGACTATTTAGTCTTTTAATAATACTCTTTATTTGCTTCCTCACTAAAGCCTGTGCAAGAACTGGAAATAAGTCAAGCCATTCTAAATCCGATAGTAACTGATGACATCTTTTCGTGGATTTTGTAAATAATTCAACACACCAGTTAATTCATCACTTCGTCATTGCTTTAGAAGTTCCACTAAGGATGTTTTCATTCCTGAGTGCTGAGTTTTTGCTAGACAATTGTTTTATAAGAAATTTCAAAGCGGCAACAGCTGTGCATAAATTAGCATCTCGCCGGCAGATTGATTCTACTGTTAATTTAATTGGGGTGAGCACATCAACAATTTTATTTACCAAGTCAAAATCAGCATCTTCTAAACGGATTGGATGATTGAGATCTATAAGAGTTTTTGAATCCAGGTTATTAAAAGAGAAAATCGTTCCAGCATGGTTAAAAGACTATTCCACATAGTATTACAGTCCAAAAGAAGTGCAGCTCTTTTTCATGTTCAATTTTCACATATTCTTGAAGTACTGTTCTTTTTTTCAATGGTGATCTTTTAAAATACACTACAACTTTGCAGGTTTTTTTTATCAGCTCATTAATGCTTTCATCTTTTGTTAACTCTAGTATGTGTTCTCGCGCAAGTTCATTTTGTGACATTAAGATTAAACCAGATTCTGGATAGTCTAAGTCTTCTAAATTGTCTTTTCTTTATAAAGCACATCACAGACGGCCAAATTGATACCATGTGCGAGACACAGTTGTTTAGTGCAACAAGCTGTCCCACCTTTATCATAACGTTCGGTCCATCGGTTACAATAGCCATATCAGTTTCCAGGGAAATATCAAATTTACTTAGACGCTCTTTCAATATACGAGGACAATTTTCAGCCGTCATACTTCCATAACTAGGAACGAGTCCTAAGCTGCTCCAAAAAATTTTATAAGAATGAACGTTGACAGCTATGTATTGTTTATTGGACGTTGATGTCCACTCGTCGAAAGATAGACTGAATCTTTCACTTGCACTTTTCAAATGTTTTAATTCTGCAGTTACTTGCTTTCTGATTTTTTCACTGTAATTCATAACACGCTTTCGAATTGTGACGGCTGATTTTGGTAAATCCGTGTATTTCGCGCTAAGAGCAATTTTCTCAAGTCGTCTGAAGTTATGAGTACACTGAATAGAAATCCATCTAATGCAATTATTCTTGCCAAAACATCATCCAGGCTATCGTCGGCACTTTTAGTAAAATAATCTTCTAACTTTCGTTTAGCTGGTGGCGGTGCTGTGTTCAGATTTTCAGAATTTTGACTTGTTGAAGCAGCTGAACGATTAACGCCAGCTAAAATCTTAATGTTATGTTTTGATCACAAATGTGTATGTAATCCCATAGTCGATCCACCCAACATCTTGAGAATGGCAGGGCATCGCTTACATTTAGCACTACTCCGGTCTATCGCAACTAAAAAATAACTCCATGCTGACGACGTATCACTGTTTTTTTATGTTTAACAAAGTCTTCCGCCATTTAAAATAAGTTTCTCTGATGATTAACTTTTAAATTTAAATGACGTAACCTGCGTAACCTTGTCGCTGGTAGAATAGTAAATGAAAAAAGTAAATCCTAATAAGCGTAATTATACTTTCGTACAGGGAATCCCCGATGGGGAATACCTCGCAACAATATTATGATATAAGGTGATCGGATGATTTCCCTGTTGGCCCGTTGGGGAATTACTTTAACAGTATTGTATTACAGTGTGAACAAGAAATAAGGTGGGATGTCCTTAGAGAAAGACAGCCCACTAATTGTAGCTTTAATGTCAGAAGATACTCAGATCTGAGTGATAATAACCGACACCGTCGGAAGGTAGACATTGTCAATCCGCGTGTCGTCCAACTCAAGAATGATAAATCGAAGAAGGAAATATCGCGGATACATAATAAAAATAGGAGAAAATATGTAGAGTTATTCCGCTATAGTGTAACCGCAGACACGTGTTTCAGACTTGTTGGTCATCGGCAGTACGATGTAACCTAAGAATAATATAAAAAAATTTGATAATTAGGAAAGCAAGCTACCAATTATTTAGTTTTCATCAGAAGATCTTTAATTTATTAAAGACGACATGCAAGTTTACCACATGGCAGACAATGCCGACATATGTGTTTAACTGTAGCAATACTTCTGTGCATCTACCTTGCGATTTCACGAAATGCCACACCAGCCTTATGAAGTCTAATGATACTACGACGGGGTAATTTAGTTATCTAGGAACTCTTTTCATTTTAATGCACTAATACATAATAACAGAATGTTACAATCGATGAACCAAACCTAAATTGATCCAAAGTAAAGAAAGTAGGAACGAATTTTTTCGTTCTGCAGTGCGTTCATTATGAAAGGAACAAATTCGTTTAAAATTCAGGTAATTATTTTGGAGAAAAACGCTCGGACAGGTCGATTAGTATTTTTAGTTGTGAATTTTTTGACATAAGAAATTAAGTACAGGGTGTCTAAAGAGAACATATGCAACAATCATTGTTTTGTTTTTAATGTAACACCCTGTATATTATGCCATTTCTTAATTGTATGGTAAATTCTCAAAACTTTTTATGCAAGATATCATACACCGAAATCAGCGGTTTTCGGAATAATGACGTTTGAAATGTGATAAATTAAAAAAATATATATAAACCCTAAACAATAAAACACACAAAAGAAAAAACAAGATTTGCTTTATAAATGTTCAATATGTTGTTGACACTGACAAACTAAAAGCCGGTGATGGTTTGATTTTTATTGCAAAAAGAAAAACATTTTATTTCATTATTTGTGTGTATTTTAATTTATCACACTTCAAACGTCATTATTCCGAAAACCGCTGATTTTGGATATATGGTATGTTACACAAAAAGTTTTGAGAATATACCATACAATTCAAAAATGGCATAATATATAGGGTATTCTATTAAAAAAAAACAATGATTGCTGTATATGTTTTTCTTTAGACACCCTGTATATAATTTTCTTATGTCAGATAATTTATATCTCAAAATAGTAATTGACCTGTCCGAGCGTTTTTCTGCAAAATCATTACCTGGATTTTAAACGAATTTGTTCCTTTCATCATGAACGCACTGTAACTCAATTAAAAAAATATATTATTTTCTTGCTATTTTTTATCTTTTATTATTGTAATAAATTTGTCTGTTAAAAACATTATATAATACTTACTACTTTTATATCAACTCTATATATAATTTACGCATGTATTGTTTCCTTTGGACAATGATTATTACACATTATGACAAATTGTTATTATCTCTATTAATCTGACACACACTGTCAATATCGTGGCGAGAAAAATATTATAATTCCTCTATAAGACTGGAATTTTTATCTCTTTCTGTATCTGAGAGAAATGTGTATTATATGCTAGTTTACCGACTCACTAATTACTATTTATATATTCTGTATTAAGCCGGGTCTGTGAAGCGTTAAGATTTATTTGTTATATATAATAAATTCTTGAACAGTTACTTTACATGGCTATTTAAATAAGCCGATCCTGTATTAGGAGCGCATAAATGCATTTATGTACAATGCAAATATTTAAGATGACTTCCCGATTTGGTAAGTTTGTATGTAATATATATTTGCGGGAGTGAGTATCAATTTTGTTTCAACTTCATTATAGGAGAAATAAATAAATAAAATCATATAAATGACTTATAACGTAATGGGCTTCTATGTAAATAATAATATTCTTATCATTAATGAATATACATTATCAGGTAAGAAAATACAAAAATCGCAATGTAATAAATCGGCTTACGCGCTTTATTTGTTAACATTTTATATTTTTGTTTCATGCATTTATTTAATTATTTTGTGTCTTTCCCAAATCATTCCGGCCAATATTTCGTAAAACCCCTCTCCTTAAATTAAAAAGGGCGGCACAAGAAATCTTATAAACTAAAAGCACACTTATCGTCTATATACATGGACCAATGAGAAATGTATACATATTGCTAAAAAGAAATATATTAGTTCTAAGTCTGTCAAGGGAAATGAAATATACAAATACCTTTAAAGGAATGTATAAATATTCGTTAAGGGAAAGTAGTAGTGTGTGAAATAAAACTATCAGGTATGAGTGATATACGCAACTGTTGGCACCAGGCACTTTAAAGGAGACGGTCAGTAGATATCCTTTACATGAGTTTCAAGTAGTTTATTATGGGGTGGTTTGGAAACTTTATTATTAAAATTGCATAAATATGTTAATAATACTAGATAATGCGGAAAGTATGTAGAATTCTGAGTTGTAATAGAGCATAGACCACTCTCGCAGAAGAACATGTGTGCGGAGCAGACCTTTAGTCAAGTGTGTTCTCGACGTTCTTACGTCTGCTGAAAAATATTAGATCACACACAGTGGTGTCTAAATTATATTAATGACAAGACCAAAATAAGATGGTACATGTGAAAGGCGTACTTTCAACTAACATATCCAAAATAAGTTCGACCAATAAGAACTAAAAATGGGTACGTTAACTGTATACAGGGCGTGAAAGAATTAGACCAAGAACTACTAAAACTAAGTGCAGAAGAAAAATAAGGACAGTTTCGGAGTCCCGACAGTTCCGGCAGAAGTTCCAACAGTTCGATAATTCCGCAAAGTTGTTGAATCATCGAAGGATCTCAACCTCAACTTGAGTCATCCTATAAAACAATCGCAGTTTTAAGTTGTGTGTTAAGAATTCGGTCTAAGAGAGTATGAACTGCCTATAATTGTGTAACCAGTTGAATTCCTTTTGTACAATTGTGTTATGTAATTTTTTATTGTTGTTTCCTTTTTCTGCGTTATATAAATTATGTTCAAGCTATTGTAATAAATAAGTAAATTCACCAGTGATTGGTTTGTGAGTTTGGTTAACTGGTGGTGGTGTAGAGTGTAGACGATAGGCCGGATGACAATAAGGTCGGTAAGTCGTTAATATATTTTGTTTTGTTTTGTTGTGGTTAATGTTAAATTTTGGGAAAATCATCAGCGGGATGAATATAGCTTTGCATAAATAAGATTTCAGAGGCCGAGATAGCGCCAAGTACATTATTTTAGTTTTGTTTATTTGTTTAATGTTTTATCGCATTCTGCAATGTTAATGTATTATAAGAAAAGTACCTTAGCACTATTAAATATTTAGTTTTATTAGAAATACATGTTTTCTTTATTTCAATCCCGTAATCCCCCACGTTCGAAGAGATCATAGTTACTTCACCAGCTCGACGCGTTACTCAACAGCACGTGACACCTGAGTGGAAAAAAAATAATATAATTATTATATCTCATTAATGTAATTATAGTTTACATTTGGTGGCAGCAAAAACAATATACTCCGATACCACAGGTGCAGGCTGTTACAGCAAACTCTAAATAGACGATGTTCTTTAGAATAACGCGAATGACAAAGCAGATATGTCAATTAATAGAAATTAGCCAAACTATTGGCGTAGTGCTCACTTTATAGGTCCCAGAATTTGCTGAAGCTAATGATATTATTGTCGTAAATTATGCATTCTATATATATTTATCAAGAGTACAAAAGTATTTACAGCTTCAATTGCAATAACTTTTGTATATATGAAATTTCAAAATTCGGACCGAAAGTAACACTTTTACTCTTAGGGAGTAGCACTTTTCTCGAATATCTTGCAAAGTATGCATTCTATAGAGATTTATTAAGAGATTAGAAGTACTCATCTACATAGTACATAGACCACCTCATTTTTAAAGGTTTTTAAATATGCATTTTTTTTAAATGAAATAAAATAATTTATGTTTCTGCACTAGTTAAAAATTTGATTATATCTAATAAACAAACTCTCAAAAACTGTTCATTTTGAGTATATAATTTTTTTATCGACAAAATAAAAAAAGTGGGCCTTCTTTTTGGAAATTTTATGTTGTAAGATTATACTTGTTCAGGAATTACGTAGTCTAATTTGAAAAAAAGAGTTAGTTGCAGAAGCCTAAAATTTCGTAGAGCTAGAAACCATTTTATAGCCACATTTTATACTCTATTTACATCCATTTAATTTGAAGTATCGCTCATTAAAATCCACCCGTAAATAAAGCCGTTATTTTTTGTGGGACCCTGTATATAAAAAAAATCTGCTTAATTGTTTTCCAGAATTAGTCACAAGTTATTTAAAAAAATAAAACAAGAATTACAGGACTGTTTCTATGAGCAAATCACACCCTATAAATACCTACTGCCAAACTGAAACGAATTATTAGTTATTACAACCTTAAACAAAGTAAATTATGTATTAATCGTAAAATTACCATTAATATATAATTTAATACAATTAATTATGTTTCTAATTGCTTCTATTGTTGCAGCTTTTTTTTCAGTTTGTTTACATTATACAGGTGAGTAATTACATAGAAGTATAAACTAACCGGCATCGGCATTAAGAATGCAAATGGAAACCATTTGACACATTTTTTATCCAGTTAATAGACCAAAACAATCTACATTTCCAGCCAGCTAACTAGATGCGTATTTCTTTCGTAACGTAATGGATTGTTAATAACATGAAAACGCAATGTATTATATTGTAATTAATCACGTAACTTATAATTAGTGTGTCAATATGTGCGTTCCAACAGATGTTTCATTGTCAAGTCGCGAAGTTTTGGGCTAACTTGAACAAGTTGATGTGTCTACATTCATATTTTACATTTACTCACATACGGTAAAGAAGAAGTCGGATGGTAAATGTTAGCAACGTAGCTATGCTATATGTGTGGCCATAGACAAGAGAGTAACATAAATAGACAACTCTTAACAAACATTCCTACTACTAATATAGCACCAAATATGACAGGTGAAAAGAAAAAGGTATGAACTACCATTTATGGTATAAAATTTCTAATTCATTTGTATTATGCATATGTATATTCAAAATTAAACTAAAAGTATATACACCTGTGATTAAAACCGAATACCATCAATCTTAAATACACATTTCAATTAATTTTATTCATATACGAAGGCAGTTCACATGTGTTTGAATTTTTGCATGAGACAAAAATGCCGTTATGGTTTATGTGATTTTGTAAGCTTCAAATAATGAACCAACCAGTCACGGCAGACTGCGCTTTAATCCATCACAGCTAGTGATGTTCAACAGATAAATAAAAACGCACCCACAAGCCAAAAGTGTTGAATACGAATTTATAATTACCAATTACTAACTTCACCAGGAAGAGCAGAAGCAAGGTATATGCATGCATTGCCAAAGTGGATGATAGGTTTGTGTCTCTTAATTAGAATGTTCTTCGTGTTGTTTACATTCAGAACAATGGTCTGCAAACTTAATGATCTCTTGGCAAACTGGTAACACAATGGTCTTAATAGCGTTGAAATTTGCTTCAATAAGACAACAGGTATTTCTTTGGCTCACATTAAAAAGTAAATGCTATGATTTATACACAAAATTTACAGAACGGCTTTTAGTGTAGATACATGTTGGGAGAGCTTTACTTTTGGATTCTAGGTCTCCCATAGCTGATTGATAAATAACTAAAGCATGACTAAAGTAAATCCAGCTTCAACATTTTTTTCTTAATTTACTCGGCTGTGGAATATATTGTTATAAATATTTTTTCCAAGTTATGAGATTCTAGTACCGGGATATCAACAATTAAATTGGTCAATGGTGGTCATGGATTTTAAAATTATTGTCGTAGCGTGCATCGTACATTTAGGTATGTCATAATTTTTTGAATGTCAAAATCTGTCAAGTTATTGTGTTGAAGTTTTCTAATCCTGCACGGTTTTTGAATCATGGTTCTCACCACAGAGCACAAAATTTACATGATTGAAGCCTATTTTCGAACGGGTGTGCTAGTTAATGGAACTTGGGAATACAATCAACATTTGTGTTTGGACAATTTTCGAGAGCACTTCCCAGCCGTAGCAGTATTACCGGACAATTTTTATGCATGCCTTACAAATTGTGTTGAAGTGTTTCGCGAAACTGGTTCTGTGACGCATAAAAAAGGTGCTGGTAGACCAAGAGTTCGTACAGAAGAAGTTATTAATGACATTCGTCAACGTATGGAAGAAGAGCCTACAAAATCTTTAAAACGTCTCTCTCAAGAAATTCGGCTTTTTTTATGGAACATGCCAAATGATTGTAAAGAAGGACCTGAACATGAATCCATATAAGATGCAATCATATCAAGCTCTTCTGCCTGCAGACCACCCCAGACGCCTTGCGTACTGCCATTGGTTCGTTAATAATTTAATGAATGACGATCTGCTGAACTTAACTTTTTTTTCTGACGAAGCTTGGTTCCACCTTTCGGGATACATCAATTCTCAGAATATGCGAATGTGGAGCACTGATAACCCGCATATTTTTATTGAAATACCACTACATGCTCAGAAAATTGGTGTTTGGATGGCAGTTTCTCGCAGAAGAATAATTGGGCCAATTTTTTTCAATTTCACAGTCAACGCAGAAAAGTATAGAAATATTTTTTTGACTGAATTTGTGCAACAGTTAGACGATGATGAACTTCAATACGGCTATTTCCACCAAAACGGTGCAACAGCACATACTACACGAGAAAATCTTGCTTTTCTCCGCGAGTTTTTTGATGACCGGCTGATAAGTTTGCATACGGAAGTTGAGTTTCCTTCGAGATCACTTTGTTTGACAATTATGGACTATTTTATCTTTCCTTATTTAAAAAATAAGATTTTCGCAAATCCTATACATAATTTGCAAGAACTGCAACAAAGAATTGTTCAGCAATGTGCAACCATACCGCCAGAAATGCTGCAAAACGCTTTTCACAGCATGAGGAGGCGCGTAAACTTGTGCATTGAACAAAACGGGGGACATTTCCAACAATTATTGTAATTTAGTTTTTCTGGGTAATAAAAACGTTATTTATTTCATAACTTGTAGTTCATTATTATTTTACAGCTGAACTAAGTAGGTAACACATTTGTAGGTTATTGATAATGTCAGTGTAGCTTGACAATGATTGAATTATTTCAAAAGGATGATTTAAACTAAGACAAGCGTTTTACATTCCATGACCAACATTGACCATTTTAATTTTTCATATCGTAGTACAACTCCACTTCTAAATGTGCTGTGAAAATAGTACTTGTACACACCTGTTTGTGCTTGGGGGCCGTTTTGCTTAAGTATATTCACTTTTCTTCGGCCCCCTTCGAGATATTTTCTGTACTACCTAATGGAGGCTAGTACATACCTTTTCAATTTGGCAATTAAAGCCATACCTCAAATGACATCATTGTAATGCAAATAATGTCATACCATTGAAATGAATAATTTAAATGCAGTAATTAATATAACAACAATTATTATAAACATTAAATATTCAAATTAGTGATATTAATATTAATAAAAATATACATGGCCATCTATTGTGTTTATAATTGAAATCACTAAGAAAGCGTTTGTACTAATAAATAACGTATGATATTGTTAAAGCAGTACAAATGTCGAACAGTTATTCAATATAAGCAAGTCCGATATATCGCGAATTTTTGAATTAAAAACAAAATAAATTACGCCAGTTAGGTTTGAACCACCTGCCATAAAATGCATGAGGTTTGAAAAAACTCGAATATTTGTAAACTTTCTGAACCTTAAAGTTTAAATAATCTGATTTCGATAGAATTTTTAAAAACGGAAAAATATTCCTGATAGAGCTTGAGTCGTAGAATAATTTAGTGTGATGACTTTAACCTTTTGTGTCAAAAATAACGTTGCGAAAAAATTGAATAAAATCGCGTCAAATGAAGATTTATCAAAACGGAAAGAGTTTAATTTGTAGTACATTTTGTAGTATAACCATTCAAAATTCCAGCCTTTTATAGCAAAAATTGACGATTTGCTATAGAAAATCACCTTCATTTTATTTATTATTATTAATATTGCAGTTTTTGGCACTTTGCACATCCTAGACTAGCCACAGCAATCATTTAAAAAAAAGTTCTAGTAAATCGGCCCAATAGTTCCTGAGAAGCATATGGGCAGACACCCCTTCTAATGTTCAACGAAGGTGTCAAGTATATTAGAGGTAGCATTAACGCGCAACCTCTAATTATGTATTATTTCCCATAGTCGCAAAATGTACATATATTCCAGACCAGTATATCATATTTTGAATAGAATTCTGGAATCCTCTTTCAATTATAGTTTATTATCTTTTATTGTTCTAGTCATGTAGAAGTCATCTATTGTATATCTCCACAAAGAAAAACATGCATTTAAAGATAATGTCTCCAACAAGTGTTACATTAATAGAAACAATACCTATTAAAATATAGTATTCTTAAGTTAAAGTATACTTTCTAAATACATAAATTTGTTGAATTAAAAAAAATTAACAGAGAAGCATCAACATAATCAGTAAGTGGGCTCAAATTGAAATCTTTCGAGATTTCAGAACGTGTCATTCGATTATGTGCTTCATAAAATGTAAATTACAGAATATTTAATCAATATTACAAGCAAATATATTAAACAAACAATATAATAGTAAAAGTCTTCAATTGTCTTTACATATTCTTGTTTATGATGCAATTCCATTTATAATTTGCACACAGAACTTAATAACGTACTAATGATGCAGCAATTATTAAATTAATTATTAAAATTAGATAAACAGTTAAAAAAACGAAATACTTGTTGCAGAGTAATCTAAAATTGAAATCTGTTACCTACACAGAAGATAAATTAGAAAGCTAGAAGTCGCTTATGTTTGAATTTTCTTCCTCTGCCTCTTTGCAATTTAATTGTGAGTCAAGTGTCTCGTAACCGGGCCCACCTCGTTTTCTTGACATAATATATTCAACATATCATAAGTAATGCAGTTATAATAAATACAAAGTATGGAATAAATATGGAGGATTTACGAAAAATGCACACACATTATGTGATGAGTTTGTGTGAATGTTGGCGTCCTGCTTTCGCATTTATACGATGAAATTGGCATAATATGCGCATATATTTTGTGAAATGCATGCATGTCAATGCGGAAAACCAATTCTACGACAGGAATTACACAATTATGCACTCGCAATGTTATAAGCAAATAAAATACTTACGTTATTCCGTAAATTATTTAAAATTAAATAAATGCTTTAATAATCAAATTTTAATACTCCAATACTAAAAACATTCTCAGCTTTTAGAATTTCAAATAATTTATAACAACAAATCTATTTTATCTAATTTCACAAAAGTTTACGAACAGGTATTATACAGGCTGTCTCTGAAAGGTCTTTAAACAACTCTACCACGTATTTTTCGGACCAAAATAAACCGATTTAGCAAAACTTGGCTTAGTGAAAGTTGCTTAGTTTGTGCGCAATACGGTCCTGAAGTTGCAGTTGGAAAATTGTTTTTTTGTCATAAATTTGAAACGGCTGGAGCGATTGCGCTAAATTTTGTCAAAAGACGTGTACATAGTTTAAAGAGACGTCTAAACGGCCTAAGACACGTGTACACGGCTTAAAGATACATGTACATGGAGCACACAGTATGCGCTGCCGTCCTCTAGTTAATGTTCTCAAATTTTAAAATGCGATTTTTGAGAAAACGATGCAATTTTTCGAGTCTTACCAAGAGTACCTTTTTTCTTGTACTTAAGACACTTAATCTAAATTTTATAGAAAAACTCTTTTTTATCAATTGGCGTAGAAAATGGAAATGTTTTAATATTTATAAACGCAGGTTCTCCGCCTATGGATTGATTACTATCACAATTTTGATACAGAATTTCTTGACTCATAAAACTATGTAAACGTGACAAAATTTAGCGCAATCGCTCCAGCCGTTTCAAATTTATAACAAAAAAACAATTTTCCAACTGCAACTTCAGGACCGTATTGCGCACAAACTAAGCAACTTTCACTAAGCCAAGTTTTGCTAAATCGGTTTATTTTGGTCCGAAAAATACGTGGTAGAGTTGTTTAAAGACCTTTTAGAGACACCTTGTATACGAGGGATGTTTCCAAAGTTCTGGAAATTTAGCTATAAATTTTTTATTGTGTCAATCTTCATCAATATTACAATGTAGTTTTTCAACAAAACCGACATTTAATTGAATACATTTATTCCAAGATAAACTAATTTTTTAAGCTGTCCTCAAACACTTTTTCAGTGTCTCTTCAATCCACCTTTTATACCACGTTTTACGTCAGTTAAACCCTCAAAACCGGAAGGGGTTTTTGAAATCTGGGAAGAGATGAAATCACTCGGTGCGAGATCCGGTGAATAAGGTACGAGGGGTCGTTTTTATATTTCCGGACTAGGCATGAAAAAAAAAGTTTCGAGCCGCAATAAAAATTTATTTTTCAATATAGTCCCCTTGCTTTTGGATGCAAGTATTACATCGTTTCAATAACATCTCTAACCCATTATAAAAAAATTCCTTTGGTTTGTCTGCAAAATACCTTTCAACAGCCGCTTTCAGTTCGTAATCGTCCATAAATTTCGTTCCTCTTAGAGTTCTTTTCAGATTAGGAAACAAAAAATAGTCGCACGGAGCGAGATCTGGACTATAAGGTGGATGGTCTATTTCTGTAAAGCCACATTCGGCAACAGCAGCTTGTGCAAATCTTGATTTGTGGACTGGTGCATTATCGTGAAGCAACAGACACTCCGCTTCTTTTCGCTTTAATACAATCTCTTAGGCGATGTATTAATATTGCGTAATACTCTCCTATCTACGCTCACGTAGATAATCAATCCCAAAAAATCGTTGCCATTATTTTTCCTGAAGAAGGAGTGACTTTAAACTTCTTGGGAAGGCTAGAACCCTTAACATGCCACTGCATTGATTCTTGTTTTTATTCAGGGTCAAAATGATGGACCCAGGTCTCATCTGCGGTGACAAATCGATTGATAATTATAATTAAACCTGGTTCGTCTCCACAAAGCGCCAAAAAGTGTTCACACGTCTCCATCCGCACACGCATTTGGAATGGCGAAAGCATTCGCGGAACCCATCTGGCACTAACTTTTGTCATTCCAAGGTATTCGTGTAGAATTCTGAAAACTGTGCTTTCTGAAACTCCTAATGAAGCTGGTAATTGTAGCTTCTTTAATCTTGCATCCTCCAGTACCAAACACTTGGTTTTTTCAATAACATCGACGGTGATCACATCAACAGGCCGACCTGGACCGGGATCATCATCCAGTGATTCTCGGCCATGTTTAAACAATTTTGCCCATTCGCAAATAGTCGACTTTGAAGGACAATCATCCCCGTATACAGCCAACATTTCTTCACGGATAATTTTTGGAGATTTTCCTTGTTTTGTCAAGAATTTTGTAACTGCTCGATATTCAAGTTTGTGCATTTTGATACGAGACATCTCAAACTGACAGATATTAAAACTAATATTGCTGCAATTGTTTTGTAAATTGTCAAAGTCGTTACCAAGGCATGTATGACAATAAAACACTATAATGAAAAATTATATTAAATTGAAAAGTGTCTAGTCCGGGAATATAAAAACGACCCCTCGTATATGTGGGAGCAATTTCCATAGTAAATCGTACAAAACATTATTCATTTTTCTTGTATAGGGCGGTCTTATTCTGTTACAATAACGGACGCTTATACAACCTCCCAGGCCTTTTTCCGATAAGTGCCTGCCACAGTGATCCGGATAATATCTTCAAATAATATTTTGCATTAATTGTAGTACCTTTGGCCTCATAATCCATAAAAATAATCCCTTCGCAATTTCAGAATACAGTAAGCATTTCCTTTCCAACAGACGGAACTGCAGCCGTCTTAAGTGAAGGCCCTTCTTCGAGCTTACGCCATTCTTTGAATTGACTTTTAGTCTCAAATTTGAAATACGCAATCCACGTTGATTCTTGTCAGTTTTATCTTTACTAGTGGTCGCCCAGTGGTTGAAATTCGACCTTTTTATTTAACTAATTTAGTGTATTTGTAACACATATTATTAGAGACCGGACTCGAGAGGCCCTTGACTCATCGTTTACGGGCACACTATTGGAATTTCTTATTTATAAAGACTTCTTAATTTTATTTATATAATTGGATAGCAAGTGGGTGGTGATCCATAAAATACAAAATACATTATTATTTGTTAATTTTGTAGTTCATTCGCGTAAACTACCCGTACTTTATTTATCTTACAAAATATGAATAAATTTTAAATACTCCTCACGCTTCTACCTGCGCCGATGAAGAAAGGAATTTAACAGTAAAATCGACTTTCTTGCTATCCGTTTTCTCGACGAAAATAGATGCAGTCCACCATAAGAATAGTTGCTATTCAGTAACTGCGTGATGTTATACACTATTTCTTTTGTCCGTCGTATTTTAGACCTCATACGTCAGGTCTTTACATATTATACATAAATTTTATCACTCCTCCTTCGTATAAAGGTTAACTAAGCCAAATCTCACACTCCTCCGTGCGCGCAATATGCTTAAAAAGGTGTACAAAGTTTTTCCTGCACGTATTAATATATAGATTATTATAGGAACATGAAGCGAAACAGGAAGAGTTTATTGATAGAGCGTAGTGAGGTAAGTACCTCGAGATATAGATATTTAACAACTATTAGATCATATAGAGCCCAACAAAAAAAGATATTTTACTTAGTTGAAACGTGTTAAATAAAGGACACACACAGAATCAAAGTTTGAGTACATGTTAATGTACAATACAGCAGGTCCCAAGCATTTATAGATGCGGTACAAAGTTTTTTCTTCGCGTATTATACATAGAAATTTAACAATGAATGTTTTATTTTATTTTATTTAATGTATTAGTAATACATAGGTACTATACAGGCTGTTCTAAATTAAGTCGGCACTATTGCTAACTTTGTTATTAATGAAGCTACAGTATCAGTTAAATTAGCAAAGTAGTAGTATTTTTATCGTGAGATGGCAGAACCGAAAAGACAGTTGAACTTCTACTCTTCGCGCTATTTACAAAAGTTACTTTTTTTTAATTGGAACACTCAGTATATTCTTGCATATATTAAAAGAATGAAATATTTTAAAAAAGAAAGCTTACATACATTATTGACAAAGAATGACAGTTGCGGCAGTTATCCACTATTTTGTACAGCAATTCATATCAATAAAATCAAGATGGCTATGATAAAAAAAAACAGCAAATATTAAACAAGCACTGTGTATTATGTATATTTATTATAATAGATGTTCGAAGACATCACCGTTTTGTCCAATACACTTCCGATATTCGTTTATGTACATTGCGAGTTACTTTTAAAATCGATCTTCCGTCTATGTTATTAGCAATAGTAATTATTTTATTCTGCAGCTCTACAACGTTTTCATATCTCCCTTTGTAAATTTAATTTTTTAAATATCCCCAAAAATAAAAGTCCATAGGGTTTAGATCCGGGGACCGTGGTGGCCACTGAATTGGTCCATTCGTACCTATCCACTTATTCCGAAACATTTCGCTCAAAAAATTTTGTACTTCGCGATGATTATGCGCTGGTGCTCCATCTTGTTGGAAATGTTTATGTTACCGAGTAGCCAAGTCCAGGTTATCCAAAAATATTCCTAAATGTTCTGTCATAAATTGTAAATATCTTTGCCCAGTTAATGTACCATTATAAAAGAATTATCCGACAATCGTCAAGCCAATTAATCCACACCAAACATTAAAACTAAACCATATTTGTGGAGCAATGGGCCGTTCCAACAATAAATTTTCTCGTAACCAATAGTGATGGTTTTTTCTATTCCAAACTCCAGAATTAGAAAAATTTTATTCTCGCTCCGCAAAATATGACGAAATGCATTTACATTCTGCTCTGAATAATTAAGATACCAGTGACAAAACGTTAGTCTCCTCTCTTGATCACCCGGGAATAATATTTGCACTGGCTGGTACTTAAATGCGTTATATTTAAATTTTCTTAATATTCTGTGCGCACAATTAACGCTTATATCTAATTCCCGAGCAGCGTCTCTTATAGAATTATTGGGATGCACTTCAAAGTAAACCAAAATGTCAATTTCCATTTTCTCACTAATTACGTAGTCCTTTGTTGTTCTAGTTTTTTTGAAAACATTATAATTTTTTCTGAATTGTCGATACAGTCTTTGATAATAGAGTCGATCCACCTTTAGTTACAATTAAATATCAGAGTTGAACGGGAATCAGCAATAAATGTCCCATCTGAGTCACCTTTTATCACTTTTCAAATAATTAAAACAAATTTGCTACGATCATATCAGAAATTATAAGTGAACAACAAGGACATTCATCATACATCAAAGCAAAAGAAAATAATATGCATACACTATTATTTTGGCGCTGGCGAAATGTGCACTTTTCAACTGTACGGTGGCGCCTTCTGCCGGACAGTTGAGCAATATGTATAGAAATGAAATATGATTTAATGGCAAGTATTTCCCCACTTCAAAACTTCATCAGAACCTGTACGGGTCCCTTAGACGCAATTCTGAAAACTAATTTATGAGCGTACAGAGGCCTCTTAAGAGATTTTTAGATTTTCTAATTTTGTGGACTTGTTTTTGCTTCTCAGTAATATTTATTTTTATTTAATCTTAATTTATAATTGTCTTGATTTAAATTCTATTGTAATATATGGGGATAAATAGCCACAGTGCATCATTCAATGAAGAACCACACGCACGTGTTGAGAGGAAAAGTCCTTCATTCTGTAGTTTCCTAGTGTGTCGTTAAAATAAAATTTGCAATTGAATCCACGCTATTTAATTAAATGCAAAATTGACATACTTGCGTCTAAGCTGCGAGATTATTTACAGATACTCTGTTAGGTTAACGCCCTCTGTCTTCTCTGGAAATTTTGAAGTATTATTCTGAACAATTACTTTCTTATACGTAGTATAAGGAAGTATTGTGATGATGAAAATTTTCGACCTCGAGATTTTTGCAGATGTCCAGGTTTTGAGGTCCCCTGATACCGAAAAAGTGGTTTTTAAAAAATGTCTGTGTGTCTGGCTGTCTGTCTGTGACCACGATAGCGATAAAACCGCTGGAGATATCAATTTCAAATTTTGTATTTACGTGTATAATCTCCCTCTTGAGATCCGATTAGTTTTTCAGTAAAATCGGTAGACCGGATGTAGCAATTTACTTCGGTGAAAAATCGCATTTTGCCAATATTTCGTCAACTACTAAGTTTAAACAAATTTATAAAGAATTCATATGTACTTACAATTGAAATTGAGAATAATTTTATTTATAAAGTTTTTCGAAATTCCTACCGGAAATAGGTCTTTTACTCTTATCGAAGATCAGTTTTTTGAGAATATTTCGCAAGTTATGCTTTTTAGACAAGTACGTTACGAGTATAAAAGTATTTAAGTTCAATATTTTTTGTATAGAAAAAATTCCAAAATTCGGACCGGAAGTACCACTTTTACTCTTATCGAATAGCGATTTTTACAAATATGTCGTAAGTTATGCATTCTATATATATTTATCAAGAATACAAAAGTATTTAGAATTGGATTTGCAAAATTTTTTGTTTACATGAAATTTCAAAATTCGGACCGGAAGTAGCACTTTTACTCTTAGCGAGTAGCACTTCTTTGATAATATCTTGCAAAGTATGCATTCTACAGAGATTTATTAAGAGAATAGAAGTACTTTGAATAAGATTTTAAATAATTTTTGTATAAAAAAATTCTTAAAATTTTATAATTTGAAACACTCATACCTATAAGAAAGTCGTGTGGTGGCCACACCTCATTTTCCTTTGCATAAAAATGCAAGAATGTGAATATAAGATGATGAACACAATAATTCTATTTATGTAATAATCTCATATTCTTAAAATTGCATAACTTCGTCAGTTATTGATATCACCACGCGGAAATAAAAAATACTTTGCAATATGTAGAAATCGGCAATCATCTTTGTTTCATTAGGAGAAATTGAAAGAAACTGCGGCAAAGAGAAACTATCTAGCACCAGAACAGGAGCATCGTTCTTCGATTGTCGTCCGCAGCGGCAATTTAATAATGTTGCACATGTTTACCTATTTTCTCGACTGGTTGTATCGAAAAAGAAAACAGACGTTTGGTCTATAATTGGTCTAGAAATCATAACAAAAATACCGTATTCCCGTCGATTAATCAATGTCAATCAGGATGAACAAGTCCAGTGGTATTCCGCGTACTTCTCCTGTATAATACCGAAGGAGGTATTTAAGATGTTTTTGTTGTAGAATCACGAACATAACTTACTTAGAAAGCATTAACATTGTTAGTTGATTATTTAATAGATGTGCCGGAACACATAAAGTAGACGAGTGAGTCACAAATCATACACATAGTAATACTATAGTGAGAAAAATATAATGCCGTTTTCTTTAACATAAACAGTGTATAACTAATCTATATGAAATTAAAAAAATAATAAATAGTCACAACAATTCAAAAAAATGTATTGTTTTATTTATTTTCCGTATTTGCAGTTGAATGAAATAATGAAATTTTAACTAATTACGCTAACCGAAATTTTTTTTTAATAACTTAAAAAAAATTCATGTACATTTCTTACAGTCTTTAATTTAATGCATAACCAAAAACCAAATCTTTCCACTACGTCTAGTTTTAGAGTTATAATCATACTCCGCTAGTAGATAAACAATATTAGAAAATTTGTTATACGGAAGTTATTAAAAGAAATAGATAAGTACAAACATCATGACATGACAAATACTTGAATGTTTGAAAGGTTTGCATAAATAAAGTTATTTTTTCCTTTTATGTTGCCTGTTGCCTTCTCTAAGGAGAAACCAGCAAGAATCTCCCATCATGACGAAATCCCACCTACCTTGATATCATTTCTCCATTTCTCCAATCTCCTGATGGAACCTTTTCTGCTGTTCATCAGGTTCAAATGTGAATGCAAAAAATAAACTTTGAGCGACATTCGGCAACCACATTTTTATAGTTTTCTATCAAATTAGCCACGATAATTTCTCGGAAAATATTTATAGACACCCAAAAATAATTTTTTACGAGCTTTAGCATCAAACAACGTTGGAACTTAAGTATTTAGAACAGCTGCCTTCTTTTTCTAGTGCTTTGACAAATTGTTTAATCAATCCTAATTTAATGTGAATCCACTAACGGCTCAAATTTTATATTAAATTATCCACGAACTATGCTCGTCCGTGGCTGCCATTCTCTTATTTGGTAATGATGCTGAACTACTCGACTATCCCACAGACATAAAAAACAACAGCATTTGGTAAACTCTCCTTGCAGTCCAAGTATTAAGATAGTAATCTTAAGGTCACCACAAATTTGCCAAAGATAGTTTGGATTTAATATAATAATAATAATAATATTTCTTTATTCATCCTTTTAGCATATAATAAAAATACAGGGTAGGTCAAAAAATTTGTTTTTACAACATCTGAACAAAAAAATAGGTTGTTGAAATATTGCAAGATAATTTTTAAAATAATTATAATATATAAAGATAACTTTTTAAAATATATATGTATGTAGATAATTTATAAAATATATATGTATGCAATAATAGTTCACTTATGGAGGTGAAACTTGGATAATCACCGGATCTAATCTAGTTGTAATTGAAAAAATTCACTTATGTTATAAAGTGGACACCCTAGGAGTACGTTTTTAATTCTTGTTTTGAATATCGGAGCTGGTAGTGATTTGTACACATTAGGGAGGTGATTGTACATTTTAATTCCCATAATTTGAGGGCTTATACTAGAGAGATGAAGATTATGCCTGGGTAGGGTGATATTATTATTTCGGGTGTTATAAACATGTTCATTTTGTGGTAGAATGTTTTTCATTCTGTGAGTCTAGAGCAGCATTTCCAGAATATAGATATTGATAACGGTCAATATTTTTAAGTTAATAAATAATGGTTTGCAGTGGGCTCTATAATTAGCATTGACCATAACTCTGATGACCCGCTTCTGAGCAAGTAATATTCTCTCAGCGTGCGGGGAAGCTCCCCAAAACAGTATACCGTAACGTACCCTGGATTCAACCTCACTGGCATAGACATTCTTAATAACATCCGCATTTAATAAAGAAATAATGCTTCTTATTAAAAAGCATTTCTTATTTATATGCATAGCTATATTATTGCAAGCTTGCTTCCAATTAAGTGATTCTTCCATTTCCAACCCCAAAAATGTGACTGAAGACGGGTGCTGTATTTCGGTACCATTAATCGAAATACCACAATGCTCATCCAGTACTTTTTGCCTGGGATGGAATCTAAGAAAATTTGTTTTCTTTAGATTTAAAAGTAACTTGTTACCACAGAACCAGCTATGCAACTTTCTTAGCACGTCGTTAGCTGCTAATTGTAAATCTCCTTCATCTGCGATCAATATTGATGTGTTATCTGGATACATAGTGATGTTGTCTTTATTCAGGTAATTTGGCAGATCGTTAACATATAATATAAATAATATTAGGCCAAAGATCGAGCCCTGTGGTACTCCAACCTCAATTTCTGTTAACGGCGATCTATAATTAACTCTGCAATTCTCAGACATAGACGTTACTTCGACGCACTGCTGGCGATGCCGGATGTAAGACTGAAACCAGCTAGCGACTACACCTCTTATGCCATAGTCATACAGTTTCAAAATTTTGTGATCTACACAATCAAATGCACGACTCAGATCGCAGAATATTCCTACTGGATATATTTTTTTGTCGATGTTTTCTATTATTTTTGTGTAAAACTGCATAATAGCCGTAGTCGTAGATTTACCTTTCTGGAACCCATGCTGGTTTTCCGTTATTATCTCGTATCGCTGGAGAAAGCTAAGTAATCTGTTGAGCATAGCATACTCAAACAATTTAGATATGTTGGATAGTAAAGCAATAGGTCTGTAATTTGCCATGTCCATCCTATTGCCTTTTTTATGTAGAGGTTTAATAATAGCTACCTTCAATGCATCTGGAAAAATTCCGTGCTCAAAGGAGAGATTGATAAGATAAGTAATAGGCTTTACTATGTACTTCCTGTAGTCTTTAAGGAGCGTGCTTGTTAGATTGCATATACCTACCGCCTTGTTTGGCTTAAGACAATTAAAAAGCTCATAAACCTCCATCTCGCTCAACTGCAACAGGCCCATGCATTTAGCATTGATGAAAGTTGCAGAAACCGATGGAGAATTTTGTATTGTAGCCATCAAGTTCAAAGGGACATTCCTGAAGTAATCGTTAAAGGCCTCTGCCATATCTTTCGGATTTTTACAACTATTACCTTCTATGACTAATTCCTCCAAGTCTTGACCTGCATCTGTCCTCTTCAACGAGTTAACAATATTCCACATAGCTGCAGTTTTATTGCTGGAGGCACTTATAATATCCGAATAGTATTTCTTCTTTGTAGTTTGAAGTAATTGTTTATATTCCTGTTTCTTATGTTTATACACTGGAGCTAACTGTGGATATTTCCTTTGAAGTACATACCAGTCATTAACGATCTCCTTGCTTTGCTGGATTTCAGCCGTTACCCACTTACTAGAGTTCGGTTTATTTTTATGTTGCTTGAGTGGAAAAGATTCATCGCAATAAAAGTTAACAATGCGGAGAAACGTATCGACCTTTTTATTTATATCAGGGGCGTTGTATACATCGTCCCAAGTTTCCTTTTGCATGTAAGACGCAAATTTACATTTTGAGTTCGTATTGTAAGATCTTTTGTAATACGTTAGTGTTGGGCTTGAAGTATTATAGCCAACCTTCAAAAGAATAAGCTTATGATCAGACAAGTAGGTATCTTGAACAGTGCTAGCAACATTATCGGACGGAACATTCGAGAATATATTATCTATCATAGTAGAAGTATTGCAGGTAACCCGAGTAGGCTGTGAAATAAGCGGCACTAAATTGTACGTAGACATCAGATCGAGTATAGCCTCTCGTTCAATACTTTCTTTGGAAAAGTCTATATTCCAATCCCCCCCCTCCAGAAAAATCGGTACTTTAAAGTTATAATGAAGTGACATTAGATTATTCAGCCCAATAAGAAAATTGTCGACATTTCCCGTCGGAGACCGGTAAAGACTAAACACTTTAACCAGCCTACCGCCAAGTGTGCACACGATACCGGAAACTTCAAAATCCTTTTCAACATTACAGCTATGAATGTTTAAAGGTTTAGCGATAATAGAGTTTTTAACCCAAATTGCAGTACCGCCACTCTAGAGGATCCACGGCAAAAGTAATTCAAGAGGGAGAAGCCCTGTATCTTAAACACTTCCATTTGATCAGCATTAATCCAAGTCTCATTAAAACACAAAATATCAGCATTATAAGTAACAGGCAATACATCAATATCGGATTGTTTATTATTTAAACTTTGAGCATTTAGATAAATTATAGTAGAAGCAAGATGCTCATCCAAGGTGTTTCCCCGTTGTTTCATCTCGATATCGTGTCCTTCGAACGCCTGTGAAAAAATCGTGTAACATAAGCACCCTTAGGCCATATTTCCGGTTTCATTGCCGATGAATAGTTTTCCAGATGAATTGTTATCTTGAAAGATTTGTATTTATCTGGATACTTGGATTGAAGTTCTTCTGAAGTCGCCTCTGGAAATTGACCTCGCACTAGATTTAATATTTCACTGTTTCCAACATTAGGATTAATTCTAGAGACAAACAAGTATGCATTACGGGGGACAGCCTGTGTCTGACATGCGGTAGATTCGCCAACAACCGATACTTTTTGTTTTCTAGGCCGTTGCTTACTCGTATTCGTCACCGTTTTCCAATCCTCTGTATTCACCTGTAGTTGAGGTAACCCATTATGATTTTCGGTGTTTATAGAATTTAAATCCGTGTTATCAAACTGATTATTTGGTGGCATTGTTTTGTCCGCATTTCTTAATGCCATCGCATAGTTTGCGTTCGTTTTTTGCTCGATGTTAGAATGCTCGGGGTCACTGATCTTTTTATTTTTCTCCAACTTTTTGTTTTGAGAGGATTTTGTTAGTTTTTCTGTTATATCTTTTACGACGGTTTTAGAAGTTACAGTGCCATCTGCGTTTTGGAAACCGAACATTTTAAAATGAACTGATATAGTTTCCTTCAAAGCCCGTACTTCCTCTAATAGTATTTTATTTTCGTTACTAAGTTTCTTAATTTCTAATTTTAAAGGATTAATAGCATACTCTGTTAGAGTTTTAACTACGTTATCTATTTTAGTTTCCAGTAATTTATAAATATTGCATACTTGCCTCTCAGATTCCGACATAGCCTCCGCTTGATTAATGAGTAGGGAATTTGAGGTTACATTCTCCTCACAAACATCACATTTCCACCCCTTGATGACACCTTCTTCCCGCATCCGAGAGAACACTTAATCGCCATCTTGGGATGTAGGTGTCATACGTTTTTTTCTATGGGGTTTGTAGAATAAGTCATTGGAATTGTTGGTTTCGAGTTACAAGTCGATATGCAATCGCAATTCTGCACGGTTATTTCAACTCATTTCTTACAAAAGTTGATTTACTGGACAACTTTTCAAAATGAACTGACTTTTTTGTGACGATTTTTCAAGGCAGAGATTCTTGTTGTTGAATATAAAAGATTCCATTCGTTTAATCAGGATCCTAAAATTTGTGATTTTTCTTTTGTTAAACTCAAATACCGTATCAAATCATTCAAATCTGATTGAGTAATGGGATGTGGTTTGTCAGAAGGAACATACATCAGATCACTTGAAAATGACACGTTCAAAACATCGTTTATCTCTTCCTCGTCCGTGGAATAATTTGAATATATTGGAGTTGGAAACTCACAATGAGTTCTTTCCAACGGTTTGATTACTGATGGAATGTCTGGGTACATTACTTCGTGTTTATTTCTTTTTGAAAACCCTTCAATTTTTACAAGACAAAAGTAACATTCAGTGACGTGATCTGCTTTTTCACCCAAAATCATTGGCCTTTCTGACAGGACTTCAGAAGAATTCTTGTTTTTGTTCCACTGTGTTAATTTGACATAACACGAAACACAGCATATATATGGTACCCATGTTTTGGTATTGATTTTTAATTTTGGAGCCAAAATATTCTTTATAACATCTTTGAATTAATTCACGTTAACGCTCCTTTTGCGATTTTGTAACATATAATCCACAAATATAATAAAAACAAGCCGGAGAATTTTTACAGCCTCTTGCACGGTTTTGCATTCTTGAAAGTCACACGCAGCACAACTTGTGGAACATTGCTTCAAATATTCTTAACTAAGTGAAAATTCAGTGACATTTTGTTTGTCTCTTGCCAGACCGCGTCAGCAACTAAACAATAAATGAATCACTACGCCGGCAGCAACCTTCATATATGCACGTATTGATTCCAGGAGTATTCTATTATATTCCACGATGACTAATATATTAGAATTGTCTACATCTCTCCGGAATGCGTGACGTCGTACCCTCTGTAGTTGCCGCTGCTCTTCACGGTACAGCCACGAACGTGCTCGAGCTTTTTACAATACTTTGTTAATTTATAATTTTACGTTAATCGTAGTAAAAACATATACAAATTTTATTTTGAAAATGTAACGTGATACTCTATGTTAGAATACAGTTTTTATGTTTAAAAAAATGCAAAATACTAAAATTTTAGATTTTGTTATTGTTTAGTTATGTTAATATCTAGTTAAGTAACAACAAACACAAAAAGTCTTGACCATGTATGACTTTTATTAAATGAGTTATTTGAATAACAGCGAAAAGTTGGGGGATATAAAGCTAATGTCATAGTTGTTTCTCGGACCCCCGGCAATGGTTACCACTGTTTAAGAACCTGTGGTTTAATATAATAACATATTGGTCTGATTAATTTTGTTCGATGTACTAAACTCGAAATATTATTAAGAAAATAAACTAATATGGCTTATAAGGAGTAGCATTTAAACTGTTGGACTAGTAATTAACCGAAAGGCCCCAACAGTTATTTTACAATGGAACATTAAGCACTGCATGAGTATCAGAAGAGATGTCCCACAGACGATAATCCTCTGGCTGCTGCTCTTAGTATATTCTTTACGAAATTGCAAGTATGGCCAATATTATAACTACAGGCTGTTCCTGAAATAAAAAGACGGAGTAGCAGAAATCGGAAGCTAGATTGTGTAAAAACGCGCAGACGGTAGAAAAAAAATAATAAAGAATTCAATTGGCCTTACGCCGACCCTGGTCTAAATGTCCACAGGCTTCACTTTCACAATCGGTCCTTTTCAGGACCATCATATTACTTGTGTTAAAAAAAAGGAGACGGAATAGATACTTCATAATAAATATCAAACCATTAATTACTTTAATTTTACACCTGCTAGAAAAAAATAATTACATTCTTGATATTTACTGTAATAAAGGCTAGAAAAATACGATTTATTGAATATTCTAAAATAATAAAAATCAGCTGTTTCCGACTACAAATACATTAAAGAGCAACAACCACCTTCCTATTTTAAAAATAAAAACAATCTTTTATTATCTGCAATAAAGTGAGTCGCCCATCTGGGTCAACAACCGACTACATATCTGCGTTATCTAGACGTATCTGGCAAAAAATATGTTTTATATGAATGAGTACGATTTAAAGTTTTTTTCCCGTTTTATACAAATAAAAGTGTATTTTTCTATGAATGCGTGTTCGTTTCTATTTACAAATGAGCATTCTTACGTGTATTTATAAACATACATTCTTTGCCATGTCCGTAATGTAATGTTTTTATCTAAAAAACAACAGAAAATTAAATGTTTAATTTCTTCTTTATTGCGGTATATTTGGACCAGTTTCTGTGCGGACTTTACATACCTGCTACTCCGTCTTTTTATTTATGGGACACGCTGTATACTTTAAGTTTTTTCTTCTACAGAGTATTCGAAAATGACAAACCGATAGAAACTTATGTATTTTTAATGAAACGTAATGCATTTTATTTCATTTTGTGATAGACCCTCAAGCGTTTATTAAATTATCATTAGCAGACTATCTATTACTTCTAAGATATGGTGATTTTTACCAATTACTCCCATTAGCATATTAATGTGCCAATGGTGCATGTTGGAATGTACATCTAAGTGTTTATGAGTCAAGTAAGAATGTAAAAACAGAGTCTATGTAATAAGCATACAGAGACAGCGAAAAGTTGCAATCTAAGAATAAAGTAAATTGCTTTTAACTTATTAAAAGTGTTTAGAAACATACAAGTTCAAGCAGAATCTTAAGTTATAACAATTAGCATTATATAATTCATGCAACTGACATACAAGAAGAGTACACGCATCTTCTTAACGGAATCATCAGTCTCATATGCGTATATGTCTTTTCAAGTAAAAATCTTTTCTTAAGCCTCTATTTCTGAAATGTTAAAAAATCAAAGTTGTGGTCAATGTAAAAGTGATATCTCACCAACGCTTTTTCTCCCTTCCTCCTTTATTTTTATTTTCTCTCAGAGCAGCCTTTTGTATGATGTTTGATTTTAAAACATAATTAAACCGGTTTATAATCATCATTGATTACAACACACAAAAGTCAGGACGAACAGAAAATGGGATTTCACTCCAGGTACTTTTTGTTTAATAACATATGAGATATGTGGAATATGATGAGTTAAGAATTATGAAATAATTGTTAAATACGTATTGTACGTTCGTAGTTAACATAACTCACATAAGACGCGAAACAATAAACAATGGAACCATGAAATAGACACTTTTACATTGCACGAAGATAACAAAAGTTATTTCGACATATCATTACACTTATTATTATTGTTCTTGTCATTAAATTGTGTCATTTAGGTATTTAAAGAGCCTTTCTTCCTCTGGTTACACTTTTCTGATTTAAAACAATAATAACTGACTGTCAGGTTGCGTGAACATTTAATTTAACAAATGCCTTATACATATGTAGATGTGTAGGTAGGTATGTGCAATTTTGTTTTCTGTTGCTCTTTTCGTTGCTACTTGTTATGTATATGTGAACCTACACACCAGTTTTACTTTCTCGGTAAGAGTAAGAGTGAAGATTTTGTGGTAATACTTCTTGCTGAAGATAGATATTTGAGAAACTTCGTAAATAAATCCCGTTTAAGCCATTTCATAAGTATAAGTAAGTAATAACAAAAAACACACTTGGTATTGTTTCACAAATAAATATAATTAAATACTCGATGTACATTTCGCCTTGCGGCATCATCAGGAGTGTGTTTTTTGTTATTACTTACTTATATTTCGACATGTTTCACCAAGAGATTTCCATCACTTCATTTAATTATCCATTTCATTAGATTCATGATGGTGAAATATCGTATTTGATGTGAATAATTTGTTGAAAATATTGGACATAGGGTAAGGTCGACGAAATCGTAGCGCTTGGTATATTTTGTTCATTTTCTTCAAATATGGTGTTCTGTAGTGATTTATATTTTTGTTTTATTTGACAGGTGGTGTTTTATAACAGAAAGAAAAATAACTAAAAGGAAAAACTATACTACTAGGCAAAACTATGTTTTATGGCACTTTTATTGTAACCCTACAAATGGTACAATTTGGAGACCTGGCTTCTTAAATCGTACCTTGAGAGTTTTAAGTAGTACCATTCATTATATTACCTATGCGTACATTTTTTATATAGAGGGCACTGTCTCATCTCCTCGATAACCTATTCAGAACAAAAAATGCAGAACCAGTCTTCTTCATTCACTTCAATGACAAACTTTTTGTCTGACGATTTGCTCTCTTAGATTTTAGCAAATCAGTTCTTCCATCGCCAACTTTTTCTTTGTATTTTGTTGCTTTTTAATAATGTTAATTTTAGTTTTATTCTCTTTGTTCTCGTTTATTTTAATTTAATACTTGTATGGGCTAGATGTTATTACAGTAGCCTACTGTGGTTCTTTTGTATAGACGTTTAATATGTTCGTTTTGCTGATTTAGGAAGAGGGCTCATTATGTCTAATGTGATAAAAGCTGCCTTCTCTCTTTTTGGTTCTGCTTGTACTTTAGTTGTTAGAAGTAGATGGTGATTATCTTGATAATTTGTAAGAATATTTGCCTGCATTACCTTGCTAGGAATATCCTGCACATTATCCGAATTTTTTGGAATGTTTACTACAGTTTCACGTTTGGTACTCTCATAGTTTTCAAGATCGTCCACGCTCATTTCTCCTCGTAAATTCTCACTTGCTGCAAAGTCTAAATCCTTCAAAACATTTTTATCAATTGGCCATACCCCAGTAGCCCAAAAGCCACCCATTGTATGTTGCTACAGCCTAGACATATGCCTCAGTTGACGGCTGGATAACTTCAAATTGAGTAACCATTTCTCCAGGATTAGAACGAAGCCACTTTGTTATAATTTGGCGTAACTGGACTCCATTGATTTAAAAACTTCCACGTCTAAGGGCTGCAACCTATGTGTTGCATGTCCTGGAAGTTGGAGCATTAGGAGACATTATTTTGCATTGCTATATTATTGGCTGCATGATTTTTTTTAATGTGTGGTATGTCCATCTAGAAGAAGCACTGCTTTTTGGTTTTCTGTGGGTGTCACAAATTGAATATAAGTTCCGAGTTTATATATCCAGTTTCACTAACTTCTTTAAGATTATTTGGGAAGCGTCATTTTTTAAAACAGCATGCATACGAATTCTTTTGAAAATAGTCACCGGAGGAACAAAGTTACTAGTTGCATTGCAACAGCACACGATTGTTGTATTTACGGCTCATTCTCCACTTGCTATAAATCCAACGTGATGTTTTCCACGTTGAGCTATAACTTTTGGAGATTTTTTTGTACGGTGGAGAAGCCAGATTCATCAATGTCATAAATATGTCGAGTTTCTATTTTGTGTTCATCAACAAGACTTTCCGATAAATCAAAAAAAATTTATACACATTTTCTCTATTGACCCCCTACCATCGGTGTATTTTCAGGTTACCGCAAAGCTAATTCTGAATGTCTGTACATAAAACGGTAGTACCACCAATTTATTTTTATTCCTAAAGATGGGTCTTTCTAATGCATGTGAGTTTGCCTAATATCTGTTATGGTAAGTCCGAAAAGACACTCTTCTTTTCTCCTTCAATTTTGTGATTTTTTTGGGTTGTCCTCTGCTTGTGCCTGGTCCAATCTTTCGAATTCACTCCTTTTCACTTTACGATCTATGTGTCTTCTCAATGTAGGTTTAGGAATGTAATACTTTAAGCAACATTTGTTGAACTTACTCTTTCCACATGCATATTCTTCTAGAGATTTTTATCATGTCATCTTCAGACCATTTTCCATATTGTCTTCTTACCATCTTTTACTGGAATAACCGTAATCAATAAATAAATTAGCAAACCTCCAATTCGTACCGGTACGATATACAGCATTCAATATTGGTAAGATTTATGAAACTCTATCATATTATAAATAAATGACAATTCTAACCTATAAACTAAACAAATCTTATTCTTTCTTGTTATTGTTTTAACTTATATACTTTAATCTTATATGCCCTTAAGAAAGTCGAAAGTTGTAGTCACATTACAAATATATCCTTCATGTAAACTTCAAATTTAAGGAAAACAAAGCTAAATGTTTTATTTTAATTTAGATGAATATGTTTCAAAAAATATTTGCATAATAATAATGAAAATAATTTCGATTCCAAAAATGACAATTTTTGTTAATGTTTTGTTAATGTTTTGTTTTTTTTTTTGGCTACCATTGACACATTTTAAACATTTTGCAGAGTTTTATTTATTAGGTCTGTAGTGCATATTTCAATATTTATTCAAAATTTTATTATTTTTTTCTTTATAAATAAGATCCATTTGGCGGTGGCGATAGAACTTGGGTCACCCGGTATAATGATATGGTGCAAAACAAGTTGGGCTTAATAAAATGCAAACTTTATACCTCCAGTCCTTAGAATCCAACATTTTATTACTGCAATGTTACAATTACATTACAAAAAAATGAGGTGTGGCCACCACACGACTTACTTATACGTATGAGCGTTTCAAACTATACAATTTTAAGAATTTTTTATACAAAAATTATTCAAAATCCTATTCTAAGACTTTCATTTTCTTAATAAATCGCTATATAATGCATACTTTGCAAGGTATTCGAAAAAAAGTGTTACTCGCTAAGAGTAAAAGTAGTACTTCTGGTCCGAATTTTGAATTATTTATAAGATATTTAAAATTATCATGTAAATACTTTTATACTCATAATGTACCTGCCTAGAAAGCATGACTTGCGAGATATTCGCAAAAAACTGATTTTCGATAAGAGTAAAAGACCTACTTCCGGTAGGAATTTCGAAAAACTTTTTTAACACAATTTGTCTCAAATTTAATTTTGAGTACATTTGAATTCTTTATAAATTTGTTTAAACTTAGTAATTGACGAAATATTTGCAAAATTCGATTTTTTCACTGAAGCGGTCTACCGATTTTACTGAAAAACTAACCAGATCTCAAGAGGGAGATTATATACGTAAATATAAAATTTGGAATAGATATCTACAAAGGTTTGACCGCTATCGTGGTCACAGCCACATAGACAGACACACAGACATTTTTTAAAAACCACTTTTTTGGAATCAGGGGACTTCAAAACGTGGACATCTGCAAAAATCTCGAGGTCGAAAATTTTCGTCATCACAATATTTCCTTATACTACGTATAAGAAAGTAAAACAGTATTCTACATTGTTAATTTTAAACTTATTGATTTTGATTAAGATAAATGCGCAGCGCAGATAAAAGATTCATCATTTAGTGTATTACCTTATATAACTTTTCTAATTTTCCGGCAGGCAATCTGCTTAATTCTAATGTGAAAGTTTCTTTTATTCTTCTATCCATTGTGTATTGTTGGAAAGTGCAGCAGTGTGCACTCTCAGCACGTCTTACAAATTATAAATTGTATTTTAATTAATTTCATTTGCGGTTCAATTTGTTATTTCTCACGTACGACTCGATAATGTCTAAAATTGAAACTATAATTAAAATGTAAAGAGAAGACAACGTTCCAAATGAAATTAGACTATAATAATTAGAAGTTCCCTGGACGTACATAATGGATATGCATTTAATGTGTTCGCTTTTTCAAATGATAACCTATAATTTGCTTTTCGAACACTTCACAATTAACGGTAACTAAAGAATATGTTGCTGAATCCTTTATTATCATCATATTCAGTAGTGTGCTATGAGAAAATATGCGCCTGTTACAGAAATAGTAATTTGCGTTACATATAAGTGTAGACATTCTTCTTTGACCTATACTGCCGTGTTATTTATAATATAAAAGTTGTATCTGTAAGTTTTGCTTCAATTTTAGATATTTCTAACCGACAAAATGAATTCCGCTATAATTCTCTTCTCTGAAATTATCGAAAAATATTTCGAATAAAAGTTGCACCAAATCATAATTTTTATAATATAAAATTGTTTTGGCTTTTACAATAATTTATCAGGTCTATTAATATTCAGTATTGTTTCTCTCCATCTTGCGTTGTAACGAAATCCTCCAATTTTTACCCGTTATTACGTAATGTTTTTTAATATTTTTTTAATTAAAATGCAAACTAAATCGTTTTACCTAGCTAGCTCATATTTTTATCGCAGGACGAACCATGTCAAGAGATTAAAGAAAATAATCTTAGAGCATTAATTGGGACACTTAAATAAAACAAACTTATTCTAATTTAAGTAATATTTCTATTAGAAACCAAGACTTTGTATATATCAATACGAACACAAAGAACATATACAAAATAATATCAACTTTAGTTAAAATAAGCACAGTATTAAAATAATTTGAGAGGTTATTTAATATTGAAAGATTATTTGTAATTTATTTAAATATTATTGTCTCTACGAAATAATACATATCATATATCATTCGCTTTCCGGTGCGCTTCAGTATCTATATAAACATAAACAACGTAGGTCTTGACACTAAACAAAGTATGCTTAGATTTAAATATACATACAACGCGTATAATATTTAATTTACAAACATTGACGTATCTAAGATAAACTATTAAATATGCTTTATCAATCTTAGATTATTATACCATTTGATTACGTCTCTATATTAAGACAAATTTCAACATTCTAGTTTATTTAACTCGCACAAATATAACTTGTACTTTATACCTTTTTTACTTTTCATCTTCTTTTTTCAACTGAGATTTCTCCTCCGACGGTAAAGACACCTGGAGCTTCTTTAACTGCTAATCGTACTTTTTTAACGTCTTATATGAAGATATATTACACTTTACACTTTTAATACTGTTTAGTCGGTCGACCTCTTTACATCAATAAGGAGCCTCTTGTATTATTTTATGAGATTCAAAACGACAATCAAATATCTGTCGACCGATACGTTTGAGTCTTTTAATTGTGAAACCTTCTATATCATTTAATTATGTGGTTCAGGACATTCTTAAAATGCTGTCAACCGCTCGAAGCTCCTAGCTTCTAGGACGCACATGTAAATCTCTCTTCACCCTTTACACATTTATCGCAGTTATCGTTCCCATGCATTCTAACATGTACGTGTCGGCGACATATACACCAAATCAGCGCCACAAGTCTTATAATATAATTAATACAAACATTTCTTATCTAAATAAGCCTTAACTCATTCATATATATATATACATTTAGAATAAACAGTTGAAAGAAATTTGTCGTAGTTTTCTAACACATATGCTTTGAGAAATAATTAATATTAATTTTTGAAATTATAAAAATATTAAATTAGACTGTATCGTTACAGCTTCCAAGACTTTTCAATTGTCTACCGACTCACAACTTAAGGAATCTGCAAACTTTAGGGGATGTTAAGGGCAAAATAAAAAACTTCAGTCGGAGGTGAACGTAATTTTCTTGAACTATGGGAAACTATTTGGGGGTAAAACGAGTAATAGTTGCTACTGTCAAGCTTCTAGCTTAGTAGCAGCAAAAAATATTTCTTTTAGTAGTAAACTAGTATTTGGTAAGGGATTGGGAAATATTCTAAATGTTCATTTTGTACCCTAATGTAATTACTGCAATTTAACGATTGCAGTTATTTATGAGAAATTATTTGTATAGCTATTTTATAGTGTGTATTAATTTATTATAATTTAAAATTCAATTCATTTAGTCAAATTAATACCCGTTGCTATTGTTGCTGAGACTTCTTATTGTTGTTTGAATAAAATTAGGGAGAGTATTCTTGGGTAACATAACGAATAAACATTTATAGGGGGTGCTGGTGGTGGTCGCTTCGCGTAAGGAATCCTTTAGCATCTACTACTTTCGGATGTCCTGGATTAAGGTGTGAAGGAATAATATTAGAATAAAAAAAATTAAAAATCATAAAAACAAAATTAGTGTTAACGTAAAGTAACATGCATTTGCTATGATCCATGAAACGGATATAATGAATAATAGTAATTAAATGTAACAATTTTGCTTAATTCTTCAAATGCTTGGATAATAATTTCCACGAGTTCAATTATTTTTATTTAGCGGACACGAAATGGGAACAATGTCACTAGTACATGCGTTTTCGTATTAAATGCTAACTGTTCGAAAATACTCGAAAGATTAAACCACAATGCGGTTATTGGAAGGTTAAAAAACTCTGTGTGTGTCCGTTGTATCTTACTCTTTTTTATGGGCGATCAATTCATTTTTTTCTTTGTTTTCTTCTGGACCACTCACTCACCTTTTCCGCATAAAACAATTTTACGTGTCATTAAATACACAACTGTCTCCTGCAAGAAAGCTGCCTTCTTTTTCCTGTTATAATTAACAAGAATTGGATGGTATGCCGGTATTTCCAATTTTAATATTCGAAAACAGTTATAGGTTACAAAAGACAAAACGAAATGGATATACAGTTAAGTATATGTATTTTAAATTCCCACAATGTGTGAAGGAACATGTGTACTGTACGTTCAAGATGTACTATGTGACACAAGTAAGCTCTGCTTACCGTAAGTTAGCATTAATCTTTAATCTGTCGTTTCTTGTACAAGAATGTGGTATTTATTAATACATGTAATTAATTATCTAAATATTCTTTTCTTTATACATATATGAAAAACACCTATCAAGTGTTGCAGTTATACAATACTTACTTTATGTTATTTTACGAAACATGTACAGTAAAGCAATTACTACATTTATAATAATATACGCTATAATCTGTAATAAAATATAAGGAGTAAATGCGATAATTATCGAGAAATAGCTGGTACCAGTTCCTTTAGTAAAATCTATAAAAGGATATGAAAAATAAAATTGAAAAAAAACATGCTAATATGGAAGCCAGTTAACAAGATCTAGACTCAAAACAAGCTTAGGACTAACAACAGGGTTTTGGTCCAAAAAACTTTTAAGCAAGGTTTTTATATAAATAAAATTGATAAATAATATGCTAATATGGGAGACAAATAACAAGAAGCACAAGATCTAGACTTAAAACAAGCTCGAAACTAACAAAAGGATTTCGGTTCAACCACATTTTAAGCAAGATTTTTGTATATATAAAATTGAGAAACAATATGCTAACATGGGAGCCAAATAATAAGCAGCACAAGATCTAGACTTAAAATAAGCTCTGCACTAACAACAAGATTTTGGTTCAAAAAAAATTTAAAGAAAGATTTTTGTATAAATAAAATTGAGAAATAATATGCTAACATGGGAGCCAATTAACAAGCAGCATAAGATCTAGACTTAAAATAAGCTCTGGACTAACAATAAGATTTGGTTAAAAAAAAAATTATGCAAGATTTTTGTATAAATAAAACTGAGAAATGATATGCTAATATGGGCGCCAAATAACAAGCAGCACAGATCTAGACTTAAAATAAGCTCTGGACTAACAAGACTTTAATTCAAAAAAATTTCAAACAAGATTTTTGTATAAATATAACACGCAGCACAAGATCTAGACTTAAAACAAACTCTGGACTAACAACAAGGTTTTGGTTCAAAAACTTTTTAAGCAAGATTTTTGTATAAATGAAATTCAGAAATAATATACTAATATGGAAGCTAAATAACAAGCAGCATGAGATCTAGACTTAATACAAGCTCAGGACTAACAACAAGATTTTGGTTAAAAAAATTTTTAATCAAGATTTTTGTATAAATAAAATAAGAAATAGTATGCTAATATGGGAGCCAAACAACAAGCAGCACAAGATCTAGACTTAAAATAAACTCTGGACTAAAAACAAGATTTTGGTTCAAAAAAAAAATTTTAAGCAAGATTTTTGTATAAATAAAATTGAGAAATAGTATGCTAATATGGGAGCCAAACAACAAGCAGCACAAGATCTAGACTTAAAACAAGCGCAGAACTAACAACAAAATTTTGGTTAAAAAATTTTTTAATCACGATTTTTGTATAAATAAAATTAAGAAAGAGTATGCTAATATAGGTGCCAAATAACAAGCGGCACAAAATCTAGACCTAAAACAAGCAGGTTTTTGACAGTTTTTCATTCAGACATTTATCTCCAATAACTGGGTTAGATATGTAACTGAACAGTAAATCACAGCTGAGTAAATTGTAAGCTCCATAGACAAAAATAAAATACAGCATAATTAGAGATTTACAAATATTGTTGTTATTAGTTTTTTAATTATCAACTAATCATTTAGCAGTATTTGCGGACACGTGTTTATTTCTGTAGAATCATAATACTATTATAATGAGAATAATCTTGTTACATTATTCTGCCGAGAATATTTTCTAGTATTTGGTTTTTGTTAGTTCACAATTTATTTTCTGGTTTTGACATCTCTCACCAGTTTTATTGTAAATTGTAAGAAATGAACCATAAGAAATTTAGTTCAGCATCAGTGAAAGAAATAAGCACACAAATTAAACAAAATTCGTGTAAAAGCACCATGGTTGTTTTTTGCTTTTGTGACGAAGGGTATTACACACTAGAACAAAATACACAAACCTGGCATACATTTTGAAAGAATGGGAATTTAATATGAAAAGGTGCATTGGAGAAGCTTATTAAGAAGACGGTATTAAAACAATGTGGTGTAAAACCGCCAAATTAATGCTACAACGAATTTAATAGAAAATTGGACCCTTTTAAAGACTGTGACTTACATATATACATTTATACGTAAAACGTATATGCATATATGCATGTGTTTGAGATACACACATACATTAAGTGCCATTGTCGACAATCGAACGCACAGACACCGGTGTTTCGACCTTTAAGATCTCGTCAGTGTGCGTGGAGACTGTCGACAATGGCTTCAAGACTTAAAAAGCTGCTCTAGTCATTTTTGCGTGTCAAATGCAGTGAGAGTATCACAGCGATATCTAACACCCAAAAGATGACACAGAAAAAGCGATGTCGATTGTCGACAGTCTCCAGGCACACTTACGAGACCTCAAAGGTCGAAACACCGGTGTCTGTGCGTTCGATTGTCGGCAATAGCACTTAATGTATGTGTGTATCTCAAACACATGCATATATGCATATACGTTTTACGTATAAATTTATATATGTAAGTCACAGTATTTATTTACTGCTTGATGTTAGTTTTAACATCCATGTGTTTACACTATTCATTTCCTTTTAAAGATATCGAATTTAGATACGCGAGAAAAGCCAGAAGTACAAAACGTAAGATATTACAAAAGAAGCCAAAAAAAAAGCAAAGTCCTGCAACTTTAATTAAAGAACAACTCATGGAAATGATAAAACGCTACGACAAGATTTGGTTTGAAAAAAATTAACTAATTGTTGTTACATGTTGAAACTACGTACTAGATTAAATAATAATCGTAAAACTAGTTTCAAATAATTTTTATTGTTCACTACAATATTGTTTTGCCAAACTTTGTCTTCATCAGATGATGACGGAGTAATGCTTACAAAATGATTACAGATAGGTACAGATAGACAATTAAAAACATTCATCCAAACATAAAATTCACTACAGATAAGCCCAACAATTTTTTAGATTTGAATATATCCCACAAAACAGATACTCATTAATTTGCTATATACCATAAACCAAGACATAGAGACACAACTATACACATAAGTTGTTTTCATCCGATTTCTCACAAACTAGCAGCATACCAATCTATGATACATAGACTAATAAATGTACCTTTGAACAGTCATAACTTTAACATAGAACTAAACAGAATATACAATATAGCAGTGAATAATGAATATGCAATAAATTTAATAAACAAAATTATAACACAAACACAAATATCGCAAACTGTATCTCTAATTTATTCTAAAGTTACCACCAGTAATAAATACCAATATGATTCATCACATACTTATTACCAATGTCCAAAATAGAAAGAAAGTCAAATTTAGATCTCCTACCTACATTGGTCAAATAGGACGTACCTTTGAAAAGGGAATTAAGGAACACGAAAAAAGCTATAATGATAAAAAGACGGATTCAACATTTGCCAACCATTGCATAGAACTAAACCATAAATTTAATAAAGAATTGAAGATCTTTCATGTACAAGATAAGGGAAAGAAACTTAATTTATTTGAAGCTTTAGAAATTAATAAATATAGAAAAATAGGTTTGACAGTAAACGAACAAACAGATTTAAATTACTCCCTTCTATTGCCTTTCTAAATGTGTAAAATACCCCCTCTTTGAAACCCGACATTTAATATATAACGCTGTAATCATTTTGTAAGCATTACTCCGTCATCACCTGATGAAGCCAAAGTTTGGCGAAACAATATTCTAGTAAACAATAAAAATTATTTGAAACTAGTTTTACAATTACTATTTATTCTTGCAAAAAAGTGTTTATTACATTGGTTCATATGAGCTAGTTTGGCGTGGGAGAGAAGGTTGTCAACGTTCAGTGCATTATTTTGAAGAAGAAACAGGCAATGCTGCTTGGTTAACTGTGCTTGAGATAAACCTTATTCTTCAGTATGGTACAAAAATATGCCGACATAATGTCAAAGTGGATGAAAGAATCGGCGGAGATGATCGGGCTGGATACTAAAAAATAAAAATTACGAACCATTCTTCAAGACCAAGAGCAGTGTGTCATCTTGCGAAAGCAGATCTTAACGAGCAGGAAATAATAAAAATTAATTCAAATTTAAGGAAAACTAAGCTAAATTTTTCATTTTAATTTAGAGGAATATGTTTCGAAAAAAATCTGCGTCATAATAATGAAAGAAAAGTTGATTCAAACATAAAAATTTTTGTTAAAGTTTTGTATTTTTAGTTGCCTCTAACACATTTTAAACATTTTGCAGAGTTTTTCTTATTAAGTATGTAATGTACATTTCAATCTAACTTCTCACAAAGTTTGATTTTTTCTTTATAAATAAGATCCGTTTTGGCGGTGGCGGTAAAACTTGGATCACCCGGTATATTAAGCCAACTTTTCTTCACAATATTTTATATCGGACGCACGATAACAATATTGATAAGTGTTAATATCACACTTGTGTAAATCAAAAAAAAATCCCAGATGTCGATTAAAATTTAAATGCATTGCACCTATAAAATTAACAATAGGCAAGAAGCGTATATGAGATTAAGTTTACATAAATAAGAACTCGTTTTTCTAATAGTTTTTAAAAAATTAACGCCTCTTAAAACGTGACCATACCATGGATACTTTCATTTTAGTTATCCTTAAGTAATATCCTATTTTTTTTTCTTAATTTACACTCACTTAGAGAATGAGTGAATGTAAATTTCAGTGAAATGCAATTAGGAGCCGACCTACTACATATAATTAACATCACAGTAATAACAATAGCATGAAATATAATAATTTTACTCACCTATTGACCCTTTTTGCCTTACGCGAGTGCCTAACATATCCTGGCAATTTTCTAATCACACCACCACAATGATCAATAAAAATTGACTGTCCCACGAGACTGTTATAGGTAATTTATTACTTTACTTATTTATCACCAAGTGTCCTGTTCACTAATAACATAATGGTGAAAAGTGAAAAATCCATGTGTCCATTTGCGTATCCAGCGGTTCATTGATGTTACTGTTGCATAGATAATAGTCTACATTTTTATCACTACTCCTTTAAACCTTGTTGCTTTGATACATACAGTACGAATATGTTAGGTGACACTAAGCATCGCAGCACATGTTTCTGGTTCACACTGGTATTTATAATCTTCTCGAATTGTTCTTGTTATTCTGAAATAATAATAATAATAGTGTTTTATTGGCCCATATTTTTACAAATAACAAAGAAGAGAAAAAAAAAGAACTAGAGACGAAATCGTACTATCTAAACTAATATATGAACTAATAGGCTCAAGATTAGTCGAGTGAGAACACACACGACTGCTCCACCTCTTGAGCCAGACACAACACAACACATACAGAACATACAATGAAAATGAAGACACAATACATAATATACAAGATCGGAAAATGGTATACTGAACAGCATTTAACAATTAACTATTAACAATATGGCGCAGTAATAATTGACAATACATATACATATACATATCCAGCAACTGACAAGGGTTTCACTCATTATCCAAAAAAAAAAAGTACTTCCTTATTTCAGCACAAAAAGACGAAACAGACAACACTGTAAGAGATAATGGAACAGAGATATATAACTTCGGCAGTGGCGGCTCGGGGTGGTTCACATAGGGAGTGCATAATTTCAAAATTAAAAAATGAGGTGTGGCCACCACACGACTTTCTTATACGTATGAAAGTGTTACTTCCGGTCCGAATTTTGAAATTTCATTTATACAAAAAATATTCCAAATCCAACTCTAAATACTTTTGTACTCTTCATAAATATATATAGAATGCATAATTTACGACATATTTGCAAAAAATCGTTATTCGGTAAGAGTAAAAGTGTTACTTCCGGTCCGAATTTTGAAATTTTTTTTATACAAAAGATATTTAAAAATACGTTCTAAATACTTTTATACTGATAATTTACCTGCCTAGAAAGCATGACTTGCGTGATATTCGCAAAAAACTGACTTTCGATAAGAGTAAAAGACCTACTTCTGGTCGGAATTTCGAAAAACTTTATTAATACAATTTTTCTCAAATTTAATTTTGAGTACATTTGAATTCCTTATAAATTTGTTTAAACTTAGTAATTGACGAAATATTTGCAAAATTCGATTTTTTCACTGAAGTAAACTACTACTTCCGGTCTGCCGATAACCTTCCATTATAAAAACTGGGTGCCATAGTGTAAATATGTTTGAACTGTTTAATAAACAACACATAATATATTTTAGTCATATTAAATTTACACTAGGAAATTAGTCCGTTTGTTCAAATGATTTAGCCTATTTTGTCTATTATAGCTGTTCGCTTTCAATAAGCAAAACACAAAATGTAATAAGAATAACATGGTAGAGCCCAATAAAGTAAAAGCCAAGAGAAAAACGAAATGTAAACGAAAAGCATGTGAACCTTCTCATTATACTCAAATGAGATTGAAGGGTCCAAAGAAGACTAGATTTTTCAGATCTGTACAATTTGTTATATACATGGTGAGTCATTAGTAGCCGCTTCTTTGATTGCTCTTTTGCGTTTTAAATAAAAGAAGAAACAATTAGTGGAATATCCATGGTTGCTTCCGACGCATATTGTAAAAATACTATAAGCTCGGTTTCACCGGAAATGCACGAAACTTAATTTTTTTAAACGACTCACCCTACATATTTTTGGATTTTCTTGTACTGCTTTAAATTGTCTCTTCACCTATTTTTTCTTTTTCAAAATTAAGCCAACAGTTTTTGAGTTATTAATTTTTTTTGAAAATATTTGACTAAAACACTTGTTCAGAAAAAAATCATTTTCACATTGTTTTTAAAAGTAAAAACATTAACTTTGGTGGTGCTTGTAGCTAAGAAAATTCTGCATCATTTGGTAAAGTTGCACTCGACAATACCGCAAAAAACTTTGTTTTTCCAAAAGCCTACTTCCTGAAATTTTCACATACCAAAAACTCCATCAGTTCTTTAATTGACCGCAAATTGCTCCTCTAGTGATTATCTCAAAAATTACAACAGATAGGTATAGGATATTGTTAACAAAAATGAAAGAGAATAAAAAAAGGAACAAAATGGCTCAATAAAATACTGGGTGTTCCGTTTAGAAAAAATAAGTTTTTGGTATGTGAAAATTTCAAAAAGTAGGCTTTGAAAAAACAAAGTTTTTTGAGGTATTGTCGAATGCAACTTTACCAAATGATGCAGAACGTTCTTGGCTACAAGCAGCACCAAAGTTAATGTTTTTACTTTTAAAAACAATGTGAAAATGATTTTTTTGTGAACACTTGTTTCAGTCAAATATTTTCAAAAAAAATTAATAACTCAAAAACCATTGGCTCAAATTTGAAAAAGAAAAACAGTTGAACAGACAATTTAAAGCAGTACAAGAAAATCCAAAAATATATAGGGTGAGTCATTTAAGAAAATTATGTTCCGTGCATTTACGGTGAAACCGGAAGTGCGTCAGAACTTAGAGTATTTTTACAATATGCGCCACAAGCAACCATGGATCTTCCACTAATTGTTTTTTTCTTTTACTTAAAACACAAAAGAGCAATCGAAGAAGCGGCTACTAATGACTCACCCATGAACCAATTTAAAGAAAATCTAGGTATAAAAATTTCATTAAAAAAAAGCTTGATGTTTAGTCATAAAAATCAGATACTATAGATGCTCAAAATAAGCTCATTTAGTTTTGATACATTATTATTATTAAATAAAGTGCTATTAAAATGATTCGATAAATGTATTTTTTTTTTAGTTTTCGTTCTACAGACTTTGACAGAATTTATAAAACATGATTTGAAGGAATGTGGCTATGGTTATTCCCCATGTCCTAATTTTATACCATTTCCAAAATTACCTTCCATCATAAAAGCTTGGTGCCATAGTGTAAATATGTTTAATAAACAACACATAGTATATTTTAGTCATATTAAATTTACGCTATGAAATTGGTCAATTTGTTCAAAGTATTTAGCCTACTTTATCTGGCTGTTCACCTTCAACGACACATCTTCAAGCTTCAGTAGGCTGCAACTATTTAAATTGCACTGAAATATCTAGTTCCGTTTTTACCTGAAATTGACATAATGTTTTTATTAGATTAAATAGGCATTAATCGTAACTCGTTAGCTAATGCATTTATTTACACGTAGAGAGATATTAAAATTACATAAACGAATATTACACTAATAAACTCAATTACTCATTGTATACAAGTATAATAGTGGCAAAGGATGGATCATTGCGAATATAATTATTTTAGTTTTCGTTTTTAATAATTGATTATATTCGAGGAAGCTCTTCAACACTATTATATTATCTTATATTTTGAAAATTTTGGAGCAATATATACGGTAAAAGTATATGTTTTTTTAAAAGGAGGATTTGAGCAAAGTGTAAAGATTGTAAAATCGACTAAGATCACTTCATCACATTAAGTAAATATTGTTTTACAAAAAGAATAGGATTACAGGAAGAATAGATCCACAACTGATGCCCTATTCATTATATTATTATTATTATTGAATTCAATTACTCTGCTTATGTGCATTTTATTAACCTAACAAATGCTCGACAGAGTACAACTGCCCGATAACCTCGTCATGGAATACAAACTAAGCAACAAGACAGTCAGCATGGTATGCTATGCGAATGCTGCGTAGTCCTTGGAGAGAAAGAAAACAACTTACCAAAGTAAGCACTCAAGTTTTATCAGACGAATGAAAAATATAACAAATAAATTTCTCTAAGATGTAAGGTCGTAATAGACAATAAGCCAATTGAAGAGGTAATGAGCTTCGTTTATTTAATAATAATAATAATAATAATAAAAGAAGATAAGAAATAAAACTGAACTAAAATCTATGCTTATAGTGAAACATAAGTATGTAAAGAATGCCAGAAACTAACTTAAAACTACATTCCGTCCGGATGCAACAACTAGTTTTACAGGTGCAAATTACTGCAGATACATATACACATACACACGTATACATATACATGGATTTAATAATAGTAGACGGAGTAAAACATAATATAAAATAAATCCAGTGTATTAAAAGTATCGGCCAACTCAATTGATATATACATGGATATACAACTTAAGACATAAGTTAAAAGCATTTCCCATTAGACATATGGCATCACGAGAGAGAAACCTTTACCGTATCAAACCGGAACAACGCTTACCGCTGACCAGCCAACAGGTACTCCCGCATCCATGTCCTAAACCTGGAGAAGGAATACCCCATGACCTCAAAAGACAAATTGTTATAAAATATAGCAATGTTGTATGAGAAAGAGCATTGAAATAGAGAGGTTCTATTATTGGGAGTGGTTAGCAAATGTCTGTGACGAAGGCCAAGGTGATGGACATCCTCGCGAAAGCTTATTGTATAAATATGATGGAGACCTGGTGAGAATGATATGAAAGTAGAGCACACCTGCCTGACAGGAATCTATTACCCATGTTCAGCCAGCCCAGATCAATCAACTTATGGGATACGTGATCATCTTTTCGTAACCCAAATTTTAACCGAATGCATGAATTTTAAACACACTGTATCCTACATATCATCTCCCTAGTCAAGCAAGGCCCGTAGGCAGGTGAACAATAATTAAACTATAGTAATTTTGCTGGACAAGTAATGACGGTGTCAGCACTTTTAACGTAGTTCAAGACCTGAATCTGAAATTGTTGTCAATAATCAAACCCAAATTCTTTGTTCCTGTGACCAGAGGTATCGGAGTACCATTACTAGAAAAGTTTATGGAAGCCGAAAGCAGTTGATAACTATTTTTATCAGCAAAGACCTGAACAGTTGACTTCGAATGGTTTAAGATTAGGGAATGTCGTAGTGCAGTCACATAGATAGATTTCAAATCCACCATCATATCAGTCAACGCTCGTTCCCTATAAGCAATACTGAAGGTATGGTAAAGCTGAATATCATCAGCATACATGTGAATCTTACAGGCGCTTACCACTTTCGGAAATAAGTGTGTATAAATAATAAAGAAGAGGGGACCCAAAATGGATCCCTGAGGGACGCCACGTGTCTCCACTGACGGCATGGGAGACACCCTTTGATGTACTGACGTGCTGGGACCTACTAGACAGATAACTATTAAGAAATTGAACTGCGTTGGCGGATAATCCTATGTGGCCCAACATGTGGGAGTGAATACATGAAGCAGTAACAACCGGATAAACGACATCAAAACACATGTCAATAAAGCTTCAACAATATCAGGCTGCTTAAGAGAAATCATCTGGAAAAACAACAATATGAGCATTGAGTGTAAGGTGAGAAAAAATAAATCCTGTGTTAGACCGGTGGTAACCGATAGTATAGAGACTCGAGATGACACGAACAAGGCAAAGACATCCTGAGAACAGTAAAGATGAAAATCTTAAGAACCATCGCAGGAAAGAATATAAATATCCGGAAATTGATTCTATATCAACTTATGACATTTATTTGTAGATTGAAATTGTTCTTCTTGTCGAAATATAAATTTTTGCAGATGTTGACAAGTATCACACACGAAATCAACACATGGCGCCAGTATTAAAAAAAATTTCAAAGATATTAGTGTAGAATTATAAACTTACATCGGATACAAATGTGTTTATCGGATATATAATCCGATAAACACATTTAACAATAACTTGGGAAGCAAATTATTAAGTAGTGGAAGCAAATAATGGAATGATATACAATTTTGTTTATGTCTGTTTCAATACAAATTATTTCGTACATCTTCTTCGTAATAGGTATTTAGACCTTAATGAATTTGTATCTTTTTGTATTTTAAGCAGAGTAAAGTGTAAAAAAGTATTTTATACCTCTAAAATGCGATTGTTATAATAAAATTTTTCAATTATGCACAGCCAAGATTTATATCGATAATATAATTGTTATTAGACAAAACTAAAATATAAATGTATCTATGTATTTTAATAGAGATTTAAAAAAATTTATATCTATATATAGTTTCTTTCGTAGTTTAGCGGCTACGAAAAGAACGCATTTATATATATATATATATATATATATTGCACTAGTGGAGGGGATAATATACTTGCAACACATATAATAAATAATATACCTTAATTTACTCAAATCTTGTTATTTGTATTGCTAATAATATCTCCTCTCTTACCTAGTCATTCAAATTTACTCAATTAATCTCAGGTTATAATCTATGATAATGATAATGTACCACTCAGTATATAATATTTTAAAATTTTTGCACCAAAATTAATGTACTCATATGCTATTATAGGTTTCTTTATTTCTTTTATCTATGCCCAAACACTACTCAGTTTTATTCTTAATCAATTTAATTAATTTTTTTTTTTATAATAATAATATTATTTAATACATTTAGAAATAAATATTAATCTCCTAACTCTTTCAAATATTAATTACGATTCATCACTTCTTTATGGTATGACTTTCCTATAAATGTAACTAGTTTTATTTTTAACCGCGCAGTACAAGCATTTCATTTACTTTAATAAAGATGTCGCTTATGTATTTACCGTTATACACTGCTACATAAAAATAACAATTTAAATGTTTCTAATAATCTTGTTATACTTATTCTTATAATGAAAAGAAAATTGCTGCTAATAAATTTTCCCTCTTATAGGATTACAATAGTACGGTATGTATACTTTTCCTCTCACTATAAACTTTATAATGCTATTTTATTTTTGTTTACTTGTAGGTCATTGACTTATCAGCTTCTATGTCCGTTATAAAAATGTCTAACACAATGTTACTATTTTACCAAATAAAAAGAAGAATTTCACCACAATACTAGTTTAATGACAACAAATATAAAAATCTTGATTCGAAAATATACATCCAAAATAGTTATTCGACATGTACATAAATAGTTAACCTGTCTAATCGCACCTGTACGTTTGTTGTGATATGAAGGATGTTTAGCAAATGTTATTTATTCAAAAGGTATGTACAAAATTCAACTCAATGTATCTTTTTCAATTTAGCATGCATTATACGATGCAAGTCAATTATCTATAAACAACCTTCGTCTATAAAATATTAAACAAGTTGTAGGTATGTTTTAGTACCAAGGTCATGTCAATTCATTTATATATGTGCATAATCTGTAACTTTTTATGAAAATAGAGATTTAATCTTTTAACAAAACGTATTTCTATACTTGTTCTAGACTAGTAATCAATTCTAAATAATATTTAAGACTTTTACTCGATATACAATTAAATAAATTCAAATTTTCCTTATTTAAAAATTATACAACCTCTTGTTAATATTTATCGTCTATCTCTGGTTTGTTTAAATTATGTTTTCCTTTTTTTCTCACAGGATCTTCCTGGACTCGTTCTGTGCAACTGGTAACTCTCTGAAAACCCTCCTAGCACGACTTTTGGTGTATCCTCGTTCTCCTCCAGGATCTGGAACTGCTTCGGTTATATCTTACAGGATGTATCTTGTTGTGTCCTCGAAACTGCGGGATATCTTCTGGATTTAAATGCAGCTGTACTTCTATTTCGAATTAACACTGAACTAGACCTCTTCGGAAATATATATGGGTTACAGGATCCTCTAAATAATTTAACATTTACTGGAACGACATCAGGGATTCTAACTAGTTGGAACTTCTCGTTTTTATACAATAAACTGGACTTGGATAACTGGAATCCCTCTTTGAACTCACGTGCAACTGATGGATTCAATATTCCTCTCGGACTTGGATAATATTTGGTAAGTAATCTTTAAATATTTATTTTCCTTAGAATATATCTTCTTTTTCCATACAGGATATCAATTAATTAAATTATAATGACATTATTGAATAATTTTATGCTTCTGTATAATATATTTTGATTCTACCATCAAATAAATATTTTCTATGCTGAAAAGAACACTTTAAGCACCAACTTTCGCGGTTTTAGTGAATTTAAGATATACTTTTCGGAATAAAATCGTGATTTTCCGAAAAGTACACGCGCCTTTCTTGAAAAAATATTTTTCAATATCGTTGTTTGTTTTCATCACCAAGACAATATTTCCGTTTTTTAATTTCATCCAATTAAATTCCTTTTCTCACAATTCTTGTTCAAAATGGTATTATAAAACTTTATTGATACGTTTCAGTGCTTTTCAAACTTTAGTAAACCTTCTCTATTAAATCTCTATTAATTTATAATAATGAATTGCTAAGACTTTGTACTTCAAAAAATATTGCTAATCAAAATTTTCTGTAAATGTCAATTTTGACAGATCCGCTTATTCAAACTTTACCCGCGCAATTATTTACCAAGTTGTTTCCTTCATACTTCAACAATCAACATTAAATTATTTTACTTTACATTATTGTTAATTAGACAAGTTTTACAAGATTTCAAACTACATTTTTACATAAATTATAATATTTAAATCTCCATTTTCAGATACCAAAGAAAATTACTGCCACCAAGAACCTAGTCCACTACAACTCCTTCAAGAACTGTTTTCATAATTGACTGCACACATCTTTATTGTAATAAATAACATTTTAAGTATACACAACTGTTCTTTTTTAGTTTAAATAATTTAATTTAACAGTCACAAAGAAAAATTAGTAAAATTAAATAATCCTTCCAACTTGTTCAAAAATATACAGTGCCAAACATCAATATTGTTACTCAGCACATATGCCCCTTTTAAAAAATGTAAATTTTCAACTCGAATCAAAATTTATATTTATTAAACAAAATCTGATAATACACATGTTTATCAAGGTGCTCAAAACAATTATTTTAATCAACTAAATCCTTTAACAAATTTCAAATGAATCTTCTATTATTTGGTAATATCATATAACATTTATTTATAACTATCTGTACATAACAGTGTTTAAATTCAAAATTATTTGTGACACTCATAACTATAAAACTCAACTTTCTTATAAGTCCAAAAGTAATATAAGGCTTTTCTTTATTTTCATTTTAATTATAAAAGTATAAATTTATTTATTTAAATGGATGTCTTTGACCTGTATAAAAAATTTTTGTTCCATTATTTATCGTACTATGTATTATAATCTTTCTTAATGTTCCAATACCTTATTAAAAAATCTATATTTTTATTAATTGCCATCAAACTTTTTAACATTAATTGCATATATGTTTTTCTGTGTTTCCTAACTCAAACTCCTTATAACAATATTATCTGAACTAACTTTTACATAAATAGGTGAATAACATATTCTTTTTATCTGTCTATGCCTCAGTTACTTATTTGCCTCTTTTAAAATGATTCACTTATGCTTACTAATTATATATTATTTTCATTATATACTGTTCTCATACGAACAAATTCCCTTTTTATCTATAATTGACATTTTCGTCATCCCCTATACTTTCATTTATGGAAAGTCCATATTTTTTTAACTTATCGTTTTTAAAGGCTTACGTTACCTATATAATTCTTTTTTAAGACACTTTTGGTCCTATATTTTATATCATTTTTGGGTATTTTCCACCCTTTTATACATATTCACTCTATAATAATTCCATATTCTTATGGTACTTTTAATATTTACTATTTATTGTAAGCATTTATTTTCATCGAACATATTTTATTTTTTAAGAGGCTCTTCTTAACTTCTTTCTTTTCCATTTCTTCATCACCTAACATGTTTGTTACATCTTGATAATTATTTTCTAACTTTATTCAGTGCTTTATTTATTCTGAAACATTCTTTTTTAATTTTATAAGGCTCAAGGTTATTTATCCTCTATACAACTTCTTTATCCATTTCATTCCATTTAAATACTCAGGCAAATCTATTTACTAGTAAGATTACTTATATTACCTTCTCTTATGGTTATTTATAAATTTATATACAATATGGGAATGAGGATATAACTTATTTTTTTTCTTTAATTAATCATCATTTTTTTTTTTTTAATAACTAATAATTGTAACAGACCTCTAACTAAACTAATCTAATATAATACCGGAATACTTTATGTACATTCTTTATCTGAAAATCTCTCTATAAATTCAAATTATTTCTCGATAAACATGAACTTGTCTGTATACATGTATATCTGTTTCATCATTATGTCTTTTATTCATTTTAAAGAAAGCGAAATTCAATATGCCCCTTTCTTATCAATTTGTTATCTGTATCTGGTCATGCCCCTATCTTATAATAAGGTATTTATGTCCTCCTAACACTTCAGTACTATATGATTATTTATTTGCTAATAAACTACAGGTCTCTATTTGTCAAAAACTTTTGAAATTTTGAGATCTACATGTTACTTGGATAAGCAGGTGTTGTAAGTACCTTCAGAAGACGATCTCCTTTCTTATCTTCTGTCCTGACTAAAATTTCCTTGGTATGAATTAGCATGATTCAGAGAAATAATGTCATTTCTCCTTTTACATTTTAAACTTCCAATATTGTTCTTACTTATGCAAATAATGTGGATTATTTGTCATATTAAATTGTCGTTGATTATTTGTCGTATTATATCATTGTGGATGATTAGTCTTAATAAATTGGATGATTTGTCGTAATAAATTGGATGATTTGTCGTAACTCAGATTTAGGAAGTGTCGTTACTCACTTACACAATACAATCTCCCAATATTGTGTCTTACCTATAAAATGTCCTATTTCAAACGGTCGTATATACATTTTCCCAGTCATTTCTTTCCATTTCTATTTTTAATCGGATTCTATTCTGTAATGTATCAAATATGTTCCCATGAACCATATTTACTTTATTCCATGAATCATTTTCTTCAATTCTACAAGACATCTTGTTCACACATTTTCCAACCTTGTTGAAAAATAACATAATACCAGCATTGCTTAATATCAATATGTCTGTCCCGTCCTGAAATTCAAAATCATGTCCTAAAAATCTTCTGACCTCTATATCCAAAATCACTGTAAAATAATACACCTTCCTTTGCAAATCTCTATCCAAATAAACTCGTTTTCTCTCAACGATGTCATTCCCATTATCCGTTCCTTTAAATTGACTCCAAATTTTCCCTTCTGCATTTCTTATAACACTTCTTATATGTGTTGGTATTTTACCACGTTCAACTTTAAAATTCCTTCCAGTATACTTTACGACTCCTGTAACTATTCCTGTAGTATACCTGGACAAATATAAATCTAAAATACTATCATCTTCTTCTCCTAATAAAAATGTGTCCAAATATAATCTTAAAATTTTTCTATCGGAATCTAAGTATTTTGTTTTCTTTTGTAATGTAATATTTTTATCCATTTTCTTAATTTCAACTGTGTTTTGTTTACAGTCGATACAATTAATCTCAAAATTTTCTATCCTCTTACTAAAATTCTCCTCTAATTTTTCTGTTTTGTCAAAAACTTCTTTATTTACCTGATCTACTTCCTCTCGTATACGTTTAGCTAACTCCTTATGTTTTTCACTACTATTCTTTTCTATTTGTTTAACATTCTCTTGTATTACCTTTACTTTCCCTTCAACCTCTTGTACTTTATTTCTAATAATAGATTTAACTTCCGTATCCTTAATTTGTAATTTTTCGTCTACTTCTTTCCGTATTTTCATTTCCCTGCTATCCATTTCAATAGCAATTTCTTTAACCTTTTCTTCTGTATCTCTCAGTAAAGTTTTCTTTAATTCTTCCAGATTCCTTCTAGTTTCTTCTCTAGTATCAATGCTCGCCTTTTCCAACTTATCCAATTTTTCTCCTAATTCTTTTTTATCCTCCTCTCTATTTTTCTTAGCTTCCATTTTATCCTCATCTCTATTTTTCTCGCTTCTCTTAAGATCCTCCTCTCTATTTTTCTTATTATCTTCATTCATTTGTTTTAATATTTGTAAAATTGGTCCAAAATCTACTACTGGGGTCGACATTTCTACTTTAGAAGTCTCTCCTTGTATTTCCACCTTATCACCTCTATCCTGTATTTCTCCTGTCTGTTCAATACCTTCCTGAACTTGTAATACAAATTCTCCTCCCTCTGGTACATTCACATCCTGACCTACCTCCTCTTCACTATCGCTAGACGATTCAGATCTATTTAATCCAAAATTACTCTTAGATCTGGTATTCATTTTCAATAATTATAGTACACAATTTCTTATACCTTAATATGTTTGTAACTGACTTTACTGCCTTTGTAAAATGTATACCAATGTTACCGCTATTAAAACAATAAATAAAATATTTGAAATATGTTATTGCGAGTCTTATTTTAATTGCTTCACGTTAGATACGTCCTAAAATGAGCTAAAGAGGGGTAATATAAATTACAACACCTAATCAAAGTGAATAAAATAATCAAAATACTATTTGCGAGTCTTATTTTAATCGCTCCACGTTGGGCACGCCATAAAATGCACTAGTGGAGGGGATAATATACTTGCAACACATATAATAAATAATATACCTTAATTTACTCAAATCTTGTTATTTGTATTGCTAATAATATCTCCTCTCTTACCTAGTCATTCAAATTTACTCAATTAATCTCAGGTTATAATCTATGATAATGATAATGTACCACTCAGTATATAATATTTTAAAATTTTTGCACCAAAATTAATGTACTCATATGCTATTATAGGTTTCTTTATTTCTTTTATCTATGCCCAAACACTACTCAGTTTTATTCTTAATCAATTTAATTAATTTTTTTTTTTATAATAATAATATTATTTAATACATTTAGAAATAAATATTAATCTCCTAACTCTTTCAAATATTAATTACGATTCATCACTTCTTTATGGTATGACTTTCCTATAAATGTAACTAGTTTTATTTTTAACCGCGCAGTACAAGCATTTCATTTACTTTAATAAAGATGTCGCTTATGTATTTACCGTTATACACTGCTACATAAAAATAACAATTTAAATGTTTCTAATAATCTTGTTATACTTATTCTTATAATGAAAAGAAAATTGCTGCTAATAAATTTTCCCTCTTATAGGATTACAATAGTACGGTATGTATACTTTTCCTCTCACTATAAACTTTATAATGCTATTTTATTTTTGTTTACTTGTAGGTCATTGACTTATCAGCTTCTATGTCCGTTATAAAAATGTCTAACACAATGTTACTATTTTACCAAATAAAAAGAAGAATTTCACCACAATACTAGTTTAATGACAACAAATATAAAAATCTTGATTCGAAAATATACATCCAAAATAGTTATTCGACATGTACATAAATAGTTAACCTGTCTAATCGCACCTGTACGTTTGTTGTGATATGAAGGATGTTTAGCAAATGTTATTTATTCAAAAGGTATGTACAAAATTCAACTCAATGTATCTTTTTCAATTTAGCATGCATTATACGATGCAAGTCAATTATCTATAAACAACCTTCGTCTATAAAATATTAAACAAGTTGTAGGTATGTTTTAGTACCAAGGTCATGTCAATTCATTTATATATGTGCATAATCTGTAACTTTTTATGAAAATAGAGATTTAATCTTTTAACAAAACGTATTTCTATACTTGTTCTAGACTAGTAATCAATTCTAAATAATATTTAAGACTTTTACTCGATATACAATTAAATAAATTCAAATTTTCCTTATTTAAAAATTATACAACCTCTTGTTAATATTTATCGTCTATCTCTGGTTTGTTTAAATTATGTTTTCCTTTTTTTCTCACAGGATCTTCCTGGACTCGTTCTGTGCAACTGGTAACTCTCTGAAAACCCTCCTAGCACGACTTTTGGTGTATCCTCGTTCTCCTCCAGGATCTGGAACTGCTTCGGTTATATCTTACAGGATGTATCTTGTTGTGTCCTCGAAACTGCGGGATATCTTCTGGATTTAAATGCAGCTGTACTTCTATTTCGAATTAACACTGAACTAGACCTCTTCGGAAATATATATGGGTTACAGGATCCTCTAAATAATTTAACATTTACTGGAACGACATCAGGGATTCTAACTAGTTGGAACTTCTCGTTTTTATACAATAAACTGGACTTGGATAACTGGAATCCCTCTTTGAACTCACGTGCAACTGATGGATTCAATATTCCTCTCGGACTTGGATAATATTTGGTAAGTAATCTTTAAATATTTATTTTCCTTAGAATATATCTTCTTTTTCCATACAGGATATCAATTAATTAAATTATAATGACATTATTGAATAATTTTATGCTTCTGTATAATATATTTTGATTCTACCATCAAATAAATATTTTCTATGCTGAAAAGAACACTTTAAGCACCAACTTTCGCGGTTTTAGTGAATTTAAGATATACTTTTCGGAATAAAATCGTGATTTTCCGAAAAGTACACGCGCCTTTCTTGAAAAAATATTTTTCAATATCGTTGTTTGTTTTCATCACCAAGACAATATTTCCGTTTTTTAATTTCATCCAATTAAATTCCTTTTCTCACAATTCTTGTTCAAAATGGTATTATAAAACTTTATTGATACGTTTCAGTGCTTTTCAAACTTTAGTAAACCTTCTCTATTAAATCTCTATTAATTTATAATAATGAATTGCTAAGACTTTGTACTTCAAAAAATATTGCTAATCAAAATTTTCTGTAAATGTCAATTTTGACAGATCCGCTTATTCAAACTTTACCCGCGCAATTATTTACCAAGTTGTTTCCTTCATACTTCAACAATCAACATTAAATTATTTTACTTTACATTATTGTTAATTAGACAAGTTTTACAAGATTTCAAACTACATTTTTACATAAATTATAATATTTAAATCTCCATTTTCAGATACCAAAGAAAATTACTGCCACCAAGAACCTAGTCCACTACAACTCCTTCAAGAACTGTTTTCATAATTGACTGCACACATCTTTATTGTAATAAATAACATTTTAAGTATACACAACTGTTCTTTTTTAGTTTAAATAATTTAATTTAACAGTCACAAAGAAAAATTAGTAAAATTAAATAATCCTTCCAACTTGTTCAAAAATATACAGTGCCAAACATCAATATTGTTACTCAGCACAATATATATATCAAATTGTACCCAGTCGTCGGTAATAGGATGTCCTATTACCGACGACTGGGTACAATTTGAAATAAGTAGAAGGATACGACAGTTGGTTTCTATATATATATATATATATATATATATATATATATATATATGTATATAAATATAATAATATAAAAATACTATATATATATATATATATATATATATATATATATATATATCATAATGATGTGCAAAAATAATAACAATATGACAACTGGTTGTCATTTAGAAAACATTGACAAATATAGAATGTAAATCAAATATGTGTGAATGAAAATGTAAAGAATAAGCATATAACAATCGGTATTGCTTATGCAGTTCCATTAAAAGGTCTAGGGTACCATAAGCTGTTCAATTAATGTAATTATATAAATAATAACGATGCAACTATGTAATTAAAAGAATTACGAGTAGAGTTGTTGATATTATGACAAAATAGAATGTAAAATCAGGCATGTAGGTATAAATGAATATGTAAGCAAATAAGCATAGGACAACCGGTATTACTCATGCAGTCCCATAATTTATAAAGTATTTTATTAATTGCCGGGTTGAAATTAGGTATTACACAATATTAAGTAAGTGCATTGTTGTTTAACACTTGGACATTTTGGATTTACATTTTAAGGTAATACTATATATTTTAATCAACACATATTTAGTGTTTTAACATACACCTTCCTCGTTATGCTGCACTGACGAAACCAAACAAAGTAGAAACATATATGTCTGTAGCTACAAACACATCTTAACACATACATAACATAGTTGCATCGTTTATTTTTTATGTATTTTCTATCAAATGTACATGTCTTAAGTACACTTATTCCATTTGATGGGACTGCATGAGTAATACCGTTTGTCCTATGCTTATTTGCTTACATTTTCATTTATACATGACTGATTTTACATTCTATTTTGTCATAATATTAACAACTCTGCCTACTCGTAATTATTTTAATTACATAGTTGCATCGTTATTATTTATATAATTACATTAATTGAACAGTTTATGGTGCACCTATACCTTTTAATGGAACTGCATAAGTAATACTGATTATCCTATGCTTATTCTTTACATTTTCATTCACACATATTTGATTTACATTCTATATTTATCAATGTTTTCTAAATGACAACCAGTTGTCATATTGTTATTATTTTTGCTCATCATTATGCCACTACTACCAAGAAGATATTCATTTTTTCAATACATTTGCATATTTAGCAAATAATTTTAATATATTTTATATGGTATATTTATATAATTATAACCAGCAAATTAAACGTTATTATTCTTCTTATTATTATTATAGTGCTATCTCACGACAGATATTAGTGAATTCAGACATGTAAGTATATAATGAAGGTAATTAATTATTTAAGCTACAAATTAAAAATTCAGGCACGACAACTTCATAAATAACAGTAGTACATCTACGTTACTTCGAACATTGCCACGGGAGCGCTGCAATCTTAAACCGAATAGCCTATAATAAATAGCTTCAGCAAAAAAAAAATAAATAAATTTTGTAATACTGTCGTCTTGCATGTAGTTTTAGCGACTACATTGTGTAATGCCTTGACAAACACAAAGCCTCTTTGTCATGTTCTACTTAATAGTATAAATAGAACTAGAATTCTATTGTTTATTACATACATAATTATTTAAAAATTTTCTACGATTAAATGAAGAAGAATATATGAGCAGGTACTGTCTCAATCAAACTTTCGCTCTCTAAATTATTTCGTAATTTACAAAAATATGATGTGGGATGTTGTTCCCAGGTATTGTATGAAATAACGGATTGAGTTATTATAGTCATCATGTCATGTAGATACTTTTTTAGTGAATAATGGTCCACGATGTGCATTCCTCTTTTTAAATAATATATTACTGTCCAACCTTGAGCGGCATCCATGCCATATCGCGGTACATATCTTTATATATATTTTATGCGCTTACGCAATAAAAGATTTCTTATGCAATATGCAGAACATGAATAGTTTGACACATATGACATTATAACAATAGAACGTATGCAATTATAACTTGTAACACTAGATAACTTTTACAATGCTTATTTAATAATATTAAATAATACAATAATTAAATTACGTAAAAAGGATGTTGAACATAAAACATCAAACCAATATTTGATCTTCTGGGAAAATATATTAGAAGTAAAGATCAGTCAATGTTTTACCTCTTTCAATAAATGTATGTATTCTGTAGGAAACTGCTTTGCCATGCCAATAACTAGTAGTAGCATAAGGAAGTATTGTGATGATGAAAATTTTCGACCTGGAGATTTTTGCAGATGTTCACGTTTTGAAGTCCCCTGATACTGAAAAAGTGGTTTTTAAAAAAATGTCTGTGTCTCTCTCTCTCTGTGTGTGTGTGTATGACCACGATAGCGGTCAAACCGCTGTAGATATCAATTCCAAATTTTGTATTTACGTGTATAATATCCCTCTTGCGATCTGATTAGTTTTTCAGTAAAATCGGTAGACCGGAAGTAGCAGTTTACTTCAGCGAAAAAATCGAATTTTGCCAATATTTCGTCAACTACTAAGTTTAAACAAATTTATAAAGAATTCATATATACTTAAAATTAAAATTAAGAATAATTTTATTTAAAAAGTTTTCCGAAATTCCTACCGGAAGTAGGTCTTTTACTCTTATCAAAAATCAGTTTTTTGCGAATATTTCGCAGGTCATGCTTTTTAGACAAGTACGTTACGGGTATAAAAGTATTTAAATCATAATTTTCAATATCTTTTGTATAAAAAAAATTTCAAAATTCAGACCGGAAGTACCACTTTTACTCTTATCGAATAGCGATTTTTTACAAATATGTCGTAAGTTATGCATTCTATATAAATTTATCAAGAGTACAAAAGTTTTTAGAACTGGATTGGCAATATTTTTTGTACATATGAAATTTCAAAATTGGGACCGGAAGTAGCACTTTTACTCTTAGCGATGAGCACTTTTTTGATAATATCTTGCAAAGTATGCATTCTATAGAGATTCATTAAGATAATAGAAGTACTTAGAATGGGATTTTGAATAATTTTGGAAAAAAAATTCTTAAAATTCTATAATTTGAAACGCTCATACGTATAAGAAAATCGTGTGGTGGCCACACCTCATTTTTTTATTTTGATATTGGTAATTTTTTTTTATTTACTCTTAGTAAACATTTTCCTCGGTGCATTGATGTAATAAGCAACATTTCGTGTATACCAGATAATTAAACTTGCTGTCACATACAGTAATTTAAAATGATCTTAGTAAGATCCTTTGTGATTTAAAAACCAATGATAGGGGAAAGACAGGGAACTGCGATCAGGAGGGCAACTGGAATCACCTCATATTGACACTTAGGTCGATAGGAAAGAAACGTAATTATTGTCATCACCTGCTCTGCAAATGCAAGAGCTTAAATAATAATACTAGCAGTCTGAAACTGAATTAAACTGAACACTGTTGAAGTTTTTCAAAATTGCGCTCCACAATATTCTTCTGGTAAGTGAAATAAATGTCTATTTTTCAGTTCTATCTATTCGTATGACATCACTAATGTCTAAAGAAAGTTTCGAGACACTTTATTTCGGCATTTTTGTAACCAATCTTAGGTTATGTCCATTTTACTTTCTTGTACGTAGTATAAGGAAGTATTGTGATGACGAAAATTTTCGACTTCGAGATTTTTGCAGATGTCCATGTTTTGAAGTCCCCGATACAAAAAAAGTAGTTATTAAAAAATGTATGTGTGTCTCTATGTGTAGGACCACGATAGCGATCAAACGGCTGTAGATACCAATTCCAATTTTTGTATTTACGAGTATAATCTCCCTCTTGAGATCTGATTAGTTTTTCAGTAAAATCGGTAGACCGGAAGTAGAAGTTTACTTCAGTGAAAAAAGCGAATTTTGCCAATATTTCGTCAACTATCTACTAAGTTTAAACAAATTTACAAAGAATTCATATTTACTACAAATTAAATTTGTGAAAAATTTTATTATAAACATTTTTTGAAATTCCTACCGGAAGTAGGTCTTTTACTCCTATCGAAAATCAGTTTCTTGCAAATATTTCGCAAATCATGCTTTTCAGACGGGTACATTAAGAGTATAAAAGTATTTAGAACTTAATTTTCAATATCTTTTGTATAAAAAAATTTCAAAATTCGGACCGTAAGTAACACTTTTACTCTTATCGAATAACGGTTTTTGAAAATATCTCGTAAATTATGCATTCTATATATGTATATTTATCAGGAATACAAATGTATTTAGTAGAGGTGAGTCATTCGCGAACGAACCGGTTCAGTGAACCGAATCCCAGCAGCGAACCGAGAGAGCCGGTTCACTAAATTTCAATGAACCGGATCTCGGCTCACTTAGAAAGTAACAATGCGCGCGACTGAACCGACCTGATAGAACAGTTCTAACGTAATGCGATCCGCTGGATCCGCTTCGGTCGCGAACCGAGGGAGCTGGTTGATAATGCATCTGATCTCGGCTCGCTTGGGAAGTAACTTTATCCGGTTTGGTCGCGAACGTATCAAAACCATTAAAGAACCTACTGTACGACTGGCTGCCGAGTATCAACTCAATAATTTGGAAATTATAGTTGAAATACGGTCGCAGGACGAATTGAAAAATAAAAATTTATATTATATAACAGGAAGGGTACGCACTACAAACTACGAACTAAAATGTTTATTTTTGTACAACATAACAACATAAATAAATAAAATATTTAATTTATTAGTTGTCTGTGAGTTACAAAATTCTTACAAGTATTTTTATTACACCTGCATCATAACCATACTTGCCATTTGAGAATGCTATGAAAATTATGAAATGCTCTAGTTCTAATTGCTTTATGTTCGAATGGCATACTCTTCAATAAATAGATATAAATACCAAAAGAATGTATATTTTAGTTTGCTTAATTTGTGTACAACAATCTGATAATTTGTCAAATTTGTGTGCATTATAGCTTCAAATAAATTATTTGTCAAACATTTTGTATAATTGGAGTGCGCGCAGACTAAATTATCATCCCGGTTCGTTTGAGCCGACGACGGCGCCGAGTATTACATGTCCTACACGTTCATGAACGGTATGCTATTACAGATCCACACGGTTCAAATGAGCCGGTTCCGTGACCCGGTTCACAATGAGGAGCTGAACCGAGTGAGCCGAGTCAAAGAAATGAACCGTTTTGCCCACCTCTAGTATTTAGAGCTACATTTGGAATAATTGTTGTATAAAAGAAATTTCAAAATTATTACCGAGTAGTACTTTCTTTCGAATATCTCGCCAAGTATGATAGAGATTTATTAAGAGAATAGAAGTACAGTATAGTAGGATTTTGTTAATTTTTTCAGAAGATGAAAGTATTTAAATCTTAGTTTAGAAGAACTTTTATATAATTTGAAACGCATACAGGTATAAGGGAGTCACGTGGTGGCCACACCTCATTTTTTCTTATCTTTCACTGACTGGTAATAGCGATAAGTTGATCGCAATTACTCTTCACAAATCGTTATTGCCCGACTAACTTGAATTTGAAACGTGGTTCAATGTTTGTGTCTATAGATGCCGCGACATAGAGAGAGAACAATGAGAAAACCAAAGTGGAGCGATGAAGCCATAAAATGTGCAGTTAAAAATGTATTAGCTAAGAGCTCATAAGAACAATAGCTCGTAAATTTGGCATACCATTTACTACGTTGTATGAAAGAGTTAAAGGTAGGAAATTACAAGTAAGCGCCTAGGAAGACGGCCAAATTTCACAGAAGCCCAAAAAAAAGAAATAAAGAAATACATAATCAAGATGGCAAATTTTTTACGGGGTCTTAAACAAAGAACGTAGATTGTCAAAAATCTCGAAGTCGAAAATTTTCATCACAATACTTGCTTATCCTACGTATAAGAAAGTAAAATTTAATGGTGACAAGTCTGGAGAACGTACCGACATATTCACAATTATACTTTATTACTGTAATGATTATTTATTTCTTTAATACAATATTTATTTCTCGCATTTAACTGCAAGCGAGAAATGACATATTTTGATAAACGAGTACAACAAATAATTGAAGTCAGTTTGTGAATTACGGCCACTTTGATTAACTCACAAAATGGTTAACACCTGCGTTATTTCAAGTATTTTGAGATAAGAGTAAATGATGTTTGTCTGGAATTAGGTTTTCTTTCATTTAAAGTAAAAATATACTGGGTGTTCCATTTAAAAAAATGTTTTTTTCAAATACCAAAAAAAAGTGATGTTCAATTATTTTTAAAAGTTCACCATCGTAAACAGCAATAAAAACACTGCTACTTAGCTAATTCAACTAAAGTCATAGCTCCAATAATAACAAAGTTAGCAATAGTGCCGAGTTAATTTGAAACAGGCTGTATATTAATTGATATATATTTATCAATTTAATATCTGTAAAGTGTTTCATATTAAAAATACCACAGCAATATAAACATCCATACACAATGCTAAACGTTCATACACACATTTATTGAAGGTACCATATCATTTATTGTATATCAAGTAGGTGTTGAACAAAAATCATATGTCCTAACTTAAATCTATAATTTGTATTGTATTAAATATTAAATGTCAAAATGTAAAATACCCAGATCAATTATCTCGGAGACGGATAAAGAGACTTGAGTTTTGTAAAAAGCAGTTAAGAATGTGATCTACTCTAGTTTGCTCTAACAATTGTATGTTATTATGTAAATATATAGATAGATGCTGCGATGAAACGTTTTTTTTATACCATAATCTTCATTTTTATTTAATAGAGTATTAATGTAAATTTTATTATTTTTGTTAGTTTCCAAAGTTTAACTGTTTTATAGATATTCGTGTTTAAAGAAAGTAAGAGTAATTTCAATTTTTGACTTTATTTTGTTTAAATATTTAAACGAATCATATATAACTAACAAAGATTTTCAAAATTGTTGTCTTCTTGATTGCTTCATAACCTATATCGCCTTATTATTTCTCTACCCCAAACATTTAATAAAGTATTTCTACTAATTTTTTGAACTCTTGATAAATTTTATCATAAAGGTCGCCCATATCTGTAATGGTTTCCTTGTAAACTTCAGCTTTCAAGTAAGCTCACAAGAAAATTCTAGAGGGGTTAGATCCGACGAACGAGCCACCGGAGGACACCATTAGTACCAAACCAACGACGTTGTAACGTTTGATTAAAATAGAATTGTGAATATATTTACTGCTATTTTTCCCTACAAATTAAATATTTAAACAAAAATTGAAATTACACTTACTTTCTTTAAACACGAATATCTATGAAACCGTTAAATTTTGAAAACTAAAACAAATAATAAATTTACGTTAATCTTAATACTCTTTCAAATAAAAATCAAATGAAGTTTATGGCGATCAAAAAAATTCTCTTCATCGCAACCACATATATATATATATATATATATATATATATATATATATATATATATACCAAATTAGTTGTATATTGGGATGAGCAGTCACTATTGGCCACTAAGAAAACTCTTTCAAATTTGAGTCAAGCTTTCGGTTTATTGACAATTTAAACCTTCATCAGGACCTGATGTAATTAAAATAACATAAGTGTATATTTTAGATTACAAACATTAAGTGTAATACATACTATTTGTGAGTTATCAATGAAGCAGCACCACATTGTCAGGATGTTCTCCATTCAAGGGCGTTTGCCGGTTCAAGTCAAAAAGGGCAAACCAAAAAGTATATATACTTCTATTTCATACTAAATTCACTGATATGCAATCAAAATATAGTTAAATAGTCCGTGTGTGACATTCAATGTATAAAAATACTAAAAGTAATAAAATCTAGTCAAATGCACGAATTAAAACCAATTACACCCACGTGGTAAGTTAAATTGTTAATGATACAATCTGTTAACATTGAAATTAAATTGTTAATGATAAAATCTGTAAACATTGAAATTACACGAACAGACAAAATCACAGCTGACACGAAAAACACATAACGGGGAAACGACTATTATGACAATCAGCTGTTCATGATGACCTTAGTTTGCAGCACTGCCAAACTTCAAACATCATATCCTGTCAGATGTTTTTTTTTTTTTTTTTTTTTTTTATGTCAATCAAAAAAAGCGTTGTTATTTCACAAATAGACAGAACACTCAAGCTAACAAGTTCTAAATATAGACCAAAAATCTTACAACAAATGAAAGACATATTAATGAATAACAATTATCCTTTGAACTTTATAAATTCCATTATTAGAGATAGAATAAATAAATTCTATAATAATAATAGACATAATAGTCATTCAAAATCAACAGATATACAAAAATATGTAGCAATTCTTTCTTTCTTTAAACAAACACATGTAGTATACAAAATTCCATGTGGAGATTGTAATGGTGTATATATAGGTCAAACCCTACAATATTTATCGGAAAGACTAAATGGACACAAATATGCAAAAAACATTACGGCTTTAAAAAAACATATGAACATTACAAAACATAAGTTTAAATTTGATGAAACAACAATTTTATGTAAAGAACATAACAACAAAATTAGAATCTTTCTAGAACTCATACAAATTAAGAAACATGATAATGCAGTAAATGACCGAACAGAAATTAATAATTTGGCAATAGCATACCATTCAATAATTTGATATATTGTATTGTGTCTGCTTCAATTACGTATTCTGGGTCGTCTAGGATACACCAATATTGTTTATCCTGTACCATATATTTGCGGCCAATATATTTGTCAAAAAAATATTTGTCAAGTATATGTTACAGTTTTATTAATAGTTATTGGTGTTTTAATGTTTGATTTAGTTAGTTTATGTTAAATAATTGACAAAGATAATATTTATATTATCGAAACGTTTTAATTCTCATTGTGTTTTTTTGAGTTCATTTTACAGCCGCTAAACCACGAAAGGAAACTGTATATATATATTGTACTAAAGTGGATATACTAGCTTTCTTAAGATATCCCACAAATTAGCAACTCAATAATCAAATTTTTGTATTATAAAAATGTTATGTTCTATATTTTTTTAATCTCAGGGTAAGTATTATATCTTTTAGTACTATTGTAATTATTTTAAGATGCCTCGTACTAGTTCAGTATATTTTTATACTGTCTACTGTCTATATTTAATTAACAATTAGAACATGAGACTCACTTTTTAAAATTATCTGTATTAACTACCTACTTGATGCTCTTAATCCGGTCCTGGATACTTCAGTAGCAATTTTACTTGTAATAGTAATTTTTATACTTTGTAAGTTGGTATTCTGAATCCAACAGTACTCTATTTCTTATTGAATCCAAACTGTTTACATTAACTTTATATATAATAATTTACACTTCTAAAATTCTGTATAATAAATCTGATTGCAATAACTCATCATGAATTTCTCAATAGGTAAGAATAACTCCTTTTAAACGTTCGATTACCAAATCTATTATTTTTCTCTTTTATTTCTTTTAGGAATGTGATCTGTCAATTCTTTACATAACCTTGATGATGATAAAAAGAACACTGGCTATAAAGTTACAATATATTTGTTTCCCTATAACACATATACATATTTAAATGACGTTCTGGATTATATATCATTAATCAATATTTAATACTCATAAACTTGTTCAAATTATATGAAGGACTATTTAGGATGAGTTTCTTTTAAAGACGACGTTTTCTAACCATGTAAGTATTTTAATATGATAGAAATTTTTAATATTTCTATAAACTTTACTAGTATACACTTATGAAATTTAGTATTTTAAGATAGGTAAATATATGACATTGAATAATTGAATTTAGTAATTTTATAGTTACTTGACCTTAATACAGAATTAAATATATGTCAAATTTGTTTCTTCCTTGTCTACCTATAATTCTTAATATGCTATAAAACTTTATACGACCTTTCAAAATATATGTCCAGTTATCTTTCGTATCCTTTCATGTATTTAATATGTTTTACTTGTAGCTATAAATCCTACGTTCCGAATGGTTATGATGATATTTGCCTTCCTTTCCGATGTACCTCTGGATTCTAATCTTGAGATTCTGGATGTCAATAGTTGCCTTCTTGATGAAATTCGCTATCTGCTATTACACGTACTGTATCAGAAAATTCTCTGTAACTCTTGATGTACCTCTGGATTCTGCCACTCGATATTAACCTATGGATTCTGGATGTCAATGGTTTCCTTCTAGAAGAAATCCGCTATTTTCTATCACACGTACTGTATCAGAAAATTCTCTGCAACTCTTGATATACCTCTGGATTCTGGAACTCGATAATAATCTCTGGATTCTGGATCTAGATAGTCACATCAGGATTCTGGATAAAAATAATTCTCCAGAAGAACAAATTCCAATTTCCTCCTTTATCTCTTAATCCAAATTGGTGAGTACTTGGTATATTTATGTAGTATTATAACTTTTTCTATTAAATTTTTACAATTCACTTATGCTTCAATTATCTATATGTTTATTCATGTATTCTATCACTTTCTAATTATTTTAGCGCTATTATAGTGTAATTATCTGAGAAAATGATTAATTTCCCGATAAGAACACCCGCATCTTATTTGAATTCGAAAATTCTCTCTTATTTATTTTCAAATTACCTTAGTGATCATTCCCATTTCTTTATGAACCAATAAATTAATTCCACATTAAAATCAAGATCAATATAAATTTTAGATATGTTATACTTTTATAAATACCTTACATAATTCAATGTTTCTATCAAAATAAAATATTTCACGAATTTACTAAAGTTTTTAACACGTTATTTACCATTTTAAAACTTTGCTTCATTATATAATAAATATCTGTCACATTGACAATTAACTGACACTTCCAAAATACAATTTAAGGCGGTAATTTCTTATCAATTCTTTATCGATTAGTTTTCATATTCTAGAAACTTTTTATCCTATTCTCATCATTAATATCACTTGAAGAAATTTTCACAATGCTAAAATACATTTCTAAACAATTACAATACTAATATAAAATTTTCTTTACAGATTTTTGGTACATATGCATGGAAGATATACATCATCTCCAATAGTGTAAATTTCTATTACGCCATGTAACTATAAAATTTTCTTTAATTCAATAAACAAAATTCTTTCAAAAATACAACCAACTTAATTAATATTTGTACATTTAACTATCTCTGTCTTAATCAAAGAAATTTCAAATCTTAGATAAACTCATCCTTAATAATTATAAATAGGCAACTCTTATTACCTCAACATGTAACCTTAATAATTTAAAATAGGCAACCACTCTACCTACATCAATTGCCCCTTTAAGAAATTCAAATTACAATTCATTTGTTAATTTATATTTCTTAAATAAGAACTTGTTATGTAAACAATATAATCCGTCTACTATTCTTCATCCTTATAACTTTCAACTAAATATAAATTTTTAGGTATCACGCTTGTAAAATACCAACATCAATAATATTTTTACATGTATCTTTAGTGCAAACTATGCCACTATTACAATTGTCAGAAAATATGTATATGTTCTATAACAAAACTTTTTATATATAAAATTTACTAATGTAATATGAAATACAATAATGTATTAAGCGAATATCCTTGTACAAATAATGACTTGATTTCAATTATTTTTAAATTAGCTCTATGTATATGTTTTAAATAGTTTTATAACGATATCTATTATATAAGGAAAATATCTATTTAGAATGTTGTATACCCGTTTACAATTGAGTTTAATTTTACTACTCTTATAGAAAATATTTTTCCTCTTTAAAATTAATATCTCTTTAAAATTAATATCTCAGTTTTATTACACTTTTTTGTTGTATGTCATATAATTCAATATGTGTTTTCTTTGAATATACATTTTATGGCCTCTTAACATGCTTACTCAATTATTTATTTTATCCATATAATCTGTTCTTATTCGAACATAACTCATATTTACTTATTTAAACATCTCTTCCTCATCTTTTACTTTCAATTGGAAAGTTAATAACTTTATATTCGTTTTATAGGCGAACGTTACCTTTATATTTATGTAGACCTTTTGTCCACTATTTTATAATAATGTAGGGATTTTATTTACCCATTCTCATATATTTTACTCTATCATACCATCATATCATGGTTTATTTTATTTAAAATTATTTATAGTAAGCATTTTTATTTTTTAACAAGTATCTTTTCTTCCTAACAGGCCTTTTCCTTTCCCTTAATAATCTATACTAAAAAAAACACACCTATTGTTCATAAAATTCAACTTTTTCGTGCAATAATTGTCGTATTATATCCTCAATTTGTTTCAAAAAGTGTTTATTAACTCATTACTTAATAATATTTTCCTTCTTTATAATCAATTTCTCTGTTATTTTTTTTTTATAAAACATCAGTTATTTTAAATTTACTTTTCTTGAGCACACATTAACTTGTACAATCCACTTATTATACATTATTTAACTATTATGTACAAACATTTTACTTGGGAATAAAGGAATAATCATAAAAATATTGTAATACAACTTCTAATGTTTATAACAATCCCATAGTTTAAATTTCAAAAAAAACAAACAATTCTGGACGGTATTTCATTTACTCTACTTTAATATTATTGTAATGGGAATCTTAATTCATCTTATAATTGATTTTCTTGTAACCCTATTTAATCACTAAATATGCCCCTACTTCAATATCTGGAATGTTATGATAATTATGGAACCTTCTTTATTTGTAATAAATCTATCTTTGTTTCCATAATATACTGCTCTGCCCCTATTACATTATCAGGTGAACTTAATTTCCCTAACTTGGCTAACATTTGTTTTTGACGATAAAATATACAAGAACTATCTTTGTTCGTAAATAAAAAAAATTTAATTTGTAAGATCAGTGTATTACTTAAATGAGCCAATGTTGTAATACTAACGATAATGGTACTATATATGGTACTTTCGTCCTGTCTATTCTGACTATATGAGGATATTTATTATTTATTTAGAATGATTTACTTAGAAAGATAATTTTCCAAATGTGAGATCAATTAAAATAATAGGAACTATAGGTACAGTGATAACTTCAGAAATTAATCTCCTATCTTCTGTCCTGACTATAATATAAGATCAAAGGTAATTACATAAAATATCTAATGTTTGGAAACAAAATTTTGAATTTAATGAGATCAATTAAATAGCTAAGATAAGTCGGTGTTGCTATTACCGTCGAGAGTTGGTCTCTTTCTTTTTTATAAAAGAAAACTCTCGTCCTGACTATAATATACGATTTTAATTATGTTTCCTCTATATAATCATGTAACATGGATATGTGATACGTCCCTTTGAGATATCCAGTATTTTCATCTATTAGCTCATAGTTATTTAGTCCTATTTTACGATGTATAGTATATGGTCCGACATAAGGCCTTATTAGTTTAGCAATTATTTTATTTTTTCTGTCTGTTACTCGTAATGCTCGCACAATAACTTTATCCTTTATATTGTATGTTTTGTATTTACGTTGTTTCTTTTTTTTTCTTTCTCTCCCATTTTTCTTTCCTCTTCAACAACTTTTGTTTTACTAGCTCATATTTAACTTCCAGATTATCAATATCATCGTTTTGCCAGGGTCTTTGCGAAGGTTGTCCTGTAAAAATCGTGATTGGGCAAGAATCATGCACAGTGCTAGGTGTATTATTCATAACTAATTCAATTTGTTTAATATATTTTGCCCATTTATGATGACAATCCACTAATAAGATACGTAAATATTTAAGTACTTCTTTAATATATCTTTCTGAGGGATTCGATTGTGGATGACGTATTGAAATATGATAAGATTTAATATTCCTACTATCTAAATAATCATGATATCTCTGATTCATGAAATAAGTAGCATGATCTGACAAAATAGATCTTGGTGTACCGAATTCAGTTATATATTCTTGTAGAGCTTGTAATACTGTTTCTGTATTACACTTTTGTGTTGGTATTAATTTAACATGTTTAGAAAAAATATCACACATTACTAAAATATTTCGGTATCTTTTTGTACTAGGTATTAGATTTGAAATAAAATCAATAGCAACCAATTGTAATCTGTCCAAAGCTATTATACTTAAACTGATGTTTTGATTTGTAAAATTTTTCTCTTTTGCTAAAACGCATGTTTCACATTGTCTTAATACTCTTTTAATAATCTTCTCATCATTATAACAATAAAATGCCTCTCTGTAAATTAACTAGCACTTCCTAGCACCAATATGTATGTATAATACATGAATCTGTTTTACAATTTCTATAGTATGTTCTTCATTAGTAATGTATACTTCAGTATCCCCAATTTTTTTAACAATAATCCCTTCATGAATTCTCATACCTTTATAAGTACCCTCTTCTTGTAATTTTTGTCTTATTCTCTCAAATTCTGGTGATTCTTGAACCTCTCTAATACGTTGTAAAGAAAAAATTCCTTCTGATTCCAATCTTACCACATTAACTCGTACGTTAGTTGATTTTGTTTCTCCATGTTTTCTACTAAGCACATCCGCGGCAATCATTTCTTTTCCTGGTTTATACACGATCTCCATATCATATTGTTGAATCAACAGAGTCCATCTATATATACGATTATTAGTTAGCTTTGTTGTCATAATATTAAGTAACGCCTTGTGATCCGACTCCAATATAAATTTCTTCCCTATCAAGTAATAGCGTAATTTCGTCAAAGCAAAGATAACTGCAAGCATCTCGAGTTCTGATATGCCAAATCTACTTTCACATGGTTTTAAAGTACGTGACGCGAAATAAATTGGAACTTCTATACCATCCTTTATTTGAACAAGTTCCGCAGCCACAGCTATACTCGATGCATCAGTTCTAACAATAAACTCCAAATTGAAATCAGGGTGATATAGTTTAAGATTTTCAACAAAATTCGATTTAAGTTGTATAAAACATTCCTCACATTCTGGTGTCCACTTCCACTTTGTGCCTTTCTTTAGTAAATTCAATAACGTACTTGTTTTATGACTATAATTCGATACAAATTTTCTATAATAATTTAATAGACCAAGAAAACCTCTTAACATTTTAATTTTATTTGGTCGTGGATAATTTTGTATTTCCTCTAACCTTTGAGGATCTAACAAAATATTTTGTTGATTCACTACATACCCTAAATAGTTGACCTCTTTTTGACAAAATTGACACTTAGATAAATTTAATTTCATACCATTTTCTTGTAACGTATTTATAATTATCTCAATATGATTAATATGAGATTCAATATCATCCGAAAATATTATAATATCATCCAAATAATGAAGAGCAAATTTCTCGTACTTATCTAGTATTATATGAAGAAATCTGATTAACCCAGCAGGGCTACTTCGGATTCCGAATGGGCAAACCTTAAAATTATACGTAATTCCATTTACATTAAACCCACATTATTTTCTCGAATTCTCATCCAACCTAATCAACCAAAAAGCATTCTTGAGATCAAACTTACTATACCATTTTTTATTACCACATTTTGTAAGCAATACATCTATATTCTGTGGCATTTCATGTTCAGGCATGATCCTTAGGTTAATTAAACGAGCGTCAATGCAAATGCGTAACGTGTTGTCCTTCTTTTTTACAAGCACCACAGGATTTATAAAATAAGTATTAGATCGTTCTATTATGTCAGCTTCCTCCAATTTTTGTAATTCCTTATTTACTCGATCTTGGAAAAAATATGGAATTGGATAATTTCTGCACGATAAAGGAGAATCATCATTTATTAATAATCTATGTTCGTAATCTTTAGCAAATACAACTTCATCATTTATCAATCTGATGTTATTTGCCAAAATTTCAATTAAGCTTTCTTCTATCCATGGTTCAGGTAAATTTTGTTTAAGTATAAATGTCGTTATATCCATCTTATTTCTGATTACCTTTACCTCTTGTTTTTCTTCAATTATTGCTGCTTTCCCATAATCATCATAACTTATTTCTCTAGGTAACTCTAACATTGCCTCTTCTAAATATTCTTGTGTATCATCATTCTCAGCTCTATCAGCTATTATTACATTATTCACTTCATGCTGAATTTCATCCTTAAATTTCATATATGCGTTAATTTCGTTTATATCTTCTAATTTATTTAAAACAATTTCATTACCTCCTATTTTAACCTTATTTTCAACAAAATCTAAATTCATTCCTAGTAATCTCATATTATCTATTCCTACAATACAATCATAGAACACATTTGTTAAAATATAAAATTGCATAATATAAGTTTGTCCATTTAAAACTACATCAATGCACAATCTTTTATTAATACATCCCATTTTACTTCTATTTGCAGATATAATCTTTGTATTTTTAATCTTGATAATATTTTTTAAATAATCCGGTATATTTACAACCATCTCTTCCTTAATAAGTGAAATCTCCGCTCCAGAATCTAATAATGTTTTAAAACTAATATTCCTAATAATTATAGAAAAGAAAGGTAAACTTTCATAATTATTTATGGTATTTTCCATATCTGTTAAATTAATTATTTCCCCTATTCCTGTTATATCTTGATATTTGGTTATATTACAAATATCATCACAAAATAAAGAAATATTATCTAATGTGAGGTTCCTGGTATAGGATCCTGGTACGATCTGGGATTTTCCAAAATTGGCGTTTTTTTTTTCTCTTCATTTATACCACTAATTGTATCCTTCTTGTTATTGTTACCATGTTCAAAATCTCTCCAATCTTGTGTTTGTATTGAATTAATTGCTCGAGAGTTATTATATCCATAATACTTATTGTTCTGATCTTGATAACTCTTTTCCTGAGGTAATTGTTTTGGATTTTGCATATTAACAGAATTATAACGATTAGCATTCGGTCTTGAATTAAATCCATTTGTATTACCTCGATTATAGTTCCAATTATCATTTCTGTTTCCCTGAATATTGTTGTTTCTATTATTTTGATAAGGCTTTTGATTAAAATTTTGATAATTTTGCCTATCTCCATATCCATTATTATTACTATTATTATTGTAATTATTATTACGTTGTTGGTTATTCAGGTTCTCTTGTCTACCATTCAATTGTCTAAATTCTCGATATTTCAATCCATCGGAATAATCATCAAGACGACGAAGAATATTAATTAAACCATTCATATCGTAGACATTTTGGCATATAATCGCGTGCGTATCCACCGGTATAAAATGTTGTAATAGATGTTGAGATATAGTCTTCTCATCCAAATGAGATATATACCTGCAATAATTAAACATACGTTGTGCATAAGTTTCCCTCGAAGATTTTCCCGGCTGATATCTACCTGTCAATAATCTCTGGTGTGCTCTGCTTTGTTGAGTTTCACTCCAGAAATTATTTCTAAATAATTCCACAAACTGATTCAAATCTTTACAGTCGTCTTCAATTCTTTGCAGCCAATCTGCAGCTCCAAAATTTAATGTAGCTCTTATCACATTCATCTGACTTCTAAAATCAGGGATATCTTCTATGTATTTAAGAATATTTGTTAAATACGCCATGGGATGAGTTGACATTTTATCCCCACTAAAATGAGTGATATTTTCTACTCGAATACCTGTATTCAAAATATTATAAGCCGGAGAACAAGTTGTCTGAGGAATCTTAATATTTTGAGCTTTTACTATCAGTTCTTGAATTTGTAATTTCTGTGCATTGCATTCTTCTAAAATATCTTTCATTCCTGCCTTCTGAATATTTGTAGAATCAGCTGTTAATTTTATTTCTTTCAGACAATTATCTTCTGTACTTTCTATTTTTTTAATAAGAGTATCTTCCATTCTTTCTGTTCTATCTTTAAGTACTTTATTTACTTGATCTACTTCTAGTCGTATTCGTTCTGCTAACTCTTTATGTTTCTCAAGATTATTTTTATCTAATTGTTTTACGTTATCTTGTATACTCTTTACCTTATTCTCTACCTGTTGCACTTTATTCGTAATAAGGGTTTTAACTTCTGTATCTTTAATTTGCAACTTTTCATCTATTTCTTTCCGCATTTTAATTTCCCGACTATCCATGTCGATAGTAAGTTTTTTAACATTTTCTTCTGTATTTCTTAATAACGTTTTCTTTAATTCTTCGAGATTTCTTCTATTCTCTTCTCTAGTATCAATGCTCGCCTTCTCCAACTTATCCAGTTTTTCTCCTAATTCTTTTTTATCCTCCTCTCTAATTTTCTCGCTTCTCTTAATATCCTCATCTCTAATTTTCTGGTTTTTCTTAATATCCTCCTCTCTAATTTTCTCGCTTCTCTTAATATCTTCATCCCTATTTTTCTTATTATCTTCACTCGCCTTGTCAAATTTATCACTAATTTCTTCGTTCATTTGTCTTAACATTTGTACAATTGAACCCAAATCTACTACTGTTGTCGACATTCCTATTTTAGAAGTCTCTCCTTGCACTTGCGACTTGTCTCCTCTATCTTGTACCTCTCCTGTCTGTTGATTTTCTTCCTGGACCTGTAAAGTAACTTCTCCTCCCTCTTGTGAAATTCCTTCCTGTCTAACCTCCACCTCATCATCGCTAGATGAATCTGTTCTAATCATACCAGAGCTACTTTTAGATCTGGTGTTCATTTTAAATAAGTAGAGTACACAAATAACTCAAACAAAATTACTTGTACCTTAATATGTCTGTAACTGACTTTATTATCTTTGTAAATGTATATTAATGTTTTCTCTATTAATACAATAAATAAAATATTCAAAATACAGTGTTGTGAGTCTTATATTTACAAGGCCCCACGTTGGGCGCCATAAATGTACTAAAGTGGATATACTAGCTTTCTTAAGATATCCCACAAATTAGCAACTCAATAATCAAATTTTTGTATTATAAAAATGTTATGTTCTATATTTTTTTAATCTCAGGGTAAGTATTATATCTTTTAGTACTATTGTAATTATTTTAAGATGCCTCGTACTAGTTCAGTATATTTTTATAATGTCTACTGTCTATATTTAATTAACAATTAGAACATGAGACTCACTTTTTAAAATTATCTGTATTAACTACCTACTTGATGCTCTTAATCCGGTCCTGGATACTTCAGTAGCAATTTTACTTGTAATAGTAATTTTTATACTTTGTAAGTTGGTATTCTGAATCCAACAGTACTCTATTTCTTATTGAATCCAAACTGTTTACATTAACTTTATATATAATAATTTACACTTCTAAAATTCTGTATAATAAATCTGATTGCAATAACTCATCATGAATTTCTCAATAGGTAAGAATAACTCCTTTTAAACGTTCGATTACCAAATCTATTATTTTTCTCTTTTATTTCTTTTAGGAATGTGATCTGTCAATTCTTTACATAACCTTGATGATGATAAAAAGAACACTGGCTATAAAGTTACAATATATTTGTTTCCCTATAACACATATACATATTTAAATGACGTTCTGGATTATATATCATTAATCAATATTTAATACTCATAAACTTGTTCAAATTATATGAAGGACTATTTAGGATGAGTTTCTTTTAAAGACGACGTTTTCTAACCATGTAAGTATTTTAATATGATAGAAATTTTTAATATTTCTATAAACTTTACTAGTATACACTTATGAAATTTAGTATTTTAAGATAGGTAAATATATGACATTGAATAATTGAATTTAGTAATTTTATAGTTACTTGACCTTAATACAGAATTAAATATATGTCAAATTTGTTTCTTCCTTGTCTACCTATAATTCTTAATATGCTATAAAACTTTATACGACCTTTCAAAATATATGTCCAGTTATCTTTCGTATCCTTTCATGTATTTAATATGTTTTACTTGTAGCTATAAATCCTACGTTCCGAATGGTTATGATGATATTTGCCTTCCTTTCCGATGTACCTCTGGATTCTAATCTTGAGATGCTGGATGTCAATAGTTGCCTTCTTGATGAAATTCGCTATCTGCTATTACACGTACTGTATCAGAAAATTCTCTGTAACTCTTGATGTACCTCTGGATTCTGCCACTCGATATTAACCTATGGATTCTGGATGTCAATGGTTTCCTTCTAGAAGAAATCCGCTATTTTCTATCACACGTACTGTATCAGAAAATTCTCTGCAACTCTTGATATACCTCTGGATTCTGGAACTCGATAATAATCTCTGGATTCTGGATCTAGATAGTCACTTCAGGATTCTGGATAAAAATAATTCTCCAGAAGAACAAATTCCAATTTCCTCCTTTATCTCTTAATCCAAATTGGTGAGTACTTGGTATATTTATGTAGTATTATAACTTTTTCTATTAAATTTTTACAATTCACTTATGCTTCAATTATCTATATGTTTATTCATGTATTCTATCACTTTCTAATTATTTTAGCGCTATTATAGTGTAATTATCTGAGAAAATGATTAATTTCCCGATAAGAACACCCGCATCTTATTTGAATTCGAAAATTCTCTCTTATTTATTTTCAAATTACCTTAGTGATCATTCCCATTTCTTTATGAACCAATAAATTAATTCCACATTAAAATCAAGATCAATATAAATTTTAGATATGTTATACTTTTATAAATACCTTACACAATTCAATGTTTCTATCAAAATAAAATATTTCACGAATTTACTAAAGTTTTTAACACGTTATTTACCATTTTAAAACTTTGCTTCATTATATAATAAATATCTGTCACATTGACAATTAACTGACACTTCCAAAATACAATTTAAGGCGGTAATTTCTTATCAATTCTTTATCGATTAGTTTTCATATTCTAGAAACTTTTTATCCTATTCTCATCATTAATATCACTTGAACAAATTTTCACAATGCTAAAATACATTTCTAAACAATTACAATAGTAATATAAAATTTTCTTTACAGATTTTTGGTACATATGCATGGAAGATATACATCATCTCCAATAGTGTAAATTTCTATTACGCCATGTAACTATAAAATTTTCTTTAATTCAATAAACAAAATTCTTTCAAAAATACAACCAACTTAATTAATATTTGTACATTTAACTATCTCTGTCTTAATCAAAGAAATTTCAAATCTTAGATAAACTCATCCTTAATAATTATAAATAGGCAACTCTTATTACCTCAACATGTAACCTTAATAATTTAAAATAGGCAACCACTCTACCTACATCAATATATATACAGAGTGCACTGAATGTGCTGTAATATCGTAGAAGGAAAAACATAGTAATTAGAGGCCGAGCTGACGAGTGTTCACGTTGTAGTGGTTAAACGAAACTAATGCATATGTGTTAGTCCTCGGGGTAGTGTGTTTCTTTTCCTTAAAATCATTAACAATTGAATAATGCAAGTAATTGTCATCAATTAATTTAAAATGCCGCTAATTTAAGAAATTTCTCACGTAGATATGTTCATATTTAGATATATACGGCAAAGAAACAGATTATATGTGTTTAATATATACATTAACCACATATAAAATATTAATTGTAATTATCCAGAATGAAATTTGGATTTCTGTGTTCCAACACAGAGTGCACTGAATGTGCTGTAATATCGTAGAAGGAAAAACATAGTAATTAGTATGGTTCCTTCGTTAAAATTCAAATATCTTTATCCGTTTCCGAGATATTTGACTTGGGCGTTTTAAGTGGCACAGGCTGTATATATATGTACTGTATTTATTCACAAGCTGGTAAACAAATGTTTAATATTATTATTATTATGTGACATGTATTGCAAATCATTAATATAAATTAAAAAGAGCAAAAACCAGAAAATATCTATGGCACTTCAGTTAAATTATTTATATTTTTAAGTTTATATTTTTATGTACTTGTATCATCATATCAGTTAAGTACTTAAGTAAACTGCTCGGTACTACCAAGGTTTTATCAAAACTTGTCATAGTTTTCACCAGAAAAGTCATTCTAATATACATTCTTCATATTATGATCTATTAGACAAAAATCTTTAGTTAATATTTTGAAATCTATAAATTTAACTAAAACAGGTATATTCGACTTAATTAGTCATTTACTGAATTATGTACATTCTGTTCCTACTGCGATAATTCATATAATCATATATATATATGGAGGTTTGTGTTAAATATTGCAGACTTGAGTTAACCTATAATTTTCTTTAAAAATATGGAGGAAATATGCAATTAAGCGTCCTCCATGTATTCGCAAAATAATATTCCTACATATACCCAATAATTACGCATCAAGCAATATGCTTTCAACGCCAATTAAGAATGCATACAAGAATTACTTTCCAACAAATTTGGGTGAAAATTCGAATTACCTACTAGCAAACCACAAAAACATCAATACTTATTATACACCGCATTTTAAACAAGGTAGTGTTTACATTACGTTGTTCATGCATACTACTTCGTTTAAGAATAAATAATGTGTGTCATTACCATTACATTAGCAGCCTTATTGTGGACCTCTTTACGTTAAGTTTAACTGGAAGTTTAGCGTGCATTCAAATTTCACTTTGTGCTTGTTTTTCAATCCATTTAGCGACAATTTATGCATTTTAACTTTTGTATTTATATATACATTATTATGCACAAATAATAAGAAAACCCTAAAAATCTCTTAAGTTAAAAATAAAAATTATTTTTTTCCGAGTGAAAAATATATCTGATCACGTGAGAGATTTGAAATATCGCATTAAAAATACCCACCGGAAAAGCTCGAAATATCCTTTAAAAAGCCAAGACGACCTAAGTTGGACCACTACACGATTACCAAATATATTAACTGAAAATATTATATAGTCCTGAACATTATTTTTTTATTTTATTGTTAGGAAATCTAATATTTACAAAATTCTTTAATATAGAATAAAAAAATTATCTCGCCGAAGCGTCCGCAAGTAAGTATGTATTATGTAGATACACCACCAAAGACGTTAACCGGACTAGACCAAACGAGATCGCACCAAGAAGACCGGCTAGCGCGATCGTGAAGAAACACTGCTACCGACTGGCTATTCTCGCCGAGAATGGCATACATCTTGGTAGACAAGTGGGTCACCAGTAACTCTCTCCCAGGCATCCCCTAATATCATCATACAGATTTGAACCCGTCATTAGGCGATAATATAAGTGTATAATGTTAAATACGGTTATTTTAGTTATAGAAATACGTTCGGCTCTTCAAAACTTCGATGGAAACCAAGGCAATAATAATAATATTGTACTACCGCGTTATAGATAGCCATGTATATATATATCGATAGGTATTTTATTCATTTTGTTATTGTCACTAAAGCCTAAAGCGGGTGTTCGTAGCATCTATGGGCCATACTCAAGTAGAAACACCGGAAAATATTGTGAACGCATTTCCTGATATTTTTACTTCAATATATCAAACCCGTTTTGAGTTCGAGATTCACAACTGATGTTCCCGTTTTGTGTTAAGTGTTGATGAGGACGAGCTAATTAACATAATGCCAGCTTTTCCTGATGATCTAATCTAGCTGGCATCACTCCCAGTTAGATTAGATCACCAGGAAAAGCTGACATTATGTTAATTAGCTCGTCCTCATCAATTTAATTATAGGTCTAGTAATTCTGATGCGAGATCTGCTTCAGCGAAATCAAATACTGCTCACTTACTTAGTCGATGGCGCCCTGCAAGAATGTGTCCAATATTTAAGGAAGATGGTAATGTCATGGTAGAAAATCATCGGCGAATGTCTATTCTGCGCAACTTTGCCGAAGTATTTGAAAAAATTTATTCAGTGATATACTTTAATACTAAATCATTAATGTCTCCACATCAACACGATTTCACACGCTGTCGATCAACGATTACTAATCTTATATCTCTAGCTCCCATGAACTGGACAATCAATGTCAAATAAATGTGGTTTACAAGGTTTTCAGCTGCGCCTTTGATAAAATAGGTATACTATTGAAAAGCCTTCTACTTTCAGTTTCAGCTGGTCTTTTCTTAAACTTCTACATTTCGCGAGTTCTGTCCCTCTTCCGGTATCCCGCAAGGTTCCAATCTAGAACCACTAATTTTTAATTCATTTTTAAACGATTTTCTTGGTTTATTGACGTATCCTGTACTAGCGCACGGTCTCAAAATTCTGGTGTCCCGCAAGGTTTCAATCTAAAACGAACTTTTCAATTTATTTTTTAAGGATTTCTCTGGTTTATTGGCGTATTATGTACTAGCGTATGGTCTCAACATCTGTAACCCTATAATCTGTAAGTTATTCTTCCTGTCTTCAACTAAACTTAAATATTTTGTCAAATTGCAATTAAATATAAGTAAATGTTGTTTTGTCTTTTACACGTAAATTAGTTCATCATAATTTTACTTACTTCATAGAGGGTGTTCCGTTGGAAAGTATTAGAATCTTGAAGTTCTTTTCGATAGCATATTAAGTTTTTCCAACCATATAAATTATGTTTCCACTTCAGCGTCAAGATCTTTGAGTTTTGTTATGCGTTGCTGCAGGTTCTTCCGTATTTTAGTTTTGTGATCAGCAAGATGGAGTATGCTTCACACGTTTGGTCTCCGCAGTATATTAACTTACAGCTTTCCAGTGAAAAAATTCATTGGTGATATCTGAAGTACCTCTCCTTCAAGATGTCCAGCAGTATCCTCTGCAAGATCTTGTCTACACGGTATTGCAAACTCTTGGTCTTCAGTCTTTGATAAACCGATGCTGTATTCATAGAGCTTGGTTTGTAAGAAAGCTATCTAACGGATGGATGGACTGCCCAGATCTCGTTTCTCTGAACTTTTATCGGCTTAATCCACTTTCGAATTTCTAATTTTTGACAACAAAATTACTACAGTTGTCGTTATTATTATTATTTTTATTATTATTATTAAATAATTTCTACTTGTAAATGTTATTCACAGCGTGAATAATTCAAAAGCTATGGGAGAAGATGTGTTCCCAATATAATTATTAAAGCATTGGCAAATCTATTATAATACCTTTTTGCATTTTATATAATTTATTGTTTCCCATAAAATGGTGAATAAAATCCTATTTGTCAAAAACGACTAACAGCATCGGTAATTCTTCACAAGACAATAAAAGTAATTTTCAAGTAGCTCTCTCTTAAATAAAAATGCATTAGTTCCTAATTACACAGTCACCTATTAAAACTTATATTAACGTATTTTTAACAATTTCTCTTTTTTAAAAGAGCGTTAAGCACACGAAGAAAGCTTTTTCATATTAACAAAAGATTTTATATCTTTATTACATCTCTCGTTAATTTCTTGAACAACTAATTATGTATACTAATTTAATACTAGTATACTTCAGTTAGAATTATTTTTATTCATTTATATCTGTATGCACTTGAATGAATTAATAAAGAGATTATAATACAAAACATAAAAAAAACATGTTGCTTTATGAATTTGTAGTTGAGTCACATTATGGGAAAAAAAAAGTTATAAATATTTTAGAGATTTTGATTTTATTTGAAGGAAAATTATCAAAACTTTTCCACAAGCTAATAATGTCAATAATAATACAATAATAACAAAAAAGGAAATATATTCATATATAACATATAACAGTTTATAGAATATCGAAAGATCGAATCATCCACATTTACTATAAATAAAATAATATTTGTACATGACTGCTGAAGCACCAAAAGATTTTTTTTTATTTTGTATGCACAAGCACAACAATTCTTTCAACACAAATTAAATCATAACTGCCTCCATAAGTAGTATATTGGTACGTATTTAAACTCTGGGTAATCCATGCCTTCTTCTTAAGTAATATTAATTTTGTCTATTATTGATCGATCGTTTTTTTTTTTTTTTTTTGGTGCTTATTTGTTTAACCACTATTATTTTAATTTTTAATTTAACAGCAATCCTAATAATGTTTCAATATTTGCTTTTACTCATTTTTGTAGCTAGAGGCGATTATCGATGACCATATTTACAACCATGTAAAAAAATACATATCCATATTTCAACAGAGATTTATAATTAAACATTAGTTTATGTATTTTAGAATTCCTACTTAAAAATGATAAGATGCAGTAGTTTAAACGGATTTTGAGAAAGCGTTCGACAAGCCAACTGCTATTGAGTTCTCTTTCGCAAATAAAATAATTTATATCATACCTATTTGATAGGAAACAGTTTGACAAATATCGAAGGAAGCAATCATCCCCATTTGCTCCTGTATCAGGCCTTCCGCAGTGGTCTAACCTGTGGCCTGTGCTGTTCGTCACCTTTATAAATTATATAAACAATGCAAATATTATCTTTATCGCCAACCGTCAATAAAGCGATGCGTTACCATTGCGTTTTACGGAGGTAAACAAACACTTTATCTTACTGTACACTAAAGTACTTTACTGCCGCTAATATCTGTCAACAGAGACACGATTGTATGACATTAAACATAAATCGTTTGTAGCTGTCATGAAATGTCATAACTCATTACCTTTATTTTTTAAATTACGAATTTTTGCGATTGGCGATAAAATTTTGTATGCACCACGTCAATAAAGTGCCTTTATCGAACTCGTCTTTTATTCGCCTGGCTCGCTTCGCTCGCTTAGCTCATAAACGAGACTCGTTCGATAAAGGATTACTTTACTGACTTGGTAGGTAAATAACTATTATCAGACAGTCTAACTACTATAGCCTAATAAAATTCATTCCCTTACCAAATGCACGTAGAAAATCGTCTGTTACTTTTGGATCTTAAATGACAAAGCTCCACTGGATTTCCATCTTTGGGTAATGGACTAATTAAGGCACTTCCAGACTCTGGAAACAAACAAGTGTGAAATAGTGTAAGTTAAATAGTGTGAGATAGTAGGGGCAACAACAAATAAAATTTCAGGGAGAGCAGGCTTGAGAGCAACCACAATCCTTGTAATTGTCACCTTATCTACTGTGCCAACAATATTTCGTGGTGGTTGTCTAGGATTGCTTTTTATAAAAGTCTAGCAATTTAGGATGGTCTGTACTGCATAACATAGATGGTTCAGCAAAGTATCATTAATTCTATGAAATGATCCCAATCCCAAAGTGATCTCCAATTTCTCAATCGCGGAATGAAATCAAAATATACTCTTTGTTCTAATTTAGGTGTTTTCTTTTTCACATTTTTTAATGTTTTATAGTGCGACCAATTCTGTAGATTTTTAATTCTCCTAAATTTGGATTTACTTTTATCTCCTAAAGACATGTAAATTCAATTCTTTCCCAGCTTTTTCCTAATAAACCCACAAGTTAAATTTCAAAACAAGGAAATTCCTGACCCAAAATTAATGAGGCAAAGCTTTGAGAGTATGACTTGTACGTGTTTTCCAAATAGAGTAAACGAATGCGATGATAAAAAAACACTTTTCATGGATATTAGACTAAGTAATAAATGCAGCAGTCTTTTCCATTTTCCATGTAGTACTGAATATTAAACAAAAACACCAAAACACCTTTACTACACTAAAGCACAAAAAACTAAATACTTACTTCGACAACTATGTTGTCATCTTTAGTAGCACTGATTGTAAACGTGTATAAACAACGCGCCTTTTAATCAGTGCTACTAAGACCTTAGGGGAGGTAGTTTTAAGGACGACAATGAGTTCCAAACAGCTGTTATAGAACATTTTGACGGAAAAAATTCAGATTATTTTTACAAGGGTATCGAATTATTAATTAGTCGTTGTAATAAATGTATAAAAGTAAGGGAACATTACATTGAAAAATAAAAATTCTTATATTGTTCCAAGTTTCGTTTTTGTATATCAGGCCGAGAATTTATGTCGCCTACCTCGTATGTAAACCACCATTATATAGTTCTTCAAAGCATATTTTTTTAATAATAAAGACACAAAAGCAAAGCGATTTGAGACCGCTATTACCCGTTGAAATTTCTAAAAATATAATTCTCAATTTTGATTTATTACTCTTATATGGTGAATAACGATTTCTAAATAAATTATTAATTCTAATTTAATTTAACACATATAACCGACCTATTTGGGAACGTTTAACTATTATTTATTAATTGCAAGTGAAGTAGTTCAACGAACAATGATAATTTAACTTTGACATCACATTACCTCTAGTAGAAAATCCGTGCCGATTCAATCGCAATCCTGCTGATTGGAACAGTACACCTGCTGGTTTCGTGACTCCTGTCGCAATTCTATTAATAAACTTATAGCTCTTTTAATATTTCTCTATTTTGACTTCCACAGCCTTCCAGCGTTCAACGAGCCACTTCTATTGTTTCATTAAACTAATTTATCAAATTGAAATAAGCGTTTTTGCTTTCAATTTCACATACTATATATTTATATACCGGGTGTCCCACTGCAGAGAGCGAATAATTTTTAATGCAAAATTGCTAGATCATTTCGAGCTCTACAATTTAAAACCATTCATTTATACAGAATGTTATACAACGAAGGACCACAAACTTATGTTTTTTTTAAAGGAGTGCTATGCTTTCTTTAATTTTGTTATAGGCCTTGAAGAGCTGATTAAAATGACATGAACTTGTATTTATCGATTTTCAACTGTTTCTGAGATATGGCGATTTTTCGTTGAAAATTGTACAACATTTAAGAAGTTGCTATGAAATAACGACTGATGATGAAATATCTATTATGGGCTCAATTACTAGAAATATCTTTTCAGTAAGTGAAATTAATGTTTATTTCGACATATTTACGAATGTTCTTTAGAATTACATACCATTAGCTAAAGTTAAAAATTATAAAAAAAAAAATTAAACATTTTGTATATTTATATGTTATTGAAAAGTTCTTAAAATTTAAGTAATTATTAAAATTTTAAAATTAGTGAAAGTTGTCTCTCAAAAATTGTTTAAACGTCAAACTTGATTTATAGCTTCAGTTTAAAGGTAAGTAAGTACATGAATTGACGTTAAGTGCAAAATGAAATATATAAATAAATAAATATAAATACTCTGTATAAATAAAAATATTTTTAAATTGTAGAACTTATGATTATCTACAATTTTTGCATTAAAAATTATTGGCTATCTACATTATTAGATACCAATAACGGACTTTACCACTTCTTTGGGACGCCGGTATATACAGGCTGAGTTTTTTATCTTGAGACAACGGAATATCTCTAAACCACTGCATCAAATCAAAAAAAGATCTTAATAAGATTTGTTATAATGTAGGGGGCTCACTGAATGGTGCCAAACTCGATCCCCCACCTCACTCCTCCAGAGTGGGAGGCGGGACAACTTTGAAATCTTAAATGGGAACCCCCATTTTGTATTGCAGATTCCGATTCTACACCATCAAGTATGTACGTTTAGTTTGAAACTTTTTTTCTATTCGTTATGGATTGCGGTGTAATCGCAAAAAACTTGGTTGTGAATGTCTAGAGAAAATACACAAAAAAGAGAAGCAAGCAAACAGGATTTTGTGTTTTTTTTATTCTAACGTAAACTAACATTTCAAAAAGCCATGTGCTCGAAACTGTGCCCCTCCCCTTCGAAACATTTATTTATTCGCAATTGGAATGCTATTCAACGATACAAAACCGTACTTTATTCAGTACATGACAAGTTACGATCGAAAAAAAAGTTTCAAACAAAAACTACATACTTGATGGCGTAGAATCCGAATCTGCAATAAAAAATAGGGGTTCCCATTTAAGATTTCAAAGTTGTCCCCCCTCTCAATCTGGGGGGGGGTGAGGTGGGGGATCGAGTTCAGCACCATTCACTGAGCCCCCTACATTATAACAAATCTTTTTAAGATCTTTTTTTGATTTGATGCAGTGGTTTAGAGATATTTCGTTGCCTCAAGATAAAAAACTCACCCTGTATACTATTTTAACTATTGACATATTGTTGCTAACCTTTTATTTTTCTATAGGATTCATTTCATTCGATCTAAATGACGTGAAATAAATTATTCGGTATTGGTTATTGTAAGCTTAGAAATAGTGCCTCATTTGCGGACTGTAAGTATGTAAAATAGTTTGCTACAACCATACTTATTTTATGTGTTAATCAATTGCGAGCTAAGCCCTAAGAAATGCACTGAATTAATTACGCCAAAAACGGAAAAAGCTTATAAAATGTAAATGCTGTTCTTTGGAGTATCTCAAGCAATGCGAAATATGTGTGCATTGTGTTTACTAGTTTAATAAATTTATGATTCTGTTTGCTTCTTAAAAAGGCTTTTTCGAGGTAGCGTAATGTTATATTTGTCATTATTTACTTTAAACATGGGTATTAATTCTTAGTTTTTGGTCACAGATGTGACCTGTTCTTATGTGTGATTTTCTTGTGTGATAGTAGGTATTTTTATTGTGCCTTATTTGAATTATTTGAATATGGTGTAATGGTACAGCCCATTTCACTTTATTAATTTTATAAAATTTTATTATTTTTTTAGGGATTTAATTAACTATATTTTTTTATTAATGTTTTGAAGGGAAAGATTGTATTTCGAGTGGCAGAACAAGCAGATGATGCCGCTGAAAACATCGTAGAAATACAGGGTGTCCCAGAAATAAAAAGACGGAGTAGCAGGTATGTAAAGTCCGAACAGAAACAGGCCCAAATATACCGCAATAACGAAGAAATTAAAAAGTTAATTTTCTATGATGTTGTCTTTTAGATAAAAAAAAATACATTACGGACCTGGCACAGAATGTATGCTTATAAATACACGTAAGAATGCTCATTTATAAATAGAAACGAACAGGCATTCATAGAAAAATACGCTTTTATTTGTATAAAACGGGAAAAAACGTTAAATCGTACTCATTCATATAAAACATATTTTTTGCCCGATGCGTCTAGATAACGCAGCTATGTAGTCGGTTGTTGACGCAGATGGGCGACCCACTTTATTGCAGACAATAAAAGATTGCTTTTATTTTTAAAATAGGAAGGTTGTTGCACTTTAATGTGTTTGTAGTCGGAAACAGCTGATTATTATTATTTTAGAATATTCAATAAACCGTAGTTTTTCTAGCGTTTATTACAGTAAATATCAAGAATGTTATTATTTTTTTTCTAGCAGGTGTAAAATTAAAGTAATTAATGGTTTGATATTTATTATGAAGTATCTATTCCTCCTCCTTTTTTTAACACAAATAATATGGTGGTCCTGAAAAGGACCGATTGTGAAAGTGAAGCAGGTGGATATTTAGTCCAGGGTCGGCGTAAGGCCAATTGAATTCATTTTTTTTCTGCCGCGTGCGCACGAATAAAGACTTGATATTTTGAGGGTACGTTTTTACACAATCTAGCTTCCGAGTTCTGCTATTCCGTCTTTTTATTTATGGGACACTCTGTAAAGAAGATTTCGTCGATAATAAGCAGCCCAAAGTTCCTGCTGAAAACCGTACAAAAAAGAAGATGAATAAGAAGAATTTAGATAAGGTATTATTTAAATGATTATTGTTTAATGACTGTAATATTTTATGTAAGACTGTAAAAATAAAAACTCAAACAGAAAGTAATTAAATAAATATCGTATGTTTCTTCTTGTGTTGTTTGTAAAATTATATATACAGGATTCATTGATTCTAATATAAGACTTATTAAAATTTTTAAATGGTATTTTTTTTAATGTACAGGAACCCCTTTTACTTAATCATTTCAATTAACTCGAATCGCCCTGAGATAATTTGAGTTCAGCTGTCAAAACAAATAATTTTACATTTTATTTCTAAAGTTTAACTTTACATTGAATATCTTAATTTAGAAATAGGGGTTTCTCTACATTGTGTCACCCAACTTTGAGGTGGTACCTTTACAATGGCTGGGAGCACAGCAATATTTTAACAGATGTGTTTAAATGTATACTGACCAAAAATACAAGAAACCTTAAGAGCAGTAAGACTAGTAAATTACTGTAGGTATATGACCTTCAGGTTCGTTTCCTAGCTATGTTCATTAGAAGTTAAAAATTATCATTTTCGATTTGATTAATTCATATATTATTATTTAATTAGACCTCCTGTATGGTTAAATATTGATATTATATTCAAAAGGCTGTCCACGTATAACGCTTCTCTAAACAAATAAATATTATTCCTATGTTATTATATCAAGTTAATGCATTATTTAGTTTCATTAATAAAGTAATTCAACAAATTATTGAAAAGTGAGACGAATGCATAAAAACCGATATTATATCGTCTGAGGATGCGTTCTTATTAGGCACTTGTTACCTATATACAGTGTCAGCAAGTATTACAATGTTGTTGGCGACCCATAAAGGTTAATAATCTTCTTGGGTGACTTGCACTCTTAGTAGTTTATAAATTAACCTTGTTCCGGTTTCTACCATGCACTAAATTTCTTTTTTTAATATTGTTCATATTACAATTTATTTTAGAATCTGTAATTTATTTACAGTTTTTCAGTTGCTGAATGTTTTTGTATAGACATTGCAATATTTACATACGTAATATATGTGAAATATTTTTTAAGGTTTCTTTTTGTATATCGCAATTAAAGTTAATTTAGCGCATTACACATAAACACTATTATTTTAATGTTTTGAACTAATATGTTTCAAACACAACTTATTAGTTAAAATTTAAAATAAAATAACAAGAAAATGGGTGTGCTTAAAACCACACGGCAGAAGTGAAAACTTCATCAAGGCGAGGTTAATAATACGAAATCCAACTTTTCTTCGTTCTATATTACATTAGGGCCATCCTGCATCGACGAATTCAGTTGCTGAGATTTAGTGTGCTTCTTTTGACGATATTTCTTCACGGGCGCATGAGACAATTCCCTTTTTCGTTTTAATTTGTCATCGATTTGTTTTTCTTCATCCATCCTGTGTAACAGAAAATAATTAAATGCTTATAAATTCGTATATAATGAGCAATTAAAGCAATGCTCTATTTGTTGCTATGGCAGCGGCCGCAATAAATAATCGCGTATATATATATAAATAGACAATATGAAAACTCGCTTACAAGTCCCGCGCTGCTCTGCTGCTAGCATGCCGGCTTCTCACCCGAAAGACCTCGGGATCGAATCTGCTCGGGGACATGAATTTATTTGTTCATTTAATTTCAATTTAATTAAAATTAAATACCTCTATTTGATATATTTCTCTCGTTCCCTTAGTCGACTCGAGCCGACTTTACCCGAACGAGCGTTACATAGCTGAACGTGACGGCTCAGTTTTGTTCAGTGCCCACAATCAAAGCAACGCGCCCAAAGAAGTTTACACTTCAAAAATTGTTGTTACAACATTACATACAACACAAATATACATTACATTTCGAACACGATTCGAATGGATTTTAAAATGTAACAACGGGATCGTAACCATAGTTGTTTCAGATAATATCAGAATTGAGAGAAAATTGAGTTTTAATCATGTTTTAATAATTGGATTGACATGATTAAAACTCGAGTGCCAATAGCCTTTACTTTAGAATTCCTAATTGCGTGTGTATAGTTTACTTTATGGAACTCGATTAGAGTCCTCAGGTCAGAACTGGGCTGACTTTTATAGAGTTCACTGAGAAATCGTCATGTTTCTCGCACGTTCTTTAATTTATCATTAAACCTGTTTATGGTTCTGTTCTGGTTGATTCTCTTATAATATCTCTTCTCGGGAAACTAATCTGCATATGCAGTTAAGATTCGTTGCAGAAATAAAGTACCTAAATTATTATCTGCGCAGAAATATCTGTCCTATCAATAAAGCTCCACTGAATCCTCTCAACACGGGAGAAATACTCCAACTTACCCTTCTCCGTGATGGGTCGACAGAAACTAAGTTCATTATTATTTACAATTATCTCTGGGACCGGAAAATTAATTACTTATGCCAGGTGGTGAGATAGCACCATGTCATAATGGGGCACACTACAACCAACATTACCGAAATTGACAAAAATGTTGTCAAGGCAACTGTTCCCCCTTGTAACCACCTCCACCATCTTTTCAAATCAAAATGACTGGAGTATGCCACAGGCCTCAAGACACTCACGATGATGAGCGAGTGCCCATCGCAATAGATACATCCCAGTTTCTGACAAGTGTAGACTCATTCTTTTTAACCCTTTGAGGACTACTGGTTATCAGTGAAAACTACACTACTAATATCCATTCTATTATTTTCCTATCAGTTTTACGTGGTAACCACGGTGTTTAATGTGTTGCCTAGGCATCATTTTTACTCTCCTTGATGATTACAACGATTTTTGATCGTCTCCAGTGATATTTATAATGCGGAATTGATAGCGTTTCGAGCGTGTTCGAGATTATACAGGATGTCCACGGATCGAGTTCCAAAGAGGAAAAACTTTTTTATTTTGCATTTTACAAGAAAAATGTATTCTTGATAAAAGTTTTTGCATGTCTCGAAACGGCCAAATCAGTTTTAACCTTTTCAAAATTTCTTTTAGTTTAAGATAAAAATCGAAAAATTGGTCGTTTTATTTGAAAATTTTTTAAAGTCCCAGAAATTAAGTTGGGTTGTCATGGTAATTATCCATATTTAATTATCTAATTAACTGTCAGTTAGAAAAATCAACCATAATAGTTGAAAATGTTGTCAAAAGACCAACGAATTTTCCTAATTCAATGCTATGACAAAGGTAATAAAGCGATTCGTCTAGTTGTCGAAGAATTTAATCAAAAGTTTCCGGATATTTACATCTCAAATAGAGGTGCACGAGCATTGGTCAAAAAATTCCTATCCACTGGTTCCATACTGGATGTAAAGAAAAAAAATATAGCACGCGATGATGACGACGCCGCCACTCTTCTTGTAATGGATTCAGTACGGAACTATCCCAAACTTTCTTTGCGGCGCAGATCAGTCCATCTGGGAATTAGTAAATCGCTCATTCAAAAGATTTTGAGGCAAAGGAAGTTCCATCCCTACAAGCCCATTTTTAATCATGCATTAGAACCCGGAGATCCTGCGAAACGTTTGTATTTTTGTCTGTGGATGGGCGCTCAAATTATGGATAATCAATACTTTTACCGAAATATTATTTTTTCTGATGAGGCCACGTTTTTTACTAATGGTACTGTTGCATCTCAACATGTGAGATATTGGAGCGATTACAATCCGAATTTTCGCATGCCTCACAATCGACAATATTCGGCAAAAGTTAATGTGTGGTGTGCAATTTCTTACCATGGTATCATTGAACCATATTTTTTTGATAATACTGTCAATCAGCATACGTACTTGGATATGCTGCAAAATTTTGTTGATGAACGTTTGGACGATCTATCGATTAATTACCTCGCAAGGTGTTATTTCCAACAAGATGGTTGTCCGGCTCATTATGCTAGGATTGTTGTTGAATGGTTAAATCAGCAATTTGGACAGAATTGGATAGGTCGAAATGGTCCCGTGATATGGCCACCAAGGAGCCCTGATTTAACAATGGCTGATTTTTATCTTTGGGGTCGTTTGAAGCAAATAGTTTATGCAAATAATCTTCCTCCGAACGTAGAAGATTTGAAGGAGAGGATTAGAGACGCTGTGACGTCTTTAACTCTCGAAGAAATTCGAAGAAGTTATACAGAATTGCGCCGACGGCTAGAATTGTGCGTTGAAAAGGGCGGTGAATGGATTGAGTAAAATAGTTATTAGTTATATCATTTTTGTTTTTGAGTTTATGAAAAAATTTTCAAATAAAACGACCAATTTTTCGATTTTTATCTTAAACTAAAAGAAATTTTGAAAAGGTTAAAACTGACTTGGCCGTTTCGAGACATGCAAAAACTTTTATCAAGAATACATTTTTCTTGTAAAATGCAAAATAAAAAAGTGTTTCCTCTTTGGAACTCGATCCGTGGACATACTGTATATAAATTTTCTAATTTTTATAGCTTTATTTATATTGTTGCTTCATGAATAGCAGGTAATTGTTCCAACATATCCATATTTACCATCTATTGTAAAAAATATTCTGTATTTTTCTAAATGGACTTGACGTGAGCAGATTTTTGTATGGTTTCCCGTCGTGGCCACTAGGAACGTATAACACTACTTTATAAAATGTGTTTTTTTCGTCTGGAATTTTATTCTTCGTTAGTAGATTGTATGAAAATATTTTTAATCCTAACATTTAACAACAAAAGTGGTAAAGCATATTTTGTAATGTAAATTCTTTCTATTTCAGCCATTATGGCTACCTGGAAATTTTCTGAAATTGAAAATATGGATCCAAATAGTGTTTTTGACCTTCTGGAAGAAATACCAAGGGATGATAAATCTCTTGCAGACGATCTAGAAGAAGTTATGAATGATTAATTACTATCACCTGATGCTCCCAATGATGACGAAGAAGTTTTTAACATAGAAAATATGGACATAATTACCGAGAATAACTACGTGACTTCCAATAACGATATGCATGATAAGGAAGATATTGGTAAGCTTTTTCGAAAAACATCACCTCTTTTCGAATGACCAGCATGGTTACCGTGAAGGAAGATCAACGGTGACAGCGGCAGTAGACTTCATGGAAGCTGTCCTGAGTGCCCGAGATAATAACCACATCGCGAAGGTTATTTTCACTGACCTAAGCAAGGCTTTTGACTCTGTGCCGCACGAAATTTTGCTTAGGAAACTCTATTACTATGGAATAAAAGGTACGAGCTATAATCTAATGGAATCATATTTAGAGGACAGAATGCAGGCGGTGATGTGGGATGGCCAGCTGTCGGAGCAGCGACACGTACGCTGTGGGGTTTCACAGGGTTCTATGTTGGGCCCGGTTCTGTTTATAATATATATAAACGACTTATCTGTAAATATACCGCATCTCAGGGCATGCTTGTATGCTGATGATGCGTCTTTTGTTGTGGAGAAATCTCAATCACAAAATGCGACAAATAATATAAAACGGTGGTGTGACGCGAACAACCAAAATTAAATGAAAGTAAAACAAAAGTGCTTACCGTTTCGACAGAGAGTAGCAGCCTGTCTGAGAGGTTTCTGGGCATTCAGTTCAACACCACGCTTAAATGGGCGGAACATGTTCGCCTCTTGACTGCCAAGCTTAGCACTGGGATTTACGCAACCAGGAAAATAAGGCATGTTGCGACACAGGCAGCATCGAAATTGGGGTATTATTCGGCATTCCGTAGTCATGCCTCGTATGGAATTGTTGTTAGGGATGTATCTCCGGAAATGGGGAGAGTTCTACTACTACAAAAAAGAGCTATTAGAACTTTGTGCGGATTGGGTTTTCGGGAGAGCTGTAGACGGGTGTTTGTGAGGGAAAGGATTCTTACAGTGATAAATGTCTATGTCTTATCGTGTGTTAAGTATGTGCATACAAATCGGAAACGCTTCAAAATGAACGCACAGTTTCACAGCTATGACACAAGAAACAAGCACACTTTGGTCACCAACTACCACCGCCTCAAGATCACTCAGCAGTCCGTCGATTTTTGGGGGCCAAAGCTTTATAACAAGCTTCCTGAGCAAATAAAGAACTTGGGCATTAAGCGATTTGGAGGAGCTGTCAAGAAATTATTGCTGGAAAACCCATTCTACACAATAGAAGAATATATGTCATTTGAATTTTCAATATTTGTTTTTGAACTTATATAGACTATTTAACGATGTTTGTGGTTTTGCTCTCTTTTTTTTAAACGAGTAGGTGATTTTGGACTGTGTTGTCTTTTGTATTATACAAATACTTGTTTATTATTCTTACATATTTATTTTATGTGTTTGCTTGTTTATTTGTTTATGAATATGAACAGCGATGATAACATCCCACTCGCCAGACGACCTGATATATTCCTTCCAGATTACTGGACTAACGATGTTTCCAACATTACAAAACCAAATGCTTTGGCAAAATCAACTGGTCCGAATTTGGCTGATGTTATTGAGACGCCAGCGGATGTATTCTTGCATTTGTTGAAGATTTCATTACCCACATGGTATTTCAAACCAACCTATACGCATTTCAGAGATATGGTGAAGGAAGAAATTTCATACCAACTACTGCAAAGGAGATTAAAATATTTTTGGGAGTTAATATCCTTATGGGTTTGAAAAGTCTCCCAAACTTCAAAGATTACTGGTCCTCTAACGATGAAATGAGAGATACTTTTATTAGTTCCGCTATTAGTAGAGACAGATTTGCTTGGTTGCTGAGTAATATTCACCACAATGATAATTCCGTTCAACCACAAAAAGGTGAACAAAACTACGATAAGCTATATAAGCTAAGACCTTTACTCTCTAAGCTTCAAGAAACAATTATGTCATCCATGAAGCCTAGTGAGTTTCAATCCGTGGACGACAGCATGATAAGGTTCAAAGGGCTAGTAGCTTCCGCCAATACATGCCCATGAAGCCTATAAAGCGAGGCCACAAAGTTTGGGTCCGAGCAGATTCAACAGGATACATATGCGAATTCCAAATTTATACAGGTAAAGTTGATCAAATAACAGAAAAAAAGTTAGGTACTGCAGTTGTCATGGACCTCTCTCGAACTTTGGAAAACAAATTGTTCTATGACAATTATTTTAATTCTGTCGAACTCCAGGAAAGTTACTAGCTGATAAAATCTATTCTTGTGGAACTATCCGAAAGGGACGTATACAGTTCCTTTACGAAGTTGATAGAAAATCTGATAAATGGTGGCATCGGACTTATTTTTACTTCGTTGATGCCACCATATTCAATGCTTTTGTTCTCTTCCAACAAAGATGCAACTGTAAAAGCCTTGCACTAAAACAATTTCGAATGTCTGTGTCGCGAGCTGTTATAGGTATTAATGAATCTGCCAAACGCGGAAGACCTTTTTCAAATCAACCTCCAAATAGTTTCAAAAAGGTTGTACCATACGAAGTGCATTATGAAAATGCTGTGCATATGCCTGAAAGATCTACCTCACGCCAGTGCGCTAAATGTAGTACACTCAAAGATGTTCATAGAACCATTTGGAAATGTTCAACCTGCCAAGTTGGGTTATGCCTAAATAAAGACAGGAACTGTTTTGCGTTGTTTCACATAAAATAAAAAAATCATTTTGCTTCATTTGTTTATTCCAATTTTGCAAAGTAATCTTGGTAGCTTTATTACTATTTAGTTTCTAGTGGTTAGCATTAATAACTACGTCCTGCAGGATAATCCTGTATATTTTTTTGTATATTTAAGTCTTATTTCAATTTCAACTAAAGCTTATGTTCCCATCAAAAATTCCCATTATTTTTGACTTTCACAATTTTCGAATTAATTTCGGCCTCAAAGGGTTAAACCAAATCGGCAACTCCAACATATACAAAGAGAACAACGACAACACACGTAATTTTCTAAAAAAAGCGGGCGACAAGATGTCACACGTAACACACTCATAACGAACCTAATGACATGTTTCTGCATCAAGAATGCCACCCTTCCTCCAGAATAAGGCAAGGAACCCCAGTAGGTCAACCCGTGTCTCAATCTACATTCAACATTTGCAAAATATAATGATCTCATTGATTTAAAACTTACGAGACTCTTCAAGCTCCTAATGCAGTATAATGCCGTCCATAGTTTACTCTCAACCTGCCGGCAATGCGGACTCCAGTCGAAAGCAGATCGATGACCATGAGTGAACTATAAACATTATTTTCTTGGAAAAAGTATTTTAATTATCAAATTTTCATGCAACTTGTTATATACTTCTCTTGTTAAATTGCAAATTTATCTCTTTCAGTATCCAGGCTATCATCCTTGTTCCAATTCATTATTTCGGCGACCTTTGAAACAAAAACTAAACCTTGCTATCTTTACATTTTAAATTCCTTCATTTACTTCTCACACATTTCCAACTTCCCAGCACTATACTCAATGTCCACGTCCTCAAACTATTTCATTAACCTAGCTTCCAAAATGCCATCTAGTTGGGCGCCATACTTGTGGCTTTGGTTCTTCATAATTTATTACTTGAATTCAGATACCCGTTCTATTGCATATATGTCCCTATGTCATATCTGATATTTCCACATATTTAATTAGAATCCATTCTAATATTCTAGCAATTTTTGTAAATAAAAACGCCAATATATATTTTTTAAAACATCTAATTTAGAAATATTTTACATCAAACAGTCATTATATATTTTTAATGATGTTCTTCAAAAGAAATTAACATAACAACCATCGCAAATTTTTGTTATTATAATATTTGTATATCAAATGTACCTATGTATAATTAAAATATGTCGTCATTCTAAATAATATATATTTAAATATATTTTTTTTATATTTATTAAATTGCCCAACAGGTCACCCCAATACAAACAAATCATAAAGATACATATGTGAAAATTGACAACCACAAACATTAAAATATATAGAACTAATGAAAAATATCATCAGTAAGGCTATTGAAGTTCCTAGCAAAATGCACCATAGGAGCCCTCAGCAGAATATTCGTTCTCGCAGTGGGAAGCAGAAGCGCTTCATTCACCCTTGAGCATTGACGAGGCAATTTCTGCTAACAAATCCGGAGAGTCTATCTTAAACAGAATGATATTTTTTACAAAATTAGCACTAATTTGATGTCGCCTTGCTTTAAGCGACCCAACCTCATGTCGATCCAGGAGCAACTCATAGTCAAAACCACGAGGAGGGTAAGATTCATCTACTTTATAACATAAATACTTTAGAAACCTGCGCTGGATATGGATAGTAAGTATCGTAAATGAAACTTTTTGGCTTTTTAGTTAGCTAAGAATGGATAAAATCATTCGTTTAACGTATTGATATTCAAAGACCATATCTGGGGAAAAAGTACTCGTATTATACAAACAATATATTGGCCTAGATATGTTCTAACTTTATGCACATATGTATATATGAATCAGTAGTTACCGGCCTTATCTTTCAATATTTACGAGTTTAATTGTTTCTAAGAAAAGTGGGTCTGCACTCGCTTTCTAACTTTTTTTTTATTTTGCATGGATAAACAAAGAAAATTATCAGATAACATTTATTTATTGCACACTACTTGTTAAGAAATACCAACAAAATACCGTAATGTAAATACACGCTGAATAATTTTTCACTATTATCATGTCCGTTTAGGTTAATTTATTTGACGTGAGGATGCTTGTACGATTTCGCATTGCTTTAAACACAGCATGTTACCATGAACTTAACAATTTTAAAAAATTGACAAATTCAGAACAAAATACTTTAACATAAATAATTTTTTTGCTGTGACAAAAAAAAGTTTCACATTTTATCTCTCTTAACAGGTAACACAATGTCATTTTTTATGAAATTACTTTTTTCCCGGATATGTACACAAGTAAGAACACGAAGATATTTAATTTTAGAATATTATACTAAAATTTAAGTTTTCTTTATGTCAAAAAGTACAGTTGTTAAATATGCATTGCATGAAGGACATGTTCCTTGGATGATTCGGAAGGTCTGAATTTTCTTGAAATCATATTTTCTGCCATGGACACAACTGCCGTTGATGTACCTGGTCATAAATTGGGTCCCATTTGAACTAATGCACTGTCACACATTCAAAACACTTTGACCTGTGCGCTACCATTTTTATTTATCAACATACTTTTCAGCTACCGTTGATGGCTTCCAACCGCCATGTTTCTTTAGTTTCATCAAGTCTCCTCCAGATTCAACTAAAAGTGTAGCAGACGATTGTCGAAATGTATAACCTGTATATAACTTAATATTTTCAAATCGAAGAAAATTGACTACTACTTCAGATACCTGATTGCTACCCACAACCTGTTTGATACATTTTTCATTGTAGTATGAAAATTTGAATCTTCCAATGTAGCCCATTTCTAAACAAAAATCGATACGTTTAGCTTCATCACCATTTTCTAAAGTTTGCCTAAATTGCGGTTTAAATGGTAAAATTTTGCTCTTCTTTAATATTCCTTGTAAATGAGATTTACTTATTCCTGTTATTATTGCCCTCCTTCTTAGAGACAACCTTGGAGCTTCTCTTGCGGAATGAACGGCGAGTACTCAAACAACATCGTCTTCATCGAACAATTTGTTTGACTTCTTAATGTTTAAAACCGAGCCTGTTTTAAGGAATTTGGTCACAATGTTTTTTGCTCCGGAATTTGAAATGGTAACTTCCGGGTATTTTTGGTCGAATTTTCTAGTAACAACTCGGTAGCACTCTTCCTCAGTTTCGTAACATTGAATTAGATAAATTCTTTGTTGTAAAGTCAACATTATAGCATAAATACTGTTCAAATTATGGAAGATTTTAATTTGCAGTTATACTAAGTTATTAGATTTGTCAACTGCTGTCAGTTATATTTTTCAATGAAATCCGCCTACTAGAGTTACTTCTAAAAATAACGAAATAACATTTTGAAAAAAAATGATATTATTTCGAGAACCGTTCGAGTTAAATAAAAAGTTATTTGTGTTTCGGGGGTTTGAAAACAAGCAGAGTAAATCATCAAGAGTGAAATTTTCTGAGAAATCAAAAAAAATTTTTCCTCGTTTAAAGTCGATCCGGGGACATACTGTATTTTAATAATAAATTCTTTTTTCAATATAACAACGTCGTTTTTCCCGTCATAAAAAAATAGTGTATTATACACGGGTAAAGCATTAGATTTTAGCTCTCCCAATGGCAAGTGTGTTTCTTCACCTGTTGGTCTTACTACAATTGAGGCGTGTTTTACAAAAACAGCATCTGTCCAAAAATGAGATTTTTCAGAAATCACAAAAAACAATTAACATTGATACCTAAAAGTTATTTATAAACTGTTTATTATTTATTTGAATCATAATGTGACTAGGAAGGTATGTATGATATGAATATAGATATAGATTGCTTAGATTCTACAAAAAAAAAAAAATCTTTGGACATAGTTGTTTTTTCAAGAAAATAGTGTCTATTATTTCAAAAAATAATTTATTTTTCCAAAATAAATGTAAATTCAAATACAAAATACTGGTACCATGGCGAACAAAAAAGATTTTTTTATTAATCTTCGCATCCACTGCTATTGTCATCTTGTTCCATGTCCGAATGTTCGGAAGGTGTTCCTCTTAAAATACGTTCGTAATAAGTTTTGTTCTCTACCAAACGGAGTAATGGCAGTAACGACTTTAAGTTGTCTGCTTTATTAGCAGGAATAGGTATGGGGTTATCATACAGGTTACTGAGTTCAATAGTACACGGTAAGTTTGTGTTAGCGATAATACTGCTTCGAAATTGTCCATTGTAAGTGTCCTTCAGAAAGAGAGTCGGTGTTAGATTGGTAATCTTCATAATCCTAGTCGTTTTTATGCTAATGGCAGGCTTTGGAGCTTTTAGGAAAAAGCTTTCGGTTGCAGACTTTATGTCAAAGAAATCACATTGTCTCTTTTTGACCAACTCAAACGGAGTTGGTTTCATTCTTGCATCTAATATTATCCTATCCCAGTCTTCCGGTCTTTCTGCTCTCTCCAAGCGCCTCTTTTTCTTTTCGATCAGCGCAAAATCTGAATCGTTTGGCAGATATGAATGGCCTCTCATGGGAAATATATATTCTACGCAATCAAAAATTTTCAACACATGGACCAATGCGAATAAAAAATGTACCATTACGTAATTTTTATTCTGGCCAGGACATCCATCACTAAATAGAACCAACTTGCGATTATGTACATTACTGTTTAAGTAATGCAAGCGCATTGACGTCACTTCATTGGCTCCTTTCTTTGCTTCATTTTCAAGATATGTATAGATGCTAACTTTAACAGTTCCTAAATCGTGTATGCCAAATACGTTATGCCAGAGTTGCCGACTGTAGAATACGGGATTAGACGGTATATGAGGAAGAGGAAGGTTCTGCATAAAGTGGAAGCTGATACACATTACTTCCCCTGCTTTGGCCTTTAGTTTATATTTTCGCTTTAATTCAAAAAATGCTTCAGCCTTTCGAAGATGCAACTCTTTTTCGGCTTCTATTTTATTTCTGTTTTCTACGTTTAGTTCCAGACTATTAAGTTTTTGTGCAAATTTATCACACTCAGAACAGGTGTCCGACCTAGGAAATCCAAATTTGATGTTAAAATGTGTTCTAAAGGTTTTCCAATAGGTTTTATAGGCAATGTTTATACGATACTTTTGCACAAACATAAGATGCATTTTTTTTAATGTAAGAGATTCCGGTAAATAGAAACATTCAGGATTTTTGCGTCGCGAATAATGCGATTGCCTTGCAGGAAAAGATTTTATGTGAATTTTAATTAGTTCAGTTACACATTCAGGAATTTTGTACGGTCTGTTCTTATGAATACCTCTTTTGTCTGTTGGAGACGCACCTGTTATCATTAAGGAATCTCTAATTCGCCTTAAACGTGCATCTTTCATCCCATATAAGCTTAGAAAAGCCTCTTTACAAAGTACTTGTTCACCTTCCCTAGTTCGAATTTTATAAGTAAAAGAAGCCCCATGAGTTTTTGTGTTGTCGTCTCTTCGAGGGCGCCTTCGTCTTATATGATTCATTGAAATCAGTCCAGATAAATGAGAGTCCTGGCTATTCTTGTTATCCATATCATTAAACTGTTGCAAAATTGCGATTTTTTGGTCTTCAGAAAATTTGGTAAAACACAGATTTTTACATCTAGAGGAAATACGCAACTCAATAAAGGTTAACAAGCTACAATAGTCTAGACTTACCTGCATGGTTCTCCAGTTTTTCGAGCTTCAATACGCCTTCCTTTATGATTTGTGTGTTCTTCACCTCGAATTTTCGCCTGCTTAATTAAAGTTTCTTTCTTTAATTTCTTTTCTTTTTTCTTGAGCCATTCTGTAGATACTTCATTTTCCATTTTAAAGAACACTGTCTAAGTAAATAATGCGAACACCTGTAGCTTACACACGCCGACAATCATAACCTAAACTATCAAACTCACTTGAAAAGCAACCGTCTATTCGGGTTTCTATCAAAAACCACACATGTCCAAATACGACACGGACTTGTGTGGTATTTGAAAGAAACGCGCTGGACTTATGTGGTTTTTGTGGAATCAGCTATACTGTAACCGTCTTTATCTTGGCGTGTGTGTTCTTTTTGCAGAAATAAGTTTTACGCATATATAGATATCGAATTTTTGCGCCAGATGGACCCACTAACCCGATTTCAGTAATTTTGGACTTATGTTGTTTTTGTAAAACACGCCTCAATTGGTAAAATTCCAATACCAATTGTTGAGTACCATCAGCTTGATAGCTCAACTAACTTCACAGTTCACTGTTTCTGAAGGAGTTCAGCGACATTATTAGCAAATCAAGCACGTGACTTGGTTTCAATTAAAAGACATGGTGGAAGCAAATCATCTATGGTTGCAGAAGGATATGTCGAAAATTCTCTGCATTGCAGTATTCATCCGACTAAAAAGATCACCCAGTCAGAGATGTCGATTTCTCCTACAACTTGTTCGACATCTGAAATACAACAAAATTTATCTAATAATACTATGAATGTTACCTTACCTTACAATCGAAATCAATTGGAAGAAACCAGTTAAAACATCTGGTTGTGAAAATTGGACTATCAAAATTTTTAATAATTGTTCTGTTTTAATATCTGAAAAGAATTAATAATGGTAATTTATACAATATTTGTTGCTGTTCTGACATTTAATAAAATTACATACTTTTGAAATATAACAATTTCTATTAGATTGTCATTTATTATTTCATAGCAAAACAACGAATCATTTTAGAATATCATTAAATTAATCAAGTTACAGTAAGTACCAACTTTTCTTCCCGCACAAATGCTTAAAATAGAATTTCCCACACCTATTTAAATGCGTAAAATCGTATATTATGTTATATGAGTACAAAATATTATTTTCATATCAAAATTGTTTCCTTAGTTCATGCACCACTCAAATTAATTAGAAATAAAATAACAAACAACGAGCTATCGTATTATATACTAAAATATGTATGTTTTATATTAAAATATATCTAATAAATGAAATTTACTGTGAAAACTACAGTAGTAGAAAGAAATTCATGATTACAATGATGCATTTGTAACGTTATCCATAGCTGTAACAGCGTCGATGAGTAGACTACTATTCACGCTTCAGTTCCTTCCACAACATTACTGTTGCAACTTGTTTCTTGATTTTATATCGAGATTGAGGTAACCAATTCACCTAGAGCAGAAAAGTGTGTGTTTTCACTTTTTACCTTTGTACAGTTAGGCGATAAACAAATATGGTTAACACGATGTTATAACAAACCGAAGAACCTGTTGCGTTCTAAATACCAAACATTAAGCACCAACACAATTGCTTTATGCAAATATTTCAACTGATTATGCGACAAAAATTTAGAGAGAAACATGTTTCAAATGTAGGTAAAACGTGCTGATGTAAAATTTTCGTTTATAAAATACATTTTAGCATAAAGTAATGAGAAATAATAATTTATATCAATATAAAAACAAATTAATACATAAATATTATTATATAAATTTACTATTCATTACTACAAGCTGTATTATACACATCTATTTCAAACAATTATTGACTGTTGTTTATTAATTTATTTTTTCTTTATCATCAGTGAACACAGAATCATCCAAGGAAGTATTTTCTTTTACAAGGTACCAAATATATTGGAAAATGTATTGCTCATTGCTGTTTATATTAAACAGATAGTTTGTGCGAATAGAACAATATTTTCTTGCAATACATATTATAGATAGTGACAAGACACGAGTAATTTATTACCTAAATACGCTTATATTCTGTTACAAAATTTGTATATTCGCAGCAATGATATTGTATCATATATTTGCCACCAATATATATTTGTAAAATATATGTTACAGTTTCATTAATAGTTGTTAATATTTTGGTCTTTTAATTAGTTAATATTAATTAATTGGCAGAGATAATATCTGTATTATCTATTTTGTTTGAGTTCACTTTATAGCTGCTAAACCACGAAAATAATTTGTGTTACCTATATAAGAACTAGTGGAATATCGGATAAATTCCGCTGTAGAACAACCGTAGACACGTGTTTCTGACTCATTGGTGATTATCAGTACGGTGCAGCCAAGTAATAAAATGGAATAACCCTGGAGATGTAAGCATAAACATAAGACCATCAGATGACAGACCGCCATTTGTAGCTTCAGTTGGAAGATGCTCGGTTTTGAGAACAACAACCAACATCACCACGAGGAAGACATTGTCAACCAGCGTGCCAACCAATCCTGGAATGTTAAACAAAAGTGGAAATAGAGCGGATAAATAAATTAGTCATGTATAATAGTGGGTAATCCCACAGTAGAGCAACCATAGACACGTGTTTCTGACTCATTGGTGATCATCAATACGGTGCAGCCAAGTAATAAGATGGAATAACCCTGGAGAAGTAAGCATACACGGAAGACCATCAGGTGACAGACCGTCATTCGTAGCTGCAGTTAGAAGATCCTCGGTTTTGAGAAAAACAACCAACATCGCAGCTTGATAACATCTTCCTCGTGGCGATGTTGGTTGTAATGATTACATCTCCAACGTTATTCCACCTTATTCCTTGGCTACACCATGCTGATAATGACGGATGAGTCAGAAACGCATGCCTACGATTACTTTACCCTATACTCACCTAGATCTTGTTTTTTATGTATCCGCGATTATATAATAATAATGTTTCCTTGTAAAACACTCCCACTTTACTCCAATTCTATTTATTTATTCCTTCTTCAGACACAAGATATAACTGTAGGAGCACATTACAAATTATTGAATTATATATTGTGCCTGAAGGAGTAATAAATAGAGTTCCGAAACGTCACGTAAGATAAGATTTGTCTTTTATTAAACTAAAGGTAAACCCAAATGCACTACCTAATTAGAAAATAGAGTAAAGCCAAAGTGGATTTCTCTTATGTATGAATAATAAGTAACCGCTTAAGTTATCGCAGAATTTTATGAATTCTTTTAAATTGTTACTATTACTATTTTTAGATATAATTGTGATAATTATAGTAATCTATTTTAACCATAAAGTCATTCTGCATAAACAATTTCAAAATTAAAAATTACCACACCACTAAGTCAAAACTGAAAACCAGACAATTCATTTTCTACACTCTTCACAAGTTTATATGTTGTTTTGTGAAGAATTCTAAAAGATATTTTGAGAGAATGTAGGAATTTAGGTAATAAGTATAAATAATTGTCATTTCTGTGCCTTATTATTCACAACTTTTGAATTTTTGTATATTCAAAATACTTATTTTAACGTATTTCACAATGAATTAGCACCTTCATGCTGTTAAAGGGATGTTATTTATTGGAATTTCAGTTAATAATTGATCCGATTTAAACGTCATTAATTTTTTGTTTCAAAATTAATTATTGATTTATTACTATTAAATCAATTGGTTAAATTGCTATTTAATTTTTTTGTTTATTGCCTGTCATTATTAGAGTAGTACGATCTGCATATATTTTAACATCCACCTATATATTGACTGGTATATCATTAATAAAAATTAAAAAAATAGAAGACCTAGAACAAATCCCTGTGGTACACCAATTTCAAAATTAATTTTCGATTTATGTCGGCATATGCAAAAATCTTACTTTAGTATTATTTTTTTGCGATAAAGTATTCAATCTATGAAAGTTCAAAGCTGTTTTGTAACACTTTAATTGTTTAGAGTTTAGAAGTTTCTTATTTTCTAGATCTTTTTTCAGTAGTTTACTTTATAGATTGCTACGAAATCAGTTAATTATAAAATTACTCGACAATTATGTTGGCTGTATTCACACGAAGCCATTGCAATATAGTTGTCCTACTTTACTGTCTGTGTTCGGATCGATGTAGTATGTGCATTTCATTAAAATGCCGATCTCGATAAATAGCATCCGAGTTTTTCGTTACCGTATATGTATTATGTTAAAACCTTTAAACACGAAACCAAAATGAATGTTGATTATTAAATTTAATGATAATTGTCACCGACTGTCCTCATCTTATGACATCAGGGATGTGCTTCTTTTCGTTCGAAATATATTTATTAAAAATAGGTGGATTGATATCAATATTATGTAAATAGATGTTGTTCTTCCCTCCTGTTATTATGTAATTAGTATTCAGTAATAGTCGCTGCTTTCAAGAAATTTTCATGCTTTTATGTATGTTTAGATATCAAGTGAAATGAGGGTACTAAGGGCAATAACGGGAAACACACTTAGAGACCAGAGGAGGAGTGAGGAGATCAGAGAGGAGTGTCAAGTGGAGGATGTAGTGAGATGGAGTCGCGAGAGGAGGAGATTTTGGAATGAACATGTGTCGCGCATGACTAGTGATAGAATGGCAAGGATTGCAAGCTGTTAGCTTTCGTGAAGAAGAAGAAGAAGACGAAGATATTTTAGCTTAACATAAAATTTCGTACAAACAGGAAAGAAACGAGTTACGACATATAATATATCGTTATCTTCTTCTTATCCTACTTTTTCTTCTTGCAACACTCTACTAACAAGAAATAATGATCAACGAGAAGCGATGAAGACGTTAAAATCGGGTCCATTTCTTCAGTAGGCATGGCGGGCGTGATTATTTATTCATCATTGCCATCGATGTCGATCGATCCCTGGTCTGCCGTGCTGTCTCCTGTTCTGTGGATGAAGTGTACTTGGTTATTTACCACCTAAATTCAACGAAGCGAAAATAGGAAACAAAACAACAAAGAATCCGATTATATTGTCACTTCTTGTTGATCGTTATTCTCTGCTATATTACCCTTTTTATCCAATATTTAGTTTCGCCTTCAAGGTCGAGTTCCAAGAATTTTTTCTATTTTCAAGTATTATTTGTGCACACGAACACCTATATAAGGAAGAATTTTATATGTACAATTGTCATTTATCTCTGACACCTCATGGAATAAATGGTCAACCCACTCGTGGTGCAGTCAACTAATGAGGAAATCCCGTTTCCAATTTCCGTAATTATTTGTAACGTGCACACACGGTTATAAGAAATTAATTTCGTCGCCGCTTTCCGCACTTACTTACGAAGACGCACCCATTATTGTATAAATAATTACCGTATTCCCCAAACAAAAGGTCTGTGCACCCAAAAGATCACTATTGTCACATTGTCTTTAATCCATGTATATTTCATTTTCTATAAAGTCCGTTATTTCTACGTGTTCCAAATAAATTTCTTCCTTAGAAATAAATCAACAGTAACACTCCGCGAATTAATTGTATATACAACTATTAGACTTGTGACTATCAATCTTCATAAGTGCCGCTTTTTTTACATCTTTGCCAGAGTCTTGAAATTATTTAATACGTATTTTTCAATGAGCATTTAAACAACGCCAGTATAAAAAAGACAAAGCACTGCTTTTTGTAAAAAACTATATTAAAAAACAAAGTGAGTTTTTACTGACACAATCTTCAAGAAATCTAAGCATGCAAATTTTCTCAAAATGATTATTACTAACCTGAAATGTACAATATTTTAAACTTTTTCGATCAGTTTAATTTAAAAAAAATAGATAAACTAAAATTAGTTGATATTAATGTCTTAAACTATTGGTCTTCATTAATGTTTTCATGAGTATAGGTGGAGTTGTATTAATAGATTTTCTTGCCCACCACAATAAAATATATTTAAATTTATATTCTAATTCATTTTAACTGGCCCCTTATTGGTATATATTGTAAATACCAAATTACTGACTTCAGAAATTCTACATGTCACCAGAAACAGCGATTTTTTTTGATTTTATACTCCTATGAAGTTAGTCTTTAAAATGTCAAACAACGAAGCATACATTGAACTAAATACTTATCATGTTTGATATAACTAAAAACTCAATTAAATTACAAGTACAGGGTGTCATTAGTAGCCGCTTCTTTGATTGCTCTTTTGTGTTTTAAATAAAGGAAGAAACAATTAGTTGAACTTTCATGGTTGCTTGTGGCACATATTGTAAAAATACTTTAAGCCTTGATGCACTTCCGGTTTCACAGAAAATGCACGGAACTTAATTTTTTTAAATACCTCGCCCTATATATTTTTGGATTTTCTAGTACTGATTTAAATTGTCTATTCAACTGTTTTTTCCTTTTCAAAATTGAGCCAATAGTTTTGAATTAAAAAATAAATAAAAAATATTTGACCAATACACGTGTTCAGAAAAAAATTATTTTCACATTGTTTTTAAAAGTAAAAGCATTAACTTTAGTGATGTTGTAGCCAAAGAAATTCTGCATCATTTGGTATAAGTTTCACTGGACAATACCTCATAAAACTTACTTTTTTCAAAGCCTACTTCCCGATATTTTCATATACCAAAAACTTATTTTTTTTAAATAGAACACCCACCACCCACCAAGTTCCATACATTTCCGGTGAAAGCGGAAGTGCGTTTGAGCTTAAAGTATTTTTAGAATATACGCCGCAAGCAACCATGAATCTTCCACTAATGGCTTTTTCTTTTATTTAAAACACAAAAGTGCAATTGAAGAAGCGGCTTCTAAATACTCACTCTGTATATAATGTCTTTATTGAACAAAAAAAAAAACTTTTTATCGCGTCACAAATGTAAATAATATATTCCTCAATATATTTTCTAATTAACTTATTTAACTTACCCTTTTTTATAAGCACTCAACAAATATTTGAAATGAAAAAGAAATCTACATAAACGAAGAACTCTCTATTTAGTTGATATCAAATGTTGTACGTATGAGAGTAAAAAAGCATTGGCGCGAATAATATAAAGCGTAGAAATAATTCTAATAGTTTTCGATCTCTTCCATTCTTCAGTTGCAAAAAAGAAACTAGATTCTTTTAACGAGAAGAGAGAGATGTCATTTTCAATTTCACGGACCAATTTTTTATTGTCCAATAGATATAGCGATAATCGCACATACCTACATGTGCAAGAAAATGGTCCAGAAACCTTTTGAGCATTACAATATTAGTGAAGCTTTTATTTCAAAGAAATTACTTTTATTTATTTTCTTTAAATTATAATTTCGTAAGTGTTTTACGCTGTCTAATTTTTCAAGCTACACATTTTTTTATAGTATTTTTGAATTTCTTTTACTAGACAGATATTTTAAAAGTTCCATATCGTACAGTTTTATCACAATTTATTGATTTCAAATAATAATTGGGTGCATATAAATACTATTCAAGGTAACCTATATTTATGGAGAGTGGTTTTTGGAATTCTTGGCAGCGTGTGAGATTTATGTATCCTGAGAAGGACTGTTGTCTCGATGTTTCGACGAAATCCCACTGGTCATTTTCTAGAAATACTCTTTCGCTTGATCCGGCTGTTTGTGATTCCTATGTGATCTGGTCGTGGAGTATTGTGTTTAGCGTGAGTCTTGATCTGTCGGCCAGGAGGGGTTTCCAAGTGTACGGCGGGCATTAGTCGTCATCTCGTTTATTTAAACTTTTCTATATCTGTCGGTTCTCTATTGATTCTAATAGCTAGTTTTTTGTTTGCGTTTTCCTGTTTCTTTTATCTCACGCTTATTCTCCTGTTCGTCTAGCCTACATAGAGTTGATCGCATCCAGTGCATAATATTTCATAAACGCCCTGACTTTCAAGTGGAATTTTATCTTTCGCGTTGATTAAGTCATCAGCTATTTTTGTGTGTCTTGTAAAAACTGTGTTTATGTTGTGTTATCTTAGTATTTAAATGATTCTATCTCTGGGACCCTTTACATGTGGGAGAAAAGTTTTTGAAGTAGATTCTTCTTTTTCTTTTTCTGTTTTCGCTGTTTTGTTGTAGATAGTATTGTTTATTATTTTGTGCGAGTAACCGTTTGCCAGGAGAACGCTTCTAATATTTCTTGTTTCTTCGCGTTTTTCTTCTTCATCTTTTAGTCATTCGAATCGCAAGTACCTAATTGTGAATGTATGTTTTCGACAAACAGTGTGTCCTAGTGTTCCGTTTTCTTTCTTGATCATCAACACGTCTAGAAATGGTATCTTCCCTATACCTCTACCTCCATCGTGAAGTTAATTTTCGGATATTGGGCGTTTAGATGGTGTAGAAAGTCTTTTACTTTTTCTCTGCTATATTACAAATGTATTGTCGACGTACTGCAGCCACATTTTTGGTTTTTTTCGTACAGGTGTTTAAAAACTTCAACTAGTCGGTGTTTCTTGTGAAATAAATCTTTACCAAGCAATGTTCTATCACTTTGATTACAGCCGTTTGTACTTGATATTGGTTTTTAAATATGGACATTGGTCCAAGTCTGCGATTGGTACCTGCGTAAATAGGGATGACACAAAATTGACTAACAGATACGTTGGTTGGAAATGAATGTATTTTAACAAGTCAATTACCAAGAGCCAAAATGTGTTTTATTTGCATTGATATGTCTGTATAAGTTAAGTGTAAAAAAAATGGATGGTATCAGTAGAACATAAAAAACATATTATTATATTCCAGCTTTCTTTGTGGCATTATTATTATACTTACTACATACAACACATACAATCAAAGACATAAAAAGACATATACTTGCAAATATAATATGGTAAAACAAAGAAGTTTTCATAAGAACATCAAATTTAAAAATTCGATAACTACCTCTAATAATAAATAATAATAAAAGTCTTTCCTCCCGTTTAGGGTCTAGATATTCTCTGGTTCTACTGTTTTAATAGATAGTTAATCATTAATCATTTTAAAACATAAAAAATCTGAAAAAATATTTAATAAGTGTGTACAAATAATACTACCTGTACCTTAAACATGAAAAAAAATAGAATGTGATTTCATAGATTAGATAGGAGCGTGAAGGGGTTTTTAAAATTTATTATATTTACCTTATATTTCGCAAGAGAAATAAAATTTTCATTCATACTTACATTAGTTTCGTTTTTTCATTGTTTTGACTGTTAATTACGTACTTCGTAATTTTTGTAATAGTCTGTTTAATACCGGTTTATTGAATCGACTTCTCCCAATTATCTAGACGTAAGTGTGCACTGGATTTCGTTTAGTTTCAATAACATACGCGTACATTTTTAGTTATCATTTATTTAGATCAAGAAAGTTGTTTATGTTACTTTTTCTGATATGAAAATGAATTGTCAGTGATTCCGAAATTTATTACAAAGTCTGTAAAATATCGTTACAGAATGCCAAAATATCGATGCTCGAAGTATTTCTGAGTGCAAGGAACTAACACAAATCCCAAATTTAAAAAATCAGTTGTTATTCCTTCAGGAACACTTTGGAAATTTGCCTAAACTAATCACATATTTTGAAAATCGAAATCTCAAATTAAAAGATGGATTAACCACATTAGACGTGGGCTATTAATAATTTCAAAAGATTTCCAAGTGACTTCGGATGTGGCCTTCGGCAAAAGTTATACGCAGTTTTAATAGAAATCCAGATTTAATAACATTGCGGCAATTGTGTATGCTAAATATGCTGAAATAAAAGAATATTTCCAGTACGCACCTATCACCAGTTGCGATGTAGAAAGGACGTTTTCTATATACAAGGATGTACTTAAATCAAAGAGAACAAGTCTTACAGAAGAGAAAATGAACAAATAATAAGGTATTTTGTATTTTATAGATTACCAGCCACTTATTATCCAATTATATAAATAAAATTAAAACCTCTTTAAAAATACAACATTTCAATAGTGCTCCCATGGGCGATGAGTCATCAGCCGTACGTGTCCGTGCCCTAATGATAATTAATCTAAAAGTAGACGTGGTACAAAGATTTGATTTTTGGTTATGCCTTCAGTTAATAAAAGTACACCCATTTTTACAAGTTATTAAAAAAAATTTAAATTTCGGCTAGTATAATTAGAGTTTACTTACGTTTTCTATTTGGTAAAAATTTTCACTTGCAAAATTAGATCCGACTGAATTAGTTGATTAATTACAAAACTACATAATTAGCGCTTAACATTTAGGATTAAAACGACAAGTAGAACTAGAAAGAAAGTTTCTGTTTATATTTATGCATCATTTAAAGTTGTATTTAATTTGTGAATAGGTTTTTTAGGATTAAAAAAAATAAAAAACAAAATCTATATTGGCGAATTTTAATTTACTCTCTTTTTTATAACGATATAACTTTCTCGCCTTTATGCCGCTCAAAAAAAAATTAACATCAATAAAACAACGATTACAATGATTGCTAAATAGACCTTTTTTTCTAGTACAAAATAGATAAATACGTTTCTTTTTCTATATCTATTCTAAACTTTAGTTATTCTACGAGTCGTTCTACTTTTCTCTCTGTTCTCTGTAATAACTGTGAGAGCCACATTAGATTTGATTTCAATTCGAAATGAAAGTAGACGTGAAAAATGTACAATTATATTAATTATTAAGTAATTGAGAGCGTTCCCCACAAATACTGAAACACTGACCTATTATATTGAAAAACAAATCTCCTTATATTAACTTCTTTTTTGGTCAATACCTAAGATACATATTTGCATTTGTCTTACTGAATGGACCGGCTTAACTCGTTGGCATAGTTGGTAAATAAATAAATAGATAAATTTATTTGTCGGGAAATTCCACTAGGGAATACCTACAGACATTGTCATTAGATTAATACATTAACATTATAAATTGAGATGCAAAATTAACCGGATACTTGAATTTTTCAAAACATTTTTTTAAATATAGCAGTAAAAATCATGTTTGTTGGTCAAATGATTTATTAATACATTACAAATAAAATACATTATAAAATAGCAAGATCTAAGCCAAAGGAAAAAATAAATAAACAACTTTGGAAAAAGTGTGTAAAACGGCTATAAATTGGAAATAAACAAATGTTAATTTTATAATGTCAGAATTAAAAAAAAACTCAATAGCTTGTATGATCACCACGAGCCCTAATTAGGGCTGCCATTCGATCAGGCATGCTCCTGATCAAAACAGCAAATTCCTCTTAAGGAATTTGGTTCCATTCCGCAGTTAAAGCTTCCTCTAACCAGTCCAACGTCAAAAACTCCACATGGTTGTGGCGAATACGTCGTTTTGACATGTTCCATGCATGTTCTATGGAATTCAAGTCAGGACTCCGCGGTGGCTATGGCAACAACGTAATGCCAACTTCTTGTGAATTATCTCGCGTAGGCCTTGCTAAGTGTGGGCGGACATTACCTTGAAATTGGGCAAAAGACATCACATGTTCCTCTAAACATTCTCACAAGCTCTGTATTAGAAGACAACGAAACCACCTCCACCGAATGGCACTTTTGTTGAAAATCAGGCTACAGCGAAACGTTCGCCAGTTCTTCTCCATACCATATCGCGACCATGTGAGGTTTATAGGGTAAATCTAGACTCATCTGTATAAAGAGCACAGCTGACCATTCTTCAAGACCGCAATCAACATGTTCCCGTGCAAATTCCAAACGCTGTCGCCGATGCTCTACGGTTAAAAACCGTTGCAGGTCTTCTGGACCTCAACCCACCTTATTTTTAAGCATCTACGAACTATATGTAGACACTATGTTGTTATGGACATCGTTCAACCTTTGCACAAGAGCAGATGCTGTCACCGTGCAATCACTTAACGCCTGCATTCGAAGGAGCCGTTCCTGGTTATGATTTGTTGCTCTTCGTGTACCTTATCCCTGCCTTCTTATGTACTCTCCTGTTTTCCGAAACTTTTGCAGTGAATCTGAGACGGTACTTCGAGGAATTCCTAGAGCGTTTGTGATGTAACGCACATGTTGCCCTTCATTTTCTAAAGCAACATCTTGAGCAACTTATTCTGAACCCATGTGTCTATCATGTTTTCACTTTAAACAATATGTAACATATTCAAACCTAATCAAAATCTCATTAGATCGAAATGTATCCCTACAGGACCGCGTTGTTTGCAGACTGTAGATAAAGGAACAATACGCTTCAAAGAAATTAACACCAGCTACCAGTTTTGCTCTCTGCCCCAATGCAAAATATTATAAGATAATACGGAACAGCACTCGTCAAGACAATCATTTTATAAGAGTATTGGTGTCAACCTCAGAAGCGCATAAAATGCTTAGTTTAATTTTCCACATATCAAATCGATATGGTCGTCGAATTACAAAGTAGCATCGAGAATAACACCCAAAATGTAGTGGTATTGGATATACATAAGTCTGAGTAAGTCAATTAATCGTCGCTGATAACAATGGCTAAGGAAAACAGTAAGAACATTTGTCTTTACTATTATAAAAATAAATATAACTACCATAGATGAAAGCATGGTTTCTGCACCCATTAATGATCGTAATAAAACAACCTTTAAGAATATTGGAAAGAACCTCAAAAAACTAGGAAAGATGAAGAACAGAATAATATTCTTCTTATACTATACTTTGTATAATAATAATTCTGAAGAAGACAATAAAGTTGTCAAAACGTTAATTGGGTGATGATTAATCACTACCTATAAAATGATATTAACCCAGCCCCACTTCAAAAAAAAATACATTAATATAATTATATATACTAAAAGCGAGCGGCCGTTTCGTGTTAATTTCTTGGGAAAAGACGGCTTAACCGAATCACCATGGTTACCGATCGGACGGCTCAAAATCGACTTGAAATTGGTGAATTTAGGCGCAGTACTCGTCCCTGGATACGCGGAATTAAAGGCCGTCTCGGCGCGTGTACGTACCGGTGACATTAAACTAACCATCGACGGAGAGATTTTCCTTTTTTTCGGTGCGCGTGCAGAGATATCCGCCGTCCAAGAGAGGAGCGTGCAAAAGTCGGCGTTCGGGCGTGGCGAACAAATTCTGACAAACGGCGCGGCGGATGGAAAATTCACGTGAAACACGTTGAAAATCGCTAGAAACGTCAAACTGACAGGCAAACTGAGTGGTATCCGCATATTCACATTTAAGCGTGAAATACGAAATTTTGAAGGTCGCGAGGGTCCAACCAGACCCGGGGAGTTAAAGAACCGACCTCTCGGGACCTTTCCCATACTTATTTCGAATCGACGGTCGCAGGCAACCAAGGGCATGAACACTTTGAAGTTCGTTTGCGGGTGGATTTTTTCAGAAAAATGGCCGATTCAACATGCACTGATATCAATGCATTCCGGACGGGCGAAAAATATAATCAAATTCTCACGTGCACTGCCGGTCAATATATTACGGTCCGGCGAATGTTCGGCATGTCCACACAATACATAGCGGTCCCGCTTGATTTAATACCTTTCATCTATACAGGTGTTGTCGAGTAATATTTTGAATTAAAATACGTAAATTTCAGAACGCGTATTTCCTCAAAGGGGAAAAGGAGCAGGATTGACATTTATGTGCCTCTACGAAATAATGTTATTGAAACGATTAGGCAAACGTGCACGGTGGGCGGAGTTGGCTGAAATCAATTTCTCTCTATTCTGATTAAAAGTAAAACTGGGAGTTTTTACGGTCGCCCGTCACTAATTCTAAATTGACGTATGAATGTGAAATATTAGATACGGGGGTGTGTGCGGACGCCGATCACAAATACAAAGTCAAAACGTCAAAAAAAAATAAAATGGCCGAAGATTTTTTGAAAATTGACGTATGAATGTGAAATTTTAGATACGGCGGTGTGTGCGGACGCCGATCACAAATCCAAAGTCAAAATGTCAAAAAAAAACAAAATGGCGCAAGATTTTTTGAAAATTGACGTACGAATGTGAAATTTTAGATACGGGGTTGTCTTAGGTCGCCGATCACGAATCCAAAGTCAAAATGTCAAAAAAAACAAAATGGCGGAAGTTTTTTTGAAAATTGACGTATGAATGTGAAATTTTAGATACGGCGCTGTGTGCGGATGCCGATCACAAATGAAAAGTCAAAATGTCAAAAAAAAACAAAATGGCGGAGTTTTTTTGAAAATTGACGTATAAATGTGAAATTTTAGATACGGGGGTGTCTTAGGTCGCCGATCACGAATCCAAAGTCAAAATGTCAAAAAAAAACAAAATGGCGGAGTTTTTTTTGAAAATTGGCGTATGAATGTCAAATTTTAGATACGGGGGTGTCTCAGGTCGCCGATTACGAATCCAAAGTCAAAATGTCAAAAAAAACAAAATGGCGGAAGTTTGTTTGAAAATTGACGTATGAATGTGAAATTTTAGATGCGGGGGTGTCTCAGGTAGCCGATCACGAATCCAAAGTCAAAATGTCAAAAAAAAACAAAATGGCGGAAGTTTTTTTGAACATTGACGTATGAATGTGAAATTTTAGATACGGGGGTGTCTCAGGTCGCCGATCACGAATCCAAAGTCAAAATGTCAAAAAAAACAAAATGGCGAATGTAATCTGGCGGAAAGGTTCGTCGAAAAATGCTTGGATCTGAGCACATTCTTCCTAGATAACTTTAACATGATTTATGTTTAACATTAAATTATCCTTCTCGCTCTTCAGTGTAACAGTTTATGTAACGAAGTAAAGAAAAGTTCTAAATAATATATACGATTGGCATCACTAAATTTATGTATATACAGGACTGGTTCAAAGGTTTATAAAATCGGACTTTCTAAAAAACGTCATGACAGTGATCGCGTTCTACGGGAAACGGTAATTGCAGACAAATTTGTGTTGCTTGGATGACAAACTTCAAACGGTTATTATGATTAATGTCAAAATGTGTATTTATAAGTTTCGAAATGGCATGTGTAGGTAGGATACTTGACAGCTAAAATTTTGCAATATCTCGAATTTAATGTCCTCAAAATTATTGGCGCATGTTTCTTTAAAGTTGACATAATATTTGAATGTAACCTTCCACATTAAAACGCCCTAACAACTACAACGGCAAATTTAGACGTATTTTTAATTATTCATATTATTGCACTGTATTAGTTGATTAAGGTCAATAAAGGGCCGGTTTTCCCAATTCAGATTACAATGCCGATGAGCGTACTCATTAAATAAAATACGGGATAGTACGCTTTTGCAAAAACCGGTTGGCACTAACCATTGATTAAAATACCGGTTAGTGTGTGTTTCCAACACCGGTTAGCGCTAATCATTGATTAAGAATGTTATTAAATGAAGATGTATTAACCGGTGTTTTACCAAACCTGATAAAATGTTAAACAGTAATTGGGATTACTTACACGTGCGCATAACCTAGGAGATTTGGATTTTTATTGGTATTGACTCCGATTATGTTTTCTTATGCATTTGTAATTAATATTATTTTTATTAGTGATTTAGTAATTGTATTGCTTCTTCTATACGTGAAATTAACAGTATACTTAAAAATACAAACATAATATTGAATATGTGTAACTTTTAGCTTACTACGGAAATATTTGTGTTTTGGAAGATTTTTAATTCTGTTACATTTCCGGGACTTTATCTCAGTTACTAAAAATTCTAAATATTTGTAAAAATTTATGATTGCGCTTGCTCTTTTCTTCTTTGTAATTGCTTTTAACAGCACTTTATTACTTGACATTTGTTATAATTATTTGTTGACGTTTATTATAATTGTCATCTAAACATTTTAAAACAGTACAGCCAAATGTTATGTAAAATATAGGTGTAGGAAAGTAATATTTAATACCTTTATTTATAATATTTAATTTGTAACTGGCTTTCATGTAATAGTATTTTACTATGGGAAGGTATACATCCAGAAATACTGATTAATTACTTTAAATTTGTCATTTTGAAATTGTTCCGGCCAATCGAAATTTGTAGTGGTATTGAATCGTCGTCTTTAGTTCGTACTTTTGCCGAGTCCGTTGCCAAGACGATTCGAATGTATTTTTATAACTTTTTTTCTTTCTTAACAGGCAACAAAATGTCACTTTATAAGCCGAGAAAAAAGTACTCATTTTTTTCCACATGAAAAAAATTAGTCCTTTTTTTTCCGGGTATGTAAGAACATGGACATTTAATTTTAATATATTTTATTATAGAAAAAGTTGCATTTACTTTTGTATGCCAATAGCACCGTCTCCGAGAAAGAACTGCATTTCTTTTTCACCTTCCAATTAAAATAACTAAAAATCAACTTAAGTTCGCAAATTTTTAAAACCAAACACAAAATTAAATTGACAAATATTTGAATACTTTACAGGTTTCCTTAGCAACGCAGGTGTAATGCTGCTATAAGTACAACAGCCTACCAATTTAAAACTTCAAATGTCACATCGATTGATTTTCTGAGTCTTTTTTATCATTATTAAATCGTCGTTTTTCCTGTCACAGAAAAAAATAGTTTATTATACACGGGAAAAAACATTAGATTTTAGCTCTCGGTATTTTGTCATTATCTCGAGCTAAATCTAATACTTCTTTCCCTTGTATAATAAATAACTTTTTTTACAGGTCATATGTAATAATAGAAATTATAAGGAACGTATATAAATGCAATGTTATGAGACTCAAATTAACTTTTGCCGTTTACACGTCCTTGCTTGAATTTCTTCAGGTTGACATGTTCGAATTTTGGAGTTAGGAGATAGCAATAATTCAGAAAATATAAAAGTAACATGTGTACGAGCATATATCAATATTAAACTAAATATAACGTATATAAAAGACTGTAGATAAAATAACTAAAAATTGATTTTAAAAAAAGGTAAAAAGTACATACATTAAATTTATGGTGAAAAAGAAAATTCATTAGGAGGTGAATGATTGGCACGTAGTCATTAAAAACGCACAATTTCCTTATGTATCATGCAGCCATCCTTGATCACTAATGCTACACGCTCACGTACAATATGTCTTAATTTTAATGTGTCAGTCAGTGACTTGAATTCTAATCACAGCAGAACTAGACACCTTAATATCTCACGTCACGACCACCATAAAAACATTCATATGTCATAGTACGACTACCAATATAAACTCTTTACATGCCATTCAAGCGAGTTCAATCTACCCCTAAGGCACTAAAAAAATGAATACTGTTAAACTGCTTTATTTATTGAATTACAGCCACAACTTAGTTGAGAAACATTTATATCTCACATCAAAAACCCAAAATAATCTTTTGCACGCTGTTCAACAGGGTACAATCTACCCGAAAGCACTAAACATTCGATTGGTGCTAAATAAAAATGTTTATCAATTTTTAACTATATATAACATATTAATATTTCACATCACAGTCACCAAAATAATCGCCTACACACTACCAAAAAGGGATGAACTCAACCACCTTATTTCACTACAACTTATATTAGGGGTTAATTAAAATGCTTATCTACTACTAACCAACTATAGCAGAAGTAGAGAAACATTTATGTTTCACATTACAACCACCAAAATAATCGCCTGCACGCCTTTCAAGGGGGTGCAATCTACCCCTAAGCACCACAAAAATTATTATCGATAAACTAATATATTTATTGCATTTTAACCATAGCTGAAATAGGCATATGGGGGGTTGTTGGGGTCGCTGATCACAAATTTAAAGTCAACATTTCAAAAACAAAATGACCGATCTTTTATGGCGGCAAGGTTCTTCAAAACATCCTCAGATTTGGGTAAAATTTGGTTGGTATAAGGAGGGTTTTGGGGTCGCTGTACGCAAATCCGAAGTCGAAATTACAAAAAGAAATGTTGAGTTAAATTATGGACATCTATTGAAATATAAATTCATTCCGATTGACAACACTAACACTGATCTGTTTACATCTTAATAAAGGGTGACTGTTATGTACACATCAAAATATCTAATAGTAACTATCGTTTGCTAAAAATACTACAAGGCCTAGGAAGTATGCATCCATTAGGTAGTTTAACGGGAATTGCATACAGGTATTTTACTAACTAGAATTACTACTAGCATATACTACGTCAATTTTATTTTGCTAATCATTACTGCATTTAGAAATCCAAACAAACACTATGAACCACCCGTAGCAAGCAGAGCAACTGGAACTCTTACTTCGCTGACAAGCATAAAGTATATCTGATTAGGTTTGCATGTTAAATTTCATTCAATTTCCAATAAATTATATATTGTAATACCTACCACTGATATTATTGTGTGTATTTCTTTTTATTAATGCAATTAAAAGAGCAAACTACTGTTGGTATTTCACAATCACTTATCTACGACGCTATAATTTAAATAAAATATACAACTGGCTTCACAAAATTTATGTATGTACAGAGGTGTTTCAAAAGTTTATAAAAGTGGACATTCTAAAAAGTGTTATGAGATTGATCGCTTTTTACAGAAAAGGCGCATTAATGGAGCTTACATTTAAAACTTGGGCTTTCTACTTTTATTATTACTTTGTGCTCTTTTATTAACGATAGTGGATTTCGAAAAGGTTGACAGACTTTTACACTTTTGCATCAAAATAGTATTGCAAACTGTCTTGATGAAAAGGTTGCGCTTTTTGTACTCATTGTGTCTTTGGATACTCGCTCTTGACTGTGTACCGGTTTGTCGAAAACAGTCCGAGAAGAATTTTAAATAAAATATTCAATTGGCCTAACAAAATATATGTATATACAGCGGTGCTTCAAAAGTTTATAAATGGCGGAAGAGTTTTTTGAAAATTGATGAATGTTTGTTGAATTTTGCATACGGGGGTGATTGTGGTCCCTTATCACGTCTTCAATTTGGCGATTCTTCGGAACGTGATTGAACAGGGCTTAAATTTAATACTTCATTTTTTCTTAATGATGTAGATTCGAAAACATCAGATTAGTATTGTACACTCTCTCAATGAAAATGTTGCATTCTTTGAGCTCATTGCATCTTTCGATACTTTAACATGACTTACATTTAACATTAAATTACCTTTCTCGCTCTTGAGTGTGTACCGGTTTATGTTAAACACATTTCGAGAAGAATTTTAAATAAAATATCCAATTGATGAATGTTTGTTAAATTTTGGATACGGGGTGTTTGTGGTCGCTTATTACGTCTTCAATTTGGCGATTCTTCTAAACCTAATTGAACAGGGCTTAAATCATTACTTCAATTTTTCTTAACGATATTAGATTCGAAAACATCAAAATAGTATTGTATGAAAATGTAGCGCTCTTTGAGCTCACTGTTTCTTTCATACTTTAACATGACTTATGTTTAACATTAAATTACCTTTCTCGCTCTTGAGTGTGTACCGGTTAGTGTCAAAAGCAATTCGAGAAGAATTTTAAATTAAATATCCTATTGGCTTAACAAAATATGTGTATATACAGGGGTGTTTCAAAAGTTTATAAAAGTAGAAATTCTAAAAAGCGTCATGCCAGTTATCGTCTTTTACAGGAAAGGCGCTTTAATATAGCTGACATTTAGAACTTGGGCTTCTTACTTTTATTATTATTTTGTGCTCTTTTATTAACGATAGTGGATTTCGAAAAGGTTGACAGGCTTTTACACTTTCTCATCAAAATGGTATTGTAAACTGTCTTATTAAAAATGTTGCGCTTTTTAAGCTGACTCTGTCTTTGGATAGTTTAACATGACTTATGTTTAAAATTAAATTACCTTTCTCGCTCTTGGGTGTGTACCGGTTTGTGTTAAAAAGAGTTCGAGAAAATTTTTAAATAAAACGTACTATTGGCTTAACAAAATATATGTATATACAGGGGTGCTCCAAAGGTGTATAAAAGTAGACATTCTAAAAGCGTCATCACAGTGATTGCTTTTTACAGAAAAGGCTCTTCAAAAGGGCTACAATTTAAAACTTGGGCTTCTGACTTTTATTATTATTCCGTGCTCATTTATTAACGATAGTGGATTTCAAAAAGATTGACAGACGCTTGCAATTTCACATCAAAATAGTATTGTAAATTGTCTTGATACAAATGTTGACCTTTTTGATCTTATTGTGTCTTTCAATACTTTAACATTAAATTACTTTTCTCGCTCTTGAGTGTGTACCGGTCTGTGTCAAAAACAGTTCGAGAAGAATTTTAATATACTATTGTCTTCACAAAATGTATGTATATACAGGGGTGTTTCAAAAGTTTATAAAAGTGGACAATCTAAAAAGCGTCATGCCAGTGATCGCTTTTTACAGGAAAGGCGCTTCAATAGGGATTCACTTTAAAACTTCGGCTTTTTACTCTTATTATTATTTTGTGCTCCTTTATTAACGATACTGGATTTCGAAAAGGTTGACAGGCTTTTACACTTTCATATCAAAATAGTATTGTAAACTGTCTTTATGAACATGTTGGGTTTTCTGATCTTATTGTCTTTGGATAACTTAACATGACTTATGTTTAAAATTAAATTACCTTTCTTGCTCTTGAGTGTGTACCGGTATATGTTGAAAACAATTCGAGAAGAATTTTAAATAAAATATCCAATTGGCTTAACAAAATATATGTATGTACAGTGATGCTTAAAAAGTTTATAAATGGCGGAAGAGTTTTTTGAAAATTGATGAATGTTTGTTGAATTTTGCATACGGGGGTGATTGTGGTCCCTTATTACGTCTTCAATTTGGCGATTCTTCGAAACGTGATTGAACAGGGCTTAAACTCAATACTTCATTTTTTCTTAACGATAGTAGATTCGAAAACATCAGAATAGTATTGTCACTGTCTCAATGAAAATGTTGCGCTCTTTGATATCGTTTCTTTTGATACTTTAACATGACTTATATTTAACTTTAAATTACCTTTCTCGCTCTTGAGTGTGTACCGCTTTGTTCCAAAAACAGTTCGAGAAGAATTTTAAATAAAATATCCTATTGGCTTAACAAAATATATCTATATACAGGGGTGTTTCAAATGTTTATAAAAGTGGATATTCTAAAAAGCGTCATCCCAGTGATCGCCTTTTACAGCTTTGGTTTACATTTAAAACTTGGACTTTCTACTTTTATTAATGTTTTGTGCTCTTTTATTAACGATAGTGGATTTCGAAAAGATTGCCAGACTTTCACACTTTCGCATCAAAATACTATTGTAAACTGTCTTAATGAACATGTTAGGCTTTTTGATCTCATTGCGTCTTTAGATACCTTAACATTAAATTACCTTTCTCGCTCTTGAGTGTGTACCGGTTTGTGTCAAAAACAGTTCGAGAAGAATTTTAAATAAAATATTCAATTGGCCTAACAAAATATATGTATATACAGCGGTGCTTCAAAAGTTTATAAATGGCGGAAGAGTTTTTTGAAAATTGATGAATGTTTGATAAATTTTGGATACGGTGGTGTTTGTGGTCGCTTATTTCGTCTTCAATTTGGCGATTCTTCGAAACGTGATTGAACATGGCTTAAATTTAATACTTCATTTTTTCTTAACGATAGTAGATTCGAAAGCATCGGAATAGTATTGTACACTGTCTCAATGAAAATGTTGCGCTCTTTGAGCTCATTGTTTCTTTCGATACTTTAACATGACTTATGTTAAACATTAAATTATCTTTATCGCTCTTGAGTGTGTACCAGTTTGTGTAAAAAAAACAGGTCGAGAAGAATTTTTAATAAAACGTCCTATTAGCTTAACAAAATATATGTAGGGTGCTTCAAAAGTTTATAAAAGTGGACATTCTAAAAAACGTCATGCCAGTGATCGCCTTTTACAGGAAAGGCGTTTCAATATGGCTTACATTTAAAACTTGGGCTTTCTACTTTTATTATTGTTTTGTGCTTTTTACTTTCTTATACGTAGTATAAGGAAGTATTGTGATGATGAACATTTTCGACCTCGAGATTTTTGCAGATGTCCACGTTTTGAAGTCCCCTGATACAAAAAAAGTGGTTTTTAAAAAATGTCTCTCTCTCTCTCTGTGTGTGTGTGTGTCTGTGTGTCTGTGTGTGTGTGTGTGACCACGATAGCGGTCAAACCGCTGTAGATATCAATTCCAAATTTTGTATTTACGTGTATAATCTCCCTCTTGAGATCTGATTAGTTTTTTAGCAAAATCGGTAGACCGGAAGTATCAGTTTACTTCAGCGAAAAAATCGAATTTTGACAATATTTCGTCAACTATTAAGTTTAAACAAATTTATAAAGAATTCATATATACTTAAAATTGAAATTGAAAATAATTTTATTTAAAAAGTTTTTCGAAATTCCTACCGGAAGTAGGTCTTTTACTCTTATCAAAAATCAGTTTTTTGCGAATATTTCGCAAGTCATGCTTTTTAGACAAGTACGTTACGGGTATAAAAGTATTTAGAACATAATTTTCAATATCTTTTGTATAAAAGAAATTTCGAAATTCAGACCGGAAGTACCACTTTTACTCTTATCCAATAACGATTTTTTGCAAGTATGTCGTAAGTTATGCATTCTATATATATTTATCAAGAGTACAAAAGTATTTAGAACTGAATTTTCAATATTTTTTGTATATATGAAATTTCAAAATTCGGACCGGAAGTAGCACTTTTACTCTTAGCGAGTAGCACTTTTTTGATAATATCTTGCAAAGTATGCATTCTATAGAGATTTATTAAGAGAATAGAAGTACTTAGAATAGAATTTTGAATAATTTTTGTATAAAAAAATTCTTAAAATTCTATTATTTGAAACGCTCATACGTATAAGAAAGTCGTGTGGTGGCCACACCTCATTTTTTTATTAATGATAGTGGATTTCGAAAAGGTTGACAGAGTTTTACACTTTCACATCAAAATAGTATTGTAAACTGTCTTAATGAATATGTTGGACTTTTTGATCTCATTGTGTCTTTGGATACCTTAACATGGCTTATGTTTAAAATTAAATTACCTTTCTCGCTCTTGAGTGTGTACCGGTTTGTGTTAAAAACACTTCGAGAAGAATTTTAAATAAAATATCCTATTGGCTTAACAAAATATATGTATATACAGTGGTGCTTCAAAAGTTTATAAATGGCGGAAGAGTTTTTTGAAAATTGATGATTGTTTGTTAAATTTTGGATACGGGGGTGATTGTGGTCTCTTATCACGTCTTCAATTTGGCGATTCTTCGAAACGTGATTGAACATGGCTTAAATTTAATACTTCATTTTTTCTTAACGATAGTAGATTCGAAAGCATCGGAATAGTATTGTACACTGTCTCAATGAAAATGTTGCGCTCTTTGAGCTCATTGTTTCTTTCGATACTTTAACATGACTTATGTTAAACATTAAATTATCTTTATCGCTCTTGAGTGTGTACCAGTTTGTGTAAAAAAACAGGTCGAGAAGAATTTTTAATAAAACGTCCTATTAGCTTAACAAAATATATGTAGGGTGCTTCAAAAGTTTATAAAAGTGGACATTCTAAAAAGCGTCATGCCAGTGATCGCCTTTTACGGGAAAGGCGTTTTAATATGGCTTACATTTAAAACTTGGGCTTTCTACTTTTATTATTGTTTTGTGCCTTTTTTATTAATGATAGTGGATTTCGAAAAGGTTGACAGAGTTTTACACTTTCACATCAAAATAGTATTGTAAACTGTCTTAATGAATATGTTGGACTTTTTGATCTCATTGTCTTTGGATACCTTAACATGGCTTATGTTTAAAATTAAATTACCTTTCTCGCTCTTGAGTGTGTACCGGTTTGTGTTAAAAAAACACTTCGAGAAGAATTTTAAATAAAATATCCAATTGGCTTAACAAAATATATGTATATACAGGGGTGCTTCAAAAACTTATAAATGACGGAAGAGTTTTTCGAAAATTGATGAATGTTTGTTAAATTTTGGATACGGGGGTGCTTGTGGTCGCTTATTACGTCTTCAATTTGGCGATTCTTCTAAACCTAATTGAACAGGGCTTTAATTCATTACTTCATTTTTTCTTAACGATATTAGATTCGAAAACATCAGAATAGTGTTGAAAAAGAAAAGTTTGACAGACGTTTAAACTTTCACATCAAAATAGTATTGTAAACTGTCTTGATACAAATGTTGACCTTTTTAATATTATTGTGTCTTTCAATACTTTAACATTAAATTACCTTTCTCGCTCTTGAGTGTGTACCGGTTTGTATCAAAAACAGTTCGAGAAGAATTTTAATATACTATTGGCTTCACAAAATTTATTTATGTACAGGGTTGTTTCAGAAGTTTATAAAAGTGGACATTCTAAAAAGCGTCATGCCAGTGATCGCTTTTTATAGGAAAGTCGTTTCAATAGGGCTTCACTTTAAAACTTGGGCTTTCTACTTTTATTAATGTTTTGTGCTCTTTTATTAACGATAGTGGATTTCGAAAAGGTTGACAGAGTTTTACACTTTCACATCAAAATAGTATTGTAAACTGTCTTAATGAATATGTTGGACTTTTTGATCTCATTGTCTTTGGATACCTTAACACGACTTATGTTTAACATTAAATTACCTTTCTCGCTCTTGAGTGTGTACCGGTTTGTGTAAAAAACAATTCGAGAAAAATTTTAAATACAATAAACTATTGGCTTCACAAAATATATGTATATACCGGGATGCTTTAAAAGTTTATAAAACTGGACATTCTAAAAAGCGTTTTTTTACAGGAAAGGCGCTTTAATAGGGGTTAAATTTAAAACTTGGGCTTTTTACTTTTATTATTATTTTGTGCTTTTTTCTTAACGAGAGTAGACTTCGAAAAGATTGACAGGCTCTTATACGTTCACATCAAAATAGTATTGTAAACTGTCTTAATGAAAATGTTACGCTTTTTGAGAGCTCATTGTTCCTTTGGATATTTTAACATGACTTATGTTTAACATTAAATTACCTTTCTCGCTCTTGAGTGTGTACCGGTTTGTGTAAGAAACAATTCGAGAAAAATTTTAAATAAAATAAAAGGCACTTCAATTTAAAACTTGGGGTTTTTACTTTTATTTTCATTTTGTGCTCCTTTATTAATGATAATGGATTTCAAAAAGGTCACACTTTACATCAAAATAGTATTGTACACTGTCTTAATAAAAATGTTGCGCTGTTTGATCTCAATGTTTAACATTAAATTACCTTTCTCGCTCTTGAGTGTGTACCGGTTTATGTCAAAAATAATTCGAGAAGAATTTTAAATAAAATATCCTATTGGTTCAACAAAGTATATGTATATACAGGGGCGCTTCAACAGTTAATAAAACCGGACATTCTAAAAAGTCATGCCAGTTATAGCTTTTTAAAGGAAAAGCGCTTCAATAGGGCTTAAATTTAAAACTTGAGCTTTTTACTTTTATTATTATTTTGTACTTTTTCATTAACGATAGTGGATTTCGAAAAGATTGATAGGCTATTACACGTTCATATCAAAATAGTATTGTAAACTGTTTTAATGAAAATGTTGCTTTTTTTGTCTTTGAATACTTTTACATGACATGTTTAACATTAAATTACCTTTCTCGCGCTTGGGTGTGTACCGGTTTGTGTAAAAAATAATTCGAGAAAAATTTCAAATAAAATATACTATTGGCTTAACAAAATATATCTAGGGGTGCTTCAAAAGTTTATAAAAGTGGACATTCTAAACAGCGTCATGCCAGTGATCGCTTTTACAGGAAAGGCGCTTCAATAGGGCTTCAATTTAAAACTTGGTCTTTTTACTTTTATTAATATTTCGTGCTTCGTGCTCCTTTATTAACGATAGTGGATTTTGAACAGGTTGACAGGCTTTTACACTTTCTCGCTGTTGAGTGTGTACCGGTTTGTATTAAAAACAGTTCGAGAAGAATTTTAAATAAAACGTCCTATTGGCTTAACAAAATATATGTATATGCACGGTTGCTTCAAAAGTTAGTAAAATACTACATTCTAAAAAGTCATGACAGTCATTGCTTTTACAGGAAAGGCGCTTCAATTTAAAACTTGGGCTTTCTACTTTTATTATTATTTCGTGCTTCGTGCTCCTTTATTAACGATAGTGGATTTCAAAAAGGTTGACAGGCTTTTACACTTTCACATCAAAATAGTTTTGTACATTGTCTTAATAAAAATATTGCGCTTCTTGATCTCATTGTGTCTTTGCATACTCTAACACGACTTATGTTTAACATTAAATTACCTTTCTCGCTCTTGAGTGTGTACCGATTTATGTCAAAAACAGTTCGAGAAGAATTTTAAATGAAATATCCTATTGGCCTAACAAAATATATGTATATACAGGGGTGCTTCAAAAGTTTATAAAAGTGGATATTCTACAAAACGTTTTTTACAGGAAAGGCGCTTCAATAGGGCTTAAATTTAAAACTTGGGCTTTTTACTGTTATTATTATTTTGAGCTTTTTTCTTAACGAGAGTAGACTTCGAAAAGATTGACAGGCTTTTACACGTTCACATCAAAATAGTATAGTAAACTGTCTTAATAAAAATGCTGCGCTTTTTGATCTCATTGTGTCTTTGGATACTTTAACACGACTTATGTTTAACATTAAATTACCTTTCTCACTCTTGAGTGTGTACCGATTTGCGTAAAAAACAATTCGAGAAAATTTTTAAATAAAATATACTATTGGCTTCACAAAATATATGTATATACCGGGATGCTTTAAAAGTTTATAAAACCGGACATTCTAAAAAGCGTCATGCCAGTGATCGCTTTTTACAGGAAAGGCGCTTCAATTTAAAACTTGCGCTTTTTACTTTTACTTTTATTTTGTGCTCCTTTATTAACGATAGTGGATTTCAAAAAGGTCACACTTTACATCAAAATAGTATTGTACACTGTCTTAATAAAAATGTTGTGCGTTTTGATCTCATTGTGTCTTTGCATACTTTAACACGACTTATGTTTAACATTAAATTACCTTTCTCGCTCTTGAGTGTGTACCGGTTTCTGTTAAAAACATTTCGAGAAGTATTTTAAATAAGATATCCTATTGGCTTAACAAAATAAATGTATGTACAGGGGTGCTTCAAATATTTATAAAAATGGACATTCTAGAAAGCGCTGTTTACAGGAAAGGCGCTTGAAAAGGGCTTAAATTTAAAACTTGGGTTTTTTACTTTTATTATTATTTTGTGCTCCTTTATTAATGGTAGTGGATTTCAAAAGGGTCTCACTTTACATCAAAGTAGTATTGTAAACTGTTTTAATAAAAATGTTGCCCTTTTTGAGCTCATTCTGTCTTTGGATACTTTAACATTGCTTATGATTAACTTTAAATTACCTTTCTCGCTCTTGAGTGTGTACCGATTTGTGTCAAAAACAGATCGAGAATAATTTTAAATAAAATATACTCTGCTCTTTTATTAACGATAGTGGACTTCGAAAAGGTAGAAAGAAAGTAATATACTTTATAAATTAAATTTACTTTACCAATTCACATACATATGTTTGCGAGCTATATATTTGAAGTTCATCAGCATTCATTAGCATTCTATAAGAATGTTTGAAAGCGACGCCCATTTACCAAACAAAATTTGTTGTAAACATGTTAAACACTATGGAGATACTACGTATATTTGAGCATGTCAATTAAAATGACGAGCCCGCGATAGCGGGCGAGTAGTATATATGTAATTCATTGAAATTTTAAAATGTTCTTCAATACAAGTCCTTCATTTTTAAATGACGTGCGAACTAATTTTGAGTATGTGACAGACGAATATTTCAATTATGCTGACCAAAATTTCATAATGAAAGCGCTGTTCCACTTCAAATAATTTGGGTGAAAATATCTCAGTGTCAAAATGATTATTAGGTTCTTTTTTTATTAATATTGTGCATGCCTATCTTAAATTGTTTCTGAGCAATTGACATACTTTTTGTTAATATACTAAATTTTTCCACTGTCATTTCAATAGCGTATTATCCCGATTGTCTCAATGAAAATGATGCACTTATTGAGCATATTGGTTCTTCGGATACTTTAACATCATTCTTATGTTTAACATTAAATTATCTTTCTCGCTCTTCATTGTGTAACAGTTTGTCTAAAAAAAAATTTAGAAGAATTCTAAATGAAATATACAATTGGCTTTACAAAATATATGTATATACAGAGTGTGCCACAAGTCTATAAAATCTTACATTCTAAAAACCACCACGAGAGTGATCGCGTTTTACAGGAAACTGTAAAAAGCTGTAAGCGGACGCGCAAAAGGCGAATTCAAGCTCGAAAAGATTGAAGCCATAGCTCACAAACATTCAACACAATAAATATTGCAATATATAATAATAGGCCCAATGATAATAGTGTATAGGTAAGAAATTTATAAATTCGATTCCTTATCTGTTTATAAATACTTTCTACTTATTTTTAGCAATTATCGTTACATGACTGGAGTCATTTCGTCCATGAATTCAGTTGTAAAAATACTTCAAAATATTATAAGATATTGTAAATAGAAAAAAGAAACTAAAATATATTCCTACCAGATTAAACAAGCACTTAATCATGTTGTTACTGTGCCAGGCAAATTGAGAAGTAATATCATACGTATTCAAAAAAGATTGTTTAATTATCATTGATGAAAATGAACTTCCCGCGACATCGTCAATTACAATAATTCAAAATAGCGATTCTAAAAGGATGTTTTACAGTATTTTCGAATATAACAATAAGTAATCAATATTACCATAATACATACATATATTATATCTATATATTCCTTAAATTGTAGGTGTACAATGCAAAAGAAAATAATTATGTACAGTGTGAACAAGGCTTTACCAACATTATTAAGCATCATACATAACTGACAGTTGTAATACAAAAAAACACTGCAAATTATAAGAGTATAGGAATGGAAATCAGTATAAAAATGCCAATGAAGTAAATATTATTCGTTATAGAACAATGATTAAATGAATTATTTAAAAGTATACATTGGCGTCAACAAAACATAATTCTAATAAAGCTATCTACAAGTTTGTATAAAATAAAATGTTTTTTTAAAATCCTAATGAATTTTCATTTAAACCAAAAAGACCAATGGAATCGACATATGTATATAGACTGAAACACTATTAACAAAAACTATCAAACCACATTTTCCAACTGATGCAAAAAAAAACAGATTTCGAGATTATTCTAATTTTATACCCACAAACAAAATTCAAACTACAGATAAATTAGGCAAACGTGAAATAAATCATCGGCAAGTCAAGGCACAAAACCAATAATAGTAGAAAAAAAATTAGGTGTGGCCACCACACGACTTTCTTATACGTATGAAAGTGTTACTTCCGGTCCGAATTTTGAAATTTCATTTATACAAAAAATATTCCAAATCCAACTCTAAATACTTTTGTACTCTTCATAAATATATATAGAATGCATAATTTACGACATATTTGCAAAAAATCGCTATTCGATAAGAGTAAAAGTGGTACTTCCGGTCTGAATTTTGAAATTTTTTTTATACAAAAGATATTTAAAAGTATGTTCTAAATACTTTTATACTCTTAATGTACTTGCCTAGAAAGCATGACTTGCGAGATATTCGCAAAAAACTGATTTTCGATAAGAGTAAAAGACCTACTTCCGGTAGGAATTTCGAAAAACTTTATTAAAACAATTTTTCTCAAATTTAATTTTGAGTACATTTGAATTCTTTATAAATTTGTTTAAACTTAGTAATTGACGAAATATTTGCAAAATTCGATTTTTTCACTGAAGTAAACTACTACTTCCGGTCTGCCGATTTTGCTCAAAATCTAATCAGTTCTCAAGAGGGAGATTATATTCGTAAATACAAAATTTGGAATTGATATCTGCAGCGGTTTGACCGCTATCGTGGTCACACACAGACACACACACACAGAGACACACAGACACACAGACATTTTTTAAAAACCACTTTTTTGGTATCAGGGGACCTCAAAACGTGGACATCTGCAAAAATCTCGAGGTCGAAAATTTTCATCATCACAATACTTCATTATACTACGTATAAGAAAGTAATTATAAATAGAGTGAAAACTACCGTCTGTGAGGCACAGGAAAAGTATGTGAAAAATGTCAATATAACTTTAAACGATAAAATACATCTTATTTCATGGACAGCCGTTAAACATTTTCAATTTAAAAACTGCTATTATCACTAAATCTATTATTAATCATTTCATCCGATAAGCATTCTGAATAAAATATTGCATAGTTGTAAACTATATACAGGGGTGTATAAAAACAACTAAGCAATATTGAACATCTAAAACACAATTATATTTAGTTATTCGCTATATATCGGAATTATATGGTGTTTCAAAAACTGAAACGCAATAAAGACAAAATCCGCAATAAATTTAGAAGAATAAGGGGAGCGGTACCTCAACTGTAAGCGGAATAAGAGGCGATAGCGGGCCTTCAAGGCCTGCCGTATTAGCTAGTTATATATAATAAAAGCCGAGTAGCCAATGGCAACCAAACCCGGTCAAAATCGACGAAAATTGGGCACGCGGGGGGAAGAACTCGTCTCTGGATACGCGAAATTGAAAGCTGCCCTTTGGCGTGAAGGTACCGACGACATTAAATTGTTCCTCGACGGAGAGTTTTTCTTCCCAAGTGGAGCGTGTGCAGAGATATCGCCCGTTGAAGAGGAGCGTGCATTCGGTGTTTTAACAGAAAAATGGCTTACGTCATGACGATTCACGTGACAACCGATCAAAATCGTAAAAATGTCAGGTATGACAGGCACGCGCGAAAGAATTGTAAAAGTTTCACATTGACGAAGAAATTTCAGGCCGTCGAGGTTTAGAGTGCGGAAAGAGGGTTGGAAACGAAAATAGTGGACTTTTCCGCGACGATTGAGTGCACTGTCCACGTGCCAAATCTGTCGCTATGGAAGGTGCGATTCATTTAAAGCTTTTATGCAGAGGAATGCGGTAAAAAAAATTCACGATGACGAATTTGCGTGTCATTAATGACTATATATTCACGTTCATCGATCGGTTGTCAAGTTTAAGTGTCAGAAGGCCGACAAATAAAGATATTACGAAGAAGAGGTGTATTTTTAATTGAAACGTGGTACCTTTCAGATACGTATTAGTGTTATTATTATCAATCGTTATTATTTCTTTTCTATATGAATATATGAACAAAATGCCGACGGATATGATAAAATAAACTTAAAGTGTATTGACGCACGTACATAAGTACAGTAATAAATATAACGATTTTGCTATTTTTTATTAAGATAAATTAATAAATACAATGACACTCTATTCATTATATATGTCATCGAAATGTAAATTTCATACAACGAAGAACTTGAAGCAAGCTTAAATAAAGAAGAACCATCTGAGTTTTGCCATTTGGGCCTGTCAAATTACGTTAGATGCACATGAATGATACAAAACCTAAATGTCAACAGAATGTTGGAAATATATCAGTGTTCAAGATGTAGTCTTTATTTGTCAGATCAGATGTGTCCGAAGCACTTCGAAATAAAATAAATACATCAAATAAAATTCGCATAAGCATTTACGTAATTTCGTTTATCAATTTTCAGTTATAAAACCAAGCATTTAAAGTATGCGCCTGCGGGTAGGCACCAACTAATCAGAAGTACATTTTCGGTTAAATGGTATTAGGAGCCAGCAAGATTTTCGATTGGGTTTTACAAAGTATACTATTAAAGCGTAATATGAAAATTAATTAATTCTCTCAATGACCTGTAAGTTTAAAACATGTTTATTAAAGTTTATCATGTTATGTTGTTAATTTCATTTGACAATTGGAAAGACAATTTGGTTAAGCACTGCCAGTCTGACATTTCGTTCTCACAAGTTTATGTGTGAATGAATACACTCAACGAACTATTGTCACGATGACAGGTGGAACGACAATTTGGTTAAACATCTTGACGTCAAGAGTCTGACTTTTCATTGCCGTATAAGTGTCACGATGACAGTCTGTCAAAAAATTTGAGGTATACACTATTTTTATCGTAAATTTGATACAAAGCGAAGCATAGTACTACCAATTTTATAGAACGAATAACATGAAACAACATTTAATTGCCGAACCGTCTTGGTTTTTTTCTTTTTTTTTTTGGTCTGTCTACGTTCACCTTGGGCTAGATGCACACAATTGATACAAAACCTGAATGTCAACAAAATTCTTCTAAATATTAGCGTTCAGTAAATTATATAGAAATGTTGTTCGGTTTGTGGGCAAAGTCTTAATAAATAAATTCATTTGCCACTAATTATAAATGTCACAATAATATTTAATTTATTTCTAAGAGACATTTTGTTTAATATGCGTCTTCATTCATAAACAAGAACAAACTGAACTGCGGTTGTAATTACTCTACATTGTCGGTCATTCAGGTACAGTTTCCAATATCGTAGTTATAAAAATTAAAGCAAAGGCGTGATTCATAACATTTGACGTCCACTGAAAGAAATATTATAACCGTTAATATTTACATTTTATTGCATTATCAATTATTATTATTATTACTATTGTATCGGTCATTTATCGTATCTTTAATGGCTTGGACACATCTCTGTCATCTTTCTACATACAAATACATATACTGCGTCTTTCATTTACATTTAGAGTAGCTTATGATATCAATATTAATTTGGGAACACTGTGCTACAGTAATGTTTTTCATTTTCACTACTGTCATAGTTAAGTCAATTTATTGAAAAGTTCCACAGTGTTCTCAAATTAATATTGAAATTGTAGGTTATTCTAAAAAAAATTAATTGAAGGCACGCTATGTCTACAATGACATTCAATTTGTCAATTCATTCTCAAACTGTTGACAGTTTGCAAGAAAATTTAACGTAGGGGCAACTTTTATCATGAAACTTGAGACAAATAGAGTTAGAGTACTACCAAATTTAAAAAACAAAGAAATTTATATATGATTCAATAAATCTTGATCATACAACCATCTTAGGTTTACCTTTTCGGCCTACTTACATTCAACTTAGACTAGGTGCTCACGCATTATATCAAACCTAAATGTCAACGAAATGTTCCAAGTAATCAGTTTTCAGTAACTTCTATAGAAATGTTAAACATTTTATGGGAAATTTTTTAATTAATAAATCCATTTGTCTATAATTATAGATGCCACAATAATGTATAATTAATTTCTAGAGAGATTTTATTTCATTTGCATCTTCATTCATAAACTAATTAAAAGAAAATTTATAACCGTTAAAATTCAAGTGCTTCTGCGACTGGCAGTGGTCACGTTCCAAACAGGCACATTTATAGAGAAACTTACAGCGAAAAAGTGGACGCGGAGAGGCAATTCAAACTCGAAGAGTTTCATGGACCACTGTAATAACAAAAAGAGCAAGTATTCTATTAAATGTCCTAAATTAAAAAAAAAGGGGGAAAGAGTAAATTGATTAGTCAGCATTTGATGACTGATATCGACATTTTATGACAAACATTATGGAGCACTGATGCTCTTGATTATTGGCAAACAACGTCATATAAATTTATTTCTATTGACTATTGTCCCGGAAGCCCTACGTTAATTGTAATTCAAAGAAACAAATACATTATGCATACATATCACCTTTAATTTAACGATTTAAAGGGTAATGTAACTGCTATTTCAAAAATGGATCCACTACTACATATAAAGACAATGCGATTTAAAAATTTATCATACATGGTAATTCACTAATTATCAGTTACTTTAAGATCGCAATCTACTTTATTACACAAAAGCATCCCCTCCTAAGAAAAAATAATTTAAGCATTACGCCCCAGATGCTGATCATAATTGGTGAACATAGTATATTATTAAAATAAAATTAAGTAATAGTTAAAGGGTGCAGCGAAAATAAAAAAAATAGTGCACATCTATGTCGCCATCTTTACCCATCTATTATCATTTTAACACCGATATATTTAACTAGAGCATACGCGCAATGTTGGTCAACTCAACATTCACGTTAGGTGGCTTAAATCTTACAGGAAACGTCAGAATTGTCAGAAAAAATCCATCTGACTTTTGATTAATGTTGGCAATTTCACAAAAATTTAATTGCAGGTTATAAAACGTCAAAACGATCAATCGATTTCAGTTCGTGATGAAATCTGAACTGCTTTCATGATGACAATTATTTAAGAAAAAAAGGTTAAACACCCTGACATCTGTCTGATATTTCATTGGTCATGGTTTTAAGCTCCATCGATATTTACTGTAGACCTTGACACAAAAAGATATGAAATTACAAATTTTATACAGCGAAATGACTATAGTCTATTTTTAAAATAGCGAGACGAATTTCTGAACATACCCCTGTCCCAAATTACATGCACGAAAATCTTGAAAACAAACTTACGAGTATATCTGATAACTATTACTGTCGAGCTCTGAATAGAACTGGTAAAGTATATAATGAAATAACGGGGAAATAATAGAAACAACAACAAGGCTTAACAATAAACAATGTCAGTTGATAGAATGTGAGCAAGATTGATACGGTGTCATTTGGCCTTGCTTTCAACCAATGAGATTTCACTGTCAAAGTGGTCTGTTCAGAAATTCGTCTCGCTATTTTAAAAATGAGGTGTGGCCACCACACGACTTTCTTATACGTATGAGCGTTTCAAACTACACAATTTTAAGAATTTTTTTATACAGAACTTATTCAAATCCTATTCTAAGTACTTTCATGCTCTTAATAAATCGCTCTAGAATGCATACTTTGGAAGATATTCGAAGAAAAGTGCTACTCGCTAAGAATAAAAGTGCTACTTCCGGTCCGAATTTTGAAATTTCATGTATACAAAAAATATTGCAAATCCAATTCTAAATACTTTTGTACTCTTAATAAATATATATAGAATGCATAATTTACGACATATTTGCAAAAAATCGTTATTCGGTAAGAGTAAAAGTGATACTTCCGGTCCGAATTTTGAATTTTTTTTATACAAAAGATATTGGAAATTAAGTTCTAAATACTTTTGTATTCGTCGCGTACCTGTCTAAAAAGCATGACTTGCAAAATATTGGCAAAAAACTGATTTTTGATAAGAGTAAAAGACCTACTTAAGGTAGTAATTTCGAAAAACTTTTTAAATAAAATGCTTCTCAATTTTAATTTTAACTACATATGAATTCTTTATAAATTTGTTTAAACTTAGTAGTTGACGAAATATTTGCAAAATTCGATTTTTTCACTGAAGTAAAGTACTACTTCCGGTCAACCGATTTTATTGAAAAACTAATCAGATCTCAAGAGGCAGATTATACACGTAAATATAAAATTTGGAATTGATATCTACAGCGGTTTGGCCGCTACCGTGGTGACACACACAGACACACACACAGAGAGAGAGAGAGAGTGAGAGAGAGAGAGAGAGTGAGAGAGAGAGAGAGATTTTTTAAAAACCACTTTTTTGGTATCAGGGGACTTCAAAACGTAGACATCTGCAAGAGAGAAGAAAGTAAAATAAACTTTAAAATATTAATGAGAAAAGTGTTATCAGATCCATTTTAGTTTTGTCTATATATTAGACAATTACCTTAAAATATGATTTATATTATTATTACTCGGTGACAGACGAATCAAATTTCAATGTAATGACAATTGTTTTCTAACTATTCAATTTATTAAAGTAAATATTCCAGCCTAATTCAACAACAACTACTACTAAATAATTTGATTGTCAGTAGAAAGTTTGAAGTATGGGCAGCGTTCAATCATTTAATGGGATATGTTTGAAAATACACCATTAAATCAAATTGTTAATCAAACATTCTGATGATGGTTCATGATGATCGTGTCCCAGGCTGGTGGCTCTTATTTCGATGGACTGGTTGTAATCATGAACTACCTTTTTGTGTTATTTTTCCTTAAATACTTAATAAGAATCACAAAATGATCCGACAATTACGAATTATATTCTTTCTACAGTGTGTGTAAGCAAAATGTTTACACAGATATTCCCACGTCGGTCTGTTTTATTTTTGGTTATTGTTTTTAGTTCAACTACCAGCGTCACTACTAAATATTTAAATTATAATAGGATCGTCTCAGCAACCGACATAGCCAGAGCACGATCTACAGGCGACGACTCAATGCCACTGCAAAATCACTTTGACAGGAACAATTTCAGAGCAGACAAGTGAAACTAATTTATTATTATGGAAACCAGTTATAAATTCACTATTATAAATAAAATTAATAAGTCATACTATTCTATACCAACATTTTATTTAAAACTTGATTCTTTTGTGTAATGGGCATGCATTGTTCACAAATTTGCATTATAACGAAACTCAGAAGGTATGTCAAAAGATGTATGACTATTATTAAATATTATAGCCCAGAAATGACGTTTGTGGGCCATGATAATTGACAGGTCAAATTATGCAAAACTAAAATAAATCCGATATTACTTTTTTAATAATGATTTAGTCATTTCATAGTGTAAAACTAATAACACTATGAATCTTTTAGTGTCAAGTCTTAGTATTACGCTAAATAGCATCTAAATTTCAAACTTCAACAACGAAAAGTCAGACTCACGTTAAGATGCTTTAAATTGTCGTTCCACCTGTCACCGTGACAGTAGTTCGTGGACAAAAATATACGTCTATACAAGGTGAGCCAAAAGTTTAGAAAATCAAATTTGATTTTTTTGACGTTTTACAGGGAACTGTAATAAAATTGTAAGCGGACGCGAAAGGCGATTCAAGCTCGAAGAGAGAAAATTTTAGTACGTGCAGAAAAAGAGTGTGCATTATAGCATTTTGCCATAAGGCCTACGTGTAAAATATAAAATATGGAATAGGTTCGATTTTAAAATGGCGGTGGATCGACACAGATAACAGTGACACTTCAAAGTTTGGATAAGGTTAAGTTAAACGCACAAAAAATGCAATTTTAGGTTATAAATTATCAAAGCCGTCAAATCAGTTTGAGTTCGCAATATGGCATTTGCCGGGAAACGTCAAAATTGGCGGAAAGCACCAGTCGTGCAATACACACATAATGACTACATATTCACGTTCATCGATCGGTTGTCAAGTTTAAATGTCAGAAGGCCAACAAAAAAAGAGATTACGAAGGAAAATTGCATTTTTAATTGAAATCTGGTACCTTTCAGATACGAATTAGTGTTATTATTATCAGTTGTTACTATTTCTTTTCTATACGAATATATGAAAAATGCCGACGGATATGATAAAATAAACTTAAAGTATATTATCGCACGTAAATACAGTAACAAATATGACGACACTATTTTTTTCTGTGATGGGAAAAACGACGATTTAATATTGAAAAAAACACGTAAATACTATATATTAAAGTCAGAAAATCAATCGCTGTGACATTTCAAGTGACATTACACCTGCGTTGCTAATGGAAACCTGTAAAATAATCAAATATCTGTGAATTTAAGCGGGCAAAAAGTGAGCACTTTTTTCCCTGGCATATAAAGTGAGATTTTATTACCTGTCAAGAAGGATAAAAAGTCAACTTTTTTTCCCGTCACAGAAAAAAATAATTTAAGCATTACGCCCCAGATGCTGATCAAAATTGGTGAACATAGTATATTATTAAAATAAAATAAAGTAATAGTTAAAGGGTGTAGCGAAAATAAAAAAAATAGTGCACATCTATGTCGCCATCTTTACTCATCTATTATCATTTTAACACCGATATATTTAACTAGAGCATACGCGAAATGTTGGTCGACTCAACATTCACGTTAGGTGGCTTAAATGTTACAGTAAACTTCAGAATTGTCAAAAAAAATCCATCTGACTTTTGATTAATGTTGGCAATTTCACAAAATTTAATTGCAGGTTATAAAACGTCAAAACGATCAATCGATTTCAGTTCGTGATGAAATCCGAACTGCTTTTATGATGACAATTATTTCACAAAAAAAAGGTTAAACACCCTGACATCTGTCTGATATTTCATTGTTCATGTTTTTAAGCTTCATCGATATTTATTGTAGACCTTGACACAAAAAGATATGAAGTTTCAAATTTTATACAGCGAAATGACTAAAACATTAATGAGAAAAGTGCTATCAGATCCATTTTAGTTTTGCCTATATACCGTGCCTTCAAATACTTTCCGCATTAGAGACGGCCATGCTTTTTTTTAATGGTTGGTGACAGTGCATAATTTTAATAGTTTGGTTATGTCATATAAATAATAATAGGCGTCTATAATTTGAATTTAAGTATGACAACTGTCAGAATTTACAGTTTTCAAAAAATTAGCATGTACACCAACATTGATTACTTAAAAACTTCAAAAACAGTCTACTCTAATGCGGAAAGTATTTGAAGGCACGGTATTAGACAATTACCTTAAAATATGATTTATATTATTATTTCTAGGTGACAGACGAATCAAATTCCAATGTAATGACAAATGTTTTGAAACTATTCAATTTACTAAAGTAAATATTCCAGTCTAATTCAACAATTACTACTACTAAATAATTTGATTATCAGTAGAAAGTTTGAAGTATGGGCAGCGTTCAATCATTTAATGGGATATGTTTGAAAATACACCATTAAATCAAATTTTTAATCAAACATTCTGATAATGGTTCATGATGATCGTGTCCCAGGCTGGTGGCTCTTATTTCGATGGATTGGTTGTAATCATGAACTACCTTTTTGCGTTATTTTTTCTTAAATACTTAATAAGAATCACAAAATGATCCAACAATTACGAATTATATTCTTTTTACAGTGTGTGTAAGCAAAATGTTTACACAGATGTTCCAACGTCGATCTGTATTATTTTTGGTTATTGTTTTTAGTTCAACTAACCAGAGTCACTACTAAATATTTAAATTATAATAGGATCGTCTCAGCAACCGACATAGCCAGAGCACGATCTACAGGCGACGACTCAATGCCACTGCAAACTCACTTTGACAGGAACAATTTCAGAGCAGACAAATGAAACTAATTTATTAATATGGAAGCCAGTTATAAATTCACTATTATAAATAAAATTAATAAGTCATACTATTCTATACCAACATTTTATTTAAAACTTGATTCTTCTGTGTAATGGACATGCATTGTTCACAAATTTGCGTTATAACAAAGTTCAAAAGGTATGTCAAAAGATGTATGATTATTATTAAATATTACGGCCCAGAAATAACGTTTGTGGGCCATGATAATTGACAGATTAAATTATGCAAAACTAAAATAAATCTGATATTACTTTTTTAATAATGATTTAGTCCTTTCATTGTGTAAAACTAATAACACTATGAATCTTTTAGTGTCAAGTATTGGTATTACGCTAAATAGCATCTAAATTTCAAACTTCAACAACGAAAAGTCAGACTGACGTTAAGATTCTTTAAATTGCCGTTCCACCTGTCACCGTGACAGTAGTTCGTGGACAAAAATATACGTCTATACAAGGTGTGCCAATAGCTTAGAAAATCAAAAATGATTTTTTGGCGTTTTACAGGGAACTGTAATAAAATTGTAAGCGGACGCGAAAGGCGATTCAAGCTCGAAGAGATTGATGGATAGCTAGTTAATAATAATAAAATGACAAGAAAATATAATTGTCGTCTTATTATTATTAATTGTTTTTATATTTACCGCTGCTCTAATATACGTCATTCTTGTATATTTCGGCAAAGAATTTTGATATATATTTTAGTTGCCTAGTTACGAATTGGCATTACACAATACTTAGATTAGACATCTATTGGATTTGAATTTCTTAAGGTAACACTGCACATATTGGTTTGATTACATGTATTATTTGAATTAGCACTTTTTTAGTTGTGTCACACTGTCAGTATTATTTGTCTGTTGATATTGGATGTTTGCCTAATATAAATCTGAGCCATCTGATTCACTCATATAAATGGTATACGACAACTCTACCGTCAATTTTTACATTACCTAGTCTTTTAATTGTGCAATTTGCGTCAATATTACTTGTGTGTTGAATGCAGGTATTAGGTTAATCCAGACCATTTGATGAAACTGCCTGAACAATAATGATGGTTCTATGTTTAATTGTTCACATATTTACTTTTACACATTTCTAGTTTACATTATATCCTGCTAGTCATTGAATTCTTTTAGATGACTCCTTGCTGTCAAATTGTCAGTTTATTATTATTAATTGTCTTTATATTTGCCGCTGCGCCAAAATAACTCGATGCTTTTAATACATTCTTGTATATTTCGGCAAAGAATTTCGATATTCTTTTAAAATGCATACAAGAAGTGCTCTTCTAACAACACTTCTATGTAAAAATGGCGAAATATGCTCATTTTATGTATATGTTTAATATTAGGTACTTGCAATTACAAAAATTTCGCTATTTAGCCGCTTTCATGGTTATTTAGAGTAATTAAAACTAGTTTTATTTGATTAAATTCTATTTGAAGCAAAAAGTATTTTAATTCTAACATACTTGCTAAGACAATACAGGTAATTTTAGAAGAAACTTTTTCTTTATAATAAAGACATTTTATTATCATGTCCAATTATGGTATTATACTGAACGTTCTAAATAAAAATTAATTAACTCTTAACATCTATGAATCTACTTCATTTTATTTTCTTAAAAACTGTATTAGAAAAATAGAAACTATGTATAATATCAATTACAAAAGAATTAATACTCTACTTAAAATTGTATTACGGTACACCATATAATTGGTTATTATTGGTTATGGTTATTTGTCTATTTGTAATAGAATAAATGCACTGATATTTTAGGTATTTTAACAAAACTGTTTATTTTCTATGAATGGGTTCAATTTATTATATTAAAATTTAATAAGAAAGTTATATGACTAAATAGCATTTAGTCGTTTAACTTAAAGGATGTCTAAATTTTATTTTAACGAATATCATTTTAATGTTTACCTAACATGATTATAAGAAATAAGCTCTTTAATTTACTAATGGATACAGTAAGAGATTGATAGTGTTAGTTGGTATTATTTTCAAGTCGGCTATACATGTCCAAGAGGATAATTAAATTTTCAATATCGCCTGACGTTTGATTCGGCAGATATAATTCCTTAATGAAGACGTATTTGGGGAAAATAGTAAAATAAAAAAATGAAATCCTTATTAACCCATTACTGGCCAAGACAAGAAAAAAAACATTTTAAACATTTTTTTTGTATTAAAGTAAACTCAGAACACAGTAATTAAGATACATTTTTGGTACAAGAAAATTAGGTATTATTTTTAACAAAAAAATATATGGGTGCATGTACGCACTTTGGCGAAAAGCAGGTTATTATAAAATTAAAATACTAGTCTCTTGTATGAAAAATATCAAAGCAATCACGATGAAAATGCTCATTACATTTCTTACACAAGTAAATTGTATTAGTTTTGCAAAGTCGATACTTTTTTCTTGCACTCTTAGCATTTCGAATTATAATGTGCCCAATATTGTCAAATCTTATGTCACCTGGTAAAGCTGATTTAGAAGGTCTTCCATAAGACGAGTTGGATTTTGCTGAAGTGAAAGCCTCATTGTGGGTGTCTTCTTTTTGTCCTTCGTATTTCAGCAGAGACAGCGCTAAACTTGAACGAAATTCCAGTTGGGAAATTTTGGTTTCATTTGCGATATTGAATATAGTATCAACAACATTGGTGAATAATGGCCACCACCACTTTTTACCTCTAATACCAATGCGATAATTGACAATACAATTGTCCTGAAGGTCTACCCCACCCATGAGTTGGTTGTACTCATGAATCACTTTTGGTTGATTGATAAGCATTTCTTTACGCTCTTTGCGGTTGTAACTTTTGGCTTTAGTGACTGGTAAGACACTACAGAAATTGGTCATAACAGTAACTACAGAGTGGTCATTCCACCGAGTAACCAAAACTTTAAGTTCGAATCAAAAGCGGAAGTGAAAGAGCCTCTTTGTGTCTTACCTCATTTTGACTATAGATATCTAAAAACACAAATTCAAAACTCTAAAGCACAACTAAGAAGTACCGCTACGATTGCTGGCAACCAACTGAGAGATGTATCAACGAGTCAAATAATTTTCCGTCAACATGCGAATCGTGTCTCAACCTGCATGAAACCGTTAACGTCCTTCAAAAAATGCCATGCTGCAGTAACCAGTGCGGTCGAGCACCTTGGCACCGGGCGCGCGCTTTTACCTATGTATTAGCCATAGGTGCGTATACGCATCCGTTACAAAATACCTGTCATTCTAGCTGTCGTTTTCAAACTGTAGATATAAAGATGTGTATATAGCAGCATATATATTTTTAATGTTTGGGTGATGAGGTATTTAACGAATTTTACCCATTCTTGAAATTGTATTAGCATATTTTCATTAATTATTCCTTTAGTTGCTTGTACACTTATTTATTACAAAAGGAGGCTGTTCTCAGACAGAAATATATTAACTGGCAAAAACTGGCTCTTAAACTGAATAGAATAGAAGATGAAAATTAAAAAAAACATTTATGTGCACAATTATAGGAAGCGATAATTTTAAAATGTAATAATAAAATTTGATGATAAATAAATACACCTAATGCAGAAATATATATACAGGGATGATTTGACGGACGGTCAGATTTAAAATGATACAAAGAAGACATATTTTAAATATACACTGCGAGAAGAAATATATAACAAAAAAATAATTAGTACCCAAAAAAATAATTATTTGAAGGTGTGCACAAAAACCAAAAATACGGATTTTTTTTAATTAAAAAAAAAATTAAAAAATTTAACTTTTTATTGGATCATAATTTAACATAAGATTTTAGCCTGTTAAAAAAGCAACCCTTGCGACATAATGTATAAAAAAAAATATTTTTAAAAGTTTGCGTTTACGCACCTTTGGCAAGTAATGGGTTAATGGTAAAATGTCAGTACTATTTCGTTAGGAATATAAACACAACGCAAATTTTGGAGGATATACATCAAACACCGAGCAACAATGCTCCTTCGAAGTTCACGATGGGTTGCTCGCTCTAAACGTGGTGACATGAGTCTGTATGACAAAGATAGTCTTGAACCATCAAACCCATTACTATTGTATAAGTCGTTGAAGTACTTTATGATGTTGTATTACATAATCCTGTCAGAGATCATACTCAATTTCAAATATTGAGAAACGTTTTGCAGATTTACAACTTTCACAATATTGTAAGTACACCAACTCGGGGGGATTACATTCTTGACCATTTTTTCATCATAATAGAAGTCATACAAAAATATTAGTTGTAGACAATCATATATCTGATCACAGAACAGTGCTGGTAAACGTTCCTCAACTATTTAGTGCTCTTAATGGGTGTCCCATAGTTTACAAAAGGAAATTTAACAAGCAGAATGTGGATCGCTTTGCTTCTGACTTGATGTGTGAAGACTGGAGCTGTGTATGATCATTCCAATTTTCAAGAATGTTTTGATAGATTTACTAGTATTTTTCTGTATTATTTTAATCTGCACTTTCCCATACAAAGATGGTCGTACACGCAAATAAGCGTTGGGTTAATAGTGACGTGATTGCATCGTCAGGCGAACTGAAGTCTTTATATTACCTTCAGTTAAAATATTCGGTGCTAAAAGATTCCTATAAAAAAGCTAAGATTGAACACCAACATTCGGTAGATCATACAAAGCGGATATATTATCAAAACAAAATATACTTAGTTCAGAGAACCCACACAAAACAGCTTGGCTGTTATCAAGGAATTACCAAATGCTGTACCTGATGGATCCAACTATAAATTAAAAAAAAAAGAACAAATTACTTTTCAACCCGATCAGAATAGCTCAGCATTTTAATGAATACTTCTTATGTGCCCCTTTAAATAATATCTCAAACCAGTCAACAAACAATACTACTAATAATAATTCTCCCCAAAGAGTAAACAAAACCAGTTTCTTAGAGCCAATATCTTTCCACGAACTTTCCTATATCATATTAAATAAATTAGAAAATTCTCATTCTTTGGTACTTATGAAATTCCATCATTTGTGATCAGGGCGATTTATACTTCTATTATACCTGTTTTATCATACCTCATTAATATGTCCCTCGAGCAAGGAAAATTCCCACATATTTTAAAAACTACTAAATTAGTTCCCATTCATAAGGGTGGGGATAAATCATCTGTCGGAAATTACAGGCCGATTGCACTTACATCCTGTTTTTCAAAAATATCTGAATATTGCTTCTTAGATAGATTAAATGATTTTTTGGATAAAAATAATATACTGAGCAACTACCAACATGGCTTTAGGAAAGGGCGTTCAACTACTACCGCCCTTAATGCTTTTTATAATTTTATTGATTTAAGTAAGGCTTTCGACTGTGTGGACCACAGTCTTTTGATAAGCAAGTTAGAAATCTTGGGGATTAAAGGTGTTGCTCGCAATTGGATCAAATCTTTTCTTGTGGGTAGGAGGCAATATGTTAATATTACCTATCGCAGTTCTAATAGTATAAGTAACCATACCTCTGAGATGATGACGAGTAGCAGAGGTGTGCCTCAGAGTTCAGTACTGGAACCAGTGATATTTCTGCTTTTTATTAATGACCTTCCGCAAATTGTTACAGACACTTTCATCACAATTTATGCTGACGATATTGCACTGGTTACTGCTGCTTCAGATGACCAGATTCTTACAAAAAAATGCAACAATATATTGAACATTATTTGTGAATGGTTTGTGAAAAACAAGCTCATTTTTAACAATTCCAAAACCACATTATAAAATTCCATCCTTATCAATTTCAGGCGGATAAGGAGTTTTATTTGAATCTGGATCTTAACGGTAACAAGCTGGAGAGAAGTGAAAATTTCAAGTTTTTGGGGGTTTGGATGGATGAAATGTTAAGTTGGAGGCACCATTGTGAAACGTTATTAGCGAAACTGAGCTTTTTGTTACTTGTTTAGATCCTTAAAAGCAATTTTGACTCAACAGCAGCTGATAAGCTTGTACCATGCTTACATTGCAAGCAGATTAAGGTACGGTATTGGGTTTTGAGGTACATCGGTATTGGCCGGTGATATTTTCATATGTCAAAAGAAGATTGGACGATCTACAGCTGGTATAGGGCCCCTATACTCTGCCATGTATAGAGGACCTGGCAAATCATGTACATAACAATAAACATATTTATACAGTAAACCGTGATATGCGTGGTATCAGTACGAGATCTGGGGATGATTTTCCAATACCTAAATCCATATTGAAATTACACCATTACTCTCCCCAGGTGCTCGCATAAATAACATATAATAAATTACCTTCAAATATCAAGCATCTACAGCCCAAACACTTTAAATATCAATTGCATCAAATTTTGTCTGTGAATGCTTTTTACTCCCTACAGGCTTTTTAGGATTCAATTTTAGACTATAATTTTACATACTATGTTTGCATGTAGCTAGTTTTAAGTTCTAAACCTTTATTAACAGCAACAATAACATTTAGCCTTTATATTGAGTGATCTTTATATTTGTATTTGAACTTTTTATCTTATTTATATTTTGTAACATGACTTGTCCAACGTACCTAAGTATAACTTGTGGATCAATAAACTATTCTATTCTATAAATAAATATTGAAAATGAAAGAGATTGCGAAAAATGTGTGCATATCTACTAGATGTATAAATCACATTTTGCATGTCGAATTAAACACATCTAACCTCGCTGCCAGGTGGATGCCGCGTAGACTGAATCAAGAACGTAAAAGAGTGCAAATATTCAACGATAAGTTGAAACTCTTTAACATCAAACATGTAGATTTTTGGGATCGCTTTGTTACTGTCAATGAAACTTGGCTCTATTACATTGTACTGGAATCCAAACATCAAAGTAGGCCAAGATGTTTTCTTCGGCTGAAAAAGTACTTATTCCCAAAAGTCATGCTGTTTCTTGCTGGAAAGATTACATCCAGCCAACTGTACTACTGTGAGAGTAAGAACAGTTCATCAAGAGATCGAAGAAGAACAAAGAAACCTAAACGTTCGAATGATTAAATACGTACTTTATTACATACTAGCAGTCAACGTACGGCGTTACCCATGACATGTTTATTATTATGATTGTTCTCGGATTTACTCTTTAATAATATATTTTCAAACGCAATCGAAAATCCTGCTGCTTCTAAGTGGTTGATGACGAATGTAGAAAACTTGTGTGTGTATGATAATCCATTTCAATTTTACTGATAATTTATAATAATATAGAAAGCAAAATAATAAATATTTATTGATGTGCCGGCGGCATTCAAAATATACGTAAATTTATGACTCATAAAATAGGGAAAATAATAATAATAATCTTTATTAGCAATTGCTATTAAAATATATCTACAAATAGAAACTTAGAAACTAAAACTTTTTCTGTAATATAGGTACTTACGGACTAATTGTTCAAATATTCTAATGTTCTTAAAAAACTTAAAAAACTACAATTTAATCATTACTGAGCGAATCAATCCTACTTCCAAACTAATTGCTACATATATTTAATTTTCGTTTTTACGAATATATACGTAGTATAAGGAAGTATTGTGATGATGAAAATTTTCGACCTCGAAATTTTTGCAGATGTCCACGTTTTGAAGTCCCCTGATACCGAAAAAGTGGTTTTAAAAAATGCCTGAGTGTTTGTCAGTGTGTTTGTGAGTATGTGTGTGTGTGTGTGACCACGATAGCGGTCAAACGACTATAGATATCAATTCCAAATTTTGTATTTGCGAATATAATCTCGCTCTTGAGATCTGATTGCAGTAAAATCGATAGACCGGAAGTAGTAGTTTACTTCAGTGAAAAAATCGAATTTTGCCAATATTTCGTCAACTACTAAGTTTAAACAAATTTATAAAGAATTCAAATGTACTCAAAATTAAATTTGTGAAAATTTTTTTTAAAAAAGTTTTTCGAAATTCCTACCGGAATCACAAGTCTTTTACTCTTATCGGAATTCTGCTTTTTGCGAATAATTTGCAAGTCATGTTTTCTAGGCAGGTACGTTACGAGTATAAAAGTATTTAAAACATAATTTTCAATACTTTTTGTATTAAAAAAATTTCAAAATTCGGACCAGAAGTAATACTTTAACTCTTATCGAATAGTGACTTTTTGCAAATATGTCGTAAATTATGCATTCTATATATATTTATTATGAGTACAAAAGTATTTAGAGCTTGATTTGCAATATTTTTTGTATACATGAAATTTCAAAATTCGGACCGGAACTAACACTTCTACACTAAGCGAGTAGCACCTTTTTTTCGAATATCTTGCAAAATATGCATTCTATAGAGATTTATTAAGAGAATAGAAGTACATATAATTGGATTTTGAATTATTTTTGAATAAAAAAATACTTTAAATTTTATAATTTGAAACGCTCATACGTATAAGAAAGTTGTGTGGTGTCCACACCTCATTTTTATTTATCTACTATTCGTTTATAATGTATACAGTCTCTATCAAACGCTGTGTGATTAGTGTCAATATCCATTTTAAATTTATCATTTGTTCTTACACAATTTATATACTTATATGCGCTATCACATTTGTTGCACATTTATAACATCTAACTTTTTGTAGGTGTCCATACGCCTTACATTTTTTTCCATCCTACATTTATTTGTGCCCTGTCTAATCGATAATAACTATAATACATATTTACAATGTCTAATTTAATTTCAATTAAAAATTCACTTTTCATTTTGTAAACTCTTCAACATTTGTTGACTTTTTGATGTTTAAACTTGAGAAGTGGTCAATGAAAGTGAATATTCTTTCTCGACGGTCTTTCGTATTCCATAACACATTACTCGATAATTGTAAACGTCCATTTTTGCTATATTCACTATTTAATGTTCTCATTTCGGAGCATTTATCTTATGACAAAACACGCCCTATTGCACGACTGACGCAATTCCGTCTGCAAAATCCGACGTTTTCCAGCAAGTGTCATCACTAATTGAAATTGACAGATAATTTGGATAGTTCATAACCTGCAATTTAGTTTTCGTGGGATTGCCAACGTTAATGAAACGTCAGATATTCTCCATTCAATCTGATGTTTCCTGTAACATAAACCTAACCAACCTAAGGTATCCTTGTCAGCTGTGCCGAGCGACCTCCATTTGAATGTCAGTATATCACGTAGACTTCAGACGCTATTCTGCCCGTCAATTGTGACGTTTCCCGGTAAGTGTTATAGCGTACTGAAATTGACTAGGGACTACTCAAAATAACACAAAACATTAGTTAAAAACCATTCTAGATTAAATTTTAAAATTTGGGCTTTAATGTGCATTGAGTCACCATTTCGACTACCTGTGTGCCAAATTCCAGGGCGCTAATAGGGATACATTCGTTTATATATCACACATGCGCACTCACACAAGCACTTCCTTATATAAATATAGTTTTTTTATGTTTTTTAAAAGAAAATGCACTTAGATAAGTAAGGTTAAAATCTTTCCAAATAGGAAGTTGTCGTTTATTAGCTTTTATGTTTGTTTAACCTATTTCTGTCAATCTAAGACTTTCTATGTTTCTATACTATAGACGCACTAATGCGGATGAGATCATAACAACTAATTGCTGTACGTTATTGAGAGCTACTGTTTACTTATGAGATGATGATATTCTAGCTATTTCTCATCACTGAACAAATCTATCTTTTCTATACGTACAACTCATACGTATGTTTTAAATCTTCAATTAGATCTTGAAATAATGCACATCCTACTTCAGTCTTTGTGGTTTTAATTGAAAACGGATGGTTGTTCTATCATGTGTCAATTAATTATTGTTGCTGGTCTGTTGGGGATGGGGGGACAAAACCGGACACTTGAGACAAAAATGAAACAAGTACATTTCGGTTTTCTTTGGTATATACAACATGTGTGGCCACCACACGACTTTCTTATACGTATGAGCGTTTCAAACTATACAATTTTAAGAATTTTTTTATACAAAAATTATTCAAAATCCTATTCTAAGTACTTCTATTCTCTTAATAAATCACTATAGAATGCATACTTTGCAAGATATTATCAAGAAAGTGCTACTCGCTAAGAGTAAAAGTGCTACTTCCGGTTCGAATTTTTAAATTTCATGTATACAAAAAATATTGCAAATCCAGCGCTATTCGATAAGAGTAAAAGTGGTACTTCCGGTCTGAATTTTGAAATTTTTTGTATGCAAAAGATATTGAAAATTATGTTTTAAATACTTTTATACTCGTAACGTACTTGTCTAAAAGGCATGACTTGCGAGATATTCGCAAAAAACTGATTTTCGATAAGAGTAAAAGGCCTACTTCCGGTTGGAATTTAGAAAAAAATTTTAAGATAATTTGTCTCAAACTTACTTCTAAGTACATATGAATTCTTTATAAATTTGTTTAAACTTAGTAGTTGACGAAATATTGGCAAAATTCGATTTTTTCACTGAAGTAAACTGCTACTTCCGGTCTACAGATTTTACTGAAAAACTAATCAGATATCAAGAGGAAGATTATACATGTAAATACAAAATTTGGAATTGATAGCTATAGCGGTTTGACCGCTATCGTGGTCACAGACACACAGACGGACAGACAGACACTCAGACATTTTTTAAAAGCCACTTTTTTGGTATCAGGGGACTTCAAAACGTGGACATCTACAAAAATCTCGAGGTCGAAAATTTTCATCATCACAATACTTCCTTATACTACGTATAAGAAAGTAATATATTTAATATACAAGAGAAAAAAACATTTTTATAAACTTTGCATTGTCCGATTTTGCTCCAATCATGGGGCCGCTGGATGGGGCAAAACCGGACCTACCATTACCTAAGAGTAGCTACACTTGTTGCATCTAAAAGCATGCAAACAATCGTCTGGTAGACCAGTGCATCCCTCATGAGCCCATTTTGCGCAATTCAAACATTGCACTCACCCGTCATTTTTGGAAGTTGCAGCATATGTTTCTTTGCAGTATAAGCAACGTTCATCTTCGTCATCTATTGGTTCTTCATTTTGGTCTTCGTCAGAACTTGAAACTGTTTTTTCTGTCAAACAGTCTACTTTCCATCAATTTGACGTACTCAACAAGTTCTGCTTCTAGAGCATCTGTAAAGGTTTTCTTAAAATTGTCCATGTCTGGAAAAGAAGAAACTACCATTGGAAATCTAACAAATTATTAAAACTATCTTTTAACGCAACCTCAACTAAACTACTAGACCCATTCCTTAATTTCTTCACTCTATCTTCTAGTGTCGAATTTGGAACCCCGTAAGATTGTGAGGCTTGTAAACTTATTTCTTTCTTATTGACTGTTCGATCTACTTTTTGCATGCTGTCTGTACATAAATCCTGCGTGCTTGTTTTTCTTTTATAATTCCTCATTGTGGAATATTTTACTGAAATGACGCCTGAAATTAAAGTAGCAAAATGGTAGGTGCTAACTGACTTAGCACGACCGGACATGTCCAGTCTTGCCCTGTCCGGTTATACCCCACGGTACTAAATGTAAAGTAATTCGATATTACCAAGCGATGGTGGCTGTGTCTAGACTTAAGTTCGACCATTATCTGCGAGATGGCAGTACAATGTATTACTTTATAAAGGTGTCCCATTGTGCCCCGTTATCCGATTGGCCCCCCGTCACCTTTATATCCTATTTACATTTATACTTTTTACTATTTAAAGATTAATTATACTGTATTATTTGAACTTCTTGAGTTTAATTGCTATTCCTGTTTAGATGCTTATATGCAAAAGCATGCGGAGCATTTAGAGACCCGCACTTTCGCACCAACAAGTAGCTACAGAGGCATTGTTTTTGATTTTCGCTTTAAAAATTAAACGAATTCGAGTTAATTTTGAAATGATGTCACCTGTTTGGACCAAAACATCTAGCCAGTATTAAAAATGAAGTTACATCATATTCCATACAGACCTTTTGCGGAGGGCAATTGGTGATATTGATACTGGCTCCTTGCATAAACCCTAATATAACAGCTGCTGTATTGCAATGAGCATTGTTTTGCTAAAATATGCAGTAATTTAGTCCTGATACCAGAACTTCGTACATGTTCTTTTGACCAATTAAGTAGCTTTAAAGGTATCCTAAAGAAGTTCTATTATTATGATAATTCTACCGAAAAATTCAGAAATTGTCTTGATTCTCTTCAACCTTTGACTCTTCTATGACCATCATAAAACCTCACACAAAAACGAGATTAGTCTGAATAAATGATATTAATGAAATCATAACAATAACGTAAACAATTTTTGAGAGTTAATACAAACGGTTGTGTAGATAATCCAACAACACAACAAGTAGTAACTACAAAGTGGAATTGCGCTTGTTCACTTCTTTGTGGGATATACTGTACATCCAAAACTAATCACTATATACATTAATATTTATGTTTGCGTTTTGATCATCTGAAATATTCATGTTCATTCATTCCATATAAAAGATTTTCTAGCAAAGAAAATAGAAATATATTTCCAGGCTTACTATTTAAATGTACCAGTAAAGCAATAAGAAGAACGATGCTATTTTATAAACTAGCCAAATCATTTTGTGACATGTCACAGTGAACTTTCAACATTTAATTAGATCAAAAATTACTTATTGTTTGGTACGAGGAGGAACTGAAACATGAATCGGCTTTTCTTGATTAAATGTAGTACCCATTACTCTGTTTATGGAAGTTAATTAAGATGTATTTATACTGATTGCAGTTAACTATACGTTGCCGCACGTCGCATTCTTCTTTACTGGACAAGAAAAGAAAAAAGCGTGTACCTCATTGTTTAACCGGAAAGAAACTTTTTTTGCTAATTGAATTTATCAGCTTGAACTGGTTAAACCTTTTTCCAGAAAAAAAAGAAGAAACGAAAATTACACCTGGATAAATGCTGACAGTTATGTTGTATATACCAAAATGTAAATAGAAAGTATATGAAGAGGTTTGCTTTTGTAAATGCATTGACGGTAAATGATTGGATATATCTATACATTTATGTATATATGTATTTAACATAGCAAATATGTATAGCAAGCAAAATAATCACAACGTATAATTTCTTCAATTAAAAAAAAATTAAAATTAACATACAATATTGTGGGTGTTACCAACAAATAATCGCATGTCAATTAAAAATACGCTCCAGCATTAAAATAAAAGTATAACAGGAGAAAACATTTCAAATAGTTTATTAGTGGGCGTTTCATTGTTAGATAGTCCTTAAATAAACACTAACAGTTATCAACCTATAGTAAATAGATTAATAGGTGGACTATCAATCTAGAACAGTGTCTATTCTAACTTCTATCATTGAAATCTGTGCAAAAAAAAATTGTAACGTCAAATTAGATAGTTAACGTTTGTACCAAAGAATTCAGAGTGATTTTATCTTATATAAAATATATGAAATGTCGTACTTTTACTTTCTTATACGTAGTATAAAGAAGCATTGTGATGACGAAAATTCTCGACCCGAGACTTTTGCAGATGCGCACGTTATGACTAGCGTCTAAGGACAGCATCAAATTCTTATTCCAAAACTGCACTTGTGCATCAAGGTTCTGTTTCTATTCTTTTCATAATATCTTTTCATGCTATAGAAAAGGAGCACTTAAAAACAAATTTCGTACCTGATTTAATTAAAATTATTGATATCATGCATGGAACAAATTGATGCTTTAAAACAATTGGTAGCTCCAATGGTCCCGTCTTTAACGACAATACAAAATAAGAAGCCGGTAATAAAAGAAAAACGAGAATAATAAAAAGATAAGTCCTCCAGCGAGGGTTGTTTTCAACAAAGAAAAAAAGGAAAAAGTGAACTATCGAGGACGTATTTTTATGTTATATACCTAGCCATAAAAAAAAGCACATAAGAGAACAAAAAAATTTTATTTTTCTACATAACTCCCTTCAACACTAATACACTTATTCCATCTTTTTTCCAGTTGCCCCATACCGTCAGAAAAAAATTGCTTCGGTAACCCCGCAAAATATTCTTCAACAGCTTCTTTGAATTCTTCATCAGAAGCAAAACGCTTTCCTCTGAGATGCTTTTTAAAATTTTTGAATTAGAAGAAGTCTGACGGAGCTAGGTCGGGGCTATAAGGTGGATGCCTTAACTCTATAAACCCACAGTCATTGATTATCTGCTGAATTTTGTTTGCCTTATGAACCCGACAATTGTCGTGCAGCAACATGTTTTTTTGTGAATAAGAATGCGGGCGTTTTTCCTCCAGGGCAGTTTTTAAATTTTTAATTGTGTTTCCGTAGGCCTCTCCATTTATGGTAAACCCTCTCGGCATAACTTCAATAAGCACAACTCCTTCAGTATCCCAGAAAACTGTTGCCATCAGTTTTTTTCCAGAAAATTGTGTCTTGACCTTTTTTGATGGTGGAGAGCCCTTATGAACTAACTGCATGGATTCTTGTTTAGTAGGAGGGTCCCAGTAATATACCCAAGTCTCATCTCCGGTAATAATTCGAGATAAAAATGTTTTGTTCCTCTCCAACTTGACCAAATTTTCTTGAGAAACTTCTTTTCTACACAGTTTTTATTCAGGTGTAAGCAATCTGGGTATCCACCGTCTATATACCCAAATCGTCATGCAAAATTTTGAGAACACTTGTTTCGGATATACAGACTTCGTTGGCAATGACAGAGATCTTTACACGCCGATCTTTCAGTACCAAATTTTCAACTTTTCGCACAATGTTTTCAGTTCGAGCTTCAACGGGTCGTCCGGGCTTTGGGCCATCATTGATTGACTCTCGGCCCCATCGAAAGAGTTTAGACCAATATTTTACTTGGAAATAAGACGGTGTATCTTCGCCATATACAGCAACCATTCTTTCATGAATTGCTTTTGGACCATTGCCTTCCTTTGTCAGGAACTTTATTACGCTGCGATGTTCAACTTTAGTTTCACTCATTTCATCGAGAAATGGACCGTCTCAAATCTCTATACACAGCATAAACTAAACACAACTTAGCACATGTACTTCTAACAGTGACACCAATTTTTCAAAAATTTGTTTGACATCGTCACTCTTTTTTTTCATGGCTAGGTAGATAACATAAAAATACGCCCACGTATCAATTTAAAAAAAATGTGCTAAGGGGGAAGTATAAAATGCATTATTTGCTAGCCTAGATCCTAAATAATATCGAATTTTAATAATAAACTTATATGATAAGTAGCTATGTTTGCATTTTTGACTTATTTTTTTTTATTCTGTTTATTGTTTTATTAATTATACAGTTAATGAACGAAATTTGTAGTAGGTAGAGCTAGGATAATTAGGCAAATTGCCTTATTTGCCTTTTTGCCTCTTTTTGCCTTTTTTGCATCTTTTTTAGGATTTTGCCTTTTTTAGTAATCTCCTGTTTTTTTGCCTTTTTGTGCCTTTTATTACACACTAAATTAAAATTTTAAGAAATTTAGTTCTTAAATTTTCAGTTAAAAAAATCGTACTAGCAATTTTCCTAGAAAAACGCACATAATAAATTTCTGAAATAAATTGTAAAAAACCATATACAGCTTATGTAATGGAAGATTTGATATAGCAAGTTCAAAATACGTCAGAATTGCAACGTCGCTGAAAATGGAGACAATTTTATATGAACGTGCGTTGATGAAACAACAACTATACATATAGCAAATATAATTGTTGGTAAATTAGTAACAGATGAAGCAGAAACGCCCTATTTGTTGGCCTCAAAGCAATTGGAAAGTACAGACCACCAAACAGTTGCAAAAATTTTTAACGATAGCATGCGTAAGTGTAGTTATCTTTGTTGTAGACAGCTGTATGCATATTTCTTTTGTTTTAGACATACTATATCCAAATGAAGTACCTGACTAAAAAATTTTACTTTTACTTAGTGACGCTGCACCTTACATGGTAAAAGCAGCAACTTGCCTCGCTCACACAGTACATCGGGTTGGCGAGTATATTAGAGAACAATTTATGACAGTTAATAAATTAATTTCGTCAACAAAAAAAGTACGTTCATAATAATTTTATCTGATTATATAATTATATTTCCTGTTTTTTAAAGCTGTTTTTAAAAGCGCCTTTATGGGAAGCGGATTACAAAAATAAAGATCCAGGGAATTCCACTACCGCCTGTACCAATCGTCACTAGATGAGGAACGTGGGTATCTGCATGCGACTTTTATGCAACTAATTTTACAGCAATTAAACACGTATTAGACATATTAACATTTTGTTATATAAAGTTATATTTCGAATCACGATATGATACGTGTAAAGAAAGATAGCAAACATGCATAAATTTATTGTTTTAATTACTTGCCAACTAATACATATTCTTTTACAGGTTGTATTCTCATTTGATGCTTCAAATTCCTATGCCAGCTTAAAATCACAAGAAGCCTTTATTGACAGTGAGGTATTATATGCCTTAACGTATATTCAAACCAATTTCTCTTGGTTGCCCCACGAAATAAAGAAATTAGAAACAGTTGGACTGACTCTTGTGGAATCCATAGATATTGTACAAAAGGCAGTGGATCTCACATCGAGCGCCGCAGGACCAGCAGGAATAAAAATAAAGGATAAACTTAAAGCTGTTTTGCAAAAAAATCCTTCTTTAGAAGAGTTAAAAATAATCTCCGGAATTCAACAAGGGATTTCCACTCGAAATTCTATATTTGGTATACTGTCACCACAACAAATGTTTGTTTTACAATAATTAATAAATTTGAATTTGAATTTTTAACCATTTTCGGATGTTGCCACTGTAAAAGTTGGAGTACCGCAGGAATCTACTTTGGGGCCGTTAATGTGTATTAGATACATTAGATACTTTTAAAAGGGTCTAATTTTCTATTAAATTCGTTATAGTACAACTCTTGCAGTAATATGCCGGTTTTATTCCACAATTGTTTCAATAACGTCTTCTTTACAATCTTATTTATTAACCTTTTCATATTAAATCCCCAGTCTTTCTGTTTACCAACTTTGTGACTGGTGTATTTTCTTATACTTTGTAACTCTGTTATTCGCAAAATGAATGGAATTGTTTCCATATCGAACTATTACTAAATATTGACTTTTTGCACGAATTATGTTTAATTTGTGTGTTTATATCTGCAACTGATGCTGAACTAAATGGCCTATGGTTCATTTCTTATAATTTACAGTAAAACTGACGACAGATGACAAAACTAGAAAACACGTTGAAATTTTGCCTACCAACGAGAATAACAAATTGGTACCAACAAACAGAATGACAATATTGACATTTATCTTGTAATGAATAAAACGGATTATTATTATACTTGTTATTTAATGATTTATTCTGCCGTTGTATATAAAAGAAGTTTTTTTAACTCTTAACTTATTTTGAGTATACATACTATATTCTTGTTCAAAAAGCATCGAACGTAATAAACTCATCATTAATTACGAAGATTATGACGTGATATTAATTAATGCAGATGTATATAATTACTGAGACGGCCATTTGCATATTATTCCACTTCCTCTCGAGGTAGTACGTAGGTACACGCGCTCTTAAAATGCATCTCGGAGCATTGCGCGCGGGCAACAAGCAGACATCAACCTAATTGGTTGCGTGATGACAGTGAAAAAAATATGTTAATGTAATCATGGTCTACTAAGCTCTCTTCAACTGTACGTATACAAAATAAATTTCAATGAATCACGATTAAAGAAACATTCCGAGATAATGAATAACTTTCACTTTATATACAGTGACTCAGAGGTAAAACCGTGAAAGATTAACCCTAGGAGTTCCAAGACAAAATCCGTTGCATGCATTCTCAAGTAGGGTTTCCAAGTCCCGGAACCAAAAGGCCTTCGGGACTTCGGGACTTAATTCTAAGTCTCGGTGGTAGTCCCGGAAGTCCAGAAATCGAGATACATTTTATTAATTGCGTAATTGCGCTAAGAAAACAAAAAAAAAGTGATTTAGTATTTTTTATTATAATATTAGGTATTGGGCTTTAACAACATTACAAAACAAGAACAAAAAATACTATGAACAATGAACACTAAACACTATCTTAAAGAGAAAAATTTCCATTAATTTATAGAAGTAGATATTATTTTATAAAATAACAAAACAAATATAATTTTTTAAAATATGACTGCAGCGCTACAAGTTGTTGTTGCAAACGATTCAGCTACTGAATGTGGCCTTTCAGATTGAAGGCTTATAGGTGGTATTTTCAAAAAGTGCCATTTCGCCTTCGATTATTTCAATTAATTCATTTTGACTGGTTTTGGCTGACGATATTGGTACTGCTCCTGTTGACACAGACATTTCATTTTCTGAGCTGTTCCATCGGGTTTTGCAATCTACAATAAGATTTAGTTCCTTGTTGTGTTTTTCTTTCACATAGTTCTGCAGAACAGTTTTTTTTAATGGAGAGCGGTGGAATAATTTAACAATTTTTCTTACTTGGCTTACTAGTGTTGCAATCATTTGTTAACTAAAAAATACTTGTTCATAATCTTCAACTAACTCAAGAACCTCTACTTTAATATTGTCGTTATCATAATCATCCTCATCACTGCTACCATAAGCATTATCACTACTATCACCACCATTGTCAAAATCTGGTTCTGGAATTTTTTGCATATTTTTAGAATATGATGGCAATAACTCACGTTGAATGCCATGAGCAAAGCACTGTTACTGGAGAAGCTGTATTAATTTTCCCAATTTCACCATTGCACTGACAACACCTGTGGTGGCAGAAACAACGTCGTCTTTCATCGTTAATCTAATTTTTTTAAGTTTTGTTTCAACAAGGTTAACACATGTTTCTGCAGGCATAGATCTTTTAGCAGGTACTAGTCCTATATTCCAATTCTTAACTCATTGCTCATCTAAACATCCATGAATGTTAATATTGATATATCGTTTGTTGGTTGTGGACGTCCATTCATCGAATATTAAATTGAACGACCGTTTTGTCGCAGGACTTTTATTTCATTAGCGAAATTGTCGAAGACCTTTTCGCAGTAGATTAAAACTCTATTTTTTATTGTTGAATGAGATGAAAAATTTAGAAATCCCCTTGCCTCCGATCCTTTTCTTTGATCCCTAGACGTAATAGAAACTCTACATGGGAGTCCATCTAGTGCTGCCATTCGAGCGATGATAGCATCTAAAGAGTTGTCTTCCTGGTTTGGATTCACAAGGAAATAATCCGTTAGCTTTCTTTCTTCTTTTTTGGACCATTTGGAAAGAATAAGATAGGAAGGAAGAGGAGTGTCCTTCTTCGTTGATGCCAACAATTTCGGCTTGGACAACGTGGGCGTGGACGATATTTGCTGCTGGTAATAGTGACTGAATGGCTGCACCGAATTTTTTTTTGTGCGCTGCATAGTACTTGTGTAGTCCTTTTGCCGAGACACCTTTAGTCATAATAATTTTGTGGGGGCATAATAATTTACATTTTGCCGTTTGTTTATCTGTCGATATTAAAAAATGTTGCCATATTGACTTTGGATCAATATTTATTTTTAAGTGTATCGTGTCAAATCAGAAATCATTTTAATTGAAATGCTGACAGCTGGTGTGCAGTTACTAAAAAACTAAAAATTATATTTAACATTTTTTACCATTAACATACCTCAAATTATTTGCGGGACTTTTGAGGTACCGGGACTTCGCAATGGTCCTGGGACCAAAATTCTTTTATGAAATCCCGGAACCATGCCGGGGCCAAACGCCGGGACTGGAAACCCTATTCTCAAGGAAGGAACCTTTATTATTACTATTATAATTATGCCAGTCACCAACCTTTTAGCGGGTTGGTGATTGCCATAATCTAGTTAGAAGTGTTACGTGTAAATGTGTATTAAATCATCTTTAAAATAATGCCTTAATTCACTAATTTGTAATTATGTAGGTATCTACTAAAAAACTGAAGTGACTCACAATGATATTTCGGACCATTCCGCACAGAAAATACAGTTTTATTTTTCTAAAGATTTATCTAACAAGAAGAAAATACAGTATAAAAGGATAAATGACAGATAGAGTATAATGCCAGTAGTGAGTTTTTGGGTAGAGAGAGCTGGTTGGATGTTTTTGCTGCTTCGAATTCTTTATAGCAGTAGTATGCTTTCATTGGCATAATTATGTACAATTACGAATTGGCATTTCCTACGATTAGCAAACATATAAATATTGATCAAAACAATGGCAGGGCTTGGATTACGCAAGGGATTCGGATTTGATCACAAAAACGGAAGTATTTATATTCACTATTATCTAGCAGTAATGAAGAAATGATTGACTATAATAAACATATGGAAAAGTAATTGGAAATGCTAAATTATTGGATAACAACAATATTATGATAAATTCAAAAAATAAAGCCAAATTAGCATGGAATATTATTAACTTAAAACAGAAAACCAAAAACAACTACGATATAACGCTTAAAATTGAAGACTAAGTAGTATCTAATCCGCATGAAGTAGTAGAACATTTTAATAAGTATTTTTGAAGATTAACGAATAGCATAGGTGGTACACGATATGCCACGTAAAGTAACGCAGAGTTCAATCAACACACATTCCTCCTACACCCAATTGATAAAGAGGAACTACGTAAAGTGGTCATAAGTATTAAAAGTAAACGTTCTTTGTATTGCGACAATATAAATGCCCAGCTACTTACTCATTGGGTTGATGAGGTTATGCTACCGTTAATGACATTAATCAATGAGTCGTTTGTGGAGGGTTTTTTCAGGCGCGGTTGAAAATAGCAAATATCAAGCTATTATTTAAAAGGGTATCAAAGAAATTGCTTGAGAATTACCGTCCCATATCTCTGTCAAGTGTTTTTGCGAAAATCGTTGAACGGGTGGTAGCCCCTTCAACGACAATTTATGCTAGAATCTTTTTAATGATAATCAACCTGGCTTTAGGAAAGGTCGTAGCACAGTTTCAGGTATTGCAGAGTTTTTGGATGCATTGTACAGAAACATAGATGAGGGAAGGACTTAGACTTAAGTAAGGCATTCGATCTAGCTGATCATAGACTGTTTCTGCAAAAATTATTTAGGTATGGTGTTAGGGGTACCCCCTTGAAATGGTTTCAAAGTTATTTAGAGGACTGCAGTTAGTGTGTGCAAACTGGTGACGCTTTTTCGGGTAAGTGCACATTCCATAGTGGGGTGCCACAAGGGAGCGTTCTTGGGTCCCTTTTTTACAATGATATTTTTTTAGTTTTCTCTGGGAAGACTAAAGATTTGGGGCAATATGCGTCTAACAGTTTGAGTGTCTTGAATAACAATGTCGTGAAAAACAATCTTGTAATAAATAATAAGAAGACTGTATTTATTGAATTTAAGACGGTATCATGTGATCGAGATCGATCATATCTGGTTAGGGGGCCTCAGGCGACAATCGCTCAGTTAGGCAGTTTTTGGGTATAACTGTGGATTCAACATGAAATTGGAAAGTGCATATAAAAATTTTATGCAATAAACTTAGTCCCATATGTTTTGCTCTGACTGGGCTGAAAGATGAAGTTAAATCTGCAATATTGGGGATGTTCTATTTTGCTTGTGGTCGCTAGAAAATCTACAAAAACGTTTTTTTTTAAGAATCCATACGATTTTGACTGTGAGTTACTGTAAACAAACTACCCACAATTTTCTAGCAGTCCGATTGTATTCACATCAGGACAGTTTTTCAAAATAAATCGAATGCAACGAGAAGATTTACGCTCGAAAATGACATACGAATATTTCTAATTCGTTTACTATACATACATATACATACGATATGTATAGAAAAAGGTATTATATAATCTTGTGCGGGTTGACACACTTTGAATACAATGAAATGTTAGTTAAAGTTATTCAAGCCGTCTATATCGGATGACTTATATATGAGTACGTTGAAGGATTTAGATTATTTTAGATAACTATGTAGGCTTGAGAAATGATTATATCAAAATCATATGAATTGAATTGAAGAAATTTCTCTGTACCTACCTACCTATATTATCATTCTTCATAGTTTCACATATTTAAAGAACTATGGTTTTGTATAAATGTAAACCGAAACATTCTTTGAACGTATGTATGTACTGTTTACCTTTTGGCGTTCGTTATTATTGGTAATGGGTATTAAAATAAAAGTCATATGGTACTCTAATATGTATGTATTCATTGAGCGTATATCATCGACTAACTTACAGAGAAAACATCTTAAATATTCACCTTAGTTCCTCCCAGCTGTGTTTTCTAAACAATGGGGTTACTATCTATATAGATGTCGACTGTCTAGAGATTTATATTTTTGTATTTTTTACCTATTACCCAGAATAGCCAAGCATTAAATAAAATATAGGTATAGAAAAGTAATAATTATGTAATAACCTTATCTTTAATATTCCATTACTGACTTTCATTTAATAATACTTTCCCAGTGAAAGCTATATATCCTATAATATTTGTTTAATTAGTATAATATATTGTTCTGAAATTGTTCCAATCGATGGGAAATTGAAGTGGTATTATATTGTCGTCTTTAGTTCGTACTTTGGCCGTATCGGTTGCCAAAACCATTCAATCATATAAAAATATTCTTAATTCAAATATACATTTTAGGGCTGCATAATATTGATTTAGTTTCGAGGAGTGCCTTCTTCATATATTTTTTCCATTTTCCTGTGTCTTGACTTACTTGACGAATATCTTCCTGTTTTCTCGTAATTTTAGAGTTACGTTTCTTATTTCTTCATGCTTTCTGTTACTACGCACTTTTCTGTCTCACTAGTTTGGCATCGAAAACTTTCCTAATTCTTCTATTTTCGACCACCACTTTGATGTGTCCATAACATCTCATTAGTTTTTCTGTATTAAGTTTACTATAGATTTCATGTTCAGTCTTTCTCTAGACGTTTGATTTCTGATCTGGTCCATTCTTGATTTATTTTCGAGCTTGCGAAAATACCTCAGTCGTGTTGCTTCGAGTTTATTTCGCTGTTTTTCTGTTATAGTCCAATACTCTGAAATGATTATCAGGGCCACCACTTTTTTTGAAGTATCTGCACACAAAATAATCTATTCTAAGAGCAAGTATACACATATGCTTCACGCATAACCTTAATTCAAAAATATAACTCTCAGACTAAATATAAATTGCTTGGATTTCAAATATGCCGCAATTTATTTCAAACTTCAGATTTGTTTAAAAGGTCCGGGATATATGCTGTAAAAGAAAATATTAGAAAAACAGAGTTGTTTTTAAAGTTTTCGATTAATAAAGTAAATAACGAATTAAGAACATTACGATTAAAAAAGCAATAATAATTTAGGAGAGGTAAAATTATTATATTAGGATTGTAAATACAGAGATTATTTATAAATCATTTCAAAGGTAATAGACCACAGTCCAGCGACCTTTTATTTTTTTGATTACTAACAGGCTGAATGTTCGTGAGTTGCTTCGTTTTGACGAGACGCCCAACTTTTCCCTCTGCGAAAATTCTCGGTAGTGGTAGCTAATAAACTGCGCATGGGTCATATAAGGTCATATATGTCGATTGGGTGATTGTTCAAATTTTATTACCAACCGTTAGTATTTTAGTTAAATCTGGAGATAATTTGATAAGAAACACAAAAAAACATTTGTCTTACAAAATCGTTGGTTAGAACGAAATGTCCCCCACCCGCAACATGTGCAACTAACGAAGTCATAAAAAATTATTACTAACCAGCTGATTTTTTTACTTTTGCTTAATAAATGTTTCTAAAATGAAATGTCCACATTGTCCTACAAATTGAATGGTATGTTTTTCCAGTCCTCCGCTTCGAAATTGTCAGTCCCACGGTAACCCTTTTCTCATTACTAACAGGAGGACAAAGATAACACATGATAGGTTGTTCTATTCTCTGGCCAAATAAAATAGTGTCCTACAAAAAAAAATGGTATATAACACTAGTCCGACAAAAATTATTTTAAATAACGAATTATTTTATAATTGCGGTTTTGAGAAATTAATATACTTCTATTACTTAAGCAGAATTCTGATATCTACTAAATTTTGCACATAGATTCAGATTATCAAGAAGTTTTTCCCGTGATTTTAAACCCTAATATATAAATTTACATTCATTGCGAATTTTTGAATTTTTCACGCACTTTTATGTTTTCTCAAAACTTCGACTATAAAACCGAAAAATGTTCTGTATAGTTCTAATGTAATATTAATTTTAATGTTTAATTTAAAAAGTAACATAATTTATTTGAAAAGTTTCTGAAAAAAGTGGGAAAACTATAAAAAAAATTATCATGAAAATATCTTATATTAATAGAAAAAAAACCGCATACTTTTCATAGTTGACCAAATCTTTTTTATTGTATAAAAAATAAAAACAAAATTGTTATTTTTGCGTATAAAAAAATCAATCTTGATCAGAATCATCCATCGACCCTTCATCTTCGTCACTTGAAACATCATTCTCCTGCTCTATATCATCGTGGCAACTATCATTTTCATCCTTTATGTTATCTGACTCTGTATTAAAATTTAAAAAAAATTCTGAATAATCAATAAGTGAAAAAGGGATTGAAAGGGTACCTTGGCAGTCCGAATATAATTCTTCAAAAGATGGACTTTGAGGACCATCAAACCAATAATATTCGTATTTGCCATCAATTATTGTCCATCCATAATTTTCTGGTGTTTTTTCGGTGGGGTTGCGCATGTATGCATTACACCATACACTGCAGATGTATTGCGTTCTCTTGATTTGCTGCAACAATTCTTGTTTCGTTGGTGGTAAACTATAGGCATCATATCCTACGATATTATTTTTTAAAATTTTTTCATTTTCGTTACGGCATTTATAGCCTTTTTGAAACAATTCGTACCGTCCTTTATTAATGTCATTTTTCGTGTTTAATGCATATATCCTACACACATACTCTTCAATGATTTGGAATACCTCACCCGCATGTTTCAAATTTAAGCGACAGTTTTTATTTTTTTTTTATAAATATTTACCACTTTTTTTGTAAGACATTAGTAAAGTCGTGTTTTACAGTTTATTCCCAAGAGAGAAAAAACAGAATTAGGTTGTTAGTAATGAGAAAAGTGTTACCGTGGATTTGACAATTTCGGAGCGTAGGACTGGAAAAACATACCATTCAATTTGTAGGACAATGTGGACATTTCATTTTAGAAACATTTATTAAGCAATAGTAAAAAAATCAGCTGGTTAGTAATCATTTTTTGTGACCTAGTTATTTGTACATGTTGCGGGTGGGGGACGCTTCGTTCTAACCAATGATTTTGTAGGACAAATGTTTTTTTGTGTTTCTTATCAAATTATCTCCAGATTTAACTAAAACACTAACGGTTAGTAATTAAATTTGAACAATCACCCAATCGAGATATATGACCCATGCGCAGTTTATTAGCTAGCACTACCGCGAATTTTCGCAGAGGGAAAAGTTGGGCGTCTCGTCAAAACCAAGCGACTCACGAAAATTCAGCCTGTTAGTAATCAAAAAAAAAAGGTCGCTGGACTGTGGTCTATAACGATTTAAGTTAAATGTCAAAGATATCGAACGATACATGTTATACTTGCGTGTGTGAATCTAGACAGATTCATTTATACTACATCGGGCGGACGCCAAAAAAGTCACAAAGAAATCGTAGCGTAACTACGAGAAACAATAAAATGGTAGTGAGCATTAAGTAATAAGAGTTGTAAGAGATGACAAGTAGTGATTGATGCCTGTGTAATAAGAGAGTTTGTATATAAACTGAGTCTTTTTAAAAAAAAATTCTTAGGGATAGAGAAGTAGACAGTTAACGTCTTGACCAATAGAAAAAAAAACGCGATATAAATATAGAATTATTAAACGTTGAAAAATGTTAATCAGGCATATAAAGCTAATGTGTCTATGAACTATCTGCCGTAGGTAATTGGAAAAGAAAAGTTTCATTGCAGTACCCCATTTAACTAAAGAAAAGGAATTACTCACCGCGCCGTCAAAGTGTTTCTGTTGAGATGTTTTTAAAACAAGATGTCAAAAAATAATTTTAATTCTTAAAAACGATGGAGGCTTATTTAAATTTAATAAAATTTAAAATAATTTATTCAAAAAAATTAACTCATTTTGGCAGAATTATTTTTACATTCTTGGACTAAAAATATAAATAGGTTCATTCCAATTATCAATTCAATGCATTTCAAATAGAAAAACATTTCTATTCTCAATTCAAACATACCTTTTACTTACTTTAAATAATCGTTACAAGACAATATAATACAATCAAATGAAAAAAGTCAGGCTCCCTTGAATATTACTATTCCTTCATTTGCAAGAATGCCCTAAGTTTAATTTAAAATTATCAATATTTCAGGCATATATACGTAGCCACCATATGTTTCTTACAAAGTTTGTACGTATGTTTGAATTAAGTAATTATTTTTTTGTATATGTGTTCTCCTTTTGAAATTTCGTTTCCCACTAACAAGTTTTCTTTATACTTTTGACTAATCTCCCTGCTGTTGATTTGCTTTTCATAATTTCCTCATCTGTTCTTCTTGTTCGGTCTATTATTGCACCAAGGTAATTTTATTTTATTTTTGCTTGTTCATCCGCCACTGCAATCTTTATCGTTGTTCATTACGGCTAATAATCACTATTTGGTGTTTTTCATATATGAGTATATTATTGTTTAATATCTTTTAGTCTTTATCTATTATTGCGCGGGTGTCATCTGCTTAAAATATTTCGAGTGTTGTCTACATTTTTCAGTACCTTATTTCATAGCCATTCACGTGTTGGCGTGTCTTCTGCTTCAGCGCTAGAATGAAATGAATACATCAGAAGCATTTTCAATATTCCGCGTTTTCTTCCAACATAACTTTTAGTATTTACATATATCGTGCCTTCAAGATCTTACCTCATTAAAGTATGCTGTTTCTTAAGTAATTAACTTACCAATGTTGTGGTGTGCATCCTAAGCTTTTGAAAACTTCAAATTCTGACTGTTACCATACTTAAATTCAAATTAGGGACGCCTATATTTCTTAAATTTTATTTTATTATAATGTTAGAGTTACAATACAAAATATTTATTATTGAAAGTTACTATAGAACTGGCCAAAAATTAAAAAATGGAGATTGGGTTTATACCATTAATCAGTGCTTACAAGATTTTCTACAACAGTTTCCTAATATGTTACTTAAGCACAACTGCAAAAACATATACCAGCAGATTGTATAGAGGATATTCAACGTCGAATGAACAACTTACCCAAAAAATTAATAGCAAATCTCTCTCAAGAAGTTCAGTTGTTGGTGCAAAATGTCATACTACTTTTAAAAAGGACATAAAGTAGTTTGTATATATAATTCAAGCAGTTTTGGAACTCAAACAGGCAGATTTTGGTACGAGAACACAGTACTGGCAATGGTTTTTGAATTATGATATTCTCGACAAATGCTTCTTTTCGGATTAGGCTTAGTTCTATCATCCAAGATATTTAAGCAAGCAAAATATGAGACTTTGGTATGCAGAAAACCCTCATGAATTTCTGGAAACTATGCTACATCCAAAAAAAATCGGCATCTGGCTATCAGATTCAAGAAGATGAGTTATTGGGCCTATATTTTTTAATGAAACCATTGCACAGAAAGATATCGAAATGAATTATTACAGCCTTTTATTATTGAACTCTATGATGTTGAATATTCGGAAGGATATTTCCAGCAAGATAATACACCAGCGCATAAATCTCGAGAAACAATCGCTTTTTTGCAACAATTTTTCCATGCAAGAATTATTAATTTTTCTCCAAGATCTCCATATCTGACAATTTTAGACTATTTTATTTTTCCATATTTAAAGAATACCATTTTCAAGATCAGACATTACACAATCGTAGAGCTTCGTAATGCTATTGTGAATTCTTGTGCTGACATAACCCAAGAAATTCTAATAAATGACTTGGAAAGCATGAAGCCTGGATTTCAACTTCGTCTTCAAAATAATGGTCGACATTTTCAACATCTGCTTGAGCATTATTTTCCTTTAATTTCGGCTACTGTAATAAACAAATTTTCAAAAACTAAATTACTAATTATTATACACATTTACATGACATAACCAAACTATCAAAATTATGCGTTTGTGTTTGATTACGTGCACTCTCACCAGCCATTAAAAAAAAACATGGCCGTCTCTAACGAGGAAAGTATTTGAAGACACGGTTCTTAAAAGCTTCTTTAGTTTTTCGTGATATTTTCCTTCTTTGCAATATTCTTCATATGTCTTTTCTGTTAATTCTATAAATCCTTTTTTTCAGATGGATGAGGCATACATATGGGAATCTATTTTCACATATTATTTCCTCTGGAATTTCTCTTGTATGGCTTTATTTGCTCTAAAAACTCTTAACTCTTAATCTTTCCCTATAATTCGATTCAGTAGTGCAATTTATCTATAGTTCTGGTACTTCTGGAAGTGTCATTTGTTGATATACGCCGCATATTATGCCCATTCGCCAACCTTCTGAGGTGTTTCTTTCTCTGATACCTATATTCATATTAATTCCTAAATTGTGTAGCGCTATTTTAGGTAGTGCCTTCAGCATCTCGTCTGGTATCTCGTCTTATCCTAATATCTTAGCTAATTTTGATGTTGCGTCTTCAATTTCCTCTTTGGTGACATTCTCTTGTCTACGTCTTTTGTATCTAGTAACTTCTTAAAATATTCTCCATTACCTTTTCTTCCTTTATTACCACGTTTTCATTTTTGTATTTCCAGCTCTCTCATGGTTCCGATCTCATTTAACAAACAGGAAGCAAACTTCAAGAAAGTATATTGAGTCTACTCTTATTTCTGCTTTACTTGACTGAAATTTTATATTCTGTAAGGTACCTAGTCCCTTTTATTTTGTTTCATGTTGGTGATATGTGCAGAAGAATAACTTCTGATTTTCCATATATGCGCTGACCATGTATTTACTACAATCTTTTCGGGCCTGCTCTTTTTCTCTTTTATCATCATTTTGTCATGAGCTATAGCCTGCGTTATATTTGTAATAAATTACGTGTTTTGACCTTTATATCTTTTCCACTCCTTCTTATCTTTGACAGCGTATTTGATCTTTTCTGGTGTAGTAAGTGTATATATGAATATTTTTTATTCCACTGTAGATTTGCATGATATTGATTTGAAACATCATAACTGTTCTTAAATCATAACAAATTACTAATAATAATCTTTGAAGATGTAATTTTAATAATACATCGTAATTATGTATTGGGCTTATTACAACTGACATTGAAAAGATTGCCTTAGTCATGCGGTTTCATTTTGATAAAGTAATAAATGAATAACCGAATTCATATATAGGACAATGCTGCAAGTTTTTTTGTACTAATTTTTTGTACAAATATCCTTATAAGAAGAAAGCATGTGTGTCTAAAAGTCTTCTGTAACATTTGAATTAGTTATAGTTAAAAAAAAGTCTCTAGATGTTTATCAAATTAGTTACGGATTTCAGCCCAGTAATGTATCTGCACACTACATATGAATTTGTATAACTCTAAAAAAAAATCAAGGTGATCCTCATTGATTCGTTTCTCCATTTATTATTAATAACAGACATGAAATATTTTCGTATCGGTTTACATAAATAAGATAATATTTAGTTTAATGCATTGCCGGAATGGATGTTAAAATTAATTGCCGGTTTACTAATACTACGTAGGTATTTAAAAATTGCATTTGAGTTTTCCACATCACCATTAACTGACAGTAATAAATGCTAATGCTGACAGTTCGATTTTTCTTGTATGAACATTAGACACTAATTTCTTTCACCACCAAGAAGCGAGTGAAGAAAAACGAGATCGCATTATTTTTTCTGACAGCGAAAAAATAACTGGTTGTAACTTTTTTTCAGTTGATGTAAGTGGGTCATATTTAATAATTCAATACTAATATTTCTTCTAAACGTTTCTTTCATTACACTTAATAATACGTTGCAAAAATAATAAAATTTCGAAGAGAACACTATAAATGCTGACAAATAACGTATATTTTTCCATTGATGTTATAATTATGTATCATATTATTATGTTGATAAAATATATTCCATTAATCGTACGTATATTGTACTTCAATAGTTCCTATATGGAAAAAAAAAGGATATATCTTGTGTCAATCTAGAGTCCAACCAATTCGATGTGACCGTTGGAGCAGCACAGTCATTTTGAATGCTACACTGCGAGGAAAAATTTTAGTGCTGTTAAAGTTTGACGTTTGTCATGTAAACAATGTGAATGTAAGGTTATGTAGACATTTAAGCAAAGGATTTAAAAATGATACTTTATTTATCATACTTTATTATGTACATTACATTTATTGATTATGCATTACATGGCAATATAAAATAAAAGATTCACAGTTTTTTATTGATAAAATTTTTTAAATAAAATAGTTTAGCCGAAATCGGTGTCTGAGGTGTCACTCTGCGATTCACCTAGACGAATAATAAGTGTCTTTTTTCAATGTCAAACAGCTGATCATTCGACATATATATTAATTCACTCATTGATTCCGAATCAGGTATTCCAAATCAGTGGCGGCTGCTGCAGGGAGAGCAACGGGGCACTGCCCCCCCCCCTCTGTGACAAATTTCTTTTAACAGATAAATTAATTATAAATACCTAATTTGTATGTAATTTTTCTGATTTGTTTGATGACAAATAATATGTTTTCGGAAGTAACAGTCAGTTTTTTCAGCGCGTTTAAAAATCGCAGTCTGACGTAGGCTCCGGGGCATCTCGCGCGACTGCCCCGTCTCTATATTAGATATCGAACGATGAAACTGGCGCGGGTAGCGCGCGTATATACGTAGGCGGCTCTATGGTGCCGGGTCCGAGTAGCGGTCCAGTATGTAATATACAGCGGTGAGTGTATGTTGTAATTTCTATCGGTGCAAATGCAACTATGAATTGCGTTAGTAACATTAAGACAGAATTAAAAAATCTAGGTCTCCCTAGACCAGATTTATTGATTAAACTAGAAGATCACAATTTGAAAACTAATAAAACCGTGACGAGAAAATTCAAGAGAAGCTCTTACAGTTTATCAGACTGGTTGTGTGGGTGTAATGTGCAAAATGCTTTTTTCTATTTCGATGCTATAAAGTTCACTTTACGACATCCGTTTTGGTTGCATAAGTATTTCTTTATCGCACGCTAATTTTGTTGTTTTGACGTTGGTAACAAAAAAAAAATGGAACTAAATTATATTTAAATGTAACAAACATGTGCAATAGAAGTTTTACAAAGAATAAAAAGCACACATGCTAACATTTTATTTACTAATTAACAATATAAATTGTTAAGCAGAGTTGGATGATAAGTTTTCTGATGCTACTATTGTAATTTACTTCCAAGGTTGAATAGTACAACTGTTATAAAAGTTTGTTATTGATAATATGTCGAGACTATGTTGGCGAAAGATTTTGTAAATTGTCTTCTGCTATTTTGCGAATCTCTGGGGGCGTGCAAAATAGAAAAAATCAAGTGAACGGTGTTTTTCTACTTTGAAGAGAATAAAAACATTTTCTAGAAATACCATGCGGGAAAGCAGACTATGTGCCTTAGCAATGTGTTCCATTCAAAAACAATTACTGACATCAACACCAAATTTCAATGAATGAATTATTAATCATTTTGCTGATAGTAAGGAACGGCGGATGGATTTCATTTTCAAACAAGTTAATTAAATAGCATGTTGAGTTTATTTTTGTCTGTACTTAATTTTTGATATTAAACACTCAGACCCCCGGTGCCCTCCCGTCACAAAAAATCACGGACCGCCACTGTTCCAAATTTGTTGTCCAATGTAACGCGATCTTTCTCTTAACCATACTCCAAATTAGCTCTATAAAATTTAAATCGCAGTAGTATGGAGGTAGGCATAACACAGTACGTCTCTTGGTTTTGCCATAATCATCAATTTCCAAAAGCTCGCATTTCAATATACCTGGATGCTTCTTTGATTGAAGCCAAGAAACGATGTCATTCTTTTTCGCTGCAGAAGTTGGAGGCCTGTTTATTTATACTGAATGCTATGACGTGTTATCCATACCATAACTATTATTGAATTATCCAGTAAGTTTGGAACCACTTGTGTTTTAAACCATTCCAAAAAGTTTTCGAAGTTTATTTCATCATGTTAATCTCCGCTCTTGGTTTTTGATTTAAATAACAGTATACCATTTTAAATGAAACCCATACTACCTCCACAATGAACTGTGAACCATTTTTGCGCAACTCCATCTTTTTTGAAAACTCCATGTTTGTCAAGACCTTGCCACCACATTGAAACCGTATTATTTTTATTTACATAGCTTTCATCTTTTAGAAAAATCATCGTAAGCTTTTAAGAAACGTAATTAACTGGCTCTGCATGCCATTCCATCAAATATTTTCTGTTTGACTCATATTCTTTATATTTAAATCCCATATCACATAATAACTTTCGTAATGTTTCTTTGAATCGGGTCTCCTTTAACATATATCCATGCAGAATATTTAGAGTTGGTACAGTCTTGTCAACTGTGTACAGCGAATAAATTTTATTGCGAAGTACACATCTACAACTGTGAAAATTAATTTGTAAATACCCTTTCATTTTTGTATACTTGTCTGCATTATCTAAAATAATACAAAGAATCCTTTTAATAGGATTTGTTTTCAGAATATCCGTCAATGATGAGGATAATGGATGTGGCTGTTCTTCTGGTGGAGGTGCTTCTTTTTTATTACCAAAGTAGCGAATTAACGACATATCTCAATAAATAGTAGCAAAACCATAATAAACAGTACGCCACGAACTTTCATCCACGAGGTCCCGCAACCGACGGATCGCATAGCAAGTAGCGCTTAATTTCGTACATACTGCATTAATAATCCTTTCTTGGAGTTAATACACAGCGTGTAATATCTGATTGTTAAATAAGACCGAAACCATGAGAAAGCTCTTCCTCTGATTCCATACCGTTCGATCTTATCGAGTAGTCTACAATGTTCTATGCTATCAAAGGCCTTTGAGAGGTCTAGTAGAATTCCACATGGATTCTTTTTGTTTTCAGGTGATAATAAAGCAGAATGTATTAAGTCAAAAAAAAGCAGTTTCGATGCTTTTTTTTGAGGAAACCATGTTAATATTGACTGATGATGTTATGTTGAGTAAAGACGAGTATATTGAGATAAAAAGAAGAAGAATAGAAGAATAGATATCCCTTTTTAAGCGAATCGTTGTTGTTTCTGAACCAATGATGAATTTCTATTTAGAAGTTGAATCTGCATTTACTTCATGGGTTGGCGTAGAAATAGGATAGAAAGATGATTGCCTTTTTTTCTTCACATAGTATGTATTCCAATATTAGGTTAAGTATTTGATCATCTAACCCCACTATTTATTGGTAACTCTGTTATTTCTCCATTCTTTGATTTAAAGCTATTTGTTGTTCTTTCGCTTTTGATCAGAATTGTTCTTCGCGACTTGTTGAGTATTCCTAGTTTTTTTTATGTCTTTATAAATTCCCTTTCTTAATGAATGTAAAAGATTCCTGGAAATTTATGGACAGCAACTTTATTTCTATTTGGTTATGTGGAAGGGCACGAATATTATATATAGTAGCATATGATGTCAATTTTCTATGTCTTGCATATTTCTTGGTCGCCTTATTTTATGCGGTATTATCAATTGTCGGTCTGTCTCTCTTACATATAGTTCTTCTTGCAAATTTTGTTCTTCGTACTTTATAATGTCTGTGTTCATGCCATCCTATCCTGGTGATTTTCCGCTTAAACTTCTGTTTATTGAAGTTATTAAATAAATATTATACATTCATATGTTACACCTGCAAAGTTTGATGTCCTTTCTATTTCGTAAGAGCCTGTTAGTCTCTCACAAAGTTAGACTCACAATCCGACACAAACGGTACTTCCAAATTTATAAACACACTTAACGTATCTCATGTCTACACATGTTCGCGATCTAATACCTGCATACATTGTGATTTATCTTTGTCTATAAATCTGATGGTCTTTATGAAACGCCGACAGAAATAAAAGAAAAAAGATTTAAATGTGCGACGTACACTAGTACACCTAGAATATTAACCTACATAGGTAACTCTTTTGCCTTATGGTTAATGCTGGCTGTATGTTCATACTAGGTAAGCATAATGTCGGTGGCGTGCCGTCTATATGTACTAGTGAAGAATTCGCACAGAGAACACTTCTTTTCACTGTCAAGTTTGACAGAATCAATAAAGGCGATGCAAAAAATTTAAATTAAAAATGTTATCTGCATGTTATCGTATATGAAACGCTTTCGACAGCGAGAATTTTTATATGTAGGTATACGACTACATTTACAACATTGTCTTAATAATGTTGGTCGAATTTTATGAATAAAATAACACAGAGTATGTATAATTACAATCGTTCTGATGTATTGGAAACATATATATTTGTTTGTGTTGAGATATTTTAAAGTACAATGAAAAAAAAGTGCATTGAAAAGAATTTGTATTGTACTTTTAAAACTTTCTCTTTGACTTATTACTTACACATAAAAGACAAGTCATGTTGAATACAGTCCAGAGGGCATTTTGTACTACCAAATCTAGACCCAGAATCGATTTAAAAGTAGATTAGATGCTTCGGGTTACAAAGACGTTGGAAGACATGTACATGTGTTTATTCATTGTATTATTGACAGAGCCCGCTTTTGTAATTGGAAATTTTCTTCAATATTTGTTTAATTAATAATAATAATAATAATAATTTTTATTAGCAATTGCTATTAAAATATACAAATAGAAACTTAGAAAGTAAAACTTTTCCTGAATTTTAATAGTAAGTGAGTACACGAATTCAACATAGAAAAATGAGGTGTGGCCACCACACGACTTTCTTATACGTATGAAAGTGTTACTTCCGGTCTGAATTTTGAAATTTCATTTATACAAAAAATATTCCAAATCCAACTATAAATACTTTTGTACTCTTCATAAATATACATAGAATGCATAATTTACGACATATTTGCAAAAAATCGTTATTCGGTAAGAGTAAAAGTGATACTTCCGGTTCGAATTTTGAAATTTTTTTTATACAAAAGATATTGGAAATTAAGTTCTAAATATGTACTTTTATATTCGTAGCGTACCTGTCTAAAAAGCATGACTTGCAAAATATTTGCAAGAAACTGATTTTCGATAAGAGTAAAAGACCTACTTCCGGTAGGGATTTCGAAAAACCCAAATTGGTCACAATTTCAATTCTAAGTACATATGAATTCTTTATAAATTTGTTTAAACTTAGTAATTCACGAAATATTTGCAAAATTCGATTTTTTCACTGAAGTAAACTACTACTTCCGGTCTGCCGATTTTGCTCAAAATCTAATTCTAGTTCTCAAGAGGGAGATTATATTCGTAAATACAAAATTTGGAATTGATATCTGTAGCGGTTTGACCGCTATCGTGGTCACACACACACAGACACAGCCACACAGACATTTTTTAAAAACCACTTTTTTGGTATCAGGGGACTTCAAAACGTGGACATCTGCAAAAATCTCGAGGTCGAAAATTTTAATCATCACAATACTTTCGGAAGCTCCGGCTATCGTAGGCCCTGGCAACGAAGTGACGTTGGGATGACGATTTCAGAATTTTTACAGTTAGTGACGTAGAAATGTCAATTTACGATTTTTTGTACATAACCTTTATGTTTAACATGTAAACAGACATATCATCTCGTAAACATATACCAATATATTTCAATTTAAAATTTTAACTAATAAGAAAATTGTTTGAAATATAATATAGCGATTGCTAACATTTTTTTTTAAAGAAAATGTACGGAACATTTTGTAATGCCAAGACATAGTATAAACATATGTTTATACTGCTGCCAAGATAGCACGAAGCACTTTGGAAAATTTCAACAAGAACTGCTATCATTAGGAGAGTTACAAAGGACGTAGTATCGCACTAGTGTATAGTGAATTTGCAGATAAATGTCTTTTCAGGCACATTTATGGATGATGAAATGTAATTTTTTTATGAAGCCAACAAGGATAGGTATCCCTATAAAGTGGACATTATTTTTCTTACAAGAGTACCTAAACACAAAAAAATACATAAACCTAGCAGACAATATCCACACAACATAAAGCATGTGAAATGTGCACAAACTAAATGTTCGAAAAAGTCTCTTATGGTATCGTGTTCACAATAACTTCACAATTTAAAGTTGACTTTTTCATAAGATTTTCTAATAATAAAACTACATCAAATAGTGAGGATGTTTAACTTTATATTATGTTGAAGAAGATAAGAGGAAATTTACCTGTTTAGTCAATGAATTTCTTTATTTGTAAGTCAAACCGCAAAGATTTTATCAATATGTAACTATATTAAACGATTAATGTTTTAGTCTCCAAAAAGGTAACATTAAGTTTTAATAGCATAGGCCAAAGTATATAAATGGTTGAAGGATATAGATGATTTTGTATTTAGAAAATCGACCAATCCTGTGCTGTACTGTTGTACTTGGTACACCAAATCATTCAATATTATTGCAGGATTTTGTTGCCGAGCTTCTGAAATTATAGTATTTGAAAGTTCTCTTTATTTGCGGTTTTTACAGGAGAGTAATATTCATTAGGCTGAAATTTTGCACTTTGTCAACTCAAAAGAATGTAAAGAATTATTGTTTAATAAATTTACCAGCAAGTATCTATTATAAAACAATAGAAGACATTTGACTCGGATAATTATACTAATATTGGATATGAATTATATGTTTACTATTAAATCTTAACAATAAAGATCAAAAAGAAAAATAATAATACTGAACTAGAAATGTGAACTTTGAATAATAGGTACTCAAATAGAAATTGTTCGTATAAATATTGAAAAATAAAACACATTTTATTGTCAAATATATTTTTTTTATTAACCTTACCATAAAAGTAGCGCTGAAATTTAGAAAAAAAATTACAGTATGTGAATATAAAAAATACCTATATATAAAAAAGGAGGGTGTTCTTCATCGGCTAAAGGTGGAGCAAGTATATCGACATGTGTGCTATCAATTACATCTACAACATCTCGTGCACCCCATTTTTCATAAAAACTAAACAGAACAATAATTTTCAGAACATTTAGAAAAGATATGATTGCCCTTGGTAAATATATGAACTGGGTGCTATCGATTAAACAAAATACATCTCCGGTCTCCTACTTTTTTTCATAAAAACAAAATAAAGAATTATTTTTAGAATATTTTGATACAACATAATTACACTTGCCTAACACGATTCTTCGATTCACAATCACTGGGAAATTTTATCCATTCAGGGAATAAATTGTTTGATATTACAAGACAGACCTGATGAACTATTCGACTTACTGAACTCTGACTGAGAGAAACAAAGCTATTAATACCAACACTATTCTGATAGCTGCCTGATGCTACGATAGTTTATGTTGTTAAGACCTGTAACAAATATATAATGTGCACTATAAAGTTAATATGCATTTCAAGTGATGTTTATAATAATAACCTTCAAATGTAATGGTATATTTGTTTGTTCAATATGTCCATCTAAACATTTGTTTAAAATGCCTGGTTGGTATTTCAAAAGGCTTTCCGTGATCTCTTAAACGTTTTCGGAATATACGCATATAATTATTTCTAAAATAAAGAAAATAGAGAATATTATGTATACTCTAATATATTTTATATTATCGATTACCTACCTGTTGTGATCTTCATCTAATAATAATGCTATAAAGCCATTCATATTGGCAAATATAAAACAATAATAAATATAACGGATAAACAAACAGGAACAATAATAATTATAAGAAATAAACATATAACAGAAACTATAAATATAACAACAGGAACAGTATATTAACAATAATTATATAATAATAATATAACCACAATATAACCAACAAAATCTTTACTCACGAACGTTTTGACACTTCTACGTCACCAGTTGTAAAAATTCTGAAATCGTCATCCCAACGTCACTTCGTTGCCAGGGCCTACGATAGCCGCAGCTTCCGAGAAAGTTACAGAATTCCACCATTAATTAAATAATATTAAAGGGCTGTATAACACACAAGTATTAAAATCAATTTCTATTTTCTTTTTGTATTTTTGTTACTATAATTAAGAATGACTATCTATTCTGAATGTTACAAGACGAGACAGTAATGCTAAATGTGTAGAATACATTTTTTTACGTATACATTCTGTTACGTTAAAATCCGAAAATTCTTTGCATAGATGAAAATACCGCGAGATCAAAAATTATATTGATAAAGATTTGCCATGGAATGTAAAACGTCTGTCTTAAATCATATCATTAAGTGCCATACTGTCATTAATATTTGTCATTATATTTTCTCTCTGACATCTTGTAGTGTTTCAATTATGGTTTACACCACAGCACACAAAACTTCCATGATTGAAGCGTATTTTAGAACAGGTGTGCTAGTTAATGGTATTTGGGAACACAGTAAGTGTTTATGTTTGGATAATTTTCGTGAACACTTCCCAAATTTCGCAGTAGTAGAGCAAGACTTTTATATGTGTCTCGCACATTGTGTTGGTGTATTTCGCGAAACTGGATTTGTTACTGAAGTCTACTTCAAACAATATGAAAAATCCTGCCCATGCAGTAGGAAACTAATTAACTACTAAAAGCTTAATTTATCACTGTTTAATCATCCACGATTTATAGTGAGAATTATACGGCAAATGGCAAAACAGACCATTAAATACAGTGACACTGATTGAAGTGGACAGATCGCTTCTTAAATCAACTCAACGCAACGGTTCGATTGATATTGATCGAATGAATATGACACGAGGTCGGGTGAAGAAGCCACCCGCTCAAGGTGGAGCGACATCTAGCAAGTTGGAAGAGAATTGTTACATAAAGTATTTAAAATAAGGGGCAAATTAGTAAGAACAAAACAAGAAATAATTAATTAGAAATAGTCGCAGATAATTAGGCATTGACGTAAGGAATAAACAACAACGAAAAGACATTCATAAACAACATCTACTGTCATTACCCTCGCCCACACGAGATGACGCCAGCAAATTAAAGAAAATAAAACCATAATAATTAAAAATGAAGGAAAGCCACTCAATTACGCGAGGTAATTAACATAAGAAAACAATCTAATTATTCCCAATAACATTTAAAAATAATTCGAGCGGAAATGTGCAACTCGTTCGAACATTAAAAGAAAATTCTACATTCCACAGAAAATATTTATACGTAGTTCAATAGTAACAAAAGATTATTCAAGACGTAATCTATTATACACGGAATTATACAAGGCAAGTATACAGCGTCACTCGCTGGAAATACAACATAATGATAGAATGCTGATAAGATATAAAATACACACAAAAAGAGGTGTAACACTACCCAAGACTTACAGAAAACGGCATATCTGATATAATAATTTTGCGAACTTTACCGCCGAGAAACCAAATATCTGAAAAGAAAAAAAAGAGTTTGGGCCATTTAATGGAAAAAAAATTTCGAGCCTACTATCAAGTGCGAGATGATCTGCAATGGTGCAGGGAGCTGCTTGGTTCACCTACGGCCAATGAAAACGAAGAGGTTAGCGAAAATGGTGGTGACGATGAGGTGTATGGCTGCTTAACTGACGAAATAGCTTTTCATGTCTACATTCTGTTTGTTTTCTTAAAATTTTGTTGAGGTTTGGTTAGTGTTAATTTTATACAAAATATGCTGTTTCATTCCTAATATCTCTTATTTATATCAACAATTTTGAAGGAAAACCAGACAAATCCGATCTTTTTCTTGCAATATTTCCAAGCTCAAAAAAAAATTACAAAAAAAATGCCCTCATAGAAAGCCTGCCCATATACAAAATTAACCTGCATTAACTTTTTTGATACGTTGAAGGGCTTTGTTTCCTGAAAAATTTTGCAGAATGGATATATCCATCTTTGCACGCATGCTCATCAGTTATATTTAAATATAACTATACCTGTATTTAAATATAACTATAGGTATGAACATTTTAATGATCAATTGAATAATTGACCATTTAATTCACGTTTGTATTACATGTCATATTATCATTCGTTAATGAACGTACAATTAAGAATTTCAATGTTATGCACTGAACAACAATTAAGACTGATTTTTGTTTCAATTTAAGATCGCATTATTTATGTGTTTTTTTCCCATTATTAATTCACTGTTCCACTTACTCATCGCACACGTTCACCTACATTATAAATTAAATTGTAAAATTATTCTATAAAAGTCCGAAAAAAAGATTTAATTAAAATCTGTAGTAGTCAGTCTAGATATCATATAGCATTATACACGTATGCCTATATATACATACATACATATACAGTATGTGGCAAATTAGAAACTTCTTATATGAACAACTTTTTTACTAGAATTATTTATATACTGTTTACTTGATATTATCTTTTTTGATCAATTTAATTCGGAACCGAAATATTTCGGGGTTAAACTATAGTTTTTATAACCCTTATTGCTATTTATTTTCTTCGCTGTGGAAGTATTTTTTTAACAGTTAATTAATTTTTTTTAGTGATTTAGTAATTTTAGTGATAGTTTCGTTCATAGACTAACGAAATATAATTAATTTGTGGGTACGAAGACATGAACTTTTCTGCTGAGGACAAAAGAACTTTGAAAGTTTTCCTTTTCATGTCAGTGCATTTCTGGAAATTTTTCTCAATTTGTGAGAATTCTAAATAATTTATGACAATTTGGGCCGGCATATACGATCTTTTTCTATTGTAATTGTTTTTAACAGCACCACCTCTACATTTTCTTCTTTCATTTTTTTAATACTGATGACGGGTATAATAAGAAACCATTTCAAATAATGTTAAATATAAACATTTGACAGTAAGAAAAACGTGAAGTAAAAATTATACAAACGATAAAAAATATATATATTAATGATCATTATAAATAATTTATTACTTAAATCTCTATACATTTTCAACTCATGATGATTATAATATCGCAGATTTGCAAATCATTAAAATATTCAAGTGTTACAAACGCCCCACGTTAGACGCCAAATTTTACACTTTGCTACCACGATGGGCGCCAAATTGTTACACTTGTTATGACACTGAACGACAATTTGCCGACATTGTGTACTTAATATTCTCTTTATCAATCATTGTTTATATTATAATCTTTGGAAGAATTTGACGCCCTACATCATAGGAAGTGTAACAATTTGGTGTCCATCGGGTAGCAAGGTGTAACACAAGTTAAAAGTCAGTGCAAACAAACATATTTCTAAAATTTTCATACTACACATGTTTATTATTTTAAATCTTTTTGGACATACAAAACCCGAAATAGAATAAAGTAGTATAATACACGTTTCATAAAACATTTTGAGCATTCGTTCTTTAGAAACCTCGTCACAAGCGGCTCATTTTCTAAACTTAATTTCGTTCGAAAATGTTATATTTTATAAAACTTCTATTTTAATATAATAATAATAATAATAGTGTTTATTCATGTAAATGAACTTTACAGAAACGTCAGGCAATATGTGTAAAGATAAATAAATAAAACTTATATAATTATTAAACACAATATAATTGCATGTTAAAAACAAAAAACATCTATTGTAAAAAACGAGGAATAAAACAGAAAAATACGATATTAAAAACTCTTTAGAAATTTGTCACATGAATAGAAGCTATGATCTACTAAGTGTTTCCTGATTACTGTTTTAAACTTGTAAGTCGGTAGCGCTTGAATCTCGGGAGGTAGTAAGTTAAATAAAAAAAGTCTTGGACTCCAAAAGTCAATATATTTTTAAGTTTTGGCTATCCGATGATAAGGAATCTGAAAGTGCAACCTCGATCTGGTAGGGTAGTCATGATTCTCACCATGGATCGCAAAACTCGTCTTACTCTGGTGTACATAGTTAAGCGCAGAGTATATATATGTACACACTTGGCAATGTAAGAATTTTTAGTTTCTTAAAATGTTGTCTGCCTGCAGCTGTCCACACTTCTCAGATCGCATAATGCCCTCAAGACATTCTTCTGCAGTCCAAACACTCGGAAAAAAACCGCAAGACTGTCCCCAATAAAGTATTTCGTAAGAAGCAATAGAGTGAAACATGAGTAGTACGTCAACCTAGCCTGATCGTGTATATTTCTGCCGTCGGCCTACCACACAGTTTCTCCACATGACTCGCCTAGGTAAGGGTACCCTCCATATACAAACCCAGGAATTTTGCTTGAATAGGTTCTGACTCGCGTTTATTATGAAATATTACTTTATTGGTTTTCGACTCATTCTTTAATAACTTATGTCCATGAAACCAATCCTGAGCTTCCTGGATTATCCGCACTGAATCGTGGAATAAAGTGTTTTCATCACAACTCTTGACCAGAAACGAGGTATCGCCAGCATATAAACATAATTCTCCACTTACAGCAGATGTTAAGTCATTAAGATAAATGATCAATAGTAAAGGACCCAAAACTGGTCCCTGCTAAACACCATGTCGCATCTTTACAGTGGCGGATCCTGTTCCTTGCCATTCTACAAATTGCTTACCGTCAGACAGATAAGACTTAAACAGCGCAAACTGCTCACCCCGACCGCCATAAAACTCCAGCTTTTGAATCAGAATCCCGTGATCGACAGTATTGAAAACCTTGCTTAGATCTATCATGTTCATTTGCATCATTTGTTGGTCATCTAGTGTACCTGTAATGTAATTTACGACTTCGAAAATGGCTGTGGTTACTGACTTTGTTTTACGAAAAGCATGCTGTTTTTTCGAGTGCAGATTAAATTTCTCGCAATAGTTTAGAAGCAAGTATCTTTTCAAGGATTTTTCTTGGTGCACGCAATATGGAAATCGGCCTGAAATTACCACAGACGTTTTTATCACCATTTTCATGAATCGGTATACTAGCTAAAGTATCAATCGGCAGGTCTTGGGTTCGAATCTCAACTGTGGATAATTTGTAAAATTAAAAATTTACCGAATTAAATAATGATCAGTGCTAAAAGCAGAAAATTACAATTAGAATTTTTTGCAGATTTTTAAATGTGACGTATTTGAGCTTATTACTTTTAGTAGATAGAAATAATTATTATTATATTAAATATGTACAAATTGAGTTGAAAGTACCTACTACGAGTACTTTTGTAATAGTATCACAGAAATAAACATTTTAATATTTATTAGAAAAGTGTATAAAATCCTAACATTCCTTATCGACAACAAAAAGAAAAAAAAAGAAAACTGAATCCGTCGAATGACTCGAATGGATGGATGAACGCACTCCTGAAATCAGTCATTTTAATGGTGTCTATGCGAGTGGACGACAATTGGGAAAAAGGAAGAAAGTACCGGCGGAAATAAATGGTTTTCTTTATAAGGATGTCAAAATCGATCGTGCAATTATATCAAGGTCGAAAGAACAGAAAAAAGCTACGTAATAATTAACTATAATGTCGGTCAATCAATCAATGTTTTTAAAAGTATAATTTACCGCAAGTTATAGTGAAATTAATTTGGAATTGGGTCACATTATCGAACATGTTACTCAGGTTGTAAACATACATATAGTAAATTGTGCTATGTGTACATGTTTGGACATATATTCGTACTGATACGCGTTGATTAGGACTATACATGAAGAAGAAAATTGTATAAAACCATCTTCTTGATTGTAGAAAATATTTATTATTTATTCCATGAGCGAATCTTGCTTTAGCCGGTCTATTAGCTTAGTGTCTTACATAATCACTTTCTGTTCCCTGCTCACAGCTTCCAATTCCTGTCCTGTATTCATTCTTATTATTCATTCCGAGCGAAACGTAGCGGAGCGAAGTAACGATTAAGTAACTAACGAGTTTTATACTATACTTTTTCTACTACAGCAGATAAACAGAATAATACAAATTTACTTGTTTGTTCGTGCACCGCATAGGATTATTTTGATTGATGACAAGTGTCAACTTTATTAAGTTTCAATTAGTTTTTGCAATTAAAGAATCTAGAGGCAACATCAGCCCGTGACTAAAGTGACCGCTGCTAATTTGACCCCGCTTTTCAAGGTATATTTAAAAGATCACTTAATATCATAGAAACGTATACGATAAATGGCATTTTAAAGATGGGAATAAAAAAACATATTATTAGCCCAGAGGCAAACTCGCTGACTTTCTCTCTTGAATGGATATGTATTTTATTAAGAACGTGTTAAATAATGGGACAGCAAAATTCATTTCTGACACAAAACGCCCATTATGTGGGTACAATTTGCTTCAACCAATCAGAATTTAATCAGAAATAATCCAATCATTGTCGCCATTCTGATTATAATCACTCTAGATGATATTACCGGCTCTCCTTTGTAGGAGTGTGCGATTACATCATAAACAAGCTGCGCCGGAACATACCTTAAGGCTGTATTACACTTACCGAGTTCTTGGCCAAGTTATTGACCAAGCACTTGGTCAAGTTAAAATTGACGACAAGTCGTGTATTACACTTGCCAAGTCGACTTGATCAATTTCTTGGCCAAGAACTTGGTGGCTTAGAACATGTTCTATTTTTCTTCTCAACTTGATCAAGTTTTTAGTGATTTCTAGTAATATTCATGTTATATAGTTTTTTGCCAACTGTGTAAAATGTAAACACAAATTCCATTTTAGAATAATGTTAAAAATGACATGTTAATTTGATACTTCTTGAAAGAATTGTATGCGTAAATTATTTATTTTCTTTTGTATCTCTTGTGCAGTAATTTTTACATTCAATATCAAACTCAAATCTTCGGTAACTTTATTATTTTTTTTATTTCGTACTTTTGCACTATTGGTACTGCTAATTCACCGAAAAACTTGGCCAAGAAATTGATAAGTGTAAAACAGTCAAGGTCAACAATAACTTGATCAAGAACTTGCCGACAATTTCTTGGCCAATAACTTGGTCAAGAACTTGGTGTGTAATACAGTGTAATACAGCCTCTATATACTTGTTCCATGGGCGATATTATTGTGTGTAGGATAGGTTGACGCAAATTGTACCTATATAATGGCGTCTTGTCAAAAATGTATTTAATAATAACATACTCATCTTTATATATCACGTTTTTTTTAAATACATATCCATTTAACACGCCAATTATAGGTTATTATATCAATCCATATTTAATAATACTGAAATATATAGGTTATAAGGTTATTGTACAGTTTTGTGCAATAAATTGGCGTACACGTCTTATTGCTAATTTTGACATTATTTTGCCATTGTGAAAATGGCTTAAGTTAAGTTGACAAATGGAATTATAGCGTCAATTCAATTTGTCATACATGACAGGTATTCATACAAAAGTCATATTTACATAAGCGTATATTAAGTGTACGCCAATTTATTGCACAGAACTGTACCATTTGACAGATACCCACAGCTACCCACATAATGCCCGATTTGGTTTGTATTGATTTCCTATCTCGTGTCATCACTTTCATTCACAGCTTTCATTATAAAGGCACTCTAGATATTCTTGGGACATCTATCGGCCATGTAGTTATAGTACAATTAGTTTATAAAACATTATCTAGCCCCTGAAGAATACCATTTATATTTATATTTTTATTTTATATACATTAGAGAAAGAAATATTCGCTCTAAATATCTAGTTTTCATATTCGCATAAGATAATACTCTGGAAATTTTATTTTTTTGCTACTTAGATTACTTAGAAAAGTGATAATTATATCCAACAATTTAAAATTCAGTTTTCTACTTCAAACAATATACTCCAGTCAATCGCTCACTACCTACTTGCAAGTGGTTCTTACACTGATTGCTAGATGTCGGTGTTGCAAATTATTGAATAAACTACGTTTGATAGTTACTATCAATAATATTATATTTATTGTAGAAGTAAGGCATAAAGATAACACTAAACTAAAATATTCAGAGTTTACTTAAAACCTGTACAATAACTATATAAAGTAGTTGTAGAAACTTTAATTTAAAATCCAGTCACCTACATCACAAACCTACAGAATTACATATTTTACCAAAACCAGTTATATGTGCAAATTTCTGTAATCCATTAATAGTTTGCGCTTCCAAATCTTAGCCAACTATTTATAGATGGCAGTCGCGCATATCTTTTTATTATATCTAATTATAAATACGTTTTTTAATTGTTATTTACAATATATTTATATTTAATATAAATTTTTTGTAATGTAATTCTTAATATCCTTTATTATTTTTGATAAAACTAAATTTTCTCATTGGACGTGCTGCCATCTTCAATCGACACATATAGTTAGTAGTGATGTACGTCATGGTCATGTTCGATATGCTTATAAAAACTGTTCTATTTGCCGCTTTCCCTCAGTTTAATATATCATGGCGAGAGATTTGCTACGCAGTCTCTCGTATTTAATCATTTTCTTAGCCGGGAATTTAATTTACTTAACGGACGTCTCTGCCAGTCTATTTCCTGAGATTGAATCGTTATCTGTCATTAATATCACGTACCATAATCAAAACAATGCATATTTTAAAGACGTGGAATTCCAAGTGCGAGGTAGAAATTTTTTTAGCGGCATGCAAATTAAAATTACGCAGAAGGAGGCTCAAAGAAACACTATCTGTAAGGACTTGACGGACTATGAAATAAGTGAAATAAACGTTAGAGACAGTGAAGCAAGCTTTTTAGTAGTATTGCCGATAAACGTTCAAGAAAAAGACGTGTTTTTATGTATACCTCATTATATGTCGGGAAGTGATTCAATATACTGGTACCATCAAGGTGGCGATATCTCATTGAGAGGCTCTGAACATGCTGAGCAATCCATTCTGTAAGCTTTGTTTACACTCTTTTCTTATACCTAAGTTACTTCAATCCCAGACTCATTTACTCATTTATGTATGAATATAGGAGAAGATATATTTATTTACTATATCTCTTTTTCGGACACATTCCTAGTGATTGGTTTTCGAGGGATTTTGCATAATTTAGCACTGCAGAACTGGTTAATACCAGATTTTACATGACATATTTTCGGAGAAGCTAACGTATTTTTCCATCTCTTTCTATTTATTAATAAAATATCTGAAAAATATACACTAATGTTGGCCATAGATACTTATTTGCTCTTAAAAGAAATTTATTTATAAACTTTCACACGATAAATAAACATCAAACTATAAACATTTATGTATGTTAGTGGTAATGAGAATTTCGTAAACAATTACATAAGTCATTGTTTATCGTATTTAGTACCAAATAAAGATTTATTAGAAAGTATTAATATTAGTTCGTAACCTTTGTTATGAATATGTAGGTATATAGTATAAATGCTTAAATTATTTTTAAATTCATATTTTCTTAATTTTAGATAAAATATACTGAAATATGTATATTTTTTGAAATAATACAGTATTGCACGTAGAATAAATAATCATGAATTTTTATTGTTTCCCCTAAATATTGATTAAATACGTTGACTACTTCTGCCACCAATTTTTAAAAATAGACTAGTTCCCATGCCTTAGCCAAATAGGCATACAGGAAGACTTTCAATCTATTTTAAGCAATTTGTGAACTTATCTTTGTTTGAGTGTTCCGGCTCGTGCGCAACATTGAATTAAATAATTTATTTACAATAATATATGTTGAAAATCAAATAGTCTCTTACCTAAAATTTAGTTTAGAAGTTAATTGCCTATATTTTAGTATTTCAAACACTATTATTGGCTGTTTTTGGGTCAGAAGCTACATAACAAGAAGCATCTTAACCCTGAACACTTTAGGACGTAGGTTAATTGAATATCCATCCACGTAGGTTTCATAATAATGTTGTACAGACTTTACTTCATAATTTAAATTAGTGTAAATTTCTCGCTGACTCAGGAAACTACAATAATACAATTGAGGAGTTATATTGCTTCTCAGTGTGTCTCGAAAGGATTTCCAAAATAAAACAAAATCAGTTTATTCAGAGGTCTACTTTATTTTTTTTCTAGTAAATAAATAAAACATAAAGTCATCTAATTACTACACAAAAAATATTGATACGATGCACGGTAGGGGTATTTGACTAATCTAGCGCAACAAAATTATTTATTGTTTTGAATTGTTTGACAATTAATCGGCGACTCATTAAAACTCTAAGCAATCGTACCTTCACTTAAATATCCAGGAAAAGGCAAATGCAAAAGCAGTGGGCCAAAGAAAAACATAGTTCTTATAAGTAAAATTTATTTAATAATTATAGTGGTGAAATATGTAGTTCTACTAACTAAATAACAAATAAATAACTATCATAATTCGAAATATTAAATGAAAAAACAGTCTTAATTTTCTTGACATACCTATTAACATTTCCAATGTTTCCTTCATAAAATAACTTCGTTTTTTCTTGATTTATTCGCCTTGATGCAAGCAGAGGATCTGATGTAAAAAACATCCTATTTAAAAAATCCTTATTACAGCAGTCTTACTCTATTAAATTTCCGTGCAACATTTTGCTTGATAGACAGACAATTATATCACTTTCAAGTGGTAGACGATTTTTCACTTTTGTTTTAATAGCAATCATTGATGAAAAACTAACTGTCGTAAATATGACGTTGCAATGGAAGCAAATATTTAAGAGCTTTGTGTGCCAGTTGCGGGTATTTTGATATTATTTTGATTCAAAAATATTCCGATTTCTGAGACAGAAATTTTAGTTTCAACATTCCTTCGCACTTTTCTATCATGTTTTATGAAATTTTAGCATGTTGAAAGTATTTGTCCAAAGAAGAATATACGCAGCTGCATCTGTTACAAATAACGACACTTTTTCTTTATTTCTAACGTGCTTTTTACCATATAGCGATTTCAAGCACGAAGTTACGTAATGTAATTTGGATTCTGCATTAGTTCTTTCGAATCTCTTAGATGCAAATAGATGTGTAAACATTGCTATGTGGCTGTCCATCACCCCAACCAAAACATTAGCAATGTTGCGTGCTTTAACATCAATAGTTCCATCTACTGACACCCAAATATGTTTATCGTTAATGTCAATCGGAATTTGTCTTAATTTCCTCGTACATCGGGAACAAATAGTATTTTTTCAACGTGGATTCCGCGTGCACACGCAAGTCACTATATTATTTAACGTTTACAAAATTTTGTACAAAATGAATAAACTGAAATATTACACGTTACTAGCATTTTAAGTAGATCCGAATTAAATGCTTTCTACCGTTTATAAGCAGTCGCAAAGTCAACAATAGGTGTTTTATGTGTATCTGACGACACATGTTTTACTATGCTACTTTTCACTTGCCACGGCAGGAATACATTGCAATTCTCAGTTCCTATTATAATAAATTAAGTAATAATCAATATTATTATTGTTGCAAAATGTATTATACTACGATATCAAAAATTAAATTGGTCAATGTTGGTCATGGAATGTAGAACGCTTGTCTTAGTTTAAATCATCCTTTTGAAATAATTCAATCATTGTCAAGCTACACTGACATTATCAATAACCTACAAATGTGTTACCTACTTAGTTCAGCTGTAGAATAATAATGAACTACAAGTTATGAAAGAAATAACGTTTTTACTAACCAGAAAAACTAAATTACAATAATTGTTGGAAATGTCCCCCGTTTTGTTCAATGCACAAGTTTACGCGCCTCCTCATGCTGTGAAAAGCGTTTTGCAGCATTCCTGGCGTTATGGTTGCACATTGCTGAACAATTTGCGAAAATCTTATTTTTTAAATAAGGAAAGATAAAATAGTCCATAATTGTCAAACAAGGTCATCTCGGATGAAACTCAACTTCCGCATGCAAACTTATCAGCCGGTCATCAAAAAACTCGCGGAGAAAAGCAAAATTTTCTCGTGTAGTATGTGCTGTTGCACCGTCTTGCTGGAAATAACCATATTGAAGTTCATCATCGTCTAACTGTTGCACAAATTCAGTCAAAAAAATATTTCTGTACCTTTCTGCGTTGACGGTGAAATTGAAAAAAATTGGCCCAATTATTCTTCTGCGAGAAACTGCCATCCAAACACCAATTTTCTGAGCATGTAGTGGCGTTTCAATAAAAATATGCGGGTTATCAGTGCCCCACATTCGCATATTCTGAGAATTGATGTATCCCGAAAGGTGGAATCAAGCTTCGTCAGAAAAAAAGTTAAGTTCAGCAGTTCGTCATTCATTAAATTATTACCGAACCTATGGCAGTACGCAAGGCGTCTGGGGTGGTCTGCAGGCAGAAGATATATGATTGCATCTTAAATGGATGCATGTTCAGGTCCTTCTTTACAATCGTTTGGCATGTTCCATAAGAAAGCCGAATTTCTTGAGAGAGACGTTTTAAAGGTTTTGTAGGCTCTTCTTCCATACGTTGACAAACGTCAGTAATAACTTCTTCTGTACGAACTCTTGGTCTACCAGCACCTTTTTTATGCGTCACAGAACCAGTTTCGCGAACACAATTGTAAGGCATGCGTAAAAATTGTCCGGTAATACTGCTACGGCTGGGAAGTGCTCTCGAAAATTGTCCAAACACAAACGTTGACTGTATTCCCAAGTTTCATTAACCTAGCACACCCGTTCGAAAATAGGCTTCAATCATGTAAATTTTGTGCTCTGTGGTGAGAACCATGATTCAAAAACCGTGCAGGATTAGAAAACTTCAACACAATAACTTGACAGATTTTGACATTCAAAAAATTATGACATACCTCAATGTACGATGCACGCTACGACAATAATTTTAATATCCATGACCACCATTGACCAATTTAATTGTTGATTTCCCGGTATTATTATCGGATGTGTATATGTGGTATCTTACAGTAACCATTATAGTATTACTTTTATTATTCTTTAATTTGTATACTTTTGCTTGTGAAATTAAAAAAGTATTACCTATTACTATTATACTAAAAATATTAATGGAATATATTGGTATTCAATGAACTGCACCTCACCAGTTCATTGGAACTTGCTACTTGAAATGCATGCCAGAAAATGGAATGGCGTAATACTTACGAATGATGAAAGTCAATTGTTAAGTCACCAAGAGACTCTAGGTACTATTTTTAGTATAATACGTATGTTTTTCGTACACATGTATGTATATTGATAAATTCGTAAGATTCTTCCGCCCCTATACATTTTACTTTCAGAAACTAGCCGGTACAAGTGTACATACAAATTAGTCTTACGCATTAAATTCAGGTAATAAAATATCTATTTACATTTAAAATTGTAGTATATACAGTGTGTGATCAGCAAGTACTGTGAATATAGTAGTCCTTTATTCATCTACAAAAAAATGAGGTATGGTCACCACACGACTTTCTCATACGTATGTGCGGTCCTAATCGTTTATACAAAAGTTATTTTAAATTGAGTTTTAAATTATTTTATTCTTTTAATAATTATGTGCGGAATGCATAGTTTGTAAAATATTTGCAAAACGCTCCTTTTGATAAGAGTGAAAGTATTACTTCCGGTAGATGGCGAGATGAGTATTCTACCAAAACAATACCGCCATCTATCGGACGGCAGCATATACCAAATGATTTTGTTGATCACGCGAATTATGTACGTATAAATCATGTCCGTTTATAAATACAAAGTCTATTAATAACTCGACCACAGCGCCACCTATCAGGTCCAGATTTTGTTATTTTCTTTTTTTCGCACTAAACCAATATGTATATTTTATGAATATGAGTTATTTTGGTCCATAAATATAGAATTTGTTAATAACCTGACTACAGCGTCGTCTATCGATCCTAGTATAGCGATGAACCATCGTCTCGGCAAAACAAATATATTTTGTGAATATAAGTTTAATCGGCCAGGTCGTTCAAAAGACACTAACAGACGCACCAATTTAGGTTGAAATGCGTTTTTCCAGATTTCTCTTCAGATCTTTCATATTTTATTTTAATTGTATTTCAATCCCGGGAACATAACGACCAAAACAAAAAAAAAAGAATCAATCAAAATGTCGTTCCTATTGTCAGTTTATGATCTGAGAGTGCATACAAAAATTATGATTTTTATAGTTTGTCCGAATTTTCCGACTTTCCTTTCTAATAGTCCGGAATTTTTTCCTGAAAACTTTTCGAGAACCATAACGAACAAAACAAAAAGAATTACTCATATCCATGATGCGAATCGTAAGTTATAGTCTTGAGGTCATTCAAAAATCTTATTGAAAAAGCACTTTCAGTTATTCCCGAATTTTCCAATTTTCCGGGCAACTTTTCCAATTTTTTTTCCTAAAAACCTTACTCGAACTACTATTAACATTTTTACAAAAGAAATAATCAAGTCGGTTCAGCCGTTCTCAAATGTGCTTACCAACGGACAGCATTTTTATTTATACAGCCTGTCCACATTATTATTAGCACTTTTAATGCGAATGACATTGATGGGATCGTTCGTTTTTCGGAGCAGCATGGTCTTGTGCTGAATCCCGCTAAGACAGTGTCAATCTTGTTCGGCAATCCTAGGTGGTGTGAGGTCCTGACTGGTCAAATTAAATTGAAATCTAAGGACACTGCCATTCGGATTGTTGATAGAGTTAGGTACTTAGGTATGGAATATGACAATACCTTTCGATTTAAAGCTCACATTTCGAATTTAATAAGAACTGCATATTGTAATTTAAAATTGTTGTATCCTTATAGAAACAGTTTTGGTCGTCGCTTGAAAACTTTACTATGTCAAAGTCTGGTTCTTTCGCTATTTACGTTTTCTGCATCACTATATGACCCTTGCTTAGACTCGTCTGATGTAGCGAGAATACAAAGAGTTCAGAACGCCTGCCTTCGCTTTGTCTTTTGCCTTAGAAAATATGACCATGTAACACATAGATTGAAGGATATCCGTTGGCTGAATATGAAGAACCGAAGACTATTGCAATCTTTTTGTTTGTTTCACAAAATCATTAGCTTAAAATCACCACCTTACCTCTACGATAGAATCACTTTCAGGACCGATGTTCATAACATCAACCTTCGTAACGTACATCTTATAACCCCTCCTTGTCACAGGACAGCATTCTATGAGAGGGGTTTCACATTCAATATTTACAAATTATACAATTCGTTGCCTTGTGTCATGCGGGATGTGCCTTTGAGTGGATTTAAACGCATGGTTTTTGGTATACTGTGGAATAAACAGCTTGGCGGATAGTAGAACTCTTACCGATGTTTCCTTAAGTTGTCTACATGTCTATATTAATTACATGTCTTACTTTATTTTACAATCCTTTACTTACATATTACTTATATATTAATCATATGTCTTACTTTATTTTACATTCCTTTACTTACTTACATACATTACTTTCATATTACCTCTGCATATAATCTACAAGTTTTATTTAGTTTAGTTCGTAATATTTTATCATTAAGCATTCATTCTTTTGTAATTTGTTTTTTTTCTGTAACATTGAAGGTTTTAGGTTGAAAATCAGGGGACAGCCTCATTGGTTGTCCAGCTGAACCTCGCCTTCTGGTTTCCGGAGCATTAGCATTATTATCTGTTTCTTTTTGTTTCTTTCATGTTGGTTTACATACTTGTATATATATTGTTGATGCATACGGAAATAAAGACATTTATTTATTTATTTATTTATTTAAATACATGGTAAAAATGGTGCGATTGTGCTATTTGTGTAAACGTCGATACGAAAAGGCATCCACTCGATCATATCATAGGTAAGTTGGTCAAGAATTCAACTTTACGTGTTTAACATGGTTTAAATATAGAGGACTAATTGGATGTGCTCGAATGGATGCCTTTTCGTATCGACGTTTACACAAATAGCACAATCGCACCATTTTTACTATGTATTTCGCATTAAAAGTGCTTAATTCGCATTATTACATATCACAAAGCACAAACACGTTTAAAACAAATGCGTGTAGGATTTAACGAAATCATACGAACCAAGCACGAGCACGACATTTCGACGAATGACAGCACGCCGTCGGATTTCCTTAAGGACTATAATCGCTTGGCAATGTATCAATTCCCCTTACCCCACCTGCTGTTGTTGCGACGACTTACCTCGCCTACAAACTGCAGTCAAGCTTCCTCTAGTATATTCCAATCTCTTTGGTCTGAGAGTTTAAAAAATTGTGAAAAGTCCGAATGAATTTGAAATGAGATTTGTTGCGAGCATTGAATTCTGCAAAATATTCCACATTTAACCGTTGCTCTATCGCTTCTAATAACCAATATACCAATGGTGAGCAGCGAAATGTGGACACACTGTATAGATTGATATCTTAATAATAGGAATATTAATTTAATAATAATTTAGACGAAACATGTACAGTGGACTTTGAAGAACTTGGAATAGCTTTTGATTGTATAAGGAAACGGATATGATTTCACCAGAATTTGATTAAATCTGGTTATTTTACTCCTACAAAACAAAATTTAAATGTTTTTGGTAAAAGTATGATTCATTAAAGTCAGATTTTACATATACTAGAATATGTAATATTCATTTACCGATAAGCATTGGAAATTAAGCAAATTTCACGTTCTATAATTTGTGTCCGGGCCTGTATTCAATCATATTGTTTTAATTAAATCAAATATTATAGTTAAATAAGAATTATTTTAAATTTAGTTTTAAGAACAAAGAATTGTCGTGTACAGGAATAGAGAATATATTCCCAAGTCGAAGTAGCATGAAGAGAATTTGTTTCCTACCGATCATGACAATATTATTGGGTATCACATTTTTCACCCCTCTTCTCTAAATTTGGTGTTTCTATAGTCGCTTTTACGCCAACAGCGAATGCGGAAAGGCAAAAACTGTAATCGTATCATATGATAAACCCTCCAAATAATTGTTATGAAGCTGTTGGATTATGTTGAGGCAGGATAGATTAATATTCTTTGCCACTCGTAAATGAATTAACTATCTCTATGGAGATAAGAGAGCAAGTAACAGATGGGAACAATGTACACAATGACGTTTACGACCGAGGCAATGAAGCAAGAATTCTAGATATAATAATGTTGTCTTCAGTTGCTAAAGCATCACGATCGTATAATGGAGACATAACAGAATATTGAAGAGACAACATGGTTATTACCACAAGGAAGAAAAGAAGAATAGATGCTTCTGGAAAAATGGAACCTTGTAGTAATGAAGGATATATAAGAATATGGATCAAGTAAAGGAGAGTAGAAAACGCCAAACAAGTCGATTATAAGTAGTGATGGTCAAAACAGAATTATTTCAATAATCGGATACACGCTACTCGAGTGATCTTAATAATCGGTTTATCACTAGACTAGTCACTCGCATCGAAAAATAATTTTTTCCACGGTCGGGAGTAGAAATCAGTTTCTATGACATCAAAATTAAAACAGAAGTAGTCGATTATTCCCAAGGGAGTATAATGCTCCCAAGGGAGTTTACATTATGGAGAACGTTTGTGATTCATGCAAAAAAAAAAGATAACATTGAAATTATTTATTGACATTTAAATTAAATGTTACATTTGTACAATTTTCAAAATTAATATTAGAAGGAATATTACTTTCGCTTACATTTACAGTTTTTGTGATTGCCCTAGTAGTGGTACCTACTAAAACCTGATTAGCAATTTTGGTCTTATTTTCAATGGAGTTCTCGACATAATCCTCAGCGACTGTCGTTGATTTCCAACCAGCATGACGCTTTATTGTCGTGATATCCACACCAGCATCTGCCAGTAATGTCGCTGAATATCTTCGTAAGCAGTGACCAGTATAACATGCAGCATCAGGTAATTTTAAATACGAAGCTACTACACTCGGAATTTTTCCCATGGTATTCTTGCCAACTGGCTGCGAACTACATTTTCCTGCTTTGTAGTACAAAAAAAAGCGCTTATGCTTGACGTGGGGACGACGAAGGGACAGGTATTTTCGAAACAAGTCACGCATATTTTCCACATCGGTAACCACAGAGGTTCGTGGAATCTTTGTCTTAGTGTTTGGAATTTTTACAATCAAGGAAGAGCCTACATCCTCAATATCATCTACAGTTAAATTGACTAGTTCATCAGTTCGACAAGCTCCGGCAATCCCCAGAATTAATCCAACCTATAAAAAATCAAAATACTTAATAATTGAAATACCTAACAACAAAAGTAATCTTACCTTAATCATTAAGAATTATTTGTCATCTACACTTGATAGAAAACGGTCGATTTGACCCTTTGTCAATATTTTCGATTTTTTCGCTTGATATCCGTCACCGGTTCTTTTCAAAAATGCGATCAGCTTGGGGAAATTGCTTATATCTATGTTGTCGTAAATTATCAAGCATGACTTAACCATAGAATATTGCGCCCATAATGTGGAAGACTTGTAATTCTTTGCATTTTCACTGAAGTATGCCAACAAAACATTCTCGCTGTATACTTGAACATTTTTCTCGGCGCACCACTTTTTGAATCGATTGTAGGCTATATCGTATAAAGATCTTGACTTCGTAGGCAGCAAATTGCTTATTGCAATATTTGCAGCCTCCACAATCTCTTCCGACTCACAATTATTCATTGTGCACTAAACAAACTTTAAACTAAACCAAACTAGCACCTTAATTTGACAATTCTTTTTGTTTGTTTATTTTGTAGTTATGACAATAACTCAACGACTACTAAATAAATGCTCAAATCCGAATACAATAATTCTGGTGCTACTTACTTCATAATGACAAAATATGTGTTTTTAAGTTAATGAGACCGTGGAAAAAATAGTATATACCATTCGGGAGAGATGCTATTTTGTCCTCGGTGCATTGTAGCCCTCGGGCTTCAAATTGCACCTCTGGCAAAATAACGCATTTCTCTCCCTTATAGTATAATATACTATTTCGCGAATATCTCGCAAGTCATACGTTCTATGGAACATATTAAGACTAAATTAGTGTATGAAAGTGTTTAGAGAGAGATTTTGAATAAGCCTTTGCTTGTAGTAATACGTGGTCCTAAATTTTAGTAGAAATCCAGTACACTTTATAGAGCATGCAAGGAATCAATAATAACACGAAAAGAGGAGGTATTATACCAGATTAATATGTGTGAAAAACTTTACAAAGGACATTACAGTAAGGGTTGTAGAAGGTAAATAATAACTAAAATATTTTATAAAGTCTGGTTTTTATTAGTTTTTTGATAAAGTTGTATTTTTCTCCTTAGTTTTCAACGTAATAGCGAGGGAGTGTACCTCGTTTTTAAAATACCGAATTAACTTATGATAATAAACTCACCATCAACAAATTCTGAGAATAATGTGTGTATAATAAAACTAGTGTAAATATACATACATACTAAACATTTTGTGTTTTAAAAAATAGTATATACTCAACGATATACAGGATTTTGCAGGGAAATGAAATTTTTCATTACGTTCACAATTTTCTTTCAGTTCATTCCCAAATTTTTGTGTGCAAATAAAGTTTATTTATTATTGTAACCTTAGATGTTAAATTTTAAATATCATTGCAGCTGTGTCAAGCGTTGTTGTATGTATTTGGTTCTAGAAATATTAACTATTCATTAACCTTATTTTGCGGTTGATACAAAGTTTGTCCTTTATAACTCTGTCCTTTTCAACTTTTAATAAACGTTTGTTAATTCGCACATGTTTCCTACGAAAAACATGGATTTTATATAATATTTATAATTTTATTTATTATTCGCACCGCAGCTACATCTTGTAAACAATGAATATTGCTTGCGTTTATTATTACAATTTTAACATAATTATCCATCCGTCTGTCAAAGGCAAAGCACAACGCTAATTCCAACTTTAATAGTTACCAATTTATAGTAATCATCTTCATTTGTACTATTACATCTAGTTATCCGTTCAAACTTACTGCAAAAATTACAATACCACGCCCGAAGGGAAAATATTTAAAATTACTTGGAGATTATCACACAGAAAAAAACTTGTAATGGAAGGAATTGTTTATGAACACAGTCAATAAACTATAAAGCAGAGCTTGCTCAAAGCATTATCTCGTACATACACGTTCTCGAACTCACCAAAGGACTATCTAGTAATACCAAATTCGCAAGTACGCAAAATACTTGAAAGCGATGTATTTTGGGAAGTATGTACAATTGGTTTCTTTTCAAATGGCCGGTGTAAATTGAAAATAGATCCCGAAATTCTACGATAGTAACATTCTAATGTTCGAGTTAAGAACGGGACAAGCAAAAAACATGCATCGTAAATCTTATATGTATAGCATGAATAAGCCATTGTACTTAATATGAGTATGGTTTATATTTTCTGAAGTTTTTAAATACTTTATTTTCCACAATCTGCACGAAATATACATGTCATATATATAGTAACGAATGAAACACATATTTTGAATGCCTTGCTTTTAAAATTATATATAATTAAATATTAAATACAATTAAAAGAAAAAGATTGTATTACGTTATGAATTAAATTGCTTTGTAAAAGAAACTACATCGGCCATATAAGCCAATATATTTGAAATATTTGTGTTTATTCATAATAATTTATTGTCTGATAGGGATAACGTTCATGCTAGGTACTTTATTAGAAAAAATCATTTTTATCTTCCTCAATATCTTTCTGGCTTTTATTTTATTCTATAGTCTTTTATTTTGATTTCTACAGGGAGATCCACTATTTTTCATTAAATCTTGGTTTTATGGAATTTTGGACTTGTTACTATTCTTTCTGGAAGTGATTTGTATTTATTTTAGATGTTGAAGCTTTTTATTTAAAATAACAATGTTTAACTGAAAATTAAAATAATACTTAAACAATTTAGTATTATAACAACCCATGTTTTTCTTATAAAAAGTAAAAATTGTTATATTCTCTAATAAGGGAATGTTTAAAATTATTAAAAATTATATTTTTCCCGATCAACACTGATATTTTGAATTAGTTTACTTCACTAAAAAAATCGAAATTTACTAATACGTCGTCAACTACTAAGTTTAGAGAAATTTCTAAAGAATACAAAAGCATTAAAATGTGAATTTTAGAAAGACTTTTTTTGAAATTTCTACCGGAAGGAGGCCTTCATATCTTACCAAAAACCGGTTTTTAGCAAATATCTTACAAATTATTGATTCTTTACAGATTTATCTAGAATACAATAATATTTAGAGCCCGAATTGGAACAACTTTTGTATAAAAGAAATTTGAAAATTCGGACCAGACGTAAGACTTTACTCTTATCGAATAGCAGTTTTTTTTATACAATCTATATACATGTATTATAAGTGCAAAAGTAATTAGAACTACATTTGGAACAATTTTTCTATAAAAGAAAGTTTAAAATTTGGACCGGAAGTAATGCTTCTACTCATCAAATATCTGTTTTTTTTGGAAAATCTCAAATTTTGCATTCTAGTCAGATTTATTAAGAACACAAAATTGTTTGAGCCACATTTGGAATAATCTTTATATAAAAAAAAATCAAAATTCGGACCAGAAGTAACACTCTTACTTTCTTTTATTTTTTTTTTATTTATTTAACGAAAATAACGTAGAAGTATTTGATTGGGCGGCAAAATCTCCATATCCGAATCCCATTGAAAATATGTGGAGTGCTATGGTGCCGAATAGGAATGCTTATAATGATAGAGTTCAACTTAATATAGAAAATATTACTCAATATGCACAATCTGTATGGGAGCATTTCAGAGGAAGAAACTTATGTGTAACTTTAATAAATTCTATGCAATCAAGAATGCAAGAGTATATGGACGATAATGGATTTTATATGTCGTACTAAGGTTTTTATTATTGCGAAAAGGAAACAAACTATAAGACCAAAATCACATAACCATTTTCTTTAATTTCTTTATTAATTAATTACTATTATACAGGGTGAGTCATTAGTAGCCGCTTCTTCGATTGCTCTTTTGTGTTTTAAATAAAAGAAAAAACAATTAGTGGAAGATCCATGGTTGCTTGTGGCGCATATTGTAACAATACTTTAAGCTCTGGCGCACTTCCGGTTTCGACGGAAATGTACGGAACTTAATTTTTTTAAATGATTCACACTATATATTTTTGGATTTTCTTGTACTGCTTTAAATTGCCTGTTTGACTGTTTTTTCTTTTTCAAAACTGGGCCAATAGTTTTTGAGTTATTAATTTTTTTTGAAAATATTTGACCAAAACACGTGTTCAGAAAAAAATCATTTTCACATTGTTTTTAAAAGTAAAAACATTAACTTTGGTGGTGCTTGTAGCCAAGAAAATTCTACATCATTTGGTAAAGTTGCACTCGACAATACCTCAAAAAACTTTGTTTTTTCAAAGCCTACTTCCTGAAATTTTCACGTACCAAAAACTTATTATTTTTAAATGGAACACCTAGTATTTTATTGAGTCATTTTGTTTCTTTCATTTTTGTTAACAATGTCCTATACCTATCTTTTGTAATTTTTGAGATAATCACTATAGGAGCAATTAGCGGTCAATTAAAGACTACGGGCGCTGTTCTATTCACCCAAATTTTCGTCCAATAAAGGCTGGAATGCGGCTGATTGCCTGAGTCAACTGTTGAAGAAAGTGGATATACATTTATTTCAAACTTACAAAAGCATCGCTGTTAGTTATCATCCAAATGAATTATTCTTATGAAGAGTTAATAGATATGATTGACGTTTTGGGTGAATCTGAAAGAAACTTTTTGCTAGTATCCAGACTTTATGCACAGCGATCCCTGGTAGAAGTCAACCGCATCCAGAAACCTTCGAAAATATAAAGTGGACGGTTTGAGTGAACAGAAAGCATTGAATATGAAAGAAGGTGCAGAAAAAGCAATAACTGGTGAGGATAAGACGTTTATGGTACTTGCGAGTGAAGTCGAACACCTCCATACTTGTACTACGAAAATTAGTCGTCAGTTAGATGTAAGTCAAATTTGAGAATCCAGAATAATTAGGAAATATGAAATTCACCCGTAGCATATTTATACACAGGGTTAGATGAAAGAAATTTTCAGAATCGCTTACATTTTTGTCAATTGGCAGCAGATAAATTATCCTGGCTTTCTCAACTTTTTGTTGTCTACCAACGAAGCCACCCTCTATTAAAGTGAATACGTTCATCGTCACAATTTCCATTATTATAACACTTAAAATCCCCCATTTTATCACACCTGTAAACTTTCAAAATCGTTGGTCATTAAAACTGTGGGGAGGAATAGTGGGTAGTTACATAATTGGACCTTATTTCTTTGATGAAAATGTTAATGGTGAAGAGTATCTTCGCTATCTACGGACGGATTTTCAAAACTTTTTGAAGACCTCTTCAAATATGTTAGTAAACATAACCTTTATTTTATTTCGATGTTAATCAACAGTGTCAAAAATGCAACTGGACATTGCCGGAATTAAAAAAATGAAATGCGATGCTCTTCATTCTATAAAATTATTACTTTTGGGATAGTTGGATATAACATTTATATTGTTTGACAGTTGACTAAGGATGTCGGGCGCCATCCCTGCCCTCCATAGGTTGAACGAATATTTTGGTGCATAGAACAACAGCGCTCGTAATTCTTTAATTGATCGCTAATAGCTCCTATAGTGATTATCTCAGAAACTAGCTGTCCATCAATCTCTTCGAGCTTGAATCGCTTTTCGCGTCCGCTTACAGTTTTATTATAGTTCGCTGTAAAACGCAAAAAAAATCATTTTTGATTTTCTAAACTTTTGGCACACCTTGTATAGACGTATATTTTTGTCCACGAAGTACTGTCACGGTGACAGGTGGAACGACAATTTAAAGCATCTTAACGTCAGTCTGACTTTTCGTTGTTGGAGTTTGAAATTTAGATGCTATTTAGCGTAATACTAAGACTTGACACTAAAAGATTCATAGTTTTATTAGTTTTACACAATGAAAGGACTAAATCATTATTGAAAATGTAATATCAGATTTATTTTAATTTTGCATAATTTAGCCTGCCAATTATCATAGCCCGCAAACATACTTTTGACATACCTTTTGTTATAATGCAAATTTGTGAACAATGCATGCCCATTACACAGAAGAATCAAGTTTTAAATAAAATGTTGGTATAGAATAAGTATGACTTATTACTTTTATTTATAATAGTGAATTTATAACTGGCTTCCATATTAATAATTAGTTTCATTTGCTGCTCTGAAATTGTTCCTGTCAAAGTGAGTTTGCAGTGGCATTGAGTCGTCGCCTGTAGATCGTGCTCTGGCTATGTCGGTTGCTGAGACGATCCTATTATAATTTAAATATTTAGTAGTGACGCTGGTAGTTGAACTAAAAACAATAACCAAAAATAATACTGACCGACGTTGGAATATCTGTGTAAACATTTTGCTTACACACACTGTAAAAAGAATATAATTTGTAATTGTTGGATCATTTTGTGATTTTTATTAAGTATTTAAGGAAAAATAACACAAAAAGGTAGTTCATGATTACAACCAATCCATCGAAATAAGAGCCACCAGCCTGGGACGCGATCATCATCAACCATCATCAGAATGTTTGATTAACAATTTGATTTAATGGTGTATTTTCAAACATATCGCATTAAATGATTGAACGCTGCCCATACTTCAAACTTTCTACTGACAATCAAACTATTTAGTAGAAGTAATTGTTGAATTAGACTGGAATATTTACTTTAGTAAATTGAATAGTTACAAAACAATTGTCATTACATTGGAATTTGATTCGTCTGTCACCTAGTAATAATAATATAAATCATATTTTAAGGTAATTGTCTAATACCGTGCCGTCAAATACTTTTCGCATTAGAGTAGGCTGTTTTTGAAGTTTTTAATCAATGTTGGTGTACATGCTAATTTTTTGAAAACTTCAAATTCTGACAGTTGTCATACTTAAATTCAAATTATAGACGCCTATTATTATTTATATGACATAACCAAACTATTAAAATTATGCACTGTCACCAACCATTAAAAAAAAGCATGGCCGTCTCTAATGCGGAAAGTAGGTATTTGAAGGCACGGTATATAGGCAAAACTAAAATGGATCTGATAGCACTTTTCTCATTAATATTTTAGTCATTTCGCTGTATAAAATTTGTAATTTCATATCTTTTTGTGTCAAGGTCTACAATAAATATCGATGAAGCTTAAAAACATGAACCATGAAATATCAGACAGATGTCAGGGTGTTTAACCTTTTTTTTTTGAAATAATTCAAATAAATCATGAAAGCAGTTCAGATTTCATCACGAACTGAAATCGATTGATCGTTTTGACGTTTTATAACCTGCAATTAAATTTTTGTGAAATTGCCAACATTAATCAAAAGTCAGATGGACTTTTTCTGACAATTCTGACGTTTCCTGTAACATTTAAGCCACCTAACGTGAATGTTGAGCTGACCAACATTTCGCGTATGCTCTAGTTAAATATATCGGTGTTAAAATAATAATAGATGAGTAAAGATGGCTACACCCTTTAACTGTTACTTAATTTTAGTTTAATAATATACTATGTTCACCAATTTTGATCAGCATGATGTATTCGTTTCTTTGAATTACAATTAACGTAGGGCTTCCGGGACAATAGTCAATAGAAATAAATTTATATGACGTTGGTTGCAAATAATCAAGCTCATCAGTGCTCCATAATGTTTGTCATAAAATGTCGATATAAGTCATCAAGTGCTGATTATTCAATTTACTCTTTCCACCTTTTTTTTATTTAGGACACATTAATTTAATAGAATACTTGCTATTTTTGTTATTCCATGAAACTCTTCGAGTTTGAATTGCTTCTTTGGAACGTGACTACTGCCAGTCGCAGAGGCACTTGAATTTTAACGGTTATAAATTTTCTTTTAATTAGTTTATGAATGAAGATGCAAATTAAATGAAATATCTCTAGAAATTAATTATACATTATTGTGGCATCTATAATTATAGACAAATGGATTTATTAACTAAAAAATTTCCCATAAAATGTTTAACATTTCTATAGAATTTACTGAAAGCTGATTACTTGGAACATTTCGTTGACATTCAAGTTTGATATAATGCGTGTGCACCTAGTCTAAGTTGAATGTAAGTAGGCCGAACAGGTAAACCTAAGATGGTTGTATGATCAAGATTTGTTGTATCATATATAAATTTCTTTGTTTTTTAAATTTGGTAGTACTCTAACTTTATTTGTCTCAAGTTTTATGATAAACGTTGCCCATACGTTAAATTATCTTGCAAACTGTCATGGTGGTGACAGTTCGATCTATTGCGAGAATGAATTGTCAAATTGAATGTCACTGTAGACATACCGTGCCTTCAATTAATTTTTTTTGGAATAACCTACGATTTCAATATTAATTTGAAAACACTGTGGAACTTTTCAATAAATTGACTTAACTATGACAGTAGGTAGTCAAAATGAAAAACATTACTATAGCACAGTATTCCCAAATTAATATTGATATCATAAGCTACTCTAAATTTAAATTAAAGACGCTGTATGTATATTTGTATGTAAGATGACAGAGATGTGTCCAAGACATTAAAGATACGATAAATGACCGATACAATAGTAATAATAATAATAATTGATGATAATTGATGAGCAAGTGCTCTTTTAAGATTTTGATTTGAGTGGTTTTCCATCTGGTTATAGAAACTGAGCGCTCTTTCCTTGATGTAGTCAATAATGGTTGGGGTATTTGTTTCATTCATTATTTGATTATTTCTCATATACCATGGAGCATTTAGTATCATTCTAAGACTGGTGTTTTTTGATGTTGGTCTTGCACATATGCACCCATGCATATGTGAATATTGGACCTAATACTTGTTTGTAAAGTAGAATTTTGTTGTTCGTGTTCAGCTGGCTTTTTCTGCCTATAAGAGGCCATAGTTGACATCTTGTTTGTTTGGTTTTGGTTATCGTTTTTGCTATGTGTGTGTTATAATTGAGCTTTATATCCAGGTATATTCCCAGGTATTTAATTTCTCTACTCCATGGTATAGTGTTGTTGTTGATGGTTATTTCGTTGCCTGTTGTTTTCAGATTCCTTTGAAAGATTATTGCTTGGGATTTGTCTTCGTTTATTGTTGTCCTCCATTGTTTGAACCATTTTATCGTGTTGTCTAGGTGCGTTTGGAGTTCCTGTACCGCGTTCGTCGGACATCTTGATGTTGAGAGCAGTGCCGAATCATCTGCAAAGGTGGCCGTATTTAAGTATCTTGTAGGATTTGATACTGGTATGTCTGCTGTAAATATTGTATATAGGTGAGGTGACAGGCATGAGCCCTGAGGGACTCCCGCTGTTGGATGTTTTATTGAGGAAAGTGTGTTCTGGATGCTAACTTGAAAGCAGCGTCCTTAGAGAAAACTGTTCGTGATTTTTATGACGTGTGTTGGGTAATTGTGTATTATCATTTTATATATGAGTCCCTGCCTCCAGACTTTATCAAATGCCTTTGCTATGTCGAGAAATACAGCTGCTGTCACTTGATTTTTGTTGAATCCGTCTTGGATAATCTCAGTGACTCTTGAAAGTTGTGTTATCGTTGAATGTTCTTCTCTAAAAACCCATGTTGATCTTCTGGTATTATGTCTTGATTGTCAGAGTGGTACTTTATCTTCTGTAGGATTATTTTTTCTATCACTTTGCTAATGGATGGTAACAGGCTTATGGGCCTGTAGCTGCTTGGTATTGTTTTTGGTTTTCCTGGTTTAGGTATAACTATTACTGTGGCATGTTTCCATATCTTTGGGAATGTTTGGAGTCTGATAACGGAGTTTGCTATTGCTAGAATTGACATTATTGCTTTTGGGGGGGGGGGGGTTGTAGTGATCTGTTGGTGATGTTGTCTATACCAGGAGCTTTTTTGGGATTTCATGCTTTAAGGATTGCTTTTAGGTTCTCGGCTGTGACTGGGTCGTTGCTAGGGGAGTGGGGTTCACGTATTTCTCTGCTTACTACTTTGTGAATCTGCATTACGTGTTGCATGTCTACTTCATCCAAGTTCGGAGTGAATTGCTCTTCTAGTGATTCCGCTAGAGCTTCTGGTTTTTCTTCTGCTGTGACTTGTGTGGAGTTATTGAATTGAAGTGGTGGGATTTGTATTTGTTCTCTTTTGATTGCCTTGATTATTTTCCATGTCTTAGAGGGCTCTGCACCTATTTCTTCGAGTGTTCTTTGCCATTCTACATTTTTCGGTTCCAGTAATTCCTTATGTACTTGATGTTGAAGGTTGTTTAGTATAGTTTTGTCTTCTCCTAGCTCTGTTCTTTTCCTTTATTAGTTCTTTAATATGATGTGGTAGACTACCTGATTTATATATCCTTTCTATTTTGATGGTGTTATTTTCAACAGCGTTTGTTATTTTATCTTGTAGTGATTTTATGTTCTGTTCTAATTCTGCAGTGTTTTGTATTTTAGGAACTGCAGTGATGGTTTGTTCTAGTTCTGTTTTGTAGCCGGCCCAGTCTGTCTTGAAGGTGTGATATGTTCTTTCGGTTATGTCTTCGTTCCAAGTTATTATAATTGGAATGTGATCAGAGCTCATGACACTTTCAGTTTCTATCTTTATGGTTTTGTTAATGTTTTTACTGATTGCTAAGTCTAATTGTCTAATTGTGTGCATCTAGCCCAAGGCGAACGTCGACAGACCAAAAAAAAAAAAAAAAACCAAGACGGTTCGGCAATGAAATGTTGTTTCATGTTATTCGTTCTATAAAATTGGTAGTACCATGCCTTGTGTCAAGTTTACGATAGAAATAGTGTATACTTCAAATTTTTTGACAGACTGTCATCGTGACACTTATACGACAATAAAAAGTTGATGTTTAACCAAATTGTCGTTCCACCTGTCATCCTGACAATACTTCGTTGTTGTGTATTCGTTCACACATAAACTTGTGAGAACGAAATGTCAGACTGAGAGTGCTTAACAACATTGTCTTTCCAATTGTCAAATGAAATTAACAACATAACATGATGAACTTTAACAAAACATGTTTTAAACTTACAGGTCATTGAGAGAATTAATTAATTTTCATATTACGCTTTAATAGTTGTATATATATGTACTTTGTAAAACCCAATCAAAAATCTTGCTGGCTCCTAATACCATTTAACCGAAAATGTACTTCTGATTAGTTTGTGCCAACCCGCATAGTCGCGTACTTTAAATGCTTTCTTTTATAACTGAATTGATAAACGAAATTACATAAATGCTTATGGGAATTTTACATATTTGATGTATTTATGTTATTTCGAAGTGTTTCGGACACATCTGACAAATAAAGAAAACTCAGATGATTCTTTATTTAGGCTTGCTTCGGTACTTCTTTCGCGAGAAGTGACGACATTTCGATGACATATATAATTTGTGTTTAATATATCTTAATAAAATATAGAAAGATCGTTATATTTGTCACTGTACTTACGTGCGATAATACACTTTAAGTTTATTTTATCATATCCGTCGGCATCGTTCATATATTCATAAATAGAAAAGAAATAGTAACAATTGATAATAATAACACTAATACGTATCTGAAAGGTACCACTTTCCCTTCATAATCCCTTTATTTGTCGGCCTTCTGACATTTAAACTTGACAACCGATCGATAAACGTGAATAGATAGTCATTATGTGTTGTGTATTACACGACTGGTGCTTTCCGCCAATTTTGACGTTTCCCGGCAAATGCCATATCGCGAACTCAAACTGATTTGACGGTTTTGATAATTTATAACCTGAAATTGAATTTTTCGTGCGTTTAACTTAACCTTATCCGAAGTTTGATGTGTCACGGTCATCTGTATCGATCCACCGCCATTTTAAAATCGAACCTAGTCCATATTTTTTATTTTACACGTAGGCCTTATGGCAAAATACTATGATTCATACTCTTTTTCTGCACGTTCTAAAATTTTCAAAAACTCCTTTCGGGCCCTCGTTCTCTCTTCGGAGACGTGAAAAATGGCCTAAGGCACGTGGGACCGTGGTCCCCGTCGCGTGGCACTTTCGTTCCCACCGTAGATGCGCCAGGTTCTCAGAAAACTGTCTCCCCAATTCGTCAATTTTGGGGTATAGCTTTGCCGTTTTAATCGTTCGTGTTAAAAAGAGCGAGACAATTGGCTTTTAGTATATATAATTACAAAAGATAAGTATAGGACATTGTTAACAAAAACGAAAGAGAATAAAAAAAGGAACAAAATGACTCAATAAAATACTGGGTGTTCCATTTAAAAAATATAAGTTTTTGGTATGTGAAAATTTCAGGAAGTAGGCTTTGAAAAAACAAAGTTCAGTGAGGTATTGTCGAGTGCAACTTTACCAAATGATGCAGAATTTTCTTGGCTACAAGCAACAACAAAGTTAATGTTTTTACTTTTAAAAACAATGTGCAAATGATTTTTTTCTGAACACGTGTTTTGGTCAAATATTTTCAAAAAAAATTAATAATTCAAGAACTATTGGCTCAATTTTGAAAAAGAAAAAGCAATCGAACAGACAATTTAAAGCAGTACAAGAAAATACAAAAATATATAGGGTGAGTCATTAAAAAAAATTAAGCCCCGTGCACTTCCTGTAAAACCGGAAATGCGCCAGAGCTTAAAGTATTTTTACAATATGCGCCACAAGCAACCATGGATCTTCCACTAATTGTTTTTCTCTTATTTAAAACACAAAAGAGCAATCGAAGAAGCGGCTACTAATGACTCACCCTGTATATTAATTACTAAAAACTTGATATCTGCTACAATTTTTGTTTTAATATATTCTGGTAAAGGTTAGAGAAATTAATTTTACAATCCTAATTAAATTTTATTACATGATTACCCATTAATTGCACAGAAGTTCAAATATGGGACCTTGTATGTATATATGTATTATTTTTTGTTATAAACTTGTAAGAATAAGTTTATGATATCACTACATACAATTAAATCATGTTATAATGTAATAATTAATACGAAATGCAAAATTTTGCTGTTTTAGAATATGTTTTAATTTTTTTAGAGAGCTATATCTAAAAATGAGGTGTAGTCACCATACGACTTTTTTATACGTATGTGACATCCGAAATGTGTATACAAAATTTGTTCCAAATCAAATTTTAAGTTGCCTCTTTATAAAATAAACCTCTGATTAAAAGTGTATCTTCCGGTCCGAATTTTGGACAATTTTTTTATACAGAAATTATTGCAAATCCAACTCAAAATATTTTTATTCTCTTAATAAATCTCTATAGAATGCATAATTGCGAAATATTTGCAAAATACTGCTATTCGATAAAAGCAAGAGTGTTACTTCCGGTCCGAATTTTGAAATTTTTTATACAAAAATTGTTCCAATTCGGGTTCTAAATATTTTTGTATTCTAAATAAGTCTGTACAAAATGAATAATTTGTAAGAAATTTGCTAAAAACCGCTTTTCGCGGTAGGTAGAAAGACCTACTTCCACTAGAAATGCCCAAAAAAGTCTTTCTAAAATTCACATCTTAGTACTTTTGTATTCTTTAGAAATTAGTTTAAACGTGACGACGTATTAGTAAATTTTGATTTTTTTAGTGAAGTAAACTACTGCTTCCGGTCTACCGATTTTACTCAAAATCTAATCTGATCTCAAGAGGAAGATTATTAAAGTTTGGTATTGATAGCTGTAGCCGTTTGGACACTGAGACACAGACAGACAGACAGACAGACAGACAGACAGAGAGAGAGAGAGAGAGAGAGAGGGAGGGGGGAGAGGGAGGGAGAGTGAGAGAGGGCGAGAGAGAGAGAGAGGGAAGGAGGGCGAGAGAGAGACGTTTGCCAAAAGCCACTTTTTCGGTATCAGGCGACCTTAAAACGTGGACATCTGCATCATAATTCCTTACTACGTATAAGAAAGTATAAAGGCAAATATTGCTTTAATTAATAAACCACAAGACAAGGTGTTAAATCGTTGATTGAAGGAATATAAAAGATGCGCAACGCTATAGTAAAACAGCGCGTCTTTCCGTTAAGTCGTCCCACAAACCCCTTGCCGAGAAACATCATCGCTGTCTCGGGCTGTTTCGAATCTCGGATCCAAACGACTGATGCAGTCGTATAGATCTCGGTTCCAGTTTTGGCTACGCTCAGTGCTATAGTGGCGCATCTTTATGTATTCCTTCAATCAACGGTTAAACTCATTATTTTTATTTTCTTATACGTAGGATAAGGAAGTATTGTGATGATGAAAATTTCAATATTATCTCCCTCTTGAGATCTGATTAGATTTTCAGTAAAATCGGCAGACCGGAAGTAGTAGTTTACTTCAGTGAAAAAATCCACTCTTACCAATATTTTGTAAATTACTAAGTTTAAACAAATTTATAAAGAATTCATATATACTCAAAATTAAATTTGAGAAGAATTTTATTAAAAAAGTTTTTCGAAATTCCTACCGGAAGTAGGTCTTTTACTCTTATCGAAAATCAGTTTTTTGCGAATATTTCGCAAGTCATGCTTTTTAGACAGGTACGTTACTAGTATAAAAGTATTTAGAACTTAATTTTCAATACCTTTTGTATAAAAAAAAATTTTAAATTCGGACCGGAAGTAACACTTTTACTCTTATCGAATAGCGATTATTGCAAATATTTCGTAAATTATGCATTCTATATATATTTATCAAGAGCATAAAAGTATTTAGAGTTGGATTTGGAATATTTTTTGTATAAAAGAAAATTCAAAATTCCGACCGGAAATAATACGTTTACTCTTGGCGAGTAGCATTTTTTTGCAAATATCTCACAAAGTATGTATCCTGTAGAGATTTACTAAGAGACTGGAAGTTCTTAGAATAGGATTTTGAATAATTTTTGTATAAAATAATTTTTAAAATTGTATGATTTGAAACGCTCATACGTATAAGAAAGTCGTGTGGTGGCCACACCTCATTTTTTTTATTTGAATTAATTTAAAAATAAGGTATGAGTTATAATAACAAAACTAAAGATATTTTTCAAAAGCATTTGGGTATATTATCTGTTGAACTAAGCAAATAGAAATAAATTTAGTAAATCAGGGTCACCTGTTATTTAAATTATTTTAGGAAGCTAAACCGGTTCGTTTTATAATCCAGAATATATTATTATGGAAGTAGAGGAAAGGAATGTAAATAAGAAATTATACAATGAGCAGCATTCAACAAATATAAATACTCTTTGGAGATATTTATTTAGTGTGTTTTCAAGACCAGACATCCATACAATTAGAATGTGACTATCGACAGATACGCGCAGCGTTTTTAAACTCACACCGGCCATTCCTAAAGAAACCAATTGTACATTAAATAGTAAATTCGTAAATAATAAGAAATTGCTATTTTTGAAAACTGAAAAACTAGGAAGTGCTTAGAGCTCGGTAATTGCAATGCGAAATTGGGGACAATATGATTTCTTATCTATGTCAATGACCTATTTTTTTACAGATGATACCTTCCTATTCTTTAGGCCGATTAAGTCAGATTTAGAAACAATCAATTGGTTATTGATAATTACAATTCGAAATAATTCCCGTATATTTAAAATTACGTTTGCAAATGTTGAATTTCAAGCTGTTGTTCATTTTTGTAAAGTAATTCTATACCACAAATGAATAAATAACAATAACTACAAACAAAAAATTTTGTGCTTACGAATAAAAGTGACAAAAGAAATGTACCTACTTTATACATGTACTTTCCATGATTATTTTAGTGATTTTATTTATAGAGTTCCAAATATTTTGTTGATATAAAAGAATGTGTCATTGGCTGATGTTTTATACACATATGAGAAATAGGACATGAGCGCCAGACGAGTTATAACTTAGTGTGTTCCTAATTAAATAAAAAAAATATTTCTAAATTATGTTTTAAATACTTTTATCCTCCAAGAAATCTTTATATGTACAATTGCTTTCTTTTGAAATGGCCGATGTAAATTGAAAATAGATCCCCAAGTTCTACGATAGTAACATTCTAATGTTCGAGTTAAGAACGGGACAAGCAAAAAACATGCGTCGTAAATCTTATATAGCATGAATAAGCCATTGTACTTAATATGAGTGTGGTTTATATTTTCTCAAGTTTTTAAATACTTTATTTTCTACAATCTGCACCAAATATACATGTCATATATACCGGGTGTCCACACTTAAGTGCGCACTATTGATAACTCTGTTATCTTGGGAGGTGCAGAATCGGTCAAATGGGCAAAGTAATACCATTTTTTATGGCGGTTACAATTGTGAAAATAGAAAAACAATTGAACGTCGGGTTCTCTAGATATTCGACCAAACAAATTTTTTTTAAATGGAACACCCTGTATATTTTTTGGCGATTGGAAAGAGAATCGCAAACTGAACAAAAGAGTCTTAGTACACTAGTATAAAAAAATGTCAAATAAAGTAGTTACTATACTTATACTACGTATAAGAAAGTAAAAGGCAAATATTGCTTTAATTAAAAACCACAAGACAGAGTGTTAAACTCATTATTTTTATTTTCTTATACGTAGCATTAGGAAGTATTGTGATGATGAAAATGTCAATATAATCTCCCTCTTGAGATTTGATTAGATTTTCAGTAAAATCGGCAGACCGGAAGTAGTAGTTTACTTCAGTGAAAAAATCGAATTTTGCCAATTATTCGTCAATAAAGAATTCATATATACTCAAAATTAAATTTGAGAAGAATTTTATTAAAATAGTTTTTCGAAATTCCTACCGGAACTAGATCTTTTACTCTTATCGAAAATCAGTTTTTTGCGAATATTTCGCAAGTCATGCTTTTTAGACAGTATAAAAGTATTTAGAACTTAATTTTCAATACCTTTTGTATAAGAAAAATTCGGACCGGAAGTAACACTTTTACTCTTATAGAATAGCGATTATTGCAAATATTTCGTAAATTATGCATTCTATATACAGGGTCCGCCATCCGTCTGGGATTGTCATATTAAGGCTTTAATATTGCAAAATTCGAAAAGTTATGTAATGTAGGTGGTAGCCGACTAGTAGGAGCACAAAATAAAATTATTGGTAATTATACAAAGTGTTCAGGAAAGGAGTGTGATGTCAAAGTTGTATTTTTTTAAATGGAACACCCGGTATATTATGTGATTTTTGAATTGCGCAATTAAAAATATTGGGATTTCATATGGGATTGTATTGACCTAAAGCTTACGTTTTGGGAGTTATGGACGCATCAATTGGAAAAAATGCCATAATCTAGCAGAATGTGGATTGGCTAGTATAGTGTTTAGAAATATCGTGCTTATCATGAAGTTTTCCACGTTAGTATACTTTTATTCTGAGGTATTAATTTTAAGCTACATCGATCTGTTATACAGGGTGTTCATCATACGCGAATACTAATTTTTCTCAATTTTTTCAAATGGAACACCCTGTATATTATTACCAATTGTTAATAAGGGCACTTCTAGCTTTCATTTGATATAAGGGTATGGCTGTCTAACTCCAATAATTTTCAAGAAACATCGAATTAACGTTTGAAATTTAACATTTTTAATAGCATTTTGTAGAAATTATTAACATCTACTCATACATTGATATTGCACTACGAAAATGAGCACAAAGTAATATCAAAAATGGAAATTTACAACAAATGTTCAAAAACTCGGCCATCATTTGCTATGCAAATGTCAAGTCTTCGAATAAACGATATCCTAACATGTTCCAAAATTTCAGACAGACTAGCTGCGCACAAGGAAGAAGTCAAACTCTTTTGTTCAATTTTATTTAAACTAGCTATGCCTACATGAGTTTTTATACAATACGTATTTATTCGTATGTGTATTTTTGTTGTTAAAGACAGAGAGCAACTGTGGCCGCAGGCTTCCTTCTGGGCAGTTGGATAATAAAGAAAGATCATTACGTTAAGGCCACTAAAAACTTTGTGCTTATTTTCGTAGTGCAATATCAATGTACGAGTAGATGTAAATAATTTCTACAAAATGCTATTAAAAATGTTAAATTTCAAACGTTAATTCGATGTTTCTTGAAAATTATTGGAGTTAGACAGCCATACCCTTATATCAAATGAAAGCTAGAAGTGCCCTTATTAACAATTGGTAATAATATACAGGGTGTTCCATTTGAAAAAATTGAGAAAAATTAGTATTCGCGTATGATGAACACCCTGTATAACAGATTGATGTAGCTTAAAATTAATACCTCGGAATAAAAGTATACTAACGTGGAAAACTTCATGATAAGCACGATATTTCTAAACACTATACTAACCAATCCACATTCTGCTAGATTATGGCATTTTTTCCAATTGATGCGTCCATAACTCCCAAAACGTAAGCTTTAGGTCAATACAATCCCATATGAAATCCCAATATTTTTAATTGCGCAATTCAAAAATCACATAATATACCGGGTGTTCCATTTAAAAAAATACAACTTTGACATCACACTCCTTTCCTGAACACTTTGTATAATTACCAATAATTTTATTTTGTGCTCCTACTAGTCGGCTACCACCTACATTACATAACTTTTCGAATTTTGCAATATTAAAGCCGTAATATGACAATCCCAGACGGATGGCGGACCCTGTATATTTATCAAGAGTATAAAAGTATTTAGAGTTGGATTTGGAATATTTTACGTATAAATGAAAATTCAAAATTCGGACCGGAAATAATACTTTTACTCTTAGCGAATAGCATTTTTTTGCAAATATCTCACAAAATAGTATCCTGTAGAGATTTACTAAGAGACTGGAAGTACTTAGAATAGGATTTTGAATAATTTTTGTATAAAATAATTTTTAAAATTGTATGATTTGAAACGCTCATACGTATAAGAAAGTCGTGTGGTGGCCACACCTCTTTTTTGTATTTGAATTAATTTAAAAATAAGGTATGAGAGTAGTCTATATTATGCCGGTTTCAGACCACATAATTTTGAACGCACAAATTCAGAAATATTTATCGATTTTGCAGCACATTTTACATAAATTCTACTCATAGTTGTCATTATTTTAACACATTTATATCAAAAACCATGTTTTTTATCAATTTTTGCTCGTACAAACCAAAAATCAACATAAAAATTTAATTTTCTGAGTCCCCACTAAATTATGAACCACTATAAATATCCATATTTTCTAAATTTGGTGTTTATATTTATTTTTAACACATTTACCTAAAAACACTGATTTTCACTCATTCAAACCTCAAAATTACATAAAAATTCCATTTTTGAAATCGTGAATCTCTAAAAGTAATTATATTTTCTAGTTTTACTGCTGTTTTTACTAATTTCTATCACTAATTTATTTATGAAAAATGATTAATATTGTTTACCGATTTTTTGAGGGTAGCTCTCAAGTCCACCCCTGAGGGTATCTTCTATAGACCCCTTCAAATATTCAAAACTTATTTTATCATCATCAACATGTCTTTGTGAACGTAAACATGTATATAGAACGTAACGTCAAACGTAAAGGTGAACACTGAACGTAACGTAAAACGTAAACAATAGCCTTTTTGCTAAAGAATTCAATGATAGAAAATAAAATAGTTACATAATTATTTTAAATATAAATAAATTGGAATGGATTCTGATAAAAGTTATTTGAAGGAAATTAATTCGCTTAATAATGATCCAATAGAATATTTAAAATCATATAATTCACTACCTAAGCTACCAATAAATAAAATTCTACTAATTACAAATATTTCAAAATTCGAGAACATTCTAACAAATTCATTCGATTATATAGTATTTGTAAAAAATAGGAAGTATAAAATAAATAAAAACTATATAGATAAAATAAATGTCATGTTTAATTACATAATTAGTTATCAAATTATGAAAAAAGAGAAATTCTTTCCAATAAAAGTTATTGTTGATAATAATTATAGATTTACACAAATACAATAAAAATATTAATTTGAACAAATAATTTTGAAAATAAAATAAAATTTATCAATTTTAAGTAATATAAGTATTTCTAAAATTTATAACTTCAAGTAATCATAAATTTATTAAAGATACAAAGATAGTTTGTACCACAAATTTTTTGTATAATAAATGAAGTTTGCAGAATTACGAAAATATTGCATTCTAAACAAAATACCATATCAAGGTTTACGAAAATATGAATTAGAGAAAAATATAAAAGATTATTTGTTCAAACAACAGTTTATTAATGAATTTAATTTTGATGATGATATAATTCAGAAACCAAGACAAAGAAAACAAGGAATACAAAATAAAAGGAAAGATTTAGATGAATTACCAAAAATAAATGAAAGTGATGAAGATAATGTTAGAGTTGTTAGAGCACGTGGTTCATGGGGAGAAATGATTGTTGATTATTCATTTTATTGTGATAGTGCACAACATGATTTATATACTTATTTATATAAAATATCAGATTATATTATTGAAAAAATTGAAAATGGATTAAACAGACATGAATCTTTACGTATTCAATTAGTTTTAACTGTTCAATATGAAGAATATGATTTATCTGGTAATGTTATTGATTTATATAAGAGATATTTTTCATCAAATATACACACTATTACAGGGTATAGAATATCAGGACCAGCTACAAAATATATGATTATCGAAAGATTAGTTGGTCCAGTTTTAACAGAAATGAAAAATAATTTAATTAGAAAATTTGAGGCATTTACGCAAAAAACACAAAACTTAGATTTGATCGTGTTATAAATGTGGATTTACAATCAAGTAAGTATACTCCTCTTCGTGGCGGCACTTACAAACAATTACCCAGTTTTATAACTACTAAAAGGTGTTGTATTAATGTCAAAAATAGCAAAACTAATCAGTTCAAATGTAACAAAGAAGAAAATTTTAGATGTTTTGAATATGCACTAGAAAGTATTCTAAATCCTGCTAAAGATCATAGCGACAGACCATCAAAATATAATATATCTAAATATGAACGTCTTAATGTGAAATATCAAATTTAAGTTCATTATTAAACGGTCAAATCCATAAAAGAGATAAACACATGAATATATGTTTAAAATGTCATGATAAATTTGAAAATAAGCAAAAGTTTGAAGAACATATTGATATATGTATAAAAGGAAAAACTAATATTGAAATGCCTGGAATTAATAACATTAGATCATATAAAACTTGTGGAGCTGAATGATATCATCCATATACAATTACACTTGACTTTGAATGTTTATTAAAAAAAATTAAAAAAGAAGTTGGTAAAAAATCTGAATATATTCATGAACATATTCCAAACAGTTTCTGTTTTAATACAATAGACGGAACAAAATTAATAAGAAGTGATAGTGTAGAAGAATTAATGAAATTATTTAACAATTCACTAATTGAATTTGGTAAAAGATATAATGAGATTAGGAGAATTAATAAAGAAATAATATGGACACCAGAAATTATGAAAAAATTTACAGAATCTAATAACTGTTATATTTGTAATAAAAAATTTACAAACGATTTAAGAGATCACAATCATATTACTGGTGAATTTAGAGGTACCGCTTGTAATTCATGTAATTTAAATTTAAAACTTCCAAAATTCATACCTATAGAAATTCAAAATTTAAAATATGATTCAATGATATTTCTAACTTGGATTATAAAATTATCTGAACATTATTCAGATATAAATTTCATTCCAAATTCAAAAGAAGACTATATACAATTTTCAAAAAAAGTGATTGTTGATCAATATAAACAATCTTGCGATATATCCAAATGTACAAAATGTAAAAAGAAATATTATAATGAAATAATAGAAAAATGTAAAAAGTGTAAAAGTAAAACAAAAATAATTAAGAAAGGTGATATACAAAATGTTGTAATTGAATTTAGATTTATTGATACATTTAGATTTATTAGTACATCACTCGATAAGGCAGTTAAAAATGTAGCACAACTGAATAATTGTTACTGCGCACATTGTAAATCAATAAAAGAAATTAATAATATAGAATATCAACCAATTACCGAAAACAATATTTTAAAAATAATTGCAAATTGTAAAATGTGTAATAACAAGGTAACAAAACCAGTTGATTATTCAAGGTTTAAAAATATTTTAAAAGAATTTAAAAAAGATTTACATTTAGTATTGCAGAAAGGAGTATATCCATATGAGTGGGTTGATTCATATGAAAAATTTAGTGAACAATTACCATTAGAGAAGAGACACCTTATTAGGAGATAAAAATATAAGCGATCATGACCTAAACTTTGCTGTAAAAGTTTATAAACATTTTAATTGTAAAAATTATGGTGAATATCATGACTTGTATTTAAAATTAGATACAATTCTTTTAAAGGATGTGTTTGATAATTTTAGAAAAACATGTTATAAAAATTATAAATTAGATCCAGTTTATTATATAAGTGCACCAAATTTAGCAGATGCTGTTTCGTTAAAAATAACAGATCAAAAATTGGAATTAATTAAAGACCAAAAATTATATGAAATGTACGAAAATGGAATTAGAGGTGGAATATCAATGATTCCACACCGACATGCAATAGCAAACAATTGTTACTTTTATGATGAAAAGATTGGTAAAACTGTGAAATTAACAAAAGAAAAAGCAGAACAAAAAGGGATATACAATAGTAAGAAACATGTTAGTTATATAATGTATTTAGATTGTAACAATCTATATGGACATGCCTTAAGCCAACCTCTTCCAATAGGTGATTTCAGAGAAGAAGATTCTCAAAATTTTACAAAAGAGAAAATATTAAATTTATCTGACGATGGAGATAGAGGATACACATTTGTAGTTGATTTAGAAATTCCAAATGAATTACATGAAAAATTTAAAGATTATCCATTATTACCAGAACACTACTCCCCATCATTTGATGAACTATCTAATTATCAAAAAGAATTAATTGATAAAAAAATTGGAAATATAAGTGTTGGATCAAAATTAATAAATACATTAAAATCAAAAACAGATTATATTATTGATTATAGAATGTTAAAAGAATGTATTAATCAAGGTATAATCTTAAAGAATGTTAAACATGTAATATCATTTAGACAAAAGAAATGGTTAAAGCCATATATTGAATTAAATACAAAATTAAGACAAAAAGCAAATAACGATTTTGAAAAAGATTTTTACAAGTTGATGAATAAATTCAGTGTATGGAAAGCAAATGGAAAATGTAAGAAAAAGATGTGACGTCAAATTAATAAATACATTTGAAAAATTTAGCAAACAAAGAATATGAGACGAGAAGGATAATAGATGAAAATAATGTACTTTTATATAAGAAGAAAACAAAAGTAAAATTAAATAAACCAATTTATGGCGGATTTGTTGTATTAGAATTGTCAAAATTATTAATGTATAAATTTTATTATAACATACTAAAATCAAAATATGCTGATAATAATAATAATTAAACTGTTAGGAACAGATACTGACTCACTTATTATATATGTTGAATGTGATGATATTTATAAAGATATAAAAGAAAATATACAACATTTTGATACAGATGATTATACAATTGACTGGATGCCTAGAAAAAATAATAAAGGACCTGGTTTATTTAAAGACGAATACAAAGGAATACCGATTAGAGAATTTGTAGGTCTAAGATCAAAACTGTATGCATTCAGATATGACTTTATGAAAGATAATGAAATAGTATCAAAAGAAAAAAAAGTATGTAAGGGAATAAAAAAATGTAATATTGAAAAATTAAAATTTCAAATGTATAAAGATTGCTTATTTAATAATGAAGTAACAACAGAAACAATTTATAATATCGTATCTAGGGATTTAAAACTGTATACACAGAAAACAACTAAGACTGCACTATCACCATATGATGATAAAAGATATTTACTTGATCATATTAATACTATTCCATATGGTTATAATTTCATCGGAGTAAATGATTAACACAAGTTTTGAAAATAATCACAAAGAATTATTTGAATTACTATATAATCGAACAAATAAGAATGATATTATAATTGGAGAAGGAATAATATCTGATTACATATTTCCATTCTTAAAAAATATAAAATTTGATTTATCAAAAATACCTGACTTTATTCAAAAAATAAAAGATTTATTTAAATCAAAAAATTATACTTTTGATCATTTAATTGATATTTATAATTCCATTCCAGATGAACATGCAGAACTTAAAAAATCAGTATTATCTTTGATTAGTAAATACAAATATCAATGAACCGATTACAAAGATTGACATTTAATTTTAACAAAAATAATAGTAAATCTTCAATTAATTTGAATACTATAGATAATAAACTAATTAACAATATGATAATTAAACACATTCAATGGATTGGATTTAATAATCAAAATATTCATATTGATATTGGTTATAATTTACTAACTGAATATATACGTAATCAAAAAAATTATTTGTGGACAATTAATAATATAGATAGTTCAAAGGAATTGAATTTACCAATATCTAATATCAATTCTAATAATCAAATAATTGAGCTTAGTTTAGAGAATAATAATATTTTACATACATTGAAAGACGGTGAAATATGGATTATATTTTTAATTATATTATTTTAATAATAAATGTCTCTATTATCAAAAGAAGGCTTATTTTCTTCATTGAATGTTTTAAGACAATATACTGATTCATTTGAAATTTCTCTTAAATCATCTGCATCAATCACAAGAGAATTTCATTTTGGAACAAATACATGTTTACAACTAGATCATGTAAATTTATATTTATCAATCAGTAATCCAACTGATTAAGTGATTAAATTATCAAAAGATTATATTCAAGAAATTATAAATAGAATATCTGTTAAATTAAGAGTTTTTAAGGAAAAAGATCATGCTGATGTAATTGAAGAATCAATCGATTATGCTGGTACATTTTTCTTGATTAATTTATTCATTAGGAGAAGAAAGGATGACATAGAAGATCACGAAGATGATTATAAAAATATTGATGAAATTCCTGTTGGTGGAATTGATATTAGAATTCCAATGAAATATATGTTGGCAAAATTTTCTCAACCAAATATAGTTCATTGTGAATCAATTGTATTCAGAATTGATTTTTATTCTCAATCACAAATATTAGTTAATGAACTATCTGAAAGTATGAAAGTTAATGGAATATTTGTTTGTAATTTATAAATGTGAACCGCGCGCCACCTAACATTTAATAGATGAATGAAGTTATCATTTTGTTTTAACTTGGTGGTTATTTTCACGTTATTTTGTTAAGTTGGTTGGTATCACAGGTTGGTATTATAACGGATTGAATTGAGTGTGTGGTTGTTTTGCTAGTAGTGGTGTGCGAAACGTATTGAATAAATACTGATATTATTATGGAAGGTAAATTGTATTCTAATAATTTACAAATTCAATGTATTTTAAAAGAGAATACTTAACGTTTTACTATATAATATGAAATGTTATTAAACAATGGAAATATAGTATCATTTCTAGTATATACTATATATTTTTTTTTCCATTACAGCAACAGCATCATCCTCGTTTTCTGCGCCAAGTACTTGTAAGGTATGTGTATATTGTCAGAAAAAAGTTGAAGAAAATTTAATTATATACCACTATAAAAAACATATGAGTAATATTTCCACAAACCTTATGAATAACGAACAGAAACTTGTGAAAAGTAATGAACAACTCGTAAAAGATAAAAAAGAAGTAGAAGCATATGAAAAAGAATTAAGAAAAAATAAGCTACAGTTAAAGGCTTTAATAAAGCGAAAGCGGCAAGAAGTAGAGGATAAAGAGGTAGTAATATTTGCCGGAAAGCAAATGGTCTCTGACATAGGAAATGAGATATCTCAAATTGAAATCGAGCAGAAAAAAGTATGTATTATTAGTTGATTATTCTTTGTATTTATTTTGTTTAATTTGCAGATGAATTTAGATTTAGAATTATTAGAAACTGCAATTAGAGAGAATAAAAATACCATGGCTACTGGTGCTTAGGCAGAAGATGAAGCAATCGATGTTGAGGAAATTGTTGTTTAATAGTGTAATGACATTCTTGATATTGTTTTATAAAAAACCTTTGTTTTTTTGGTATTAAAATTAAAATAAATATATCTGACTGAGTGTATTTGTATAGATAAAAAAACAACAAACAATGTGCATAAAAAGTTGAAAGGAATTAAAATTTATTTATATTTAAAATAATTATATACCTATTTTATTTTCTATCGGTGAAATTTTTTAGCAAAAAATTATATACATTTATTTTCTTTGACGTTGGATATTATATGTTACTAGAACTATTACGTTTATATTACATTCACATTCAATACGTTACGTTCTATGTTCACCTTTACGTTTGACGTTACATGTTTACGTTCACAAAGATATGTTGATGATGATAAAATAAGTTTTGAATATTTGAAGGGGTCTAAAGCAGATACCCTCAGGGGTGGACTTGAGAGCTACCCTCAAAAAATCGGTAAACAATATTAATCATTTTTCATAAATAAATTAGTGATAGAAATTAGTAAAAACAGCAGTAAAACTAGAAAATATAATTACTTTTAGAGATTCACGATTTCAAAAATGGAATTTTTATGTAATTTTGAGGTTTGAATGAGTGAAAATCAGTGTTTTTAGGTAAATGTGTTAAAAATAAATATAAACACCAAATTTAGAAAATATGGATATTTATAGTGGTTCATAATTTAGTGGGGACTCAGAAAATTAAATGTTTATGTTGATTTTTGGTTTGTACGAGCAAAAATTGATAAAAAAACATGGTTTTTGATATAAATGTGTTAAAATAATGACAACTATGAGTAGAATTTATGTAAAATGTGCTGTAAAATCGATAAATATTTCTGAATTTGTGCGTTCAAAATTATGTGGTCTGAAACCGGCATAATATAGACTACTTATGAGTTATAATAATAAAACTAAGGATATTTTTCAAAAGCATTTGGGTATATTATCTGTTGAACTAAGCAAATAGAAATAAATTTAGTAAAGGTCACCTTGTTATTTAAATTATTTTAGGAAGCTAACCCGGTTCGTTTTATAATCCAGAATATATTATGGAAGTGGAGGAAATAATGTAAATAAGAAATTATACAATGAGCAGCATTCAAACAAATATAAATATTCTGTGGAGATATTTATTTAGTGTGTTTTGAAGACCAGACATCCATACAATTAGAATGTGACTATCGACAGATACGCGCAGCGTTTTTAAACTCACACCGGTCATTCCTAAAGAAAGTAATACGATAGGAATAAAAGTGTTAATTCCGCTTTAAATTTTGTTTTTTTTATATATAATTATTGTTCCATATCACACTATAAATGCTCTTATACTTTTAATACATGCTTCTGGAATTCCAAACTTGGAAGATATTCACAAAAACCTATTACTTTCTTATACGTAGTATAAGGAAGTATTGTGATGATGAAAATTTTCGACCTCGAGATTTTTGCAGATGTCCACGTTTTGAGGTCCCCTGATACCAAAAAAGTGGTTTTTAAAAAATGTCTGTGTGGCTGTGTGTGTGTGTGTGTGTGTGTCTGTCTGTGTGTGTGTGATCACGATAGCGGTCAAACCGCTGTAGATATCAATTCCAAATTTTGTATTTACGAATATAATCTCCCTCTTGAGAACTGATTAGATTTTGAGCAGAATCGGCAGACCGGAAGTAGTAGTTTACTTCAGTGAAAAAATCGAATTTTGCAAATATTTCGTCAATTACTAAGTTTAAACAAATTTATAAAGAATTCAAATGTACTCAAAATTAAATTTGAGAAAAATTGTTTTGATAAAGTTTTTCGAAATTCCTACCGGAAGTAGGTCTTTTACTCTTATCGAAAATCAATTTTTTGCGAATATCTCGCAAGTCATGCTTTCTAGGCAGGTACATTACAAGTATTAAAGTATTTAGAACATACTTTTAAATATCTTTTGTATAAAAAAAATTTCAAAATTCAGACCGGAAGTACCACTTTTACTCTTATCGAATAGCGATTTTTTGCAAATATGTCGTAAATTATGCATTCTATATATATTTATGAAGAGTACAAACGTATTTAGAGTTGGATTTGGAATATTTTTTGTATAAATGAAATTTCAAAATTCGGACCGGAAGTAACACTTTCATACGTATAAGAAAGTCGTGTGGTGGCCACACCATATATTTTTTTCCATAAAAGTGAAAAACGTATTTGGGATAGGAATTGCAAGAGACTTTAAATTCTGTTTTGAATACTACTTTATACTTTGGAAATTTATCTAAACTTAGTAGTAAAGAGGTATTGGTAAAATTTAGTTTTTTAACTAACTATATTCAGCCTACCAGTGGCACTGAAAATCTAATCAGAGAGGAAGAACATGCTCCTAAATATAAAATTTGGTATTGGTATGTCAAGATAATTGTTACTGTTCGTCATTAAAAGGTAACGTTTATATATTATGTACTCGTAACTGTTAATCTTTAGTCATTATTGCAGTTTAATAATCTGTTCATACATTAATAGTCTGATTGTGTAGGACCTATATGTCTTAAAAATGGATTAATGTAATGATTAAGATGTCATATTGGTTAAATACAGGCTCTGATAATGATTGTGGGCGATGCGTCTACAGTGTTTTACGCTTCATGCGAATGCAAAGAGACAGCAACTTAAGTCGAACCGTAGGAGCTCGAGAAATAATGGCTTTCTGTAACTGACATAATATTATTGGGAGATGTTAAAACTTACTTTTATTTATCTAAACAAGGTATATAAATAGAACGTAAATAATTTTTCGCCAGCAATTTTGAAATCTTGGTTTCAGCACTCATGGTCTTAACTTTACTTCCGATACATATCGAATATTTTTTTATACAATTAGTATTGCATAAATTCAGAAATATCAATATCATTTCACTACCAGCTTCCAGCCTACCGGTTTCTAACTATTATATACATCACCATTAGGCTAGCATTCAGATAGGTTTTAAATCAAAGCAATTATAGTCATAAATCTCGGTTTCCGGGTTGGATCCGCGTCAAGTTTGACATCCACTTGAAGAATGTATTCTTCGACCTACTGCGAATCGTATCATAAGGGACATCTTCAGAGCTGTAGGCAGATGCTCGCCTACAGCTCTGAAGATGTCCCTTATGATAATGGACGAAACGTCGGCGTCTACACCAAACGCGACGCCACTCTAACCCGGAAACCGAGATCTAGAATTAGCAAAACGACAGCGGAAGTCAACAAACTTTTATTCCATTTTTATGCAAAACAATTTCCGTTTGGTCTTGAAAGAAGTTTCACTAAATGCTACTGTTTTTCTGTGCTCGTAAATAAATGCCTATGTAATTAATGTATGTATTTAATATAAGTATATCCATTTTCTAAATGTATATATTTTTAATGTATTTATTATTAATATTAATTATTTATATTAAAAATTCCTGAAATTAATATGAAATTACAGTTAAGAATCCTAAACCTTTAGAAAAATTCCAAAGGTTAACTTTGAAAAGGGTAATTAATGAACTTCGCTGAAATATTGACGTAGCATGTCGACTGATGGCATTTTGTATATGTTTGAGCCGAAGGAAAAACATTGATTGAATAAACATCTTTGCGGAATTTTGCATTTTACCGTCTCAGAGTAGAAAAGTAATTAATGATAGTTAAGAGATCTTATAAACATGCGATGGAAATAGTGTCTTGTAAGAACTTTAATAATGTGAACTTAAAGTGTGCGTGCGTGTGTGCGATGTCCAGATGAATCTATCACACTTACAGCTGTGAAATTCGGCACACATGTAATCGTAATGGTGACTCAATACACCTCGAAACTCCAAATTTAAAATTTTATCTAGAATTTCTTTTATTCAATGTTTTGTATTATTTTGAGAAGTTCTCAGTCAATTGACGGTCGAATGTCTACGCGAAGTGCATTCAATATGGAGGTCGTTGTCACAGCTGACAATGACACCTCAAAGTTCACATTAGCGTGACCTTAATGTTACGGGAAACGACAGAATTGACGGACGGAACATATAGTTAACGTAGGCGGTTGCACGAAGTTCATTTGCAGGTTATGTACGGTCAAAACCATCGGACAATGTCAGTTAGCGATGACACTAGCAGGGAAACGTCAGAATTTACAGATGGAATAGGGCTGTCATGCATACAAAGAATGTGTTTTGTCAACTGATAAGGGCTCCGAATTGACAGCAGTAAATAATGAATATATCAAAGATAGGCATTTATAATAATCGAGAGATGTGTTATGGTATACGAAAGACTATCCAGAAAGAATATTCACTTTCATCGACCAGTTGTCGATTTCAAACATCAGACAGCCGACAAATGTTGAAGAGCTTACGAATGAAAAGTGGATTTTTGATTGAAATGTGATACCTTTTAAATATGTATTATTGTTATTATCTATTCTTACTATTGTATACTTCATTTTTTTATGTATATCTTCAATGCCGTCGGCACAGGACTAAATTTTTATCATCTTTCTTTCTATATAATTATAAATTGTCCGTAAAATTGAAATGTATTATCATTTATCATATACATATATGTATAATGACGGCGAGTTTTATGCATTCATTAGATGTGTCTGAAACGTCCGAATTAAAAAAAAATTGAAGAAAATTCCCATAAATATTTATGCCATTTCATTTAATAATTCTTTTATGAAAGCAAACATTTAGAGTAGCTATTTTAGTATATTAATTTGTCATTTCATTTTATAAAATTAACATTTCACATCCCACAATTTTTTAGAAGATCAACAAAACTATAGAAAGCTTTTTGTAGCCGTCAATCATATCGACATCATTATCGCAATGGTAAAAAAAACATACATATATACGTACCTTTCAAAAAAATTGAGATAGTTCGTAAATATTTATTCAGGCGCGCACCCAGATAAATAAAATACACAATACCCAATAAAAAAAAAAAAGGATTATATAAATAATGATCCACATTTTTATTTTTATTCCTTAATTTGGGGGTTAGGTTTTTTTTTATGGATTTATTTAATTTTTTTTAATACATTAACTAAATTTTAAAGCAACTAGAAAGAGATGAACATGCAAAACAATAAAATACACTATTGGGAATAGGTATTAAAATAAAACACAGTGTACTTGAATATGTGTGTATTCGATATTAACGTGTCTGTAGAACTAACTAAAGAGAAAAATAATAATGTACATATATCGCATTTTTTCAGTCCAGCTGCATCTTATATGAAGAAATATAATAATTTTAATGAGTATAACATATACACACAATTCTCGAGGGTAAACACCACAGACCACACATATATTTGCGATTTATACTTTTGTATAGGAAATGCCCATGATGCATTTCTAACATACACAATACATAATAAAAAACATGATTATATAAATAATAATCCACATTTTTATTTTTTTTGTTAATTTGGGGGGGGTTAACTCCCAACGCCCCCAAATGGCTTTTCGCTACGTCTAAGTTTATGAAAAACTTATTAGCGTCATCAATCAATCAAGCAGTTCAGAAGATTGTGACATGCACGATCAAAAAAAATTCGATTAACAACAAAATCAAAGAAATATGCTGTTGTAAACGAATTAGAGCATTAATAGCTCCCGAAATTACGTTGGAGTAAGAGACAAGTTGAGAGTACTGTGTAGCGAACATTCGATTAGAAAATATATTACTACTGAATGTCCGAACTTCTCTCAGCGATAGTGTACGTAATGTACTTACATTCTTCCTTGTCCCAAATCTATTATGTTTTTTCACTCATAGAAGTTCCACTCCTACACAAAATACTTCCACAGTACATGTGGAAGTATTTTCGATTCAGATTGAAGTAAGACATTAGTCAGCAGTTGGGTAGCACTTTGAGTGTATTCCAAAAAACTTTTTATTGGACGCTTTTCAAATATGACTAATTAGAATGCGAAAGTTCATTGATCCTACAGGGGAATTTCTTGGACAAAGCAAATATACGCATACTGTAGACTGCAACGGTAGCTTGCACTTTAAATTAATATTGGTCAGTGACCCACTTACTAAATTGTATATATTTGAAGGTCTAATAATATACAACGTTAACTAAATAAAAGTCCTGAATGAATTTCAACATTTTTGCCATACAAACATAAGTCAACAAAATTTGAATTTTTTTTTTTTTTTAATGGCATTTCGGACATTGTCCATGCAGCCAGGCCCTAACTCACAAAAGAAAATCATTTCGAAGATGTCACAAGGGTTGGACAAAGAGACTTTTCACGCCTAGAGGCTTTTCAAGGCGACTTTTAAACACAAACAAAACTGAGCCGTGGATAGATAGGATTTTTTGGCAAAGGAATTACACATATGGACTCGAAACTAAATTTAACCTAAATTTAAATTTTTTCCCCAGAATTTCTAAAAAATTTTATAATACAGTCTAATATCTCTTTCCTCTTCAAGGTTAGCACATGAGGTAGATTAAAAGGCCTTTCTATCTTTAGTGCAGCTATTTCATCATCAAGTCTGGTAATGTTTTTGACAATCAAACATTATGTGGTCCAGGTCGCCTTCGGTGTTGCAAGTATCACATTTATTGTCTTCAATAATCTGTAGCTTTGCTAAATGTGTTGGATAGCATCCATACCCAAACTTAAGTCTACTAATTGTCGATATATATTTTCGTGGGATACTAAAGCTAGAAAACCACACGCTACTAGGTAGTTCCGAGTGAATTGTTGCGTATCTGGATGAAGTGGTTTTTGTGTATTCTATCCATTGTTGTTTCCACCTTGTTCTTTCCCTTTCTTTGGCAACACCTATGGCATCTTCCAATGTTATTTTTTCCTCGGCTAAATGACTCAATTTACAGCTATCTTTGGCTAATCTGTCTGCGGTTTCATTATACTCGATGCCCACATGAGCCTTGACCCACACAAAGTTTATCGCTTACTTTTTCTCCGAGAGCATAACTAATTTGATTTTTATCTGTTGAATAATATTATTCAATCTTTGTCCTGGTTGACATGATGACTCTAATCCCTGCAGTACAGAACGCGAGTCTGACAAAATCGTAACAGCTTTAAGTTTATGAGTGCAAATGTATTCCAGGGCATATAGAATAGCGTAAGCTTCAGCTGAGAAAACACTAGTATCATCGGGTAACTTATATTGACGTGAATCTTTCTTAACTGGCTCAATAAAAGCACAGCCAACCCCGTCCGGTGTTTTGGATGCGTCACAGTATATGTGTATATTGAGCGGATTCAACAACAATCTTAATGCGTTGTTGTTTATTGTCGGTATATCTGTAAAAGTAGGGTAGATAATGTCAATTTTATTGAAGATATCAAAGTAAGATTTTGTGATATGTCTTATTTGACAAACCCGATCATGCAATTCAGAGGTATCTCTGAATGCCTCGCACAAAGGTGGAGACATCTTTTTATTCCAATATTTATGTGTTAAATCGTAAATATTGAGTTTTGCTATACTAGACGTAATTTTATCATTTTTTTCTATCACCTTTAGTACAAATTTCTCCGCAAGGAATTTTCGTCTCAGGCATAACTTTGGCTCCATCGCCTCAGCATGTAGTGCCTCAATTGGAGTAGAACACATTGCCCCTAGGCATATTCTCAAAGCTTTATTTTGGATCACATCAATTTTTTTTAACAAGTAACTGCTCGCTGATCCATAAAGTGCAGCACCATAGTCTAATATTGACCTCAAATATGCTTTATAAAAAAGCAAACAAGTATTGGGATCTGCACCGCACCATGACAAAATTTGAAATGAGCTGAATTTGTTATTATTAATTATTAACATCTGTATTTAGTATTCCATGTCAATGACATAAGAATTGATATATCTATATACATACATATCTATCAGAACCTTTGGTTTATTAGACACTATACGCATCATTTTATCAGAAAGTAGCTGCTGATATTTGTCGGGTTAATAAATTAATAATATGAGATTATAGGGATGGTATGTACTGGGGTGTCTCTAAAAGGTGCGGAAAAAACGCTACCACACATTTCTGAGGGCAAAATATGACGATCTAACCCAACTTACCTCAGTCCAAAAGTGGATGCTTTCGGAGATACAGAGTGTCAAAAGTTCAATTTGGTTTTAGTTTTTTATAAATAATTTCTGTAATAATTGGTATATTGTCACAATATTTGGGTGGGGGGGGGGGGTTCGTGGGGTAAAAAATTTAAATCTGCTCTCATTTTCATTGCAAAATGTAGAGGGCGCCACCTGCGGCATATTGTATCCATTTAAAACGTAATAACTTTTTTGAGACACACTGTATTTAACTTTTAAATAAAAATTCTTATTCTCCAATGTTTTTTACCTAGAAAAGGTATACCTGGTAGGAGTTGATTGGAGCAGCCGTTTATGAGTAATCTGGATATAAAAAATTCATTCCGTATATGGACACATATGCTTCTGTAATTTGGGTGTTATTCTTGTAGCAATTCAATGCAATGGTGCATCCACTTTTGGACTGAGGTAAGTTGGGTTAGATCGCCCTCAGAAATGTGTGGTAGCGTTTTTTCCGCACCTTTTAGAGACACCCTGTATATGCATATTAAAAGCATATCCGTAGTTGTCTATGGTTAAGCAGTAAAAAGTGACCAAGTACTGAAGTACTTTTGCGATATTTTCTATAGATTGTTAGGGATTTCATAAATCGATAGCCTTGTGTAACGTTTATATCGAATAGAAACAAGAGGCAAAACGCCGCCGAGCCGTTTATTAGTATGGTCTTGGTTACTTCGAAAAGAAAAGGCACCTTAGTTCTAGTTATAGCCGGTTGCATCGTATTATTTAACGATGGCTTAACTTTAATTGTTAGTTAAAATTACATTTTGATTTGCCTCGAATTTTAAACTAAGTGTTGAGTCTTCCTGTTTTGAAAGACTTGAATCGTTTTCCTTTCACTTGGATCTTCTTGTTTTAGAAGTAGTAAAGAATAACTCCACACTGAATTTACGTTATACGTGGTTACTCACAAATGAAATAACACTACACTGTTATATAAAACTTTATTTACAATTAAATAAAATAACAATGCGAATAAATGTAGGCTTCTTGCATTGTGCAAGTTGAACCGTACTAACTAACTACTAACAAGTTGAGTTTCGGTGTTAAACTGATTTCTGTTACAAACAAATTCTGTATTTAGAGTGGGGTGGTACCTCTTCTATTGTTGTCTGGAAAAAACGAACATTAATGGGTTGTAAGTTTCATTAAAGGTTCTCGGAAGGAGCAAATAGCAATAGTATTATCTAATATAAATATATGAGCCCTGCTGTGCGTTTACGGGTTTCTTCAATTACAGAATAACTATAATTCTAAAATCCGGCAAATGTTTATGCATTTTTAAGTACTACAACGGCATGATGTTAATAAAAGCAAGAGAATAAATGGTAATTTAGACAAAGCATTTTACCGATTTTCTAGAACGGACAATAGAGAAGCTTCTAAGAAAGAGATTACTTTAGGAGACTGATGTCCCTCTCGGTCTTTCCAGATTTAATTATAAATATACATTATTTTACGATTATGAAGTGATAAAATGACTGTAAGCACTTATACAGAGAAATATACATGTTCTAATTAATTGTACCTTTGTAAAATAAAGAAAATTGAGATTAAAACTAAACATATATGCGTTTTGCATAGAACATAGAATATTACTTTATAAAAACGAATAAAAGAAAAATAATAATAATAAGAAACGTTCTTAACACTAAGCATAGAGACGTTTTAACTCTAGTTAGTTTAATCTATCAAATTTAGAATATTGAGTACTTTATTTGTCAAATGTCAAACGAATTTGGCCGAGATATTGATTATCAGTATTCAAATAATACACAATTTCCCATAAAATGAATTTTAGTGATTTAGACTTTTTTTGGAGATGATTTAGATATAATTGAAATTATTGGTTAGGGTATTCCTAGAAGAATGCTTGTCCATAATAATTATATTATAGATAAAAAACGAATCAGTCTTGTCTATGTACGTGCCCCAACAAAACGTACTCACCAGCTGCCACTGGTCATTATAACTCTGTTTCAAGATATAGTGGGAATGCAACCTCCCACAGGTTGCTATATCTTGAAACGGACTACATATATATGTATAGTCCATTTCAGGATATAGCAACCTGTGGGAGCTTGCATTCGCACTATATCTTGTAACATATTATACATTTTTTTATAAGATTTTGACTATACAAAGAAGCAGTGTTTCACCTCTTAATAATGATAGAAGAATATTTAGAATATCCTAATTACGTCTTCTTCTCTTGACATGATACTTGATCGATCCATTATTATATTAACCAATAAAACGTTCTCATTTACCACAAAATTAGTACTACCTTCCCTTTTTCTGTTTATTTTTCTACTTGTCGTCAGTGCTCGTCATGTAGCACTCACAAATCTGCTCACAATTGCACAAATGTCAAAATGATTCTAATTATTATGAGACAAATATATACACGCCAACCAACATTAGAACTTACAAATTCCCCATTATCCCCTATTAACAATTTGTTAACTAACTAAGAATTCATTGTAACGGTGCAATGGCACGAAATGAAACAATCCACTTTCGTCATCAGAATCCACAACGTAATACATAGTTTTAGTACGTCTATGTGTGCATTGTGATAGACGAATGAATAAAATTTACGAGTTTTAAAGTTTAATGCAACCGAACGCTGTAAATCTACTATCAAATGATTCAGTGGCGAAGTGTAAACGAAGTTTCAGGTACGCCAACATTATTATGTTTAGTTAATATTAATCATTAAATCCTGTAATTATTATTATACACATATTACTCTACATGAATGAAATTATAGATTTAAGAATATATAATATAATTATTTTCGTTGTTATGAGACTGGCATTGTAGACGTCATTATTTCTCATTTATGACGAAACTGGATTGTTTGGTGCGTCCTACTATAGTTAAGCTCTTGTTAATAAATCAGGGATTATATTACACTAGTTCACAAAATGATTTTTTTTTATATGGAATAGTTTTTGAGTTATTGTGATTTTTTTCATTTTTTTCTTTGACCTCTTTCCACTTTTAAAACCATATCTCGAGCTAGATGTGTCCGATCTTGTCGTTCTTAGTACCAAATGAAAGTCGTCGAAATAATGAACAAATACATGTAATGGGATCTTTAATTGGTTAAGCGGTTCAAATGAATCGGTGAGATTGGGAACAGTACATGAAAATAAAATATAAACTGTTATTGTGTGTATACAGACAAATTGTAGCGTATCATTTTAGACGTCCTGTAAATTCAAAATGAAATATTTTAGTCCATCCATTTTTTTATTTATTCACAAAAAATAAACCTGGGCATGTACTGTTCTTGTAAACTATATTTTATTTGGCACCACATCAGAATAGGCTTTATTAGTAGAAATCTCTGGACGTTGATTTTCTTTTAATAACTTGAAGGTATAAAACAGCTCCATCTATGAAATCCAAACATTTAACGTAGCCTAAATATGATATAATATATGATACTTTATTTACGACAGTTGAACTGTTTTTTTTTATACATACAATGGCGGCCACAATTTCTTATAGTACAAGTATAGGACTTGTACTGTTCTTGCTCTCAATGTTGCGCCAACCGCCGTAAGAAGGTGATTTTAGTACTGTTCTTCTATTCCCTTGATGCCGTTTCGTATTTAAAATAAAATGGCTATATCGGATGAAACTTCAAATTTTGGACTTGTACTGTTCTTAATCTCACTGATTCAAATTATATCGATGGAAATAGTCCAGATTTTAAAAAAAAAATTAAGCTGATTCTGTGGCCACGGAAAAATAGAAATCGATTAAAAACGTCCTGTTTCTCTTCATTTACATAAAGCTGACAGCTTCACGCAAAAAATGACATCAACCAGAAAAAAATCCACCGAAAAATGACAAAGTTATCCGCAATTCAGAAAGTACATAAGAAAAGTCGTCTCTCATCAAATGTACATTTACAGTGTAAACCAGTGTTATTATCGGTGCAAACGGCCATTAATAAGGAATTCCAAGATGGTAATACTGTCCTTAATGCATTTTTTTCCCACAGATATGATTTATTTTACTAAGGTAATCAATGTCTCACATAAAAAAATATTTAACGAAATACAAACTTCACAACGCGAAAATGTGCATTAAATTTTAAACTAAAATGTTACCATATACCTCTAAAAGATTAAGGAAAAATTAGTGCTGGTTCCAACACGACAATTTATTTAGGAATTTATTTGACAAGAAAAAGTTAAGGACGACTTTAGCGTTTACACGTTCCAATAAATTCAAGGTCAAAAACTTCATGAATTTAATTTGACGATGTAAACAAACCATTATCTTTATTTGTCGTACGATACATACCATTTAAGTTGACCCGCATTAAGAAAATCTAATTCGATTACTTAATAAAATACACTCATTCCGTTTAACCTACGATTTTGCTCGTGGCCATAGCGTCGGTTAAAACTAGTCAGCGCTAGACTACGTACTTGCTGGATACATGCGTGTATTACAATACTCGTGCATGAGCGCTGTTTTCAGAGAATTCTCTCCCAGAAGCGTGTTGTGCTGTAGTGTTGAATATTGGAAGTATTACACTGGACGAATTTAGAAACGTGCATTCGTTCTGCTAAAAATATATCATAATTGGTGGTGATCGGCGTTAATTATGTGTGCTTCTCGCTGTACTAATAAAGGAAAATTCCCGTAGAGAAGCCAAATATTTGAGTGAAAATCGATCGCTTTGTAAAACATCGCAAATTAGAAAACATCGGTTTTGTTTGTGTAAATTGAAAAAGTACTTGGAAGTTTCGTAAATATGTTGTGGGCCTCCCTACCATATTGACGAAGTTCCTGTGAACCTGCTCGACTTTGAGATCTCGTAAACAAAAAGGAATGTGAAGTCGAGGTGCTACCCAAAAGTTCCCCAAAATATAACGCTAAATACAATCACAAAATTTTTATTCGCCATCGTCACCTTCAACACCTCCTTGGTTGCTCAGACAGCTCTGTCAAGTTGGCCCCTCCAAATAACAATTTATATAGTATAAAATGGGTGTGTGTGCTCCATTTGTACTCAATTGTGCCGTTATTAGTTTCATTTGTGCTCTTCTGTCTTCAGAGATTTTTAAAAAAATTTAAGTAGGGCTAACTTGACGATTGGCCCTCCAAAAATTTTAAATTCTTTTTAAAACTCGGTGCCTTTGCAAAGCATTCCAATTGTGCTCAATTGTGCCGTATAGCATTTTTCCGCCAACCACTCACTTTGAAAGTTATACCTAAAAAAAACAGTGCGTCACATCTAGAAGGCAGGCGGCATTAACAAAGTACTTTGATAAACGTGACAAACGCAACATCTGGGTAAAACCTTAATGTGTAGGTGCGACAACAACAAAACTTGAATACAACAAGAAATACATCTTGATAGAAGTAGCTATCCGAAATAACATTATGCTGCCGATACTACCGAAACAGCATTTACATAATGTACCAAAGACCATTACTTTTGATGAAATTAAATATGGCCTCATCGCTACTCTGGGCTCCTTAGAGTCGTCGAGCAGAACGTCATCGGTCATTTTAAGGCATACTGTTTCAGAATTAAAGAAAAATGGAAAGTCTACGATGCATGCAATATTATATAGAACATAAATAAAGTAGATAAATCTTAACAAATTACTCTTTTATTAAAGTTTTAATAACTCAAGAACTTTTTTGATAAGTAATTCTTCTCAAGAAGTATGTGTCCCTTAAAATTATCACATCTTTCTACTACTACCCACTTTTTGATTTTTTTTCTAATTTCCTTAAACAGTAGAGTTCAAATGAAACTAGCAACAATTGAGTACAAATGGAGCACATTTGATTTATAAACATTTTATACTATATAAATTATAACAAAGGTGGTGCAGGACAGTAGACTTTCGTCAGAATTTAAAAAAAAAAATTTTGTGGGGCGGGTCAATCATCATTTTTTTAAAAATCTCTGAAAACAGAAGAGCACTAGTGATACTAATAACGGCACAATTGAGCACAAATGTAACACAATTAACGTTTAAACCAATCATACGTTTCTGCTCTGGCCCAAAACGTCATTACCAAATGCTTGCACTAACATTTTGTACATTTCTGCGGCTGTTTTAGAAGATTTAAAATAGAACTTGATACAGCAACGCTGTTCTTTCAGGTCGGTTATTGCAAAATCGCAAACACGAGAAAACTTAACAATGGAAAACTGTCCGCCAACGGGCGAAACATGTATTACGCTGCTCCTAGCGGCGTTTGGCTGTACTACCTCTTGTAAGCGCGGGCCATACAAATTTCGGGAACTTTTGGTTAGCACGTCGTAAAATGTGATACAAACGCGAAAATACTAGGCACAACATTTATTAATGTTTAGTTTTTTAAACTATTCGTGCAGTTTAGAGAATTTTTCATTTTACAATTTCTCTCCCTGCTTGAATTCTAGATAATTGTCAAATTTTGCATTATAGCCCAATAAACGCATAGGAATTTAGAATTACAGGTTATTATTAATTATACTTTGTAATAAGCTAAAAATTACATGCGTTCTTTTATGGCAGATAAGTATAAGGTTAATTATATTTTTAATTACATGTAGTATTCATTTTATTTATAAAAGATTTAATACGAGTATGAAATCACTGATGGAAATAAGTTTTTGTGCTCACCGCCTGTAAAGTGACATTTGGCGCATGCATCGCTCAACCAGCAAGGAGTATTTCCTCCCGGTCGAGACGACTGTAAAAATTAAACAAAAAACACTGGCTCTTTGGGACATTTAAAAAAAATCGAACTTGATAGTAATAAAATTTAGTCTATAAAATACTACTTCCCTCGTCTATTCTTCACTAAAAGTTGGGGAAATAGGCGTAATAATTAAATATTCTTCCAATAAATTTGTGGCGCCATCTATTTGACTATTTCTCACGTAACATTGAAATTGACAGTTAATTGTAATCAACCCAAAAAGCGATGAATTCACTATAAATATAAGAATAAAAACGTCATTAGCAAGAATATAATAACTTAAACTAAATTTAAATGTGAGTAATAGCACAAGAGATTCTTAAATTAATTAGGTAATCTATTTTAGGTTACTTTAATAATAATAAAAATAATAATCAATATTTTTTTTTTAATTTATGCTCGTACAAAAAATATTGTACAACCCACTTGCATGAAGACATCTTCCACGCATTCGCGCAATTAAAAGCACTGGCTTCCCTTCGGTCGCTCGTGCTTTCAAAGTGTGCTCATGCGGGTAAATAATCTTCCCGCACTTGGTTCTTAAATAATTATTGTTTAACTCTCACATATGCTTTCGCATAGCAAAGAAATGCTTGCCGTTAATAAAAATAAAAATTCGAATATTTTTTAGGTTATGAGAATTATTTTTGTTTTGAATGTTGGCAGCACTCGCTATCCTTTATTATCATGACAACTACCGACACGCATTATGTAACAAATCTTAATTACTGTTTAACATTTTATCAGGAATCAGATACGTCTTGAATCAAAAAAGGTTGATTGAAGAAACAATCTTTCCGGTTTATTCGATTTCAACGTAAATAATGTTCTGAAGTAATAGAAATGAACTTTACAGTGCCGGTAATAATTTTCAGTGTAGAATTGATACACGTCAACTTTACAATCATGTAATCTGTTAAATGTGAAAATAAAACAAACAAATGTTTAAGATTTACACTGTATTTAATAATAACGACAGCTGTTTCGCTACACTGTAGCTTCGTCAGGTTAACATATACAATAATAACTATCTACATACACTTGACTCTTATATATAGTGTGTGGATATTAGGAATTCTAAGAACTGATATGTAAAGAACAATTTCTTGTCTAAAAGTGTCGGGTCTATACAAAAAGTACGTGAAACTAAATCTATTGCAAACAGATGTTATGTGTGAAATTAGGTAAACTGTATTACTAACTAAATATATTTAACAATGGTGATGAGTTTTACTATCTACATACACTTGACTCTTATATATATAGTGTGTGGCTATTAGGAATTCTAAGAACTAATATATAAAGAACAATTTCTTGTCTCAAAGTGTCAGGTCTATAGAAAAAGAACGTGGAACTAAATCTATTGCAAACAGATGTTATGTGTGAAATTAGGTAAACTGTATTACTGACTAAATATATTTAACAATGGTGATGAGTTTAGGTCTACTTTATCGTTTAATAAATTGTCTGAATATTTATATTTATTGATTTCTAATGTCTCTAGTAAATCTAATTTAATACTTTTATTTTCAACATGAAGGATATCAAAATCTTTATTAAAAATGTGATTATTCTCTGTCAAATGATTCGCGTAAGTCGAATCATTTTTTTGGTTTATGTAAGCGGAGTAATGATCAGCAATCCGAGTTTTAAATGCTCTTCCTGTTTGACCTATATATCCCTTAGTACATGTACCACAAGTTAACCTATAGACTCCCGATTTATTATTGTGATTAGTTTTTTCTTTATTGTTCTTGATGTATTTTGCAAGGTTATTGTTTGTTTTGTATGCAATATTAATTTTCTGTTTTTTAAGTAATTTTATTAGTTTTCCTTGATTCCCCCCTAAGTAAGTGAAAGATTTAAACTTTTTAATTGTAGTGTCTTTTGTAACTGGATAAATTTCTTGCAACGTTTTGTTGAATAATTTCTTAGAAATTAATTTATCTATTAAATTTGGGTCGTATCCATTGTTAAAGGCAATTTGTTTAATAATATTATATTCTTTACTATAGTCTGAAGTAGACATTGGCGTGTTAATCAATCTATGGATCATGCTGTGGTAAGCCGCTAATTTATGTTGATATGGATGGTTGGATTTGTTGTGAATGGTTATGTCAGTATGTGATTCTTTGTGGTAAATGGAAAATTGTACTTGGTTATTGACTCTTTTTAACGTATGATCTAAGAAGTTGATACTGTTATTCACTTCTTTTTCTAATGTAAATGTAATATGGGAATTAATAGTATTAATAAACTCAAAGAAATTATTCAATTGTCTGTTTGTACCTGTGTATCCTATCAAAATGTCGTCAACGTATCTGAACCAAAATAATACGTTCTTAGTTAATGTACTATTTTCAAAAATTTTTCTTTCTAAATTGTCCATAAAAATTTCTGCTAATAAAGGTGACAAAGGATTTCCCATAATTAAACCACTATTACACTTATAAAATTTATTCTCAAATGAAAAGTAATTTTGTTCTAAGCATACAGATAATAATTGTAAGATCTCGTCTTTTATTAGAATGTTAGTTTTGTTAAATTCTAACATCCTATTAATTAATTCAACTGTTTCAGTAGGTGGGACACTCGGGAAAAGGTTTTTTACATCGAATGAAATTAATTTAGTGTTATCAGGTAACTTAAGATCTTTCAAGTTATTAATTAATTGAAAACTATTTTTGATACTATATTTAGGTTTGAATTTCGTATGCTTAATTATAATATCTATCAAACATTTTGAAACTTTAACTGCTGGGGCTGTAACATATGAAACAACTGGTCTAATCGGATAATTTTCTTTATGTAATTTGATTAAAGAATATAGTTTCGGTGGTTGTGGATTCATTACTTTTCATTTCTGTCTTTCATAATAGTTACTGATATTAAACAAGCTAGGTGAATTACTAATCGTCTTAATGATTTGTTTTTGAAAGGTTATTGTCGGGTCTTTTTGGATTACGATATACTTTTCTGGATCTAGAAATTGATTAGTTTTTGATATGTAATCTACTTTATTTAATGCTATCACTGTTTTTCCTTTGTCTGCCCGTGTGAAAATTAAATTATTATCTTTTGCTTTATTCTTAATGTTCTTAGCTATTTGACTATCATTGTTAACCGTAGTGGTTAAATCTTTCACTTACTTAGGGGGGAATCAAGGAAAACTAATAAAATTACTTAAAAAACAGAAAATTAATATTGCATACAAAACAAACAATAACCTTGCAAAATACATCAAGAACAATAAAGAAAAAACTAATCACAATAATAAATCGGGAGTCTATAGGTTAACTTGTGGTACATGTACTAAGGGATATATAGGTCAAACAGGAAGAGCATTTAAAACTCGGATTGCTGATCATTACTCCGCTTACATAAACCAAAAAAATGATTCGACTTACGCGAATCATTTGACAGAGAATAATCACATTTTTAATAAAGATTTTGATATCCTTCATGTTGAAAATAAAAGTATTAAATTAGATTTACTAGAGACATTAGAAATCAATAAATATAAATATTCAGACAATTTATTAAACGATAAAGTAGACCTAAACTCATCACCATTGTTAAATATATTTAGTCAGTAATACAGTTTACCTAATTTCACACATAACATCTGTTTGCAATAGATTTAGTTCCACGTTCTTTTTGTATAGACCTGACACTTTGAGACAAGAAATTGTTCTTTATATATTAGTTCTTAGAATTCCTAATAGCCACACACTATATATATAAGAGTCAAGTGTATGTAGATAGCAAAACTCATCACCATTGTTAAATATATTTAGTTAGTAATACAGTTTACCTAATTTCACACATAACATTTGTTTGCAATAGATTTAGTTTCACGTACTTTTTGTATACACCCGACACTTTTAGACAAGAAATTGTTCTTTACATATCAGTTCTTAGAATTCCTAATATCCACACACTATATATAAGAGTCAAGTGTATGTAGATAGTTATTATTGTATATGTTAACCTGACGAAGCTACAGTGTAGCGAAACAGCTGTCGTTATTATTAAATACAGTGTAAATCTTAAACAGTTGTTTGTTTTATTTTCACATTGAAAATGGATTTACATCAAGTAAAGACCAACTCAATCCAAGATTTAATCTGTTAAAATTAAATATTATTATTCATTAATTAAACTTTGTTCCGTGTTTTCATTATGATTTGTTTTTTTTTATAGTTTTAGTAAATTAACGACATCTAGACTAACTCCAAGATATGTTGAGGGAAAGTGATGTTTCAAAAAAGGTCTTCAACAATAAATTCAATTACTACGGGAAAAATACCAAATGCAGGCATAAATTGTCAGGATCCTCTTGAAATGAGACGAATTCCCAGAAGAAATAAGAAACTTCCAAAACTGATTTGTTTTTTTCAGAAAAGATAATACATACATTCGAAACTACCAATTGATTATAATTCTGTAATAAGCTAAAAATTACATGCGTTCTTTTATGACAGATAAATAGGTATTAGGTTATTTATATTTTTAATTACCTGTAGTATTCATTTGATTTATAAACGATGCAATACGAGTATGAAATCACTCTTGAAAATAATTATTGTTAAACTCCCACAGATACTTTCGCATAGCAAAGAAATGCATATAAAAACTTGCTGTCAATAAAAATAAAAATTCAAATATTTTTAGGTTATGAGAATTATTTTTGTTTTGAATGTCGGCAGCACTCGCTATCCTTTATTATCATGACAACTACCGACACGCATTATGTAAGAAATCTTAATTACTGTTTTAACATTTTATCAGGTTTCAGAAACATCGGTTATAAATTCTCGGGTCAACAATATTCTTAATTACTAACTAGCGGTAACCGGTGTTGGAAAAACACGAATTTGTACTAAGCGGTATTTTAATCGATTAAGTAAGCAAACCGGCGGCGGCGTTTTAATCGACAGGTAAAATTGGCCCTTAAAAAACCAAGAATGGAATAGAAAATTTCCTATCAATAATTAAAGATTGCTTTCCTTTATTTTATTACTATAATTTATTTGTAACACATAACAATAATAATAAGATGCAATAAATGATTAAAGAAATTGTTTTGTCATGTAGGTACGTTTTCTCGTTTACAATTCAATTCAAATCAATAATTATAATCGATGTTTATGACAAGATGAATAACGAACCGAAACATAGAAGCCACGTAATATGAAAATAGTTATTTTACAATCATCCAGGACTAATAATATTGTAAGATTTAACTGTTTATACTTGTGGTCATAGAATTTGTATTATTAGTACCTATTTCGTAATACTAGCTTTTTTGAAACGACTGTACTTATTTCTTTGGATATACCTATCGTTGTATTCACATATATGTAACGCAAGGTAACTATCATTTCCTTTAAAAATGCATTTGTGTGATGGCTGGATATATGGAATGTGCAAAAGGTAAAGAATAAATAAGCTGAATAAATGAAACAATACCGGTGTTTACTACTTTAATTCTAGTTTTATTCGGAATGAACTTGATGCTTTTATGAGGAGCTCCTTTTCCGGAAATCTATGAGTAATAAAGTACCTAATCAGTAATCATATTCAAAACATAATATGTACGCACATTATATACCGGTAGGTTTTCTGGTAACGCAACGATTGTATAGCGCATGTATCAGTCCCCACAACTGAACGACTACGTATATGTACTCCCCTCCGTTAACCAGAGCGGTGGTAGTAGTATACTACAGCCGTTCGCGTCGGGGAATACGATAACTGTAGCGAGTGATAGTGGGGACTTGGACACTCCTCTGTCGTTGCTTCACCCGAAAACTTACCGGTATATGTGATCGTACAAACACTCGTTTAGGATAAAATAATCTATGACATTTCCGTGCTGACAATATTTAGTATGTTATGTACTATATACATCTATATATAACGTGCAGAATAATAGCTTCCAGTATTTTCTTCGTCGACGAACAAGAACCTTGTATAATGCAGAAATTCGGGTGTTGTGATTATTAAGTTACAATTAATTACTCACGTACCGTGATAATTTTTAATTCATGAGAATCATGCTTATGAAGCGCTTACAACGCTTGTTTTAATTCAATGGGAAAATTTAATATGGGTGTTGTAAACATTTCAATTACGTAGTTTCTGATTATTATTAATTACATTGTAACTGTTCCGATAAATTCTTAATACCTTTGAATTGTAAGACATACGCAGTGCCGAATCTAGGGGTCTTGGCCCCTTGGCAGAGGTAGGACTTGGCGCCCCATGTCAAAATGTATACAGGCCGAACTATGACTAAAACAGTGTAACTGAATATACTAGATGATTTATAATGGAATTTTTTCATAAAAAAAAACTACATAAAAAATGGTAAAACTTAATACAATACTTTTCTAGCCTTTAATAAGGCAAACTGCGTGATCGTGTCGTCCATATTTTCTGCCACCTTTTGTTCAATGGATAGAACAGCAAGGTTTTTGGAACGTGCTTACCCTATGCTAGATAAATATCAACATAGTAAAACTGCGCTCGCAAACTGGTGAGGACAAAAAAAATCTGAGGGCTATTTATATATTTGGATATGCATCTTTGAGGGAAACACTTTAACAACTCAAATTGGGTAGTTGACTCTATATCCTTAGTGAGTTATAAAACTTTTTTCTTGAGTTTTGAAACACAACATCATTAATATCCTTCGAACACTGGAGCCCAAAATCAGCAGCACATTTTTAAAAGTAACTCGCAGCTTCATTTTTCATTGATTTGACCGATGAAGAACTAAAACCTTATGAAATTCATTTCTACCATCAGACTGTCATACACAGTACCGATTTCTCTCTCAAAGTTTTGCTCAGGAGTGGAAAATAGCCTTAATCTTTTGCCAATTCAGAGCTAACCTATACTTCTCATTTACTTTTATCAGAAGAATTTGGTAAAATACTCATAACTTCAGTGGTTTGTCTCCCATATTCAAGCCTTCACGCATTGTTTGGTTAGACTTTATAAAACACTTCAGCAATGTAGAAGCTTCATAACACTTTTGGGCTGAATAGACTTGGGTTTTTTTTGTCAATGCTGGCAAGAACCTTATTCCACATCTGCAAAAGTTATAGAAATTGGAAATCAATTTTTTTAGTGAAATCTCTGGTTCCAGAAACTGTTCCAGTGTTCCATTTTGTGACATTTGTCATTTCCTGAAGTACTGTGAAAATATCAGTAACTTTTTCTAGTAAGAGCAGCAACAGCAATTTGTCTGGAGGAGTTTTTCAACTGAAAAGAGGGAATATTTCTTGTACTACCCGAAATGAGCTTATCATTACAGAAGAAACACAAGCTGCATGTGTTCCAACAAAGTTCAAGCTATGGACGGCACAGGGAACATATCTTGCAATTTATTTATTTGAAATATAGGAGCTTGACCCCCTTTGCATTGTCCAGCCATGTTAGCACCATTATCAAGTGCTTGCCCCCTGCAATCCTCAATTTTCAATCCATCAGACTGAACTTTTAAGCATTTCAGCTGAGAGTCCCATCTTTTTATGAGTTTGAATGAAGTCAATAAAGCTTTCTTCTATTTCACAATGACCATCTGACATCGAAAAATCTTATTATTTCGGTCATCTGCTCTATGTGCCCGCTGTCATTTGTTGATTGTGCTCTTTTTTTTTAATGTCGCGTCGGACTTTATTTCCAATCAACTGAATTATTTCATTTTAAATAATTCTAGAAAAGTAGCACAGTGCATATTTCGTTGACTTCACATGGGTGACTAGAGTATTAAATTTTTTGTCAGTATGTATTATATTTTTATTGTTAAAGAGAAAAAGCAGGAATTCTGAGATTTACTGTGGGCTCTTAATTTCACGCACCCTAGGCGGGGGCCACTCACGTCGCCCCCTAGTTACGGTACTAGACGTGTGTATAGTAGTAGATACACATACACAAAGAGAGGTTTTAATTTAACAAGAAATCAAAAATTTTATTTAAATACATCCAAAACAACTGTACATAGATTGTATTGTATTATTTTTGCTAATATAACAATGTGGAAAGTGATTATATTCTCAAATCATGCTTAGTTAAGCAAATATACTTTTATATTATGTGAAACAGATGTTTTTTTTATATTAAAAACATTGAAGTGGTATTATGTGCTTAATTTTAAGTTACACACCTAAGTAATTTTGTTAACTTAAGAATTTTTTTATTTAACTTGACATAATAGTTAATTCAGAATCGACTACTATGTCTGATATCAAAAAATACTGTTCAGACGCAATAGTATCTTCTTATCTGCCGGTTATTTGTTTTTAATGGCTAGCTACCTACATAACCTACACATATTATATTATTTTTTGTACTCACCGCCTGTAAAGTGACATTTGGCGCATGCATCGCTCCCAAGGAGTATTGTATTTATTAAAAATTGAAAAAAAAAAATTAACTCTTTGGGACATTTAAAAAATCTAACTTGACAGTAATAAAATTTAGTCTATAAAATACTATTTCCCTTGACTATTCTTCATTAAAAGTTGGGGAAATAGGAGTAATAATTAAAAATTCTTCGAATAAATTTGTGACTTCATCTATTTGACTATTTCTCAAGTAACATTGAAATTGACAGTTAATTGTAAACAACCCAAAAAGCGATGAATTCACCATAAATATAAAAATAAAAACGTCATAAGTAAGAATATAATAACTTAAACTAAATTTAAATATGAGTAATGGGTACGTACAAGAAATGCTTAAATTAATTAGGTAATCTATTTTAGGTTAGGTATGATACTAATCACTTTAATCAATAATATTTTTTTAATTTATGCTCGTACAAAAAATATTGTACAAACCACTTGCATGAAGACATCTTCCACGCATTCGCGCAATTAAAAGCACTGGCTTCCCTTCGGTCACTCGTGCTTTCAAAGTGCGCTCATGCGGGAAAATAGTCTTCCCGCACTTGGTTCCTAAATAACTATTATACAACATAAAGACTCATTAGAAAGCAGCATGATCGGCAAATAAGAGAGTACTATCTATTTCAAACCCAGCACTAATTTTTTAATACTTAATTTTAAATTAACTAAAATATAGTACAAAGAATGAGAGACTAATTTCAAACATCTGCTTTAAATTATCTTACTTAACACAACAATTTCAAAATGTATTTCAAGTTACCATAAATCATCAAATACTAGATTATAAAAAATAATAGTAAGGATTATCTTGAAATACGTAACATGAAACAGAAATTAATTATCGGTAGTATTTATATATGTAAAATAGTAAGCAATAGTTACTTCTGTAGCTAATCTATAGTACAGATTTATCATGGATGTTGTCTTCTGTGTAATAGTTAATTCGTCATTAAAAGTTAAAATACATAGAATGTTATTAACAGATGAATTATTCAAATTAAATAATTAGAATTATTTTAAGAAAGTGTTAACAGTTATCTTTGTCATGCCATGTTTTATAATTACTAGGATGCAGGCAATCCTTCTAATAAAAATTATGTTCATGCTAATTTAATGAGTAATTTCTGATTTAGTGATTCACGATACTATGATTTCAATTCCGCACTTACGTCATCACTTCACAACTATCAGATCATATACAAGCTGAGAGTAAATATACCTTCCGTCCCTGTCTTTCTCTTATGTTTTTATTTTTTCTTCCAGATAACTCCCCCCCCCCTCCCCCAACCTTATAACCCTCCTCCTAACTCTCATTTACCTTTTTTTTTAATTTTGTAATATTTTACTAGTAAGAGTTGATTTGATATAGCTGCAATAAATGTAAAAAGGCCCATTTAATGGACAACATGAGGTAGCCCTGAAGAGGAAAAATGTATTAGACTGCCTAATAATTTTGTCGCCTTATGTCGCCTTAAAGAGTCTCTAGTCGTGAAAAGTCTCCATCTCCAACCCGTGTGTCATCTTCAAAGCTATCTCTTTATGAGTTAGGGATAGCTGCATGGATAATGTCCACAATGCCATTTAAAAAATACTAATAAGAGTAGTCAATCGTGCAAAGAATCATTAACGCATAAATTCGATAAATCAGACTGTTCTTATGTAATTTTACGTATTTTAACCAAACAGTTTTGTATGTCATCGTTAACGTTATCAATAATATCGTTAAATAGCAACCAACCTTTTTGCTGTGATGTTTGGCAAGTCTTTCAAAATGAAAATTATTACTTATAATTACACGAGAGCTTTCTTTTCCGGATAAATTTTCAGTTTTTAACGAAAATTTTAGTCGCTGGGTAACTACGAAACGAATTGCCTTCTCAGTTTTTAGATTTTTGGTGCAATTGCACTGGACTCTGATTTATTACATATATAGTACAGGTAACCTTCCTATAATCACGGTAGATACGACTTTTTTTTAAAATTTCGTATAAAAAACTTTATTATTAAATTCTATATAAGTTAATTCATTTTTATTAGGAAACAAAACAAAAATATACATATTGCATATTTAATTTCACTTAATGTAAACTTCATTTAATAATTTTCGTCGTCATCGATGCTTTGTACAATTAAACGAGAACGTTTGTTTGGTTGAACAATATTATATTGACTTTCAGAAGTTTGCTTTGTTTGCTTGCCCTTACAATGTTGTATATTGCATGATATGGTGATAAGCAATTTTGCAGCTTCCTTTTAAATTTTAAGCTTGTCTCAGACCAAGGGTCTACACTCAAGAAAAATAATTCTACTTTTTTGCTAAGCCTAGGCATTCCTGAAATTTTTTTCAGGTAAAATTATTAATTTCACAATTCTCATCAGAATTTATTGTCCTCAGAATCGATTGGATTTACATCGGTTGCCATTTCCACCAAATCTGCTTCGTCAATTTCTTCTTCGATAAACAAAAATTGAAAGTCTTCGTTATCCATATCCACAAATCTTTCTCCTCCGATAGATTTAGCAAGTTCTAATATGCCACCAATTTCATTTTCTATCGATTCGAGCACATTTACTATTCCACTGCCGCTGGCTATACATTTTTCCAACACACGTTCAATGTTGATATTTTTAGTTCGTTAACGATAAGGATAGTATTTCTATATAGTAGTCAATAGTAAATTGCTTCCAAGCTTCCTGTACATTATTAGATACTGAATATGTTTTGTCTAAAATCCATTATAATGATCTTCTGATGTAATAAATCTTAAAGGTGTAAATAACACTACTTCATCGCTCCAATGGCTGGAGCGATGAAGTAGTGTTAGGTGGTAGAAACTCTACTTGGACGTTAGGATGATGTAAATCCAATGGGTGACTTGGCACGTTATCAGTTAATAGTAGGGCCTTGAAATCTAAAATTTTCTGCTTTAAATATTTTTCAACCTCTGGCACAAAAGTATTTAGAAACCAATTTCTAAATAAATCACTAGATATCCAAGCTTTTAAATTTGTTTTCCAATGTAACAGTAATTTGTTTTTATTTACGCCTTTACGTGCACGAGGATTCAAAGGTCTATAAATGAGCATGAGTGTTGTCATAATATCTCCCGACGCATTGCTGTACAAAAGTAATGTAACACCATCTTTTGATACTTTAAATCTGGGCACAGTTTTTTAATTTTTTGATATAAAGTTACTATTGAGCATTTTTTTTTGTCAATAAAGCTCAGTATCATCGATATTAAAAACTTAATAAGCTGTACATTCTTGCTCTTGTATAATTTTTTATAATTTTTCTGGATATAACTTGGCAGCTTTCTTTTTCGCTTTGCTTATAGTTCAGATTCGTTGCCTCATTTAAGTTTAGTGTTTTTGCAATGTGTGATGCTTTTTCCGCTTATGAAAGGCGATCCAAAATTTGCATGTTCACTTCTAAAGATTTGAACTTCCTTCCTCTTAAACGTTGTTTTACTTTCTTATACGTAGTAACATTCTTTACTCTTATCGAATAGCTATTTTTTGCAAATATGTCGTAAATTATGCATTTTATGTATGCATATATATCAAGAATACAAAAGTATTTAGAGCTAGATTTGGAATACTTTTTGTACAAATTAAATTTCAAAATTCGGACCGGAAGTAACACTTTTACTCTTAGCAAGTAGCACTTTTTTCGAATATTCGCAAAGTATGCATTCTATACAGATTTATTAAGAGAATAGAAGTATAATAGGATTTTGAATACTTTTTTTATATAATAAAAGTCTTAAAATTTGGACTTGAAGTAATAGTCTTACAGGTTTATTCTTCTAAGAAGATAAAAGTGTTTAAAACAATTTAGAACAAGTTTGTATAATTTGAAACGCTCATACGTATAAGAAAGTCGTGTGGTGGCCGCACCTCATTATTTTACTTCTGTTAAACATAGTTTGAGACTATATAAAATTTAATTTTTTAAAAGTTGTCTTAATAAAAAAAAATGTCGCTCTTTCACACTACCGTTAAAAAATAAGTTAATCTTTATTGCAACGATATAAAATCCCGTTATCGTGTTGTAGAAGTACCGTGTTATAGGAGGGTTGCCTATATATATTTTTTTTGTTGTCGTTTTCTACAGCATATTTGTTATTCTATTCTAGAGAGCAACTGCTGTAAATGGAGTATGTTGGATAATAAAGATATATTATTATTACTGTTATTATTCTAATCCTTTTAATTGCATAACCAAGATAGACCTTGAACAGTGCTCTGCAATAGAAGTATGGGCAACTTACTGCTGAGGGAGATAATAAATACATTTACAACAAACATGCGACGTTATAGAATACACCACTCAGCAAAAACCGTAGTTTATACTTAAATATTTTGACAGTGGCTTAGCTTTTCGTTTCTTCTAGTAAAATATTACAGCCTTGCATTACCTGGAGTTGTTGAGTTGTTCTATAATAAGAAGGAATCTGTTTACGGATTCTTATGTGACTCATGCACAGTGGTGCCAGGTCTACCGATTTTTCGGTAGATGTACCAATTTTTAACTTAGATTTACCGATCTACCGATTTCAGTTCTTAATCTGCCGAAAAGTCGACTTATGTGTGCAGAATTGAAATCGGTAAGCCGGTAAATCAAAAAAAGTTGGCAGATCTACCGAAAATTCGATAGACGTGGCACCACTGCTCACCACGCTTTTCATAATTACGATATTTGCGATTTCAATGAAAACAATCTTGATTTCTATAAAAGTAAGTCAAGAGGTTGGGTAATATATTGAGGAGACTGATAACGTTTTATTTAAAATATATGGCAACAGAATGTACTTATCTTACATTAAATATAATTACGAAAAAGAAGAATACATTTTGCGCAGCAAAGATTCCGCTAATAAAATTGTAAAAGCACGTCCCCAAACTACACACTGGCGAGCAAAAAATTCAATCCACGTTAATATTTTTTAAATTTTCTCTCATAAATGTTAAAACTTATTTCTAACTACTTGATAAGAACGTAGTAAGCTTAGTAACGTTTAAGACGAATGAGAATTATTTTGCCTATCATTCTGGTAAAGTTTTATTTGATTGTTATTGGATGCGTTATGCATTCGATCTCTTCACATGCGAAACGGGACGGCATTTGAAAATGAGAATAAATTTAACTTGCGTATCTCGCGATGGCGGCGCCACTGACACTCGCTCAGAATACACCACTTTAACATATTACACTATCGAGAAAATGGCGCTATTTTTTGCAGATTTTCTCTCTTTTGAACTATATTTTGACTGGACTAAAAGGTATAAATGGAGGATGCAGGCAGTAATAAGAGCAAGAGGAGGAAACGACTTATTAAAATACGGGAATAATGTGTTTTAATTTCTTAATATTCTATTGCTTTGCTATTTATTTTTAGTCCCTGTAATATAACTTACTTACGCTTGTTAATAATATTACATTTTTATGTTTTTAACCAATGCTAATTGTATGAACTTTCCAGTGTTTCGTCTGTTAATAAATTAATTATTTACAAAGTGATTTTATTAAAGTTTCAAACAGTTGGAACATTTCTGAGAGAAAATTTAAAAAATATTAAAGTTGGTCGAATTTTTTGCTCGTCAGTGTATTATATTAAATAATATTGCTGAGTACACCAATGCATAATATATTCCTAGTGTACATACATTGGTTTAGAAATTTAAGGAGGTATATTTTCGAAGGTGAAAATTACATAAACATTTTTGTTTAATTTCTGCGAGATAACATCGATTTGATTTTTCTGTGTTAAATTTCTGTCAATTTCTATACTTATCTAAAAGAATTAGGATTTTTTGCATTATTAATGTTAAAATTCATTGACTTCCAAATTCATGTTGAAAATTATTCAGAATACAAAGTTGCTTCTTAATAAATCAAAAACCCGCCATACTTACATCAAATGAACTGTAACAAACTAGCTATAGTCCAGGCAGTCCTAAACATATTGTATAGCAATTGTTACATAATCCGTATGTACGGGTTTTTGAATAAAATCAGCAGAGAATATAAAAATCGTGTTTGCCTTTAATAAAAATCAAACGATTTTAGGCGCAAGGTAGTTCATACAAATATTAAACAGAATTAATAAATTCGACTTCAAATTTAACTTTAAATTCAACAACTGTTAACAATCGCAAATCCAAATTAAGCTTGGTCTAAAATATATCAAAAAAAAATATTTTTTTTCGTTGAGTTCGGCAATAAAAAAACAAGGATTGATTGATTTCTTTCTACTTTTTTTATCATTTATTATTATGATTTCTACAAAATTTGGTTAAAAACTACATATTTACTTCCACTGAGTTATTCTTTTTTTGTCTCATAGTATGTAAAACAAATACTGATAACGAATGAAATATTAAAATTTAAAATTCAAAATGGCGTTTTTTCCCCGAAAATATTATGTATTTAAGGCTGTAAATTAGTGATTCACTATTTCTGGGATCACTGATGACGAATGAAATATTAAAATTCAAAATGGCGGACTTTTTCCGAATATATTATGTATTTAAGGATGTAAATTAGTGATTCACTGTTTTTGGGATCACTGATCACGAATAAAATATTAAAAATTTAAAATTCAAAATGGCGTTTTTTTTCCGAAAATATTGTGTATTTAAGGCTGTAAATTAGACGTTCACTGTTTTTGGTATCACTGATGATGATAAAATATTAAAAATTTAAAATTCAAAGTGGCGGATTTTTTCCGAAAATATGTATTTAAAGACTGTAAATTAGTGTTTCACTGTTTTTGGGATCACTGATGACTGACATATTAAAAATTTAAAATGGCGGACTTTTTCCGAAAATATTACGTATTTAAGGCTGTAAATTAGTGATTCTCTGTTTTTGGTATCACTGATGTCGAATAATATATTAAAAATTTAAAATTCAAAATGGCGGACTTTTTTCCGAAAATAATTTATGTATTTAAGGCTGTAAATTAGTGGTTCACTGTTTATGGAATCACTGATGACGAATAAAATATTAAAATCTAAAAATTCAAAATGGCGGACTTTTTCCGAAAATATTATGTATTTAAGGCTGTGAGTTAGTGATTCACTGTTTTTGGGATTCAAAATGCCAAATTTTTTTCAAAATATTATATTTGTCTCTAAATTAGTGATTCGGGTTTTTTAAGTCACCGATGACGACTAAAATATTGAAATTTTAAAATTTAAAATGGCGGACGTTTTTCTGAAAGAAAGTATGTATATTTAAGACTGTAAATTAGTGATTCATTGTTCTTGAGGTCCCTGATGACAATTAAAATATTAAAAATTTAAAATTCAAAATGGTGGAATTTTTTTCGAAAATAGTATGCTTAGGGCTGTAAATTAGCGATTCATTGTTTTTGGAGTCACTTATGACGAGAATAAAATATTAATATTTTAAATTCAAAATGGCGAACTTTTTAAAAACTATATTTAAGTCTGTAAGTTAGTGATTCAACTTTTTCTGGGGTCAGTGATGACGAATAAAATATTAAAATTTTAAAATAAAAAAAAATATATGTATTTAAGACTAAATTAGTGATTCATTGTTCTTGAGGTCTCTAATGACGAATAAGATATTAAATTGCTGATGGCAAATGAAATATTTAAATTTCAAAATAAAAAATGGCGGACCGCGATCACCTACGTGCTTTTTTCTCAATTAACATGTTTCCCATTCACTTCAGCCTAGCATGCATTACGCGGGGATCAGCGCTCACTGGTGCGCGGGGACAAAAAAAATCAATTTCCAAAAAAAGGGGGAAGTGAAAGGTTTGCCTTCTGATTCTCAATATTTGCACTTTTACTTTCTTATACGTAGTATAAGGAAGTATTGTGATGATGAAAATTTTCGACCTCGAGATTTTTGCAGATGTCCACGTTTTGAGGTCCCCTGATACCAAAAAAGTTGTTTTTAAAAAATGTCTGTGTGTCTCTCTCTCTCTGTGTGTGTGTGTGTGTGACCACGATAGCGGTCAAACCGCTGTAGATATCAATTCCAACTTTTGTATTTACGAATATAATCTCCCTCTTGAGAACTGATTAGATTTTGAGCAAAATCGCCAGACCGGAAGTAGTAGTTTACTTCAGTGAAAAAATCGAATTTTGCAAATATTTCGTCAATTACTAAGTTTAAACAAATTTATAAAGGATTCAAATGTACTCAAAATTAAATTTGAGAAAAATTTTATTAATAAAGTTTTTCGAAATTCCTACCGGAAGTAGGTCTTTTACTCTTATCGAAAATCAGTTTTTTGCGAATATCTCGCAAGTCATGCTTTCTAGGCAGGTACATTACGAGTATAAAAGTATTTAGAATGTACTTTTAAATATCTTTTGTATAAAAAAAATTTCAAAATTCAGACCGGAAGTACCACTTTTACTCTTATCGAATAGCGATTTTTTGCAAATATGTCGTAAATTATGCATTCTATATATATTTATGAAGAGTACAAAAGTATTTAGAGTTAGATTTGCAATATTTTTTGTATAAATGAAATTTCAAAATTCGGACCGGAAGTAACACTTTCATACGTATAAGAAAGTCGTGTGGTGGCCACACCTCATTTTTTTACTTTCTTATACGTAGTATAAGGAAGTATTGTGATGATGAAAATTTTCGACCTCGAGATTTTTGCAGATGTACACGTTTTGAAGTCCCCTGATACCGAAAAAGTGCTTTTTAAAAAATTTCTGTGTGTCTGTGTGTGTCTCTCTCTCTGTGTGTGTGACCACGATAGCGGTCAAACCGCTGTAGGTATCAATTTCAAATTTTGTATTTACGTGTGTAATCTCCCTCTTGAGATCTGATTAGTTTTTCAGTAAAATCGGTAGACCGGAAGTAGCAGTTTACTTCAGCGAAAAAATCGAATTTTGCCAATATTTCGTCAACTACTAAATTTAAACAAATTTATAAAGAATTCATATATACTTAAAATTAAAATTGAGAATAATTTTATTTAAAAAGTTTTTCGAAATTCCTACCGGAAGTAGGTCTTTTACTCTTATCGAATAGCGATTTTTTGCAAATATGTCGTAAGTTATGCATTCTATATATATTTATCAAGAGTACAAAAGTATTTAAAACTGGATTTGCAATATTTTTTGTATATATGAAATTTTAAAATTCGGACCGGAAGTAGCACTTTTACTCTTAGCGAGGAGCACTTTTTTGATAATATCTTGCAAAGTATGCATTCTATAGAGATTTATTAAGAGAATAGAAGTACTTAGAATCGGATTTTGAATAATTTTTGTAAAGAAAAATTCTTAAAATTCTATAATTTGAAACGCTTATACGTATAAGAAAGTCGTGTGGTGGCCACACCTCATTTTTAGACTTGAAACACTTTATATCATTGTGGGACCTCGCGGTTCAAAACTCTTTTATATGTTGATTTCACGTTCAGTCAATATCAAATGGATTTAGAAAATATGATATTCAATAACAGTTCATATTTAGGTGTTTATAATAAAACGAGTGTAGTGTATATTGATATTTTGTACGTGCCTGGAGGGACATTTCCATTTTCAAAAATCACTTTTGTATACTCGATGTAGAAGATACACGGCTTTTCCACGCTAAGAGAAAAATAACATAAATAATGTTGTCCTGTGATCGCAGGAGTAATACCGACTTTAAGCTGTCGTGGGGAGACGAGCATTCTTCGTTTCAGCTTCTAACGACTCCACGTTGGAAACACCATATTGTAACGAAACCCTTTTATTGCCCGTTATTACTAATATTTTTAAATAAACTAAAAAAAAATTGAATTGCGTGGAGCCGCCCATATTTTTATCCCAGGACGATCCAAATCAAGAGATATCAAAAAATAATCTTCTGGTACAATTAAATAAAACAAAATTATTCTAATTTAAATAACATTAGTATTGGAAACCAATATTTTGCAAATATTAATACGAATACAAAGAACGCGATCACAAAACAATATCAACTTTAATTAAAATAACCACATTATTAAAATAATTTCAGAGCTTATTTAATATTGAAAGATTAGTTGTAATTTATTTAAATATTATCGTTTCTATGAAATAATATGTATCATACATCATTTTTTTTCCGACGCACTTCAGTACTTACATAAACACAAACAACGTAGAGGCCTTTATAGAAAACAAATTTTGCTAAATATACCTACCTACAATGCATATAATAATTGAACATCATCGACAAGCAATTTACAAATGCTGACACATTGCCGTATCTAAGATAAACTATTAAATGTTTTCAATCTTAGTTCATTATATAATTTAATTATGTCTCTATATTAAGACAAATTATAACATTTTAGTTTATCTAACACTCGTACAATAATAACTTTCAAATATCTTTTATATATTTTCATGTTCCGTTCTTCTCTCTTCGCTGAAACAGCAGGTCTCGTTGCCGGTTTGCTTCATGAGAACCCTCCTTCGACGATAAAGCCACCTGGGGCTTCTTTAACTGCTATTCGCACTTTTACATCTTCTTATATAAGGATATATTAAACTTTACACTTTTTATACTTTTTAGTCGGACGACCTCTTTATATAAATATGGAACCTTTATACTATTTAAGATGTTCGTAACGCCAATCTAATACACTACGGACCGATATATTTTCAGTCAACTTATTTATTAGTTAGAGAACCTTCTATATACTTTTAACGGTTTAATTAGGACAGTCTTAATACGCTGTCAGCCGTTACGTTTAAAGGTTCTCTTTTCGACTTCTTTCTTTTTACCATCGGGTTTCGCTCTCTCGGGACGCACACGCATTAGCACGTACCAGACGGTGATAAACACAAACTTTGGCTTCACAAGTCTTACAAACGTTTTCTTATCTAAATAGTGCTTAAATCGTACATAGATATACATTTAGAATAAACAGTTTAAAGAAATTTAACGTTGCTTTGAAATATAATTAATATTCATATTTAAAATTATAAAATATGTTAATTTGGCCATACCGTTACAAGCTGTCTGCCATTTCATAGTCTGATACACTAGTGCCGTGTATATCAGATTTTATATGCACAACTTCGAATGGTAACTTTTGGTTTTCGAGGTTTTGGGCAGGAATTTGGGGTTGTACATATTCTATACATATACGTATTTTCTACATTCTCTAACATATTATTTTCCACGTGTATTGCAGGAACAGACAACGACGGAACTACTACGATGAAGACAACTACGAAGGGTCGGTCCGAATCGTCGGCATACGAGTCGATACTTCTAACAGGGCAGTGGAACTCGACGATAATGGTGTCCCGTCGATATTTCGAGGTACTCCCGTGGTATTACGCCTCTTTGGCATCAACCTATCGGAAGATATGCAGATAGCATTCACCGATAAAAAGGGTCATTACAAAACTACATGCGAGTTTCTAAAAACGGAACCGTTTACCGTGAGTTAATGATTGAGATTGGGTATGTACACAATGCTGAACTCATGTTAAAACAGTTTCCTTCCAGGTATCCAAGGGTACACTCGTCAACGACACAATTTCAGTTACTATTACAATGCCAGAAACCGTTATAGGAGACATATTTTACATTTGCGTCAAGGACACATCGAACCGTTTCTACCATCAAGGCAGCGATCACTGGTTAGCATTAACCACTTACACCAGCCTCTTACCGATATGGGCCGCGATCATCGTCATCATCGTCTGTCTATGTTTCTCTGCATTATTTTCGGGCCTGAATTTAGGTCTCATGTCCATGGACATGACGGAATTGAAAATTTTGTGCAATACTGGTACGGCAACTGAAAGGAAATACGCCAAAAAGATCAGACCGATCAGAAAGCACGGAAACTATTTACTCTGCAGTATCTTGTTGGGTAATGTGCTAGTGAACTCAATTTTTACTATATTACTAGATGGACTCACGTCTGGTGTTGTCGCTGTTATATTTTCTACGATTGCCATCGTGCTTTTTGGCGAGATTAGTCCGCAAGCTGTTTGCTCTAGACATGGTTTGGCTGTCGGTGCTCACACGATTAACATTACGAAGGTTGTTATGGTACTAACGGCGCCACTTGCCTACCCAACATCTAAGATATTGGACTGGATGCTTGGAGAAGAAATTGGAAACGTGTACAATAGAGAACGTCTGAAGGAGCTTGTGAATGTGAGTGCAATTCTTTTTTTTTTCTGTAATAATTATTACGATCTGCCGTTTTGACATTAAAACGAAAAAAATTGACTAAAACATTACCTTCTACTTAAGAAATTGAGCTTTACTTACAATTTCGTTAAAATTAAATATCCCATGGTATTATTTACACACTGCTTGGCAGAAGGAATTGTTAACTTGTAGAAACAAATTTAATACGTATATTATCAGTTTTTTACCAATTTTAGATTCTTTAGCAAAATAAATTATAAAATTAGGATTTTTTTTACAAAATCGATAAACCTTAGTTTTTCAAAAAAATTATGACTATTCTTAACACTGCTGCCTAGATATTGTACTTAAAATTACTTGACACAGTCGCAGTAAAAGAATAAATTAATCAAATCTCGAACAAATTAAAAAATTGACTTTTATACAAAAACTAACAAATTATATCAAAAAACGACAGTAGCTCAGTAGTAGTCACTTCACAATTCAAAAATGAGCTGATATATAGGGTGTTCCATTTAAAAAAATGAGGTGTAGCGACCACACTACTTTCTTATACGTATCAGCGTTTCAAATTATAGAATTTTCAGATTTTTTTTCATACAAAAATTATTCAAAATTCTATTCTAAGTACTTCTATTTTCTTAATAAATTTCTATAGAATGCATACTTTGCAAGATATTCGAAAAAAAAGTGCTACTCGCTAAGAGTAAAAGCGATTTTCCGGTCCGAATTTTAAAATTTCATGTATACAAAAAACATTGCAAATTCAGCTTTAAATACTCTTGATAACTATATATAAAATGCATAATTTACGACATATTTGAAAAAAATCGTTATTTGATAAGAGTAAAAGTGTTACTTCCGATCCGAATTTTAAATTTTTTTTTAAACAAGAGGTATTGGAAATTAAGTTCTAAATACTTTTGTACTCGTAACGTACCTGTCTAAATAGCATAACTTCCGAAATATTGGCAAAATTCAATTTTTTCACTGAAGTGAACTACTACTTCCGGTCCACCGATTTTACTGAAAAACTAATCAGATCTCAAGAGGGAGATTATACACATAAATACAACATTTGGAGTTGATATCTACAATGGTTTGACTGCTATCGTGGTCACACACACACACACACACACAGACATTTTTTAAAAACCATTTTTTCGGTATCAGGGGACTTCAAAACGTGGACATCTGCAAAAATCTCGAGGTCGAAAATTTTCGTCATCACAAGAAAGTAAGAAAGTAAAAATTTACTTTTATATAAAAAATTAGGTGTGGCCACCACACGACTTTCTTATACGTATGAGCGTTTCAAACTCTACAATTTTAAGAATTTTTTTATACAAAACTTATTCAAAATCCTATTCTAAGTACTTTCATTCTCTTAATAAATCGCTATAGAATGCATACTTTGCAAGATATTCGAAGAAAAGTGCTACTCGCTAAGAATAAAAGTGCTACTTCCGGTCCGAATTTTAAAATTTCATGTATACAAAAAATATTGCAAATCCAATTCTAAATACTTTTGTACTCTTAATAAATATATATAGAATACATAATTTACGACATATTTGCAAAAAATCGTTATTCGGTAAGAGTAAAAGTGATACTTCCGGTACGAATTTTGAAAATTTTTTTATACAAAAGATATTGAAAATTAAGTTCTAAATACTTTTATATTCGTAGCGTACCTGTCTAAAAAGCATGACTTGCAAAATATTGGCAAAAAACCGATTTTCGATAAGAGTAAAAGACCTACTTCCGGTAGTAATTTCGAAAAACTTTTTAAATAAAATGGTTCTCAATTTTAATTGTAAGTACATATGAATTCTTTATAAATTTGTTTAAACTTAGTAGTTGACGAAATATTTGCAAAATTCGATTTTTTCACTGAAGTACTACTTCCGGTCTACCGATTTTGCTGAAAAACTAATCAGATCTCAAGAGGCAGATTACACACGTAAATACAAAATTTGGAATTGATATCTACAGTGGTTTGACCGCTATCGTGGTCACACACAGACAGACACACAGAGACACACAGACATTTTTTAAAAACCACTTTTTTGGTATCAGGGCACTTCAAAACGTGGACATCTGCAAAAATCTCGAGGTCGAAAATTTTCATCATCACAATACTTCCTTATACTACGTTAAGAAAGTAAAATGTGTCACGTAATTTTAATCCAGTTTTCTGCACATGCAGTTAGTAACTCTAAAAAAATTAAACATGCTTCTATTAGGATATCTTATTGTAAACAATACTGCATAAAATTGTGTCCATCTAATACGTCGTTTTCGAGAATTATAATTTTATACAAACATTGAATTTTTCAGAAAAATGGGAATAAGTCAAAAACTTTAGATTTTAGGCCTATACTATCTTATTACTTTTTGATTAAAAATTATACGGGCAATACAAAAATGTAATAATATATAGGTTGTTCCATTTAAAAAACTATAACTATGGCTGGCCACCAAGTTATGGAACACAGTGTATAATACAAAATATTTTTAAAATGTGCACCTAATGAGCAGCAATCACAAGAAAAAACTGCTTTGAAATATCGGCATAATCGGCCTTACCCGCGGAGATGACACCCTGTATATTAAGATACGGTTTTTATTTATTTTTTAAGTATTAGTAATACAGTTCTTCGAAAAAAAATGCCTTCTGAAAATTGTTTTGGTTTTGATAACTTAACTTATATTTCTATTTTTCTTTTTTCAAAAACGATTGCATATTTAGGAGAAAACTCAGATCATAGCATTTTGTCATTCAGTCAAACTCCAGTCATGATTACAATGGAAAATGATCTTGTAAAATGGATTACAAGTCCTTATAGTGCCGTGTTTTTATTTTTCAACAATTCGTGTTTTCCATTGCGGAGTTACCGGGGAATCGTCCCTTCTTAAAGAGAGACGATTTCCGATTTCATGCTGATAATCAATTTTCTTGAAATTATCCTTATTTTGCCCCTCGCTAAATGCACCTAAATTTTCAGGAAAATGTCCAGGAGCCAAAGCAAAGAAAATGTACTTTTATTAAAGTAATATTACACTCTAAAATATTAAAGTTTTGTTAACAGATCTTCTAATCAGAAATTTGTAATTTGGGTCTATTATGTTTCCAGAAAAGCTGGTTAACACTACATTGAAATACTTCTGATCTTTTCTCCATTTGGTTCTGTCTTACTCTTTCATTACTTATCTTATATCATATTATACGAATACATAATTCTTGTTCTTTGCGTTGGATAAACCCGGGAGCTCTTCACACAAGAATTTTAAAACATTGCCCTGATTTTAGCAGTGTCCTAACATATCGTTTTATATGGCGTTAGGTTAAGACAAATTGTTTTCTAAGGAAAACAATATCTTGCAAATTATGCATTCTATAAAGATTTATTAAGAGAATAGAAGTACTTAGAATAGGATTTTGAATAACTTTTGCATAATAAAATTCTTAAAATTCTATTAATTTGAAACGCTTCTTTTTAACAAAACATTGTTATATTACATTTCTTTACGCGACGTGATTGTAAATTATTGAAATATACTTTTTCTTAGAAATATTACATGGTCTTTTTTACAATTGCTAACTGGCAACGGATTATATAAGGTAAAACCACAAAAACTATCGCAGTTCATGAGAGGTACCGTCGCAGGTCATGTGTCCATTTCGTGTTAAGCCAGGCTTACCTCTCCTTTAAATTAAATTCGTCGCAGTTTGTGTACGCCCTATTTTTTATCCATCTTCAAAAACAAGGGAATGGTCTGCGATTTTATTGTAATCGATTATGGCCCTTTTTTAATATTTGACACTACACTAAGATGATTCTGTTATTCAAATTTTAGTAACTACTTACATATATTTTTACTTATATATATATTTATTCTTGAGGCGCTGTCGGTTATATATTTTGTATTTTTTTCGTACTTAGAATAAACAACGACACCCAAAATATGTACAATTTATACAATAAGTTTTTTTTTTCTTTCAAAGGTATTATTTTACTACCTACAAATTAATGAAAACATAAAAATGTGCAAATTCTATGCTATAAAATGCTTACACATATACTATTGATCGCTTTCTCGCTGCGTAAAACACCAATTTTGGAATAGTTCATCTGAGGTAATCCAGGCTAGATGGTAAATAACTTCTAGACGAACTAGACGTGTTTTATTCTGAAATACTTACATGTCATATAGGCTGGCGAACATTAGTTAGTTTGTATAGAGAATTAGTGAAGCCAACAGCAGCAAAGCATGCGAGGAATAATAAAACACTTCGGTATTAGACAAAGGATTATTAACAATTAACTGCTTTGGGAGACACCTGCGTCTCCTTGTACTTCTGCCTGGAACGCCACGATGGACTCCAATCTCTTTCGCGTGTATAGTTCTTTTATCATGCCATACATGCAATATATTTGATTTACCATTCGAAATTCATAATCTATAATCTGCACTACATATACAGGCTGTTTGATAAAAAAAAGTCCTTCCCGTAACTTCTCTATTCAATATCCGATTTCAACAATTAAAATGGTTTGACAAAATCTATAAACTGACCTTAATCGCATTTTGTTTTCAACGCTGTCTTGAATACTTAACGATAGTCAACTTTTTTTTTAAAATCGACACCTGTAGTTTTTTCCTTTAGTCTGGTAGATAATTGTTTTCTGAATCTAGTAATGTTCATATAGTTATCATATGGTTGATTTTTAATTTAAAAAAATCATCTTTAAGTACTTATGCCGTAAAAAACAAACAGAACACAAAGGTCGGTAATGTCAACGAAACGTCAGATAGGAAGTTTGCATCTTTTATATAATTTCTTTTTATTTGCTACCCAACACCGCCACAGCCAGTCATACGATAAGTCATTCGAATGCATTAACAATCGAAATCACGAATCAAAAATAAAAATCAGTGAGATTTAATGGCAAAAATAAAATTTAATTAAGAGTAATAATCAAAATAAAAGCAAATTATAAACAATTAACAAATGACAAATCTACTACTCAACATAACTGTCATAAGAATTTACATTTATTTACATGTACTCAAATAGACCGCCACCGTGCTCCACACTCAACTGCAACCTCCTAATCACCCCAAAGGCCTCATTCCATACTAAATTTTGAGAATTTCTCGACAAATGTTATTGATCCTCTGTCTTAAGATTAATTTGTTGTGTTTTGTACACACGATCCTGAAGATAGCCCCAAAGCCAAATATAGAGTTGTATAAGATGTGGGGAGCGGGCAGACTATCGAATTGATACATCAGTCCCTATCCATCTTGCATCAAATTTGCTATTTAACCAAATGACGTTCTTCCTGGCGCCATCTTGTTGAAAAAATACTGCATTTAGTTCTACGAGAGGTAGAGCATCTAAAAAATTGTCAAGGTCTTCAGAAAGTAGCTGATATTTTTTTTATTAAGAATACCATTTATAAAAAATGATCCAATTAATTGATCGCCTAAAATACCGCACCACACGTTTACACTGAATCTTCTTTGGATATTATTTTGAACAATAATTCTAGGCTTCTCCTGGCTCCAATACCGATTAATGTTTCTGTTTAAAATTTTATTATTGGTCATCGGTCCATATAATTTTTCTGTGGAAATGTTTAAGAAAAAGTTATTAAATCTTTCTCTCCGATCTCTATCAATTTCCTCTACCTAGTGCTTGCACTTTTTGAGCAAAGGATGACTTAAATTTATGCTTTTTCAACACTGCGTGTACTGTTTGGTTTGACATGCCAATGTTACTGGCAATCTCTCGAGTTGAAATAAGCGGACTCCCCTGCACACTGAGAAGAACAAATAATTAAATGAAGTGATGGAAATCTCTTGGTGGAACATGTCGAAATATAAGCAAGTAATAACAAAAAACGCACTTGGTATTGTTCCACAAATAAATAGATATAATTAAATACTCGATGTACATTTCGCCTTGCGGCATCGTCAGGAGTTCTCGAGAAACTAAAGTAAAATTTAATATACTGTAACTACCTACTTCTAACAAAAATGTAAATAAAAAAATGTACAAAAATAGAAAATTATGAACAGGCCATGGCTTATCTGGAAAGACCGTTTTTACAAGGCTAGGGTTTATTAGCGGTGAATTTATGAGTTCGGTTTGTTCATTAAGAACATTGCCTGGTTATAAAAGTAAACTTTCTTTTATAAAATAACCTTCTAGAACATTCATTTTTTACTTTCTTATACGTAGTATAAGGAAATATTGTGATGATGAAAATTTTCGACCTCGAGATTTTTGCAGATGTCCACGTTTTGAAGTCCCCTGATACCAAAAAAGTGGTTTTTAAAAAATATCTGTGTGTCTCTCTCTCTGTGTGTGTGTGTGTCTCTGTGTGTGTGACCACGATAACGGTCAAACCGCTACAGATATCAATTCCAAATTTTGTATTTACGAATATAATCTCCCTCTTGAGAACTGATTTGATTTTGAGCAAAATCAGCAGACCGGAAGTAGTAGTTTACTTCAGTGAAAAAATCGAATTTTGCAAATATTTCGTGAATTACTAAGTTTAACCAAATTTATAAAGAATTCATATGTACTTAAAATTGAAATTGTGAACAATTTTATTTAAAAGGTTTTTCGAGATTCCTACCGGAAGTAGGTCTTTTACTCTTATCGAAAATCAGTTTCATTTGCAAGTCATGCTTTTTAGACAGGTACGCTACGAATATAAAAGTATTTAGAACTTAATTTCCAATATCTTTTGTATAAAAAAATTTCAAAATTCGGACCGGAAGTATCACTTTTACTCTTACCGAATAACGATTTTTTGCAAATATGTCGTAAATTATGCATTCTATGTATATTTATGAAGAGTACAAAAGTATTTAGAGTTGGATTTGGAATATTTTTTGTATAAATGAAATTTCAAAATTCGGACCGGAAGTAACACTTTCATACGTATAAGAAAGTCGTGTGGTGGCCACACCTAATTTTTTTACTTTTATTTAAACTATACAGTACTTCTAAATTGTCTATTGAAAATTGATGTCCCGTGTCTAAAACATGGTTAGCTACACTTGAATTTTCATAATTTAATTTAACGGCTCGCATATGTTCTGAGATTCTTAATTTGAAATTTCGCCCTGTTTGGCCTATATAAAATTTACAACAATCACTACAGTTAATTCTATAAATTCCTGATTTGTTTAGTTTAAGATTCGCTGTTTTATTATTCGTTAATTAACTTTTTAAAGTGTTATTATTATAGAAGGCTATTTTAAAATCCAGCTTCTTTAAAACGTTAGTAATGTAAAGTGTTATTATTATAGAAGGCTATTTTAAAATCCAGTTTCTTTAAAACATTACTAATGTTTTAAAGAAGCTGGATTTTAAAATAGCCTTCTATAACAATAACACTTTAAAAAGTCAATTAACGAATAATAAAACAGCGAATCCTAAACTAAACAAATCAGGAATTTATAGAATTAATTGTAGTGATTGTAGTAAATTTTATATAAGCCAAACAGAGCGAAATTTCAAATTAAGATTCTCAGAACATATGCGAGCCGTTAAATTAAATTATGAAAATTCAAGTGTAGCTAACCATGTTTTAGACACGGGACATCAATTTTCAATAGACAATTTAGAAGTACTGTATAGTTTAAATAAAAGTAAAAAAAATGAATGTTCTAGAACAGGGGTCTCCAAACTACGGCCCGAGGGCCACATCCGGCCCGCGGACAGATTTTGTCCGGCCCGCGGAGAGCTAGCATACTTGAAAACTCCTTTTAGAGAACATATTTTTTATAGCAAATTAAATTTAGTTTACTGAAGTATTCTAATTTTATGTTGAATAATTATTAATATCACATCTACATTGATATGGTCATGGGCTAACTACTCATAACATTGTTGTAGGCTTATTGTTATTGTTTTTGTGATAAGTTGGATAAAGAAACACAGAATTGTAATGAGTAAAGACATGTATAATATGCAGAAAATTTTACTTCAGTATATAATAACTAACAAATTATTGAAATGAATCCAACTAACATTTTATACATTTTAAATAAAAACATAACTTATAACAAGCATAATGACATATGAAATACTAATGAGATTTGTGTAATTGAGATTTTCCACTGACAATAGTTTGTAGTTGTGGACTAATTTTACTTGTACCAATTATTAAAAGAGATTTAAGATGCTTATCAGTTAATTTAGATCTGTAAACATTTTTTGTGTACTTCATTTTGGAGAAGGTCTTCTCACACAAATAAGTAGCACCAAAAACAGAAAACAGCCCACGAGCAAATTTATGCAAATTATCAAATTGTGTCAGTGGAAGACTCTTATAAAATTCCAACAAAGATGAGTTTTGATATTTGTTCTTAATTATATCACTGCACTGTAGATCAATTATTTCCATTTGAAGTTCCGGGGCTAGGGTTTCAATGTCAGTATCAAAAGGATTCTGAAAAATCTTAATTTGATTCGCAATGGCATCAAAGTCTGAGAAACGAGTATCAAAATTTATTTTCAAAGCACTCAAAGTTTCGATTGCAAAATCGATAGGAAACTCAGTCTCAGTAGTGTGGCTGAATATTTCACATGTTTTAAAATGTGAAAAACATTTACTTCGTAGTTGTGATTGAAACAGTATCAATTTCTTCCGGAATGATTTGATATTAGTGTATAAATCAGGAAGATGCTGGTTTTCTCCTTGCAATCTCAAATTCAGTTCGTTCACATGTTTTGTCAAATCAACATAGAATGCTAACTTCCACAGCCATGCGTTGTTTTGTAATTCAGTAAGAGGGCGATGCTTTTCATTCAAAAAAATTTCGATCACTGCTCGAAGTTCAAAAAAGCGCTGAAGGACTTTCCCACAACTAAGCCAACGTACGGCAGTATGATAAGGTAAGTCATTTTCTCCAATCTCTTCAATAAATTGATTATATTCTTTGAGAACGGCTATGCTTTCATTGCAAATCAAACATAGCGCCTTCTTACTGGACTCAATTACGAAATACTGAATGTTCCACTGATCTTTGAATTTTCTGCATTCACTATCAATTTTTCGCTTCTTTTCCATACTACTAAATCACACACAAAAGCAACAATTCAAATCAAAATACTGTTACAAAGATGTCTTAAACTTAAACACGCACAAACACGTTTTAAGGAGGTACGCACTATTTTATTTCACAACAGTCTCATAGGAACTGACTTGTGGTTCATCTTCATCTTCTTTTCGGGATGTATCAAGTCAGGCCTTGGCCTTTAACTTATAATCTTATTGTGGCTTATCTTAATTTTGGAGGGAATTGTGCAGATTTGCTACAGTTGTTTCTGTATCTTGTTTATAACGCTAGCCTGGGGCGTTTATGTTTGAAATAGTATTCTGCGTCGTAGTTTAGTTGGTCTGTGATTGTTTCGTTAGGGTGGTTTTCCATCTGATTATAGAACTGTGTTGCCATTTCTTTTATGTATTCTAGCAGTGGGGGAGTGTTGGTCTCTCTTTGAATTTGGTTGTTTCGTACGTACCATGGGCTCTGTAGGATCATACGTATGTAGGATCATACGTATGTAGGATCATACGTATGACTTGTGGTTGCGCCACTAGCCTTCTTATATATTCCAATTACTGTCATCTAGAAGTGAGTGGAAGACACCAGAACTTTCTCGAACCAACGAGATTATTCTGTACGTGCTATTAGCGCCATCTATTAGCGATAGAAGGTACTACCTATTTCCGCTTGTGTCCACCAGATGTCGTGTCACGTTACTCCTCATGGCTCGTACTCTACGACTAATCTAGACATTACAGATAATGACAGGAAAATTAATAATATGCAGTGTTGCCGTTTTGCAGCCTTTTTTAAACGTTGCGTACTTTTTCGGACTTTTTTTCATCAGTGGACTATTTCACTTTTTACCACCGCCAACAATGATAATATGGTTTTGGCCCTCGGAACTTACTGGAGTAATCAGTATGGCCCTAAGGCTGGAAAGTTTGGAGACCCCTGTTCTAGAAGGTTATTTTATAAAAGAAAGTTTACTTTTACAACCAGGCAATGTTCTTAATGAACAAACCGAACTCATAAATTCACCGCTAATAAACCCTAGCCTTGTAAAAACGGTCTTTCCAGATAAGCCATGACCTTTTCATAATTTTCTATTTTTGTACATTTTTTTATTTACATTTTTGTTAGAAGTAGGTAGTTACAGTATATTAAATTTTACTTTAGTTTCTCGAGAACTCCTGACGATGCCGCAAAGCGAAATGTACATCGAGTATTTAATTATATTTATTTGTGAAACAATACCAAGTGTGTTTTTTGTTATTACTTGCTTATACTGAGAAGAACATTCATTTCAACATTTTCGCTAAATCTACGCTGTTCTTGCTTCGGGTTTTTAAAGCACCATAGCGCCGCAAATTTTCTTCGATCCGTCTAAGTCGATGGAGGTTTGCAATTTCCCTGTTCGAAAAGCGGTCACCATAAAGCCTCTAGATATCGATTTTTATTTCGTTCGACGTAAATTTTAAACATATCTGTGAGAAAATTATTGTTCATGATTACGGTAGTATCGTTATTTCACAAGAAATAATGCTTTAAAATCGCAAAGCACGGTAATTTTCTAATGACAGGCGATTGAATGACATACTTGTCGCATTTGTGTTCCGATCTTTTTTTTCACGGCACACTTAAAAATTTCATAGTAAGCGGATAAAGGTTGCAGATAATTCAATGTTATTTTAATTAAATATCAACCAAATGATAACTAAATGAACATTACTAGATTCAGAAAAGAATGACCAGGCTAGTGTAAAAAACTCCAGGTGTCAATTTAAAAAAAAAGTTGACTATCGTTGCATATTCATGAAAGCGTTGAAAAAAATTGGTATTGAGTCAGTTTATAGAAATTATTAAACCATTTTTATACTTTTTTTATTTATTGAAATCGGATAATAAATAACGGACGGTATGGGGCTTTTTCTATCAAACAGCCTGTATACATATTCTTTTATGTTTTTAATAACACTTTCAACATATAATCTCATCATATTTGATTTATTTTAAAGAAATAGAGTGCAAAAAAAAATATCAGATCAATATTGTACGGCTATAATCTGATCGAAACTGAATAAAACTGATTTAGTTTTTTTCGAAAATGATCGTTTGAAATATAGAATTTTTCATGCCAGTTTTACAAATACAAATTGAGTACTAATTTTCTGTTACATAATTCATTAATCTCTTTCATATACTGCACAATTATGTCTGATTAAAATCTAAAGTATTTTAATGATAACAAATAACTGAAATAAGTGTCCATTATAAATAACGATATATGCATCGATTATCTAAGTAGCTCATAGGTAATATTTATAAGTATTGTTGTTTCCATTGCAATCTTGCCGTTCTTGGCTTACTTTGCCTTCAACACATTATTATAATAAAAAAAAGATTGAATGAACTGAATGATTTAAAGCTTGCATCTGTTACTCTGCTGCATGAGGGAGATATCAGTGAGGTATTGAATTAGAAACCAATTTCTATTCTCCCAGTATTGTCAAAAATATTTGAGGAAATAATTGAGAATAAAACCGTTTTTACTTTCTTATACGTAGTATAAGGAAGTATTGTGATGATGAAAATTTTCGACCTCGAGATGTTTGCAGATGTCCACGTTTCGAGGTCCCCTGATACCAAAAAAGTGGTTTTTAAAAATGTCTGTGTGTCTGTGTGTCTGTCTGTCTGTGTGTGACCACGATAGCGGTCAAACTGCTGTAGATATCAATTCCAAATTTTGTATTTACGAATATAATCTCCCTCTTAAGAACTGATTAGAGCAAAATCGGCAGACCGGAAGTAGTAGTTTACTTCAGTGAAAAAATCGAATTTTGCAAATATTTCGTCAATTACTAAGTTTAACCAAATTTATGAAGAATTCAAATATACTCAAAATTAAATTTGAGAAAAACTGTATTAATAAAGTTTTTCGAAATTCCTACCGGAAGTAGGTCTTTTACTCTTATCGAAAGTCAGTTTTTTGCGAATATCTCGCAAGTCATGCTTTCTAGGCAGGTACATTACGAGTATAAAAGTATTTAGAACGTACTTTTAAATATCTTTTGTATAAAAAAAATTTCAAAATTCTGACCGGAAGTACCACTTTTACTCTTATCGAATAGCGATTTTTTGCAAATATGTCGTAAGTTATGCATTCTATATATATTTATCAAGAGTACAAAAGTATTTAGAACTATATTTGCAATAGTTTTTCTATATATGAAATTTCAAAATTCGGACCGGAAGTAGCACTTTTACTCTTAGCGAGGAGCACTTTTTTGATATCTTGAAAGTATGCATTCTATACCGATTTATTAAGAGAATGAAAGTACTTAGAATAGGATTTTGAATAAGTTTTGTATTAAAAAAATTCTTAAAATTGTACAGTTTGAAACGCTCATACGTATAAGAAAGTCGTGTGGTGGCCACACCTCATTTTTTTTTTTTTTTTGAAAAAAAATGGTTGTTTTGCACGAACCAGTTCGGTTTTTGGCACAAGAAATCCACAACTGCGGTTGTATTGTATTTTGTGGATTTCACATGTTTTGAGAATGGAGAATTGCGATATTAAGTATGTTCGATTGTGTCTATTCCAATATTTTACTGAATAAAGTTAAACTATTTAATTAGGCTGGATTATCTTTGCGATATTTCAAGCCGTACCTAAGTAATAGATGTCAGATAGTTGGGATGGGGGTAGAGCTCCTACTGGGCCGATAATAAACTTGGGCGTGCCACAGGGTTCTATATTGGGACCAGTTTTGCCAAAAATACTAAGAGTGATAAGATTATTTCAGCAAAAAAAAAATCTCATCAAATACTGTGTGCAGGCAAATTTCTAAAAAAATACAAAAGTACTCAAAAGTGATTGCAAAAGAAATATAAAAAAGTTTTTAAAAACTCTTACCAGAAGTAGGCTTTTTATTCTTGCCGAAAAACTATTTTCTGCAATTTACTAGTAAGACATACTTATGTTAGTTGTGCTATTTCCATCATTTAGATTCGGAACAACCGACGTTTCGACAGACATTACGTCTGTCGTCTTCAGAGGCAAAACTAAACTAAATTGTGTTTTTACACCAATTTTCACCGTAAAAACACAATTTAGTTTAGTTGTGGCAAGAAACAGTCCTTTATAGGGCTATCCTGAAGACGGCAAACGTAATGTCCGCCGAAACGTCGGTTGTCCAAAATCTAAACGATGGAAATAGCACAAAAAAACACAAAATTATACGCCATGCTTTCAGGACAGATAGACTAAGAATAACAAAGTATTTATGGTGGTTATTAGAAACATTCCAAATGCAAAAATGTATGATGCTGCCTACACCTGAACCCAGTGAAGAGCATTTACTCTACCTGTTCTGGATTTATTGGATAGTAATTTTTTTTAAAATAAGTACTGTAAAAAAAGTTCGATTTGAACACGCGAAAAAAATACAGTAGAACTAATAATGTAAAAAAAGAATGAGTTAAGACAGGTGTAAACTGTTCTCATTCGATTAACTAGTTGAATCCAGAAGCTCGCAATAATATTTCATCCCTCTTTCTCCACTCCATACTCGTCTGCTTTGACTGGGAAGTGCAATGATACACCCAAGTTTCAAAAACGCCTCACCTTCTCGCCGAAATCGATTCAAGAGATGCTGACAAACCTCTAGCCGATGCAGTTTCTGTTCATCCGAGAACAGCCGTGGAACCCATTTTGCAGACACATTGTGGAATGTGCTGATGAGCACTGCTGTAACTAGCTAAGTTTCTTGGCAATATTCGTTATAGCGTTATGCGCCTATCGTCGTATTGGCTTTGGTCGCGCTTATCCTCGGGCAGCAAAATTTCCGCTGATTTCACACTCTCCTTGGCCAAAAACTTGATAATTATCAGTTGCTGCACAGAAACACATGCACTTGTTGCTCACTCATGGTTTTTGTAGTACTGAGGTGCCCTGAGAGTGGCTGAGAGAATTCGAATCGTTTCTATCCGATGTGTGGATGGGGCAATTATCCTGTTGAATTATAAAACTGCGATTTGGAAAAATAGATATTATTTAGACGGAAGTTGCCACTTTAAAGGCAGGTCAGTTATGGCAATATTGACCAATCATAATTTATAAAATGAGTGTTTTGAATAACTTGTCATATATCCAGTATGTTTGATTATGTGTTCAGTGGCGTAACATACATATTCCAAACATGTTTTTTGTATGTTTTCTTTAATATAGTTAGAATAAATGTTACTATATTAAAAAGAATAAAAGGATTGAAAAAATAAGGCACTCACGATATTACTTTAATTATTATTGGACTAAGAACATATTTTAAATGATTTTCGAGAACATACGAAGTGTACATATACCCTATACAAAATATTTATGCACGCCTATGCATTGCGGCGGCCATATTGAGTTACCACTTTGGACAAATATTATTATTAAGGAGAATCTCTCCTGTTCTATGCTTTCCTCGTAGCTCATAACATACCAGTCCCATGAATTGAAATCCAACCCCAAAAATTTACTTTGACATTTTCTGGATACACATTATTAATAAAGTTTTCGTCAAATCGGGTACCTCTTGGTCGGTATACATGAATCGGTCCATTTTTCTTGCTTTGAAATAGTGTTTCATTTGTAAAAATTATAGTTTCTCAAAAGTGCCTGTTATTTATCAGATGTTCAAGTGCGTATCCTACACGAGTTTCTTTGTGGGTCGCACTCAAATCAAGTTTTTCGGCAGTTGTATGGCACCGAAAATTAGCTTATCTAACTCTTCGCCGGGCAGTAAAAACAGAAACCGGAAAGTTACTTACTCCGCTGCAGTCACTACTGAAGGAAATGAATTTTCAATAAGCACATTTGTGAGATGACGGTCTTGGTCAGTTGTTGATATTCTTTTGCGGTCAGAACCAGAAATTCTACAAATTCTATGGTGATCTCGCCATTTTTTTAATAATTTTAAAAGCTGTGCTTTTATTTATATTATTTCTTTCCGCAATTTAACGTGTTTTGAAACCGTTACTCAAATCTGCAGTAACATTGACTTTAATATCTTCATTTATGGAAGGCATTTTTGTAATAGTTTAATATCAACTATAAGGTTGTCAATCTTGATAGATAACCAAATTTTGACAAGTAACTTTGAAGCCGCTATTACACTAATCATTTTGGGAAAGTCTATGACAGAAACCTACATTTTTGTCTACTTTTTTTGCTAAATTTCGTGGTCTTTATATCGGGAAATAAATTTTAGGCGCATACTAATGAGATGAAAAATGCTGCCAATATACTAGCATACCAATCAACAAGCCAGTAAAATAATCCCATATCGTATGTACTTTGAAGCCGCTATTACACTAATCATTTTGGGAAAGTCTATGACAGAAACCTACATTTTTGTCTACTTTTTTTTGCTAAATTTCGTGGTCTTTATATCGGGAAATAAATGTTAGGCGCATACTAATGAGATGAAAAATGCTGCCAATATACTAGCATACCAATCAACAAGCCAGTAAAATAATCCCATATCGTATGTTCACTAAGTTTATTATTCTTACAATATTTTCCACAATACAAATTAGCATTTGCAATATGGCGAAGTGGGTGTTTTATACAATGGCAAAAAAACAGAATCAAAATAACTTAGCCCACTAAAGTTATTCTGTATGATTTGCAAAATCTACATATACGTTACATGAAACTTTTTACATAGCGCATCTTATATACACGTTCAAACAATTTAACATACGCCATTCTAATAAATCATTCTGTTGATTAAAATCTTGTGTGTGTAATACATATATTTAGGATGTAAGGTATTTCCTGCGGGAAATACTTCGTAGATAGAGGTATGTACATACATAATCGAACTACCGCACGGCTACATACTGGATACAACTAGTCTTATTGGCCTAGTAAAAATTTTATTTGGAAGGCTCTTATCGTCATATAACTGTAAATAAAGTGGCATAAAGCATTTTTTTCTCAGTGCAAAAGTATTATCGAAAATTATAATCTTTCAATTTAACATTGATAATATTAATTAGTGAAATTCAATTATAAAAACTTTACCTCCCCGCTATGGTTTTTCTGGCCTCCTTTTTCGCAAAATTTTGAATATTGCGTAATTGAAAAACTAGTCAGTGTAAACGTTTTCTGTGGTAGTAAGATAAAACGAAACTGGTTCTGTGCCTTTACATATCTAAATTATAATAATAATCAACTTATTTGCTATAAATTTTTATTTACCAACGTTTTACATATCATTTTAAATATATTTTATATAATATATGGATAGTATTTCTTCAAACTTCTTTTTCTTCATTTTCGTAATCTTTTGTATTTCATCGACATGTCTTCATTTCCATCTTTATCAGGCCTTTCTTGATTTCCTTCTAAATTCGGTTTTGACAGCATTGAAAAGACTTGAGACAGTGGATTATCCAGTTTGTGTTGACGCCTGATATGTTCTTCTGAATTATTTATTATTATTATATTAATTAATTAAATATATCTTCGAGATTACTTTGTCGGCTTGTTGTTCTTGCAAAAAAAAACTTCTTCGTGTTTGTACATTTTGTTTCTTGCTTCAGACCCAAAAACTTCGGACTCCAAAATAGCCGAGTGGCAATAGTGTTTTCCATTATTTGTCTGCCATGTGCAAGAACTTTATGTAATGTTGGGGGGGGGGGGCATTGGTACCAAGGGTACTTCGTCATCTACAATTTAGCGGTTTCGTGGCAAAACTCTTCAATTGTTCCACATTGGAACGAGAAAAAATTAAAATAACTCTAAATTTCCTAATTCCACATCGGTAACTTTTGCGAAAATTTTCGAGTTATTGTATGGACGGTGGGGGTAGTATTACCGTCGTTTGTAGGTACTTCCAAATCCATTGAGTTTTGGCTTGTCTACATGTATATACATGTAAGTTTGTCCAAAATACTTTCTCTACTTTTTTTCTAATATAAATCACATCAATATGGAGAATACACTCAAACAAACAGTATCCATTCGTGCAAGGGGCTTACGCCATATTCAAAGTATTTGGTTTTGGATCGTACAATTTCGTCGTTTTGAGTTCTTAAAAAGCAAAAATTCAAACAGAATAAAACAAATAAAAACTACACTTGTTGCTTAAAGAATACTTCGGCATACTCAAAAAATGAGCCGCCTGCACCACACGCTAGATGGCGCATAACTGCAAAAAATGAAAAAGCTACTATTATTTTATTATTGGTTAAACAACATTATCGAAAAAAATAAGTCTAACAACAATTTCTCATGCAACTTCTCAAAGAAAAAATGTATTATACGTGTTAATGGTCATAACACGCACCCATTTATCGATTTGAGGAAGGTTCGTAATCATTGATTATGTACAGTGACCCGCGCCAGATTGTCAGTCTTCTATAGCCTACACCTTTTTGTTTATATAAGAAGAGTGCGTGCGTTAGTTTATTTTTTCTGTGTAACACTAAAATCACAATAAACAAGGCAAATATAGTTTATTATCTAATATTATTAAACACGAATGAAAATTTATGTTATAATGTAATTACATATATTAAAACACATGAAATATTCCTCAAAATGTAATTTTTCATTTTAAGAATACCTACAAATTTACCCATTTGTTTCGTTACGTTGTGAAATAATGATATTTTTGGGACTAAACCACAGATAACAATAATTCTAGGCAATTACTAACTTTTTAATGTATTCATTCCTAATATATGTAGATTTACTTCATTCTCTAAAAGCAACTTATTTGGCTTATAAAATACTGATCGAGATTAGCAGTTGCTACCGTCTAACAATTAATAATTACATCTAAAATAATAACAATTACACATATTACTTTATGATACCAGATTAATTTGTCTCTTTCAGGAAAGTTGATTTTTGTTCTATTTTACTAATTTGTGACGTGAGATGTTATCGAAAAATCGAAAAATATTCCAACTACAATAGTCGTTATGCTGGTGACGATTTCATCTAAAAGCATGGCATCTGATTAGACGCTCACTCATTCGTGTATGTTGATAATTAATTTATTTTTTTAAGAAGGACATTTTTAAGGGGAGGGGTTTTACTTGATAGGCCTATGTCACAAAATTGTCAATCTCCACGCAAATAACCGCAAAAATTAAGACATTCGAAAAAATTTAGACTACACGAACGATATAACCAATATTTGTTCTTGTGACTCACTGTCTAAATTTGTAATTATTAGAATTATATTAAAAAATAATTAAAACACAGCACTTTAAAATATTTTTGTTTGTTTAGTGATGTAAAGCTGACTGTACTTGTAAACTATTATTTTGAACCTTGAGACACTAGATATTTTATTTCTGAACACGAGAACGTATTCACTTAATTTCCAAAGTAACCCTGCTCTTCAAACAATTATCTACTTTGAAAAGAATGAGATTGATCACAGATACTGATAGAATAGCAGATAGGCAACACACAATTCAAACCATTTATTCGCCGTTACGTCGCGTCGTACACGTCACTTACTCAAACCACCGTTATTCTCATATTTACTAATATTATCTAATTGATTTGATGGAGGCTATAAATTATTACCAGGCTCAATTAAAATATCGTGAAATATCATAATCATGATCAAACACGCACATGCTGGAAATGTGATAATATTATAGCCGAAAAGAATTGTCCCCTGCAGAAATTTTGTGATTTTACCTTTTGTAATATATTTATTTTTAATTTTTCTTATTTATATTATATCTCTTCTTTTTCCGTCTAGAAATCAAGACTGAGTCTTATTTAATTTTTCTAGTAAATCCCATGTTTTTTAACTTTTAATTTAATTCGTTTTATATAATTCACTCCATTGTAAGTAATGCTTGTGTACTTTTTTTTATATCATTCTCCTCTTTTAAAAATGAACTGTAGTGACCATCGTACCCTAGTCAATTTACAAATTCATAGGTGAAAACAGTTGGAAATGAAAATAGTGTATATTTTATCTTGAGTTCAATTGAATTTGCTATTACTTCCTCTTTTATTTCCTTTATTATTACATATTTATCTGGTTTTCTTAGCTTTTTGATTGGAATGGACCCTTGACAGGCGACTGTTGGCAAAAACCTAATCGTAATGTACATGTTTACTTATAGGAAAGGCGATCATTCTTATTTTATGTCACTGAATCTTTAATATCAATAGTTTACATTCAACGCTCAGTGGAACAATTATGCGTCATAGATATAGTAGATATATATGGATGGCGTTATCAAAACCAGACAAGTGTACAGCATCGACTCTAATGCCGCCTCTACAAATCGTCCAACATTCGCCAAATTACGCCTAACAGGGATGTGTAGATAGTTTATTCGGCAAATATTTGATATTCGCGCCGAACACACATGACGATCCGTTCGGACTCGGTTTTCGTTTCACACTTCAAAGAACATTCGTATTCGAACACAAATAAGCTGACTACACATAATTTAAAGGTTCTCAATTAAAAAAATGAGGTGTGACCACACGGTTTTCTTATACGTATGAGTGTTTCAAATTATAGAATTTTAAGATTTTTTTTATATAAAAACTATTCAAAATTCTATTATAAATACTTCTATTCTTTTAATAAATCTCTATAGAATGCATACTTTGCGAGATATTCGAAAGAAAGTACTACTCGCTAAGAGTAAAAGTGTTACTTCCGGTCCGAATTTTGAAAATTCATTTGTACAAAAGATATTCAAAATCCAACTCTAAATACTTTTGTACTTTTGATAAATATATATAGAATGCTCAGTTTACAACATTTAGCAAAAAATCACCGAATTTGATTTTTTTATACAAAAGGTACTGAAAATTAAGTTCTAAAGTGCGACCAAGAGAATCTGTCCCGCGGAAAATATGCGAACTAATATAACAGCGTCTTGCTTCGCACCCCCCCCCCCTAGCCATCACCTTTCATGCTTGACAGTTGTGTACAGTCCCGTTTTATGTACTGATTGTTTACTTGTTTATCAAATCGTTGTTTTAATTTCTTCCTGCGTTTTCCGCTGGTTTCTATTATTTACTCTCTCCTTTCGAATATCCAAACAGTTTTTCTTAAAACTAGGTACTTCATTTTGCATTGTGAGTTGAAGGTAAGTAATAATATAACCTTAATTTTGCAGTACGCGTCTATTTATGTTACAAATATTTTGTAGATTATCTATTATCTTCATTATGAATAAACGAAAATCTGTAAAGGATGACGTCTTGACTATACTGGAGACAATTATTGAGTTTTGCGAGCAAGAGAAACGATGTAAATCAAGTCATTAGAAGAGTGGTTGTTATGACAGGAAAATCAGAAAAAACTATAAAGCGTGTCAAAAGCAAATTATTTAAGAGTTTGGAAGACCAACCTTCATTTTTTACTACCCTTATAGAGCCGAGAAAGGAAAAGAAGTCCAAAATTATATTAGATGATGCGGACAAGTAATATAATAATATTTATCATACTTTACATTTATTCTAATCTAAATTTTAGATCTGTACTGCGGAACACAGATCACTATACTAGAAGATAGTATAACTTAATAGTAAAAAGTTTAGACAATGTTTAGCGCCGCCTGCCAACTGCAGGCAGTACTAAAATGGATCAAACCGATGAACCGGGTAATTTAAATATTATATATTTCTATTCCATTTTGTATTTACCTTAATAGTTTTTATTCTTCACTTTAAATGTTCGGAAGTAAAATAGTAGATGTATTTTAAAGAAAAATAAACTACACTTATTGCTATAATAACTTAGTAATAAATTAGAAACATATCTTTTTAGTAACGCTTTGTTTTTATATGAAAATTTATTTCTATTTCAAAATATTAAGGAGAAAGCATTCTAAATTATTCTTACATTTGAACTTATTTATTCCTTAAATGGAAATCGTCGATCTTCTCTTGTGACATGAATTAAATTAGGATCTCATGTAGCTTCCTACCACTCATGAAAACGAATTGATTTTGGATGTGGAAAACTTTTACATTTTGGTCACAATTTGACACATAACATTTTCTTGTCGGCATAATTACTAGGAAGTCTAAAAAAAAGTGCTAATAAATAAATAAATTACTCGAATTATGCAGAATAAATACTTACGTACATGCAATTTTAAGAAATAAGTTAATATTTTATAACTCTGATTAATAATTAGCATATATACATATTAATTAAAAACTGTCAACAGAAATATTTGAAAACTATACCACATGTAGTTGCCATAGTTACCAAACACAGTCAACAGCCTACAAGCAGCTAAGCCCTGAAGTATCACATGTGATCCTAAAATTTCGTCAACACATGCGCCACCTACCAACTGCAGGCAGAAGTAAAACGATGTCTACGCAATCTCAATTTAACATTTCCCCCCCTGCTGCGGAACAGAATCACATCCATGTATACTGTCAGTAAGAATGTAGGTACCTACTTTACACAGTTTACATACTTATATGAAATCTGAAACTGAATTCTCTGGTTGCAAAAATACATTATGAAATATTATTATTGAGATGGGATATAAGTACAAGAAATGTGAGTCGCACAGAAAAGTATTGACGGAACAACAAGATATAGTGGCGAAAACAAAAAGTGGGAATTATCACGATGAAATGAACTATGAACATTTCTTAAAGTGGTTCAAAACAGAATTAATACCAAATTTACCACAAAATTCAATTATAGTTATGGATAATGCACCATATCACAGTGTCCAAATCAATAAAGCACCTACATCTTCATCAAAAAAAGCAGATATTATATCCTGGCTATTTTTGAAAAATATACCATATCACCCCGAAATGTTAAAATATGAATTGCTCGAATTAGTGAGACGCAATAAACTAGAACCTGAATATGCCATAGACAATTATGCAGCAAGTTTAGGTCATTCGCTGTTAAGGTTTCCGCCATATCACTGTGACCTTAACCCGATAGAAATGATTTGGAGCATACTGAAAAGAAAGGTAAAGCCTCAAAAAATGTTGATGGAAGTTGTAATATTGAGGCTTTAATTTTGCAGGCTTTTGCTGAAATTACTCTGAAGTTGTGGCAAGCAGAATGCAAACACGTACAGAAAATAGAAAAAGAATACATCGAAAGGGACAAATTAATGAATGTTCATGAAGAATTTATTATTAGATTAGGTGAATCAGATTCAGAAACCGATTGGTTACAATCAGATAATGAAACATAATTTTAAAAATGATGTAGTATATATGTATAATGCAATGTATATCATGCCATATCAATTAATTCTTGTTTTACTTTACTATCTTTGAATAAATGACATATATATTTGTTGTTTTCTTTATATTTTTCATATATCACGTATATGCATATTTAAATTATAAGATTCCATCTTATTTTAATTACAATCGTTGCATAACATTTGACATGATACGACTGATTTAAATACTGGCGCACTCAGTTTTTGTCTGGGAATGTGCACAACAAATCGACGGTGCTGCTCGAAGGGTCACGTCTGGTTGGTTTGACTCTAAATACTTTTATACTCGTAATATATCGTATCTGCCTAAAAGCATGACTTGCAAAAAACTAAAAAAGTGCTAACCGACTTCGAAAAATTTTTTTAATAAAGTTATTCTCAAGTTTAATTTTAAGTACATATAAAGTCTTTATAAATTTATTTAAACTTGGTAGTTGACAAAATATTGGCAAAATTCGATTTTTTCACTGAAGTAAACTAGTACTTCCGGTCTGCCGATTTTAAGAGTGAGATTTTTTTTAAACCACTTTTTCGGTATCAGGGGACTACAAAACGTTGACATCTGATCTTATTGTAACGAAACCAGCAGACATTCGAAATGAGTTTACATTAAATAAAAGAAGCAGACCTCTCAGCGCGATAAAAACGAAATTGTCACACGCACAAAAAGAGACCATAAATCAATCTCCACGCCGAACGGCATAGTCCAGCGGAGACAGAATGTCTGGGAATATTCTACAAACATTCTAGAGGGAGACAGAGTTTACGAGAATGCTTCGAGATGTTTTCATGCAGGTATATAAGGCGACTGGGTCACCGGGATTCATTCATTACGAGATTCATTCAATTGCGGAGAAGTAATCGCGGAGTAATTCGGTAGTCTCGAGTGGTCTCGTGGGAACAGTGGAAATAAATAGTGGTAGCCCAATAAATAAATATAGTAGTGCCGTCTTATATAAATAAAACTGTTATATAAATAAATACGGACAGAGATATTAGTAATGGAAATAAATAAATACCTGTGATAATTAAATTGTAGTAGTTTAAGTGTGTTATGTTAGTTTTTATATTTTTATATTGTTATATAATTTTAAGTATATAAATATACAGACTGTTTTTAAATAAATAATTTCACGAGTTGTTTATTGGAACCCGAAAACACGTGACAATTGGTGTCAGTGTGGGATAAACACAAGTGCAAATAAATAAATAAATAAATAAATGGCTACCAAACGTTTGGAAGAATTAAAGGTCTCCGAGTTAAGGGCAGAATTGGAAGAAAGGGACGCAGATGCGTCTGGAAAAAAAACAATTCTCCAGGACCGGCTTCGTGACCTTTTAATAAATGAAGGTGAGGATCTCGAGAAATATTTGTTTCAAATGCAGACTGATCCAAGCTTAATAATCTTAAAAAATGAGATGTTAACTGAAATGGCAAATTATTCAAAACAATTCGAGACTAGTATGAAGACTCTAGAAGAAATTGGAAATAATTTAAAAGCTTTAAATAATAAAATTGCAAATAATTCAGAAGCTTTGAAAGATGAAATTGCAAATAATTCAAAAGCTTTAAGAAATGAAATTGCAAGTAATTCAAAACAACTCGAGACTACTTTTAAGGAAGACATTCAAAAGAATTCATCGAATGGGAGGCAGGAATTTTCTGAGGCCATCGAAGCCATGGAACAGAAAGTTGAGGAGCGCGTGTTCGGAATGGGGGACGAGTTTGGGGTTCAGCTTCAGTTGCCAGCGATGAACGACTGCGGTCCCCATGATATCTCAAGCGGAAGCCTGGAGATTGCCCGAACAGCGAAGGTAAAGGTAAAACTTCCCACCTTCGATGGAAAGACGTCATGGATGTCGTACCGGAATCAATTCGAAGCCGCTGCAGGCGCAAATGGGTGGACGTCCCCGAAGAAAGATACTGGTCTGATTGTGTCATTAAGAGGACAGGCCAGTGATGTTCTGCAGACCTTACTTCCAGAAGAGTGTCAAGACTATCCTCAACTAATCAAGCGTCTTGAGATTAAGTATGGGCATGCACACCTGGAACAGGTAGTCGGACGACTGGTGAATCAGGTGCAACCTAAGAGAAGAACGCTCCGATGCTGGAATTGGAAATGGAGATGGAAATGGGCCATGCGCATAGTAAATGCGCGAAGAAGCCCAAGAAAACCATAGCGGAGCAGCGAAAAATGAAACGGGTCGATGAGAAGAGGCAATCGTCGACTCAGTATCGTAGAGCCTCAAAATAAATAGCGCGAAGTGCATCTGTGCAACACCAAAACGCTGATGCTGTTGCAAGAAGACCACGTCCAGGAGACTGCAGGCATAGCAACCGCCTAGAAGAAAAATCGGCCAACACATTCGGAACAATCGTGGTTGACGATCAGTGGCATCCTGACAATTTTGGTCAATTTTGGTTAAGAAGCTGATGAGGACCTTGGCTCATTGATGGTTTGGAAAAGTACTGGTCGCGGACCGGCTTGTCAAGAAGTGGCTCCTCGCTCACAGGGACTGGAATCCTACTGGGCTCAATGGGACTCTCTGAAGGTAGAGGATGATCTACTCAACTGTGTTGTGGAGAACCCAAATGGAGAAGACTGTGTCAGTGGATCCAGACGAAGGTTGGAGGATGCGCACTAGCTAGTACGCCATCACACTCAGGATGCCAGCGACAGGACGAAGAATCGTTACCACGTGCAAGCCGAGAGAGGTGGTTACGGAGAAGGAGACCTTGTTTGGTTGTATGATCCTCAGCGTCGCCGATGCCTGTCCCCAGAGCTCCAAAAATACTGGGAGGGACCATACGAAATACTAGAGCAAATAGATGACGTCGTTTATCGCATGAGACTAACACCCCATAGTGAGCCAGAGATGGTGTGTTTCAACCAATTGCCCCATACCATGGACGTGACAGCGGTGAAGTGGCGGATGTGGGACAAATTACCGGAAATGTAAGGAGCCAATTTATGGGAAATGTAAGGAGGCTGGCAATTCCGAAACTGGGCTGCGGATTAGACCGTTTGGAATGGAGAACAGTAAGAAACATGCTGGAGGCAGTGTTTCGGTATACTGGTATGGAAATGGTCGTGTGCGGCTGTCGGCCCAATCAGCCCGTTGTGCAGCCTGGGGCGGTGGATTGCCATTTCCACAAGACGGCTGGGTGCACCCGTGGGTCCCGGTGTGGATTTCGTCATCCGCCAGCGAGAAGAACATGGAATAGTGTGTTTCGGGACGAAACGCAGTTTTAAGAAGGGGGCAATGTAACGAAACCAGCAGACATTCGAAATGAGTTTACATTAAATAAAAGAAGCAGACCTCTCGGCGCGATAAAAACGAAATTGTCACACGCACAAAAAGAGACCATAAATCAATCTCCACGCCGAACGGCATAGTCCAGCGGAGACAGAATGTCTGGGAATATTCTACAAACATTCTAGAGGGAGACAGAGTTTACGAGAATGCTTCGAGATGTTTTCATGCAGGTATATAAGGCGACTGGGTCACCGGGATTCATTCATTACGGGATTCATTCAATTGCGGAGAAGTAATCGCGGAGTAATTCGGTAGTCTCGAGTGGTCTCGTGGGAACAGTGGAAATAAATAGTGGTAGCCAAATAAATAAATATAGTAGTGCCGTCTTATATAAATAGAACTGTTATATAAATAAATACGGACAGAGATATTAGTAATGGAAATAAATAAATACCTGTGATAATTAAATTGTAGTAGTTTAAGTGTGTTATGTTAGTTTTTATATTTTTATATTGTTATATAATTTTAAGTATATACAGACTGTTTTTAAATAAATAATTTCACGAGTTGTTTATTGGAACCCGAAAACGCAACATTATATATGATCCGAAACATCCTGGCCATAAAAATGAAATGAAAGAGAACGATGCCTAGGTCAGAATGAAACGTGCCCTCAGTGTTGAATTTGAGGTAGTAGAGTTAAAAAAGAAAAAAGATGCATTAATTGCAGCTTTTCGCCATCACATGAAAAAGAAGAAGGCATCTTTTATATATATACAAACTCTCATGGTTTGCTTATGAAATCATGGAGGCCTTTTTAAGGTCCGTTTGTGACAGTAATTCCAGATAGAATACTACAATCTGCTACCATAAATGTTAATAATAATAATTACAAGTACTCATATAGTATAGTGCAGCAGCAATTTGCTTACCTTCCATCATTCTATCTTCTTTTCCATGCGAATATTGCGAATACGATGTGTGGATAAGGAATTCGTTCATATTTGTGCACGAATTATTTGACGAAACATTCGTAGGTATACCTACGAATCTTCGGCGAATACATTCGGCGATGTGTAGAGGCGGCATAACATAGAGTGAGAGTGAGAGATTGCGTTGATATAGAGTCGATAAAAGCAAAACATTTATGTCCTCCCATGAGATTTACGTTGTTATTTTGGTTTTGTTTACGTATTATCCATGCGTTTATCTTGTTTAATATTGATCGAATAACGAACATTGAGCAACACGTGGTGGAATAAATGTACAAAACTTGTAGTTTGGTATTTATTATTATTAAATCTGCCGCACAAGTACTTACTATGTACTACCACAGTATATAGCTATGTAATAGAAACAGTAGTTTCTCTCGGGGGAAATAATTGTCCACCGGCAAACCGACGCGTGCGGACCAATTTCTGAGTGCGCAGTAGTCAGCTATCAGCTGTTGAGTCGTGGCGGAATTATTTTGTGTTGTACGTATAATGTATTACATTTTAAATGCGCGTGTAATATGTACTTAATAAAAAGAAAGTGTTATCCTCATTTTTTGGATTATTGATATAGCTTTTTCATAATTTTAAAAATTGATTAACATAATTTTCTCATAAACGATTTGGTTCTGACGCCACTGGTTTATTCCTGAATAGAGGAATTGGTTGCACGGGCGTGAATGCGCAGTACCATTTTGGGACACAAACATCAAAGGTGCCGACGGCGAGAGAAACTACTACTTACTACGTATGTACTTACATTTTACGGTGAGCTGTTATATAAAACGTATTCGTAAATCGTAAACATGATTTTCTCAAATAAATCTAATACACTAAAAACCGAAATAATGAATTTTTCTGTCGATATGCGATATGTTGGCTTGCTTAAGTTGTTACTAGTTGACAGCTGACAGCGGAACCGTGTTAATAATTCTACCATCATAATGAACGTTCAAACGTAAAATAAAGATTTTTTGCCTTATTACGACGGATTTCTGATGTGCAACTAGGCAGCACATTCGTGATGAAAGATGTAACTCTACTGGCTTGTTACACAAATAACTATTCTTCTGTATAATATTTTTAAATTATATTTATGCGTAATAGATTCAGTATGACCGTTAGTTTAGATTTTAAACCATGACAGCCCGAGGCTATATTAATATTGCTATTTTCTTCAACGACAATTACGGTTGTATGCAGAAAAAAGTAGGACCATTACCTATTTAGTCGTGTGAACTTATAATTGACACACCTCATAAAAAGTCGTACACTCACATATAACCCGAATTATATACCGGGTGTCTGTTTAAGCTCGGCCACCGGCCATATCTCGGCAACCGTTTATAAATAAAAATCTTGATAGTAAAATGGACGACGGGAATTACAACAAACATATTTTTAAGTTTCCAAAATGATCGCACGGGGGCGCAATTCTCAAGATGAATTACAAATTCGATAAGTTTTCATTAAATTCTAGATTAAGATAGATTAAAAATTTTACTAGCAAAATTTTTTAGACGTTTTTATACAACTTTCATTTGAAACTTTTTGATCTAACTTTCATACGAAGGGGAGAGTGGAGGGGGTATGTCTGCGTACAAAAGTATGTATAATTTTGGTTTGCCCCAACGGATATTAATGTTTCTGGGCTCATTAGATAGTGAATTTTACAAAGAATTGAAGTATATGTAGCACGAAATTACGTGATTGTCAAAGAAAATAACAGGGGGCGCTGTTCTCAATGTATGTATATTACATGTTTTTTCTTTAAAATTTTAAACGGAACGGTATATTTCTAATATCGTAATATTGAAGCACATAAAAAACTGAAGAGAATGATGAAAACCGGAAGTTGCTACCTTTTTTCTTGACGAAGATATATTCATACGAAGACAATCCACAAAAATAAAACTTTTTAAATATAAATTTATTTATTTATTGGGAGTAATAATTTTATTTTAATTTTAAGAGGACCTCTTGACAGTGCATAGTTCGTTTTCACTTGAAATTTCATCATACTCTTCGCTAAATGTATTTATTTCAATCTTTTTATCGATTTTTTAATTCATTGCATATGTCACGTTAGATTCTCCTTTTAAATGTTTTTAAAAATAAAATGAATTAACTTTAATAAAATTAACAATCACAACATAATAATCTACAAATACACCGTTCAATATACAGGGTTATGATAAAGTAACGCACAAAATTCATAAAACGTACAATGTTCATTTTTGAAAAAAAATGCAAAAACACGTCAAACAGTTTATTTTATTCCGCGTCTTTTAACATAAGTCAAAAAAATAAAACGTCAAATTTGTCAAAGTTATGACGTCATCAATATTTTTTTTAAATATGAAGCTTGCTTTTTTTTAACTTTATTTGATAAAGCTTGTTTTTCTGCATTATAAAGAAATAATTGAAGCAGGGGTCACATAAGAAAAAACTGAGAGTATTAATAAAAAACAAAATAAACTAGTTTTTGAATTTATGAAAAGAAACTAAATATTAAAAGAATTAAAACTTAAAGTTACCTAGTAATAAAACAACTGTTTGTCAGTGTCAGTCTTACAATTAGTGTCATACCAATTTTATTATGATGGCTCCTTTAACAGAAAGAGAACGGATAGAAATTCTAATGATGGTAGGTTACGGCGATAGACTTCGAAGTCATGAAGAAGCATGTGTTTTATTTAACGAAACACATTTTGAAAGACCTCCAATTGCTAGAAGCACAGTAAGCAGAATTGTTGCAAAATTTAATGAAACAGGAAGCCGTAAGTGATGCTCCAAAATCTGGAAGACCGGGAATAAGCGACGATGCAAAGTTAGATATTTTGCTGTCATTAGAAGACAACCCTCACGCAACTACAGCAGAAATTGCCTTACAACAAGATATTAGTCAGTCGTTTGTAGTAAAGTTTTTAAAAAAAGAAAAACTGCACCCATACAAAGTTCAACTTGTTCACGAACTCTCAGAAGATGATCCAGACAGACGTTTGGAATTTTGTGAAATCTTCATGAGGCATTATGACGAAAATCCAAAGTTGCTTAATAGTGTAGTATTTTCAGACGAGGCAACGTTTTATTTAAGTGGTACAGTAAATCGACACAATTGTCGCTACTGGGCTGGGGAAAATCCCAACTGGATTCAGACAAAACACACCCAGCGCCCCCAAAAAATTAATGTATGGGTAGGAATCGTCAGGGGAAAATTTATTGGTCCTTATTTCTTTCGTAGGAATTTAACAGCTGCATTTGCGGCATTTTCGTATCCAAATAATAGGGAAAACTTGGATCCCGCTATTTGGTTCCAACAAGATGGTGCACCACCACATTATGGTCTTAATGTTCGAAGGTTTCTAGATAACCAGTTTGAAGGAAGGTGGATTGGAAGACTTGGACCAATGGAGTGGCCACCTAGGTCACCTGATCTCACCCCCCTTGATTTCTTTCTGTGGGGACATTTAAAAAGTCGGGTCTACGTTAACCGACCAGACAATTTAGAAGACTTAATGGAACGAATTAGACATGAAATGACTCGTATAACTCCGCAGATGATCGAAGACTGTAAATCAGGTCTACCATCGTCTTGGTCTATGTCAGATAGTGAACGGGACACAGTTTGAACAATTCCTGTAAGAAATCGTTTTGGTTTAATGGACTGTTTAGTTAATTTAAATGTTATTACTATAATAAAGTTTATTTTGTTTTACATTAATTTTCTCAGTTTTTTCTTATGTGACCCCTACTTCAATTATTTCTTTATAATGCAGAAAAACAAGCTTTATCAAATAAAGCAAAAAAAAAACCAAGCTTCATATTTAAAAAAAAATATTTATGACGTCATGACAAATTTGACGTTTTATTTTTTTGACTTATGTTAAAAGACGCGGAATAAAATAAACTGTTTGACGTGTTTTTGCATTTTTTCAGAAATGAACATTGTACGTTTTATGAATTTTGTGCGTTACTTTATCATAACCCTGTATATAAACTAATATTTTGTCATGACACCATCTGCATCTAATATATTGTTCAATGGCAAGGGAATATGCATGCAAGTTTTCTATAAGAATTTCGTTTTCTGCTATTTCTTGCCATGCTTCAATTATTGCATTCCACAGCTCTTCTCTGTTATATGGTCTAACATGACGTTCATACATTTTTTTAACAATAAAACCCCAGATGTTCTCCATTATGTTTACATCTGTGCATTTGAAAGGTCAAAACAAAGTTTCAGTGTTATTAGTTCGTAACCACTGAGTTTTGGTTACGAACTAATAATGATGCTGTGTGTACTGAACAATTATCTTGTTGGAGAATAAAATTATTATTTTGAAAATGTTTATCCAAAATATTTAGATATGCTGAGGCATAGAATCTACCATCAATTTTCCAACAGATAGTTAGTCGATTAGCAGTAGTAGCAGCCCAGATACATTAACAGAGAAAGTATTTCTCGGTTTATACAACTTAACGTGTCCGTTGTTAGTTGATTGAAACGTACAAATAATTTAGTGCAAAGATTATTCTACCTTGTTTATGGAATTCCGATAAAACACATTTTTTGGCTGCAATACAATTTCTTATGTCTGACATTTGAATTCTTCTGCAGGCTGTTAACCGAGAAAATTTGTTGCTACAACAGCATCTAATGCGCAAGAAAACGGATGCTCTGTTAAGAAAGTCAATTGTTCGCCCTTTTTGCAGCTCGGAAATAATTTGAATTTTTTGCTGATTACACTATTTTCCTAGCATTAAAATAAAATAAAACTCTCACATTGACAACCCAATTTGTTACTTAAGTGACAAGGCAAATTGAAGTTGTCAACAAAATTTAAAGGTACCTATTGACATTTATGAGTGAGCCAGATTCACATAGAAAAAATAGCTTGTCCTAGTTTTTTCTACACGCAACTGTACAGTTTTTCAATATCTATAAATATCTGTGTAGGCACTTTTTAATTATTAATATAAGGATTACATTTTCTACTAGAAAATTACTAATAAGACATTCTTTTTTTTCAGATACAATATTCTAAGAATGTAAGTAAGCAATATTCCGTACTGCTTATGTACTTCTTCTTGTTCTATTGCTCTTTTCAGCTTTCTAAATGCTTCACGTAAATGTATTTGTAATACTAAAAGATTATCTGTTTTAAGCAACTAAAATATTTATATGTATGTGCAGTCATAATTAAAGTATACGATTTTGTGCTGTTATCAAATTTATGTTATCTTGTTGTCAATATTATGATGCTTCGTTTTATTACATTATAAATTTATTTAGTTCTTGATATTATGGGTGAGGCGCAGACAATTTCGGGCAGTTTCATATGTGTATTATTGAGTATTATGTCACCATAGTAATAATTTTCATTTTAGGTTATGTATTTTTAAATGACTCAGGCAGCGCGCACACCAGTTATACTTAAGACGTCTTTTTGATCATGAAACAGTTTCGAAAACGTTTTGAAACTGTTGCGATCGCAACGTCATCATTATTATCACAAAAATGCACCAGTTTTAAAACGTTCACGTGACATCTATTTGTAAGGTTGTGTTATTTGTGTTTTGAAAACACAAAAACGCCAACAAACAGAGATAGAATGATTGAAACACGTTGGAAAGTCGTTTCAAAACTGGTTTAACCGGTGTCGTGTATGACGTCACCGTTGCAACACGAAAATGGCCTCTTTTAAAACAGTTTGAACCAGTTTGAACACATTTCAACAGAAAAAGACGTCTATAATATTTTACAAACAATTCATTTGAAGCCATTATGCACACAAATTTGACAAATTATTAGGTTGTTGTACACAAATTAAACAAAATATATGTAAAACTAAATTATACATTTACTTGGCATTTATAATTAATTTTAATTAATTTTTTTATTACTTAAGAATTTGCCAGAAATGTGTGTAAAATGTTTGTCAAACATTTTGTTTGACAATTAAATTCTTTTGTATAATTGATGTGCACCCACCGATACTAACTACGGAATTAATTAAAAATTAAATTTAGATGCCCGAAAATGTCCTCGCTTTGATGTATAGCTAGCTTATGGTGCTGGGTTATAAAAATTGCTTACTAAAAAGAATATTTTGGCTAGGGGTACAAAACTAATAGGTACTTGCTTCCTAATTTTAAGAATATATTTTATTTATTCAGTGTTTAGATTATCCGGAAGGTGTCTGTTACCTCATAGGTTCGGGTGACTAGGGCGGATACTATTTAGAAGTGGAACGAAAGCTAATTAACAGTCTTGGAAGAACTAAAATTTGCAGACGATTTGTGTCTTATAACAGATCACCTAACAAATATGCAAAAAGCTACGAAATTTTGTCATTTAACGGTTGAAGTAGCAGAAGTGTTAGAGGAAATAAATTGATTTTTTTCTAGTTAAAGAATAGGTATACTCATTTAATATAAATTCAAAAATTTCCATCTAATCATCATTGTCCACGAATTAGTTCGAATGTCAAATAGCGCGATCCTGACATTCGCTAAAAGACTGAGATTTGATGTGTCGACTGCAAGTGTCGTGACGAGAGTTCGGAATCCCACTGCAGGTCACCAGGCTTAAAAATATAGTTCATAATAAGTCACACTTCCAATGTGATAGCATGTGCATGTAAGATTTAACTACATGTGCAATAAAATGCAAAAGGAAAAATCCCTTACCACAAAAATATATAAAAAAATCTATACAGCTTGTGTAATGAAACACTTGATATTACCAGGCAAATATTGCAATGCCGTATTTTTTGACCGTACTGGGAGTGCGGGAGAGAGTAGAGATACTGCTATATTGCTAGTCGATGCTTCACCGTTAAATGTAGCGACAGCGCGGATACAGTACGCCACGTTGCAATGCTGATGTATTTTGGACTTGCTATATCAAGTGTTGCATTACACAACCAGTATACGTATTTCGGCAACTAAGTTGCCATATAAAAATCTGAAGATGGCATTTTTGTAAATGGGTCTTATGTTCTCCTTATTCGTATACTCTTTCACCATTAAACAACTCACATACGACAACGCATACGCAATATTTCAATCCTTTTTTAAGAACTCAATAGAATTCATATTCGTATCAGTTTCAATACCAAATTTGTCCGCCATTCTGTAACTATCTCAAGTGCATTTCCTTCCTCTTCCACTTCTGCTTACTTCAAACTTCAATCTTAAAATGACATTTCAATTTACACATTTGAAGGCTTCGAAAACTTAAGATTTTTAAAATGGTTTTGATAATCTAATGTTCTAACCTAGATGTGTTGAATCCCAGCCAGTGTAACTTTAGAAGTGAAAAGACTACAGGATGGAATTGATTATGTTTATTAGTGATGAATCAGAAAGTACAGGTGAAAAGGTTTTTAACTTGTAAACTGCAATACACTTACAAGTGGAATCTCGGTACATAAACTAATTAATTATGGAGTACCACGTGACCCAACATAAGGGCCACTTATATTTATTATTTATATAAATAACATAAATGTATAGACTCTACAGATGACTCAGTCAAAACTATTTCAACAGTATTCTATTAAAATTAGGAAAAAACTCACACTAGGTTTCTTGTTAAATAATATAATATCTTGGTTTGGTTTTGGATTTGAAGTATACATGGTACTTACATATCGACATGCTTTTGAATTGGCTGTCATTGTGTATTTAAGAACGAGTGTAAATCAGGATGCACTGTAACAATATATTATACCGCTTGTTTTATAAGGAGATTCTCCGCTCATGTGTAGGTACTTATAGTGCCTGATTATACAGAAGAGAAGTGTAAGATCCAAGTACACATTTGATTGCTTCATGTATGATAAATATCCTGCAGCTTTTGAATATTTGAAGAATTACACTTAGCAGTAGTGATGATTCTAAATGTATTATGGTACCTGCTCGTAGATATTTACTAAATGTATGAAACCACCCCCGTATGTAATCCTAGAAATTCTACTATAATTATTTACAACATACTCATATCCGTAGGGAAATTAGGCGAGTAATTGCAATTTTAACAGGATTCACAAATTTCTACATAGTTTTATAAACGTTTCCTTAAAACAATCTTTATTGTCTATTGCAAAATTGTGCTGTTTATTGCACCAAATTATACACTTTATTAAACACCTCTGTTGCAATACATTTTGGCATTGAGTAAGCTTCATGTGTAAGGCTAATCCTTTTTTGTCACTAATATCGATTCTACGCCATTCAAACACTAAAAACACGATTCACATGGCCACCTAACACATATTATTTATTATCTTTAATTTGCCTTTTCAGCTGTTCGTAATTACTTATTTCTTATATTTCACTGAATAAATAAAATACGTAAACTTGGTTTTAAACATTATTTAATAATATCACTACAATATCGTTTCGCCAAACTTTGGCTTCATCAGGTGATGAGTAACTGAATATACAAAATTATTACAACATAATATATAGTGTCACAAAAGCATGGGATATGAGTGGGGATATTTTATAAACTATAGCATTGTAACAAAAATACCCCCACCCATATCCCATGCTTTTGTGACACTATATATTATGTTGTAATAATTTTGTATATTCAGTTACTCATCACCTGATGAAGCCAAAGTTTGGCGAAATGATATTGTAGTGATATTATTAAATATTTTTTGAAACCAAGTTTACGTATTTTATTTATTCAGTTAAATATGGAGTGTATCAGCCTCATCAATTAACTATTTCTTATATTTCATTTCCATTCCAGGTTACTACAGGAGAAAACGATTTGGACAGGGATGAAGTTAACATCATTAGTGGAGCCCTGGAACTCAGGAGAAAAACAGTTTCAGAAGTCATGACTCCCATTGAAGATGCGTTTATGCTTGACTACGATGCCATACTAGATTTTGAAACAGTTTCCGAAATTATGAAATCTGGTATGTATTTTCCCGATAACAGAATGTACTCAATTCTTGAATGAGAATTCTATTTTACATACATTAATAGGTATATATAAATTAGTGCTAAACTTTTTCGTAATCCATTATGGTATCCCGTAAGAATAAAAGCTGAATACTATATTTTAAGTCGTAGACTTCCACGATTCTTGTCCAATACTTCTTGGTTTCTGGATTGAAACCGCGTCGTCCTTTCTCTTCTGCTGTCGACACTTTGTACACTAATCTTAAAGTACCACTTCAGAGCTATTGCTTCTTCTGCAATTATCTGGAAAAGATTCCCTAGCAAAATTTTTCGAATTTCGCGGGTGTTTTAAGTTGGCTACGAAGACAATCGAATAGAATACAGGTAGGCCAATTCACATATTACGAAATTAATAGACAAACCGTGTACCCCCAAGCAAAATACATATTAGTCAAAAAATGATGTAGAAACATTTATTAATTTTTTATTCACTTGTTTTGCTGTGAAATACGTATCGTCGAATACACATCTGTGGGTGCGTTTTATTGCTATAGAGAAGACACTTCCAGAATACGGAATGTGACAGAAGAGTCGTTCTATTGCTCCGTTGTTCCATTCCGTTTTCCACCTTTCTCCACCGTCTGTAAAGACGGAGGATTTCAGAATAAGTAGTGGAAGGGGGAGATATGTCAGATTATTGTTGGCGCGGTTGATGGTTTATTATTGTGTTCATAATCTCGAAAATGGCAAATAATGTATTTCATTTTGTTTGTAAGAACGAAAATGGCAAACTTGTTATTTATAATCCACAGGGTAAATAATTGGTATGTGATTGAATTATTATTGTTAAGTTATCACGTTGCGGATAATACTTATGCAGAAGTCGACGAAGTGGATGACTTTGTGGGAGATAAAAATGAAACGTCTGATGTCTCTGCAACCCTGTACGAATCAATGGAAATGGAACCCAGCACCAGTACCAACACCAGCAAAGCCACAGAATGGGATTCCAAGTCAACTTTGTTGTTTATAAATAAATTAAAAGAAGTTAAGTTTTATGACAATCAAAATGAAAAGAAAATTGATATGTTAAAAAAAATATCTCAATATATGGGTGACATAGGCTATACCTACACAGCACAACAGTGCAATAATAAGCTAAAGAGTTTGCTGGATGCATATAGAAAAGTACGTGATCATAATAATACATCTGGTGCAGAGCGAAAAGCCAAGTGCAAGTTCTATGATGCGATGGAAGATCTATTGGGAGAACGGCCCAATGTCACACCAATTGCACCTTGTTCTTCAAAAGAGCCAGTAAAAAAAGGAGCTCAAATGGAAGATTTGGCAGTATCTGCTGAGAAGGAAAAAAGCCCAAAGGCTAAAAAACGTAAAATCATAAATAGAAGGACTGAATTGATGAGATGGTTAGAAAAGCATGAAGAAAAAGTGGAAGCAAGGGAAGCTGCAAAATTAGCTGCCATTAAGGCACAACAGGCTGAAAATAGTACCATAATGAGGGAGTTGATTAATGTGCTCAAATCCAAAACTCCCTCTGATGCTTAATAATAGATAGGTTCAGATGCAGAGAATGGTTTTTATGTTCCTTTCACGTTCCTTTTAATGTTGTATTAGAATACAAGTTTAAGTTCTTTGTTATATTATTGTTTTGTGATATAAACATTATTTTTGTAGAAGAAATATGTATTGCAATAAATATGTATACAATTCCATACATCAATGATTGGCTCTCCACACAACATCCACCATTCTTTGTCTGTTCAAGACGCCATGTATTTCCACATCTCCATCAGCAGCTGGTAACCCTGGGATGCGTTCATCGAGATTTTCTCTGATGTATTCTTCAACGTCTTGATCACATTTTAAACAAATATTATGCAAAACACAACAAGCAATTATGGTTCTGTTTATATTTCTTATACTAGCCATTTCTAAGTATTTCAGTCGTCTAAACCGACCCTTTAACAGAGCAAAAGCTCTCTCTATGACCACACGTGTTTTAGATAAGCGAGTATTAAAAAATATTTGCTGGTCTGTCAGACGTCCATTGTTCTTAAATGGTGGCATCAACCATGAGAGGCAAGGATATGCAGCATCCCCAATGAGGTATGTATTTGGTGGAAACATGTTGTTTGCATCGTTATACATATCCGATGTACGTAGCACACGCGCATCATGGACACTTCCTGGCCAGCGAACGTCACAATCAATAAAAAACATTTCGGCATCACAAACACCTTGCAGAACTACCGAATAAATTTTTTTACGATTATAATAATCAAGTGGTGAGTCAGAAGGTGCTTTGATAGAAATGTGGCATCCATCAATTGCCCCAATACTATTTTCTAATCCATATGTGTTGAACTGCTGGGCACAACGTCGCATCATTTGATTACTGGGCCACTTTATACTACGTTCACAAATATTATTTAATAAGGCTGCAACAACTTTACTAATGCAATGAAAAACAGTCGCTTTCACCACATCAAATCTGTCTCCAACACTTCTATAACTTTCTGGAGTAGCCAATGTCCAAATGGCAATTAGAACTGTTTTTTCAATACTTAGTTGCTCTCGACCACCATATAAAGTTGATCGTTTCTGTAGTTCAGGGCAGTGAGCAAGAATTTGCAGGACAGCTTCAAATGCAGTCGGGGTCATTCTAAAATGACTTTTAAAAGTGCTAATAGTATAATTTGGGAGAACTTCCTCTACATAATTTTTACATCGGACACCATCATTAGGTTCACTAGAAAACAATCATAAATTTGGCAGGTATATTTATTGTTGACTGTGCCGTCGCTTTTACTCACATATCAACACATAAATATAGGAACGGCATCTCATCTTCGTCAGTACTACTATTGAAAACATTATTCTGATCCATCAGTAATTTCATTACTGTAGCAATTACAACTTCTTCCTTCGTAACCATTTTATAACACAAATGTAACCTCAAATCCGCAAGCACTTATCTCATCATCATTCATCAACAATCTTGACAACATGACAGACCAACAACAGACGCAGTGCGCAGTCGCAAACCCAAAGTATCCGAACTCCGTTTTTTTGCAAACACTCTTCCAGAATATTCCATTCTACTTCTAGCGGTATCAATAAAACGCACCCTGTATGTTACTCTTTTGCGTCTAGTGCAAACACCCGCGAAATTCGAAAAATGTTGCTACGATTGTTTCAGGTAATCGTAGAAGCAGCAAGGGTAGTGGACGTAACCCAAAAGCCAAGATGAATTTTAATATTTGCACTTTAGTGCTTGACAAATGGTAATGTCGGATCGGGATTTTGTTAACTTTTAATAACGGTTGTAAACTACGTTATTGTTTAAATTTATTACAACCCTTAAGAACAATATACACACTGTGTCCCAAAAGTAACGCATAACATTCATATATTTTCTTCTGATTGACTTCGCCATATTAATGCAAAATCAGAGGATTAATATTGTCAAATTTATATATTACTGGCTGTCCATAGCCCAGCGTTCCTTGGCAATATTCTATTGAAAATTTTAAACTTGCTTTGTGTTTACCGCCATTGATCGATATAAAATGTTTGTTTATTCTCTAGCTAAACAACGAATCAATGATATTTGATTATAATCAGTTTATCTCTCCAGCACACAAAGCCGGTGATCTGTATAGCGATGCTGACAGTGTGTGTGTGTGTGTGTGTGTGTGTGTATGACGCGTCGACTGTGTGTCTTTCGTTTCCTATAGAAATTCATGGAATTCCACATATTTGTTAATTTTTAATATTTTCCGATAAAATTGGCAAATTTTCGAAAAAATATGATTACAACCTTCCACATAACATAAGGAAGACACACACAACATTTTATCAAAATTAAGTTTTCATTGTTATTTACCTTTTGAAAGAGACAGCCGGTGACTAGACGAATTGATTACTACACTTTTACTTTTTTCTATTAAATTTCGAAAAAAATCTAAAAAGGTATTGCTAATAATATTTTCTTTTGTTTCTGTATTTATCCTTATACCCTTTATCAATTTTCATATTTGTTTATTACATAAACGAAATACCACTTTCACCAAATAAATTAACATTACTATAATAACAGCCCAGATGTATTCTTTACAAACGTGGTTTAGTAGAAAAACATAAACAAGAAACAACAAATCAGCAACAAAAAATAGTATACTCTGTGACGTTTTCAATAAGTTATTAAGTCAAAACGTCAGAATTTCCACTAAATGAGATCAATTTTTTTAGCAAAGGCTTAAGATAGATTTTTTCAAGCCTTTACATATAGCGTTGAATTTGTTTAAAAAAGACTACTGATTTAACCAGTAAAACACCGACTGTTTTATAGCAGCATAACGTTACAAATGTTATTTTCCGATTTAATTGTAACATATTACTGTGTTACATATGGTATATTTAAATTATTGCATCGTTTATATGGTGATTGCAAACAACGATCAACATCAAAGGTCGAGCATATACTGAGATGAGAAATATTAAATATTTGAGAATGAAAATAAGATATCTCAAAATTAGATAAATGAATGAAATGTTTGTAAATATAACTGGCAAAAAGTCTTAGGTTTATTTACACTGCCGCTGTCTTAACAAAAGAAAGAATTTCTCCTTGAGAAAGTTTGTTACATAAGGGCAAAGTTTGTCTTGTGCATTCGATGTTTCTAAAAACACGTAAGCAAATTGTAATAAATAGGGGCCGGACATGACCGGTTTAAACTACGACGAAGTTTCAACGGAGCAAAGAAATAATGTAAACAACACCCACTTACTGAATAGCACTAATTCATATGGTGAACTGCAACATCTGTTTACGCCCGAGAATGAGAGCAAAAAATGCCCATAAAATAAGGAATTTATGAGTAAAATCCTTTCTACATCGGCGTAGATAGGAGCGTGAGGGGTTTTTTAAATTTATTATATGTACCTTATATTTCGCAAGAGAAATAATGTAAATATGTATATACCTAGGAGGAAAGAATAGAACAGGAGAGATAATAAACTGGTGGGGGAATAGTTATTATTTAGATGGAAGTTACTACTTTAAGGCAGGGCAGTTATGGCAATATTGACCAATCATAATTTATAAAATGAGTATTTTGAATAACTTGTCATATATCCGGTATGTTTGATTATGTGTTCGGAGGCGTAACATACATATTCCAGGCATGTTTTTTTAAATGTTTTCCTTAATACAGTTAGAATAAATATTACTATATTAAGAGGGGCCTTTACCTACAAATAGAAACGTATGCAACTTATATTACTCGCGGGACGAGTAGACGCAAGGGGGTGTGAGTGGGTGGAGCTACACGTTATGAGGTTCCGATCCGAACGCTTCGGTTTTATTCATAGATAAAGGAATACTATAGATGGGAAACATGTGTAAAGAATGAAAAACTTACGGAACTGCCCTCTTGCGGGTCTAGTCACGTATTACTTTCATATACTTATTCATATTTTGAAATATTTAATTATTATTTTTGGATGTGAACAAATTAAATGGGTTCATTTTCACTTCGCTTTAATGCACATCTTAAAGTAGGATGAAAATTAATACATTCAATTTGTTTAGAATAAAAGAATACTCTCTTTTTAATTTATTTTCAGCCATCACAATAGTACAACATTATTGAAAAAAATAGATCTAGAAAAAAATAATAAAAAAGAAAATCTTATAAAAAAACAATTTCAGAAATGATGAAGTTACTTTATTACAAATACTTGATCGATATACAAATACATAATACAAATACATACATGTGTATAACAAATAATAATATATAATAAATTATGTACATAAGCAAGTATTCTTAATTTTTATGAAGAACTTCTTGTGTTTAATATATTATTTAGACTTATATGATCTTTTAGCCCAAGTACCATCAACAACTACAGTTAGAAGTGGAAACCCATCACTATCTAGCTCTCCTTTAGATATAGCTTCAGCCTTCTCTGCTTCTGCAGCTTCCGCCATTTCTTCCACGGCATTTTCTTTTATTACTTCATGAATGTGCTTTTGTATATCATAATACGTTCGCGAAGACATGGTAAGCATATTCATAATTGAAAAACGCTCTTCCATTTGAGTAAAACCTTGTCCCGTGCACAAGTTTCCAAAAACCTACAATGCACATTTTGAAGACAAGCGTTTGCGGTAGCTATTTAGCCATACTCAAAATATTTTAAGCATCTCCTTGAAAATGTTGACTTTTACACTAATATAGACATAAATAGCTTAGATTACCATCACAAAATCATTAGTTTATAGTTTTCCTGGGGACACCTAACATTATTTTGAGTCTAATTTCTATGTACATTAAAACATATAAAGAGCAAATACTACAATAACACATAGACACCGTAATCATAACGACTTCCAGGTGATTACAAATTTTTAAATCTCTTACCACAGCTTCATTTATGCCCATATCTTTTGAGCTATCATGTTCAACGTTAGAAAAAAGTTTTTCAATTGCACCACATATGCTACATTTAAATACAAATTTACAATTTAATCCATTTCTCAATTCTTTTAAAAAAGTCATGTGAGTTGAATTGCATCCATATGACGATTCATGGCCGCCAAGTTTCAATAACATAGGCGTACATTTTTAGTTATTATTTATTTAGATCAAGAACGTTGTTTATGTTTCTTTTTCTGATATGAAAATAAATTGTCAGTGATTCCGAAATTTATTAAAAAGTCTGTTAAATATCGAATCAGAATGCCAAAATATCGCACTTTCTTCACTTAGCTTTGCTAAACCATACACAGAAATAGTTTTTATGCAGAGAATTTCGATAGTTTACAAAATTTCGTTACATCTTTAAATAACGATGCTTGAAGTATTTCTGAGTGCAAGGAACTAACACAAATCCCAAATCTAAAAAATCAGTTGTTATTCCTTCAGGAACAATTTGGAAGTTTGCCTAAACTAATCACAGTAATCACATATTTTGAAGATCGAAATCTGAAATTAACAGATTGATTAACCACATTAGACGTGGGCTATTAATAATTTCAAAGGATTTGCAAGTGACTTCGGCAAAAGTTATACGCAGTTTTAATAGAAATCCAGATTTAATAACATTGCAGCAATTGTGTATGCTAAATACGCTGAAATAAAAGAATATTTCCAGTACGCACATATAATCATTTGCGATGTAGAAACGACGTCTTCTATCTACAAGGATGTACTTAATTCAAAGAAAACAAGTCTTACAGAAGAGAAAATGAACAAATTATAAGGTATTTTGTATTTTATAGATCACCAGCCACTTGTTATCCAATTATGTATATAAATAAAATTCAAACCTCTTTAAAAATACATTTCAATAGTGCGCCCATGGGGCGCACCACTCGTGTCCGCCCCCTAGTAATAAAACAGACTAAAATACTAATTTCAAGCGTTTGTTTTTGGGACATAATGTATAATAAATACAGTCAACAAGATAAATGAGATAAATACTTAATTTGCAGGTTATTCTCGAATACCCGTATACGAGGGCGACAGAAAAAGAATTATTACCACTCTCTACATCAAAGATCTGGCTTTCGTCGATCCGGATGATAACACACCCCTTAAGACTCTCTGTCAGTTTTATCAAAACCCGTGCAATTTCGTTTTCGAAGATGTCACGCTGGACGTGATGTTCAAAGAATTCAAAGAAGGTATGAGAAACTCGTGCAAAATAAATAACAACGTCCACTTATACAATTTTAATTTTTTATCCAGGTAACAAAGGACATATGGCATTCGTACATAGAGTGAACAATGAAGGGGAAGGGGATCCATTCTATGAAACTATAGGTCTCATTACGTTGGAAGATGTTATTGAAGAACTCATTCAAGCAGAAATTATGGATGAAACAGATGTTGTCAGTAAGTATTCAAATATGTTTCTAATGATTATAATAATTTTATAAAAATAAAAGCCTTTTACTGAAGTCTTCTTAGGTAATTCATTTTATTTATCGCGGTTGATAAACGTTGATAAATATGTACCTATATGTAAAGTGATCGACTTAACACAACAACACTTAATATATACGAGGAGCGTTCAATATATTCTCAGTGTCAGTATGAAAAACGATACAAAAAAAATTTAAGTAATTTTTCTTTTTCAGTGTAATCCCCCACAAACTTAATTAATTTATTACATCTTAGAATTGTCTTTTTAATACTCTGTAAAAAAAATACATTTTTCTTTATCAGAAAAAATGTGTGTCCCGCCTTGAGCTCTTCGTCGCTGGAAAATCATTTTCCACGGAGATCTTTTAAAATTTGGGAACAGATAATAATCACTAGGAGCCAGGTCGGGGCTATAGGGTAATGGTGGTTGAATTCTTCAATACCGCATTCTCGTACAGCAGCCTTCGTAATACGCGCCGTGTGAAGCGCAGCATTGTCGTGAAGTAGCAGCACAACAGTGGGAATGATTTTTACCAGAATAGCATTCACTGTAATGTGGGTTGCCTAATTTTAATTTATTTTATATACATTTAAAACAAAGTAAAGAATAGTTGAACGAAAAATAAGTGCAGAGCGGGGTAGCTTTTTATTCATTTTTTAACGTGAACTAAAGCAAACAAATCTATTCCAAAGGATTTTTGAGAAAACTTGTTTTAAATATTTTGACATGTTAATTAATTTTCTATAATCAGATAATTTTTTTCTAAGTTTGATTATTAAGCGGGGTAGATTATTAAATTCTTCATAAGTTGACGATGAAAGGTTTTCTCCAAATTTAAAATCAACAAAAATATCTTGCATCAAAAATCTGCTATTTTTCAACTATTCACAGATCCACTATCGAGGAGCCTTAAAAGAAGTTAAATATGCACATAGTACAGACAACTTGCTACATTGGCTCATCAGTGCACCTTTAAGGTGGATGTTCGTTAAGTTAATAACAGAGATGTAATGATTAACGAAAGGCGACAGTATAGTATAATCGCTTGATGATTCGTGTTCCGCTTTGGCCTCCTCGTATTTGAGTAATAAACAACCAACAAGGCAATACACTGAGAAAACGTACTTATATTTGCACTGAAAAAACCGCGGGTAATGTTGCTTTTTTAATAGGTGGGGCAAATAAATTTAAAAAAAAACAAATTACATTGCTGTAATAATTGTAAATTCTAATTAGCTTTTAGAATTATAATCGTTTTTTAAACTCGAAATAATGCGGATACATAAAATAACAAGAAAGAGAATACTAACGGGTAAATTCCGCTGAAGAGCAACCTTAGACACGTGTTTCTGACTATTGGTCATCATCAGTACAGTGTAGCCAAGGAATAAGGTGGGATAACCTAGGAGATGTAAGCTATACGGAAGACCATCAGGTGACAGACTCCCATTTGTAGCTTCAGCTAGAAGATCCTCAAATTTGAACACAACAACTAACGTCGCCACGAGGAAGACTAATGCCAACCTGCGTGCCATCCGAGACCCAGGAAAGATAAATCAAAAAAAAAGGAAATAATGCGGATACATAAAATAACAAGAAAGACAATAATAACGGGTAAATTCCGCTGTAGAGCAACCGTAGACACGTGTTTCTGACTATTGGTCGTCATCAGTACGGTGTAGCCAAGGAATAAGGTGGGATAACCTTGGAGATGTAACCTATACGGAAGACCATCAGGTGACAGACACCCATTTGTAGCTTCAGCTAGAAGATCCTCAAATTTACGTTAGTTGTTTTCTTCAAATTTGAGGATCTTCTAGCTGAAGCTACAAATGGGAGTCTGTCACCTGATGGTCTTCCATATAGCTTACATATCCATGGTTATCCCACCTTATTCCTTGGCTACACCGTACTGATAACGACCAATAGTCAGAAACACGTGTCTACGGTTGCTCTACAGCGGAATTTACCCGATATTATTCTCTTTCTTATATATATATATATATATATATATATATATATATATATATATATATAAATTGATTTTTCTGCTTCGCGCTGAGTAAATTAATTAGGAAATTTTATCACAAAAATTTGCCCACGATGAGATTTGAACTCACGACCTCCCTAATACCAGTATGACGCGCTAACCAACTGCGCCACGAGGGCCTGAGTTCATATCTACTTAAACGTCTTGATCTCTTCAAGTAACAGTTGAAATAATACATCTTTATCCGGCAGTTCGGAAATGAATGTGTGAATTTGAATTTTAATTATTTTTAAAATTCTGTTTTTCTCATCGTGGGCAAATTTTTGTGATAAAATTTCCTAATTAATTTACTCAGCGCGAAGCAGAAAAATCAATTTAGATATTTCTACGCTGAGAAAAACAGAATTTTAAAAATAATTAAAATTCAAATTCACACATTCATTTCCGAACTGCCGGATAAAGATGTATTATTTCAACTGTTACTTGAAGAGATCAAGACGTTTAAGTAGATATGAACTCAGGCCCTCGTGGCGCAGTTGGTTAGCGCGTCCTACTGGCATTAGGAAGGTCGTGAGTTCAAATCTCATCGTGGGCAAATTTTT